>OZ004625.1:12015389-13228711 GCA_963924575.1 Pycnomerus fuliginosus | reverse complement strand
CGTTAGTTTTTCAATTTTATACTCGACGTAACAAACGTACAAAAGAAACAAAACTGTGCGGTCTTTTATGGGCCAACCTTTATTTTGGAATTTAATATACATGGTGCTTCTTAAGTAGCTCCACCGCCAAACATCAGGGGATGATTTTTCACATTATTCTGAAGCTAAACCTTCCTATGGACATATGTCCTAAAGGCTTAGTTTCTAAGTTACAGGGTGTATAAATTCCAAAAAGAAAATTGGTGTTGAGCATATAATTTTTTCGCCGATTGTCACTTAAAAAGTACATTTTACTTACTCCCGCAAAAGAGGCAGTAAAAATGCACTTTTATTGGCTACCGGCGTAAAAATTAATTTTGATAGCAAAATTGCCAGAATTAAAACAACTAATTTCCAAAGAATGAAAAATTTCGAGCTTGCTGTCTCTTGACACTTTCACCTTCAAAAAAAACCTGCAGCGCTGTAGACAATCTTGTGCATAGATTACCAATATTAATGACCTCTCCAATCACAGACATTATTTATTATTAGCCGACCGGACTTAATTGATATTGTTAGCTGCGAATAATTATGGCCTTTGAACTAAAAATATCAATAGATATTATTGAAAAACAATAAATATTTTTAAGAACCTCGGATTCTGGAAACATCAGCCACCCTCGGCGAATCCACCAAAAGTGCGTTCGGGTCAGTGACGTGGGAAGCTCTCAATTGTGCCTTTGGAAAAAATTCGCATTATATAATTGCGAAGGAAAGGAAATGGAAGCGATTAAATTTAGGCAGTGAAATGATTGCATTGTGCAAGAGATATTCGAGGGGTCATCTGCATCAGAACGTTGCACTTCTCTGGGAGCCCGGCTCTTAAACGTTTTGTTTTGTTCGAAAAACAAAACACAATGCCCTCTCTAATCCGTCTATTTTTGTTGTGCGGTTTTTATTTGACGGCCGCAGGTTCATGGACACTATGACCGTAATTCTGCATTAACACTGACATGTTCTCACTGCACCATATTCACTTGCATCAGATGCAAGGTTGACGTCTCTCTAGGTGGTTGCCAGGTCCGGATTAAGAGGGGGCTAGGGGGGCTGCAGCCTCCGATCCCCCGACTAGTAGGAGCCCCGCAATTTTGTAATTCAGTAATTATTGCAAAAAATATTCCTAACAACAAAACAACTAAGTACTGTTGTGTATTATGATTCGCTACTATAGCTACCGCCTTTTCTCAAAGTGTTTCGAGTCCTAGAAATCTGAAATTTGCAAGAAACGATTCTCCTTCAAATTTCAGGAAATAAGATTGGTCACATTTGCGTCGCAAAAAACTTTTACAAAATTAATGCTTTCTAGTGAATTTCGCGTTTTAAAGTTTATATCAGGAAAATAGCTGGCAATTGGTTTCACTAGAGCCTTTGATACTACAAAATGCAATTTTGATTAAAACTTTCCCATATTTATTAGTTTTGTTCTATTTTGGAACTTTAAATTAAAGAAAAGCTACTTTTCTCGAAGTGTCTGGGCCCTAAAAGTTGAAGTTTGCACCGATCGATTCTCCTTCAAATTTGAGGAAACAAGATAGGTCACACTAGCCGTCGCAAAAAACTTTTACAAAATTATGCTTTCTAGTGAATTTCGCGTTTTAAAGTTTTTATCAGGAAAATTGCTGGAAAAAGGTTCCACTAGAGCCTTTGTTAATACAAAATGCAATTTTTATCAATCTTATTCTATTTTGGAATTTTTAATGAAGGAAAACCTACTTTTCTCGAAGTGTGTGAGTCCTAGAAGTTGGAAATTTGCACCAATCGATTCTCCTTCAAATTCGAGGAAATAAGATGGTTCACACTTGCGGTCGCAAAAAATTTTTAGAAAATGTAAAAATGTGTAGTTTCTACTGAATTTCGGCGTTTTAAGGTTTTTTCTTAGAGAAACTGGTGGCAATGGTTTTACTAGCATCTCTTATAATACAAAATCCGGTTTTAATTAAAACTTGCCATGATTTATTAATTTTATTGAATTTTGAAGTTTTAAACCAGTCTCCTGACAGTACGAAATACACACCACACCCTAGCTGGCCCACAACCAAGGGCCCCCCTCATATTGATCAGCCCCCGGGCCTCACTATTGTTTAATCCGGCCCTGGTGATTGCAACTTGCAACCGTCTTACAACCGTTTCGTGTCGGAAGAGGAAGATTGCTTCGAGAAAATCCATCTCGTGTTCCACTCGTATTTGTAACAATGACTTATTTGCAAAATAATCACGGCTAATATCTCGCGTGCTGTGTATTACTCCATCTATTATCGGCTTTGCATCGGAATTTCTTCTGCTAATAGGTGGCGGCAAGGGCGTTCGTTATTAAATAATAACTCTTCACGCAAAACGAACGTAATTATATGCACGGCGTATAAAATGCATTCACTATGGATGAAAAAAATTTTGCTGCGCGTAAAAATAGCTGAATTGCATTGCTGGCGCCTAATTTGGCGAAAATAACAGAGGAATGCGAATATATTAATTTTTTCGGCGGTGGAAAAAATTAATTAGTCAAGACTTTGCATAACGTTTGTTTGTAAATAACACCGATGTCTTTCAGACCTCCCAAGGGAACATTTTGTTGATCAAACTAGGTAAATATTTTCAATCCTTAAGGATTCTAGATTTTATGAAATTCTAGATCAATTGGGATGAAATCTTTCTGGAACTGGAAAACAAATCGAACGCTTTTCTTACGTTTTCTACTGTTTCATGGAAAAAATGTCTCAAAAATAACGTGAAAATATTGGAAATATCCAAGAAATGCGGAGTTTTGAGACCGAGTTAGACGACAAAATTATAATTGTTCATATACAGGATGAAATATTTCGGGGGGTGATTCTGCAAAAAGTTCCTATAAACATCTGTCCGGGAATCGCTCCTAAGGGGGCTTTAGCCCCCTGAAGGGTGCACTCAAAATTCGATTTTTATTTAGTCAATTAGGTTTTTGCATTCTATCTGACATAAATAAGCAAGATTATATTACTTTAGTTACTAATTTTTAGAATCCGTTTAGTTTTCTAATTTATTAAAAATTAGTAAGCTCAGGAAATGCAAATGGATCTTTAAATCTAATTTTCTCGAAAACGCTTGATCCTACGGTGTTATAACAAGTGAGCCTTTTTTATGGAATTTTAGTCAGGGAACCATATTCCGGAGAGAAATTGACAAAAAAAATTACATAAAAAAATTTGTATGGGGAAAGCTTAAGCCCACCCCATTTTTCCACGCGCCTGGTTGAATCTGCTTTGGTAGAGACCATAGTCTGATGGCCCTTACTGATGTTAGATAATATGCAAAAACTCATCGCTGTAGCTCAAACAGCTCCTGATTTATTCCATAAAAACAGCCTTTTTTTCATATTTTGAACTACAGAATAACAAATATTTCCTCGTTATTTCCAGACACCCCGTATCAGTTTCTGGCAAAATTATAGTCCGGAAGGCTGCGAATATTTTTCAAGCTTTAAACTTAGTTCAGCAATTTTGTTGTTATTTTCATGCTAGAGAATACGAAAACAGAAGTCTGCCATAAATCTCTTGGGACAGGGGCTAATGACAGCCATTTAAATTTTCCAAAAATTGACTATTCACAAACGGTGAAAAAAACAAAATTTTATGAAAAAGTTGTGTTAGTCAGTGTAGATTAAGAATCTGAAAAGAAATTCAAGATATCTGGCTTAGCTCCTAAAATATACTGAAAAAACTGAAATTTGTCATATTTTAATCTAGAATGCTTAGAAAAATTTTCGTCATCTCACTTTGTTTTTCATGCAAGGTAATGTAATTGAACTAAATTCCATAATGATGTACAACACGATGTCGATTTTCAGTCTTTTCAGTATATTTCATTAACCTATCTACTATGTAGATTTCTTGGATTACTCTTCAGATTCTCAATCTACACTGTAAAATTCAACTTTTTTTTTAATTTAATAAAATTTCGTATACCTAATATCTTTCACTGCTTGCGAGATGTCAATTTTAGAAAAATTAAAATTTCCGCCATTAGCCCCTGTCCCACAAGATTTATGACAGACTTCCGTTTTAGTATAATATATGTTTCAGCATTTTTTCTTCCTTCTTTACAAGAATTCAACGAAAATTCAACACGTACTTGAAATTGCAAACCTTTGAATCAAAATAATTTTTGGAAAACATTTTTATACAGTGCGAACGTTGACTGTGGAATGTTCCAAATAAAAAATTCTTGGATCATCTGCTGCTAAAATCCTCGGACCGGTCGATTTTCTTTTTTAAATCTGATTCTGCAGTCAGATTTTTTTTCCCACTTAAGGTTTAACCGGAAATGACCTCAAATGGAAAGACACTTTTTTCTCAACGCATTCGGAATCTACGATTTTTTCTGAGTTTTTGGAAACAGAATTTAAAGAGAATCATATGTTAAATTTCACAGTTGACAGATGCCGATTGTCACCAAAATCAACTCAGTTGTTTTACAGGTTATGACAGCTCTTCGTACCAAATTTCACCCAAATCGGTCTAGTAGTTTGGGTTGTAGCGCGTTATTTAATGAACATTCAAAATTTCGAATTTTTGGATTTAATGCCAAAAGGGCGCTCAGCGTGAATACATTTTTGGAAACTGAATTTGAAAACCTTTCATGTTCTGATAAGAAAATTAACTGTGCTCATCTTCAGGGCAATACTAACCCACATACCAAATTGATTTTGATTTGTTTTAACTAAATACGAGACTAAATATTTCCTTAAAATGCCAGCAAGACTTTGTTGGAAGAAATGATCATTAACCTAAGAAACATTTGTGGACTGTGGCTTTATTCCAAAACAAATAAAAATGTAAACAAAAATAAGTCAACAATGAAAAATGGGAGTATTTATTAGAACTGAAGTTTTCCTAGCCATGAAGGCATTTCTTCTTGTAGTATTTATTTATAATAGTGGTAAATGAAAGCAATCGTTCGATTGGGGCTGATGATGGAGCAACAAATAAATATTATCTTAATAATGGAAAAGATGTTCTGCTTATCCATATTAGTCCTTTTATCACTTAAATAATAAAATCCAGAATACTCTTTACACAACTGCTTTAATTAGTTAACTTAACTCGCAATAAAAAAGTATTCCTTCAACTACTAACACCTTTTTCCTAAAAAGTACAGTATTTTTTGTAATACTTGTCTCAAATCAAATGTCTGAAAAAAAAACAAAAAAGGCGAAAATACCTAACGCGAAGCTATTAGGTTCTTAGGTACAGTCTAGAAAGAAGCAAATACCCACCCGCTGCAGCTACAACTCGAAGTAGGAGAAGGAAATGTCGATCGGTCCTTCAGGTAAATACGAGCTTCCTGCTAAATTTAACCCTTGACAAGGCGCGTGTGGCGCCTTCCCAAGTGGGCATTATTGCTCTTTTCCATACTGTACATGTATATCTACAATTTTTTGGCCAATCTCCAATCCGATTTTGAACGAATTAGAACTCAGGCCTCTAGCTCTATAACACGTCTCGATTCACCATAAACTTGAAGTTTTGGTCCGGAAAACGTCGATTTTTTCCGAAATTCCTCAGTAATTTCATTTATTCAAACTGAGGAAGTTAAAAACCTTTGCCTATTTTTATTCTAGCTTCGCCAGTTTTAAGATTCGCCTAACGATTTATTAAGAGATAAGAATTTGAGGAGCGTCTTCGTCGATTCGTTATTCATAGAGTGCGTCGGGTTCAAACGCTTTAATATTGGATAAAGCCAAAATTTTCGTCAATATTTGACTGAACCGAGAAATGGGTCAATTGTGCACAAAGTGACGTAAAAATCTGAAATGCAACTGGCAATTCGGAAATGCACAATGCACAAGTGCATTATTGACCGGTTCCATCTAGTCGAGTGCATCGCTGGAACCGAGTGGGGTGTAGAATCGTAGATCACGTTCAAGTGCAATTACTTGCAATTGCATGGAGGGGTCAGTGTTTGGGTCAGTCGGGGCCGCCATCAAGGTCACCACTGACCAAGATATGAGCCCACTTTATTACTCATTTTAACGCCAGCAAGCATGGCCCGGTTTTGCGCTAATCTGATTAAACCCATGAAAGGGCGTTAGGCGTTAGCTATCGCGCATGTGCGACTTAGCGCTTAGCTTAACGCCTAAACTCACCCCTGCCTTGACTTTTGATAAGCTGTTGCTATAGCTAGATTACGTTTTATCGTAAGATAAAATGATCTGAAGAACGTTATACAATGGTAATAAAAATTCCGAAACGCCCAAACCGAAGTTCTCGTCCTGATTTTTAAAATCGGAATGACGCAAACAATTACGTGATGCTGCATGAAAAAGCGCCCTTTCCGTTATGTAACGCTCGAATCTATGTTATCATTTTTTGAGCGGCACGTGTCCAAAACAATTTTATTTATAATCGCCGATAACGGAAATTTCGACCCAGTTTTCGAGGGGTGATTTTCGCCAATGAAACCGACTAGACAAAAGTGAACAGGTCAGCACAGATTGGGAGGTCATACACCAATTACGTAATAATTGAAACAGACAAAACCCAGACGAAATACTCCTCGCATCGTTGAATTTTTTTACGGTTTTATTCGCGAAATTAATGGACCTTGACACAGTGACAACAAATTATCAAAGTGACAATTGGATCCGTGAAGGAATTTATGATTTTTTTTCAATTTCATTATGATAATTCATGCGTGCCGCCCACGAGATCGCTTATACGGGAAATTATCGATAAATTTATTCTTTTCGTTGTTATCTTGTTATGTTAATTTTTTTTTTGTTTGGATCCAGCGACATTTCGAGGGTATCTTAATGTGGGTAATTATTGCAATCATTGTTATCCAGTTTTTAGTAGTTTTTTTTACTATCGCAATTTGTTTATATTTTCAAGCGTTTCTAAAATTAGACGAGATAAAAATAGATTCGGAATTGGATGCTTACGAATTTGTTAACTCGGAGAAAATTAATACTGGGAAAAATTACAGGTTAGTCATTGGTTACTTGAAGAGGCGTTAAGACAATTAACAAAAAAAAGCAAAAAACAAATCTTTTCCAAATTGGTAGAGAGGAAACTTAAACTCGATTTTCAAGCTTGAAAATTTTGCCAGTAATATGTTAAAAGGGCGCAAAGGGGATGAAAGGTATTTTCTTTTATCAGTCCTTAAATAGGTCCTCTCCCGTTCGTTTCCTTTTTCTTCCAAACATGGATTTTCGTGGTAAACTTGACACAAAAAAACGGTTTTTGAGAAAATAAAACTTGTTTTCTCGAAAACTTACAAATATAAAGAATTTCGCCCAATCATGATCAATCGTTTCCTTCGTTATAATAACGTAAACTTGATCAGAATGTCTGTCAAATGTATATGTCGGTCATGGATTTTCTCACAACTGTTTAATAAGAGCCGAAACCGAGAAGTCAATTGAAATTGTAATGGATGAGCCGAAGCCGAAGGCGAGTAATTAGATGAAACTGTTAAAAGTGAGGTCGAGCTTTGGCGGAGCCGAAAGCGAGTAGTAAACTTAATCTTTTGTGAATTTTGCTCTTTCGGTTCAGTTATTCACTAAACTTTCACTTTCGACTCCGCCAAAGCTTGCAAAACTTTGGTTTGCCCTCCGTTCATTAAACTTTCAATTGACCACCTTTACCTCAAAACATAGAACGAAAAAAAATGTGAAAAATGAAATGTTTAATTTCGATCGCGACAAAAATCATGCACGGTTCTTAAGTGCACTGAAAAAACAGTTTATTTGCCTTAAAATTATAGATTGATTTGAATGCAATTGATTTGCGAGTAATATAGTCGGTTTAATGGAAACCTACCATATTTATCTTTAAAAAATTGAAACTTTTGTCTTTATTATACCATTTGTTTGACCAAGATTTATTTAAAGACAATTAATTTACTTTTCATAAAACTGCTGCAATTCTGTTTGTTGCTCGGAAATATCATTTATTAATGTGTAACAAATGATAAATTTGTCCTAGCTCAGTCTAGCCGCCACACGCCGAGTTGCATCATGCATGGCGGTTGTGTTGTCCAGAGTAACGCGGCACTAGCTTGCACAGCTAGAAAAAAACTATTCGTGTTAGCACGTGGTCGTGGCAGTTTACTAATACAAGGCACCAAAAATATGGGCGACGAAACAACAACATGGGCTTGCAGTGCTATGATGAAATTCATTTTGGTAATGCCGGTAAGTAGTCATTTCCCTAGTATGGGTACCTAAGTATAAATTCACACACTTAAAAACAATTACCATTATTACACAAACAGCCTGCTTTATTTATATTGGTAAACGGATTCCATGTCCGCAGATTTCCGTTATGTAATAATGGTGATATGATAAAGTTAATGTTTATAACTATTTAGGTATAGGTAGTTATGTTTGTTTGCACCTGTTCCAGAAAATGCCATCAGTCGCATCAATTTTGGCAGATGAAAATTCGTCTGGATTGAGGCCATATCAGGAGTCTGTGCAGTTCCGGAATATCCTGTATTTGTGTGATTAATATTAAAAGTATATGTTCATTTTCTTTTAAATAAAAATGGATGGAAGAACATAAAATTATGGTAAAATTATTGTTGTTTATGAGAAAAGAAGGTTAATTAAGCAGCAATTCGATTTGTTAATAATAGGCATAGGATAGTTTTGTTTGAAATATATTTCTTTTTAAGGAGAAAATTAATATTAGCAGTAATACGATGGTTCGTTTGCCTCAAAGCAATCATTTATTTATCGATAAAAAATTGCCTCAAACTAATTATTTATTCAAGATGAAAAAATATTTGTTGGGCAATATCGAAATACAGGGTTTATTTCAGACAAATAAATTTCGTTTACAACAAATAAATTGTTTTTTCAGTGTGCGTCTAATACAATAAACCATTACGGTATGTCACAAATTTCTTTATCATAAGTCTAATTCGAAAAATTATCAAATTTCATTGAAATCCATCGTTTTTGTTCTAGATTTTATCAAGTATTCCACTTCAAAAATTCTTAAATATGTGAAGCTAAAACTTAAAAAAAAAATCTGAAATAAAGCGTGTTCAGATTCATAAAAAAAATACAAAATTTACTCCTCTAAAGCCCATTTTATACATCCAAGAGTTATTGCGAATGTATTGAAAAAATGCATCTAGAAATTGTCAGTAAAAATACTGTACGTGTTCTTCTGATTACTTTTTAAAAATTGCAAATTTCGACTTTTACCTCGAGGGGGACACCCAAACCCGTGCATGGTGAAATTTTACAACATACCCCAACCTCAAAATTTCAAATGGCAAACCCTCACTTGTGGCCAATTTGATAGCCAATTTCATTACCTACCAATCCAATGCTGTAAAATTTTTTGATATTTATTCAACTTCAGGGCGAATTTCAAATTACATTCGTACCCTTTGTGATACATCATTTTAGAGGGTCTGAAATTCTCTATAAGCCGACACAAACATATTTGAGATTCATCCACTTCTTCAAAAGTTACTTTGAAGAACATGAATCGGCCCTGGCCTAGAAATTCTTTAAGTTTTTGCTGTAACTTTTGAAAGAATCGACAATTTAATTTCAAAATTGACCACAAAGGGCGCAAGGGTTGAATAAATATCAAAAAAGTTTACAGCATTGGATTGATAATGAAATTAGCTTTTAAATGATATATCACAAATGGGGGGGTTGTCATTTGAAATTTTGAAGTTGCGGTTGGCTCCCCGGCATCATCAAATAAAATTCGACCTCTCCGAGCAATTTTTTATACATTTTGAAGTTCCAGAGAGAAATGAAACTGTCACTTTTAAAAAAGTCCCCCTTTTTCTACCATCAATTTTCGTAATATTTCTTGGACGTGTAAAACGGCTTTTGGGAAAAACCTGCGCTGGAGAGTGCATGGAGTACAAAGGAAAATAGTCAAAAAAACATAACAAGTATAAAAACAGAAAAATCGAAAAATTTCTACAGAAAAATGATTGACAGATAAAAGGAATTTGTAAAATGATTTAAGTAGATCTTTCTGTACTTATATTTTTGTAAAAAATCCATCAGTCCAACTGAAGTGCCCGTCTGAATTTCACTAATTTCAGTATATTTAAAAGTATAATAAAAGTAACAAAATATAATGTGAACATTCATAAGTTATTTCAGTTATTTTAGCATTTCAAGTATATACAGCCTCTGTCAATTATAATGTCGCGGAAAATTAAGCTGATGCGGTAGGATGAAAAAAAAATGAGAGAGGAAAGCCAGTAAATTAGTCGAAAACAATTTATAAGTAAATCACAATAATTTTAATTTTTTTAATTTCTTTTAAATAAAATTTGTAAATCTCGTAAGTTAATCCTAATTTAGCATCTCGCTTGTCTTCCAACCACCATCCATAATATATATTAATCTATCACTTTCATTCATTAAAAAACGCCAATTCCTGGAATCACTCTGGATAAATTGGACAGTCAACTCCTAATTAAACCTTTTTACCAACCGACTGCAAACCTCGAGCGGAGTTCATTGAATGAGATAAAGCTGCGCTATGAATTAATTTTTATTGAAATTTTTATTGATTGATTACACGACACACGATTTCTTCATGTTTGCGATAAACACAATAATTATCACCACGAATTATTAATTAATTCTCCAAAATTACGTTAGTAGTATCAATTTTTATTGAACCCAAGTGCAACCAAGGATAAAGATAGGGAGCGATTATGAAAATTAAGTTGGAATATGGATGAAATTCGTGCACTTTTAAACTAATTTTAAACTAATAAAATTGGATTGGATTGTCGAGTCACGGAGTGCAATTTCCTAGTTTTTTTCATTGAAATTTATTTAACGTCTGAAGCTAAGGGGTTATCAAAAGATAATGAATGTGATGTAATGAAACAATGTCGAAGTCGATTTTTTTAAGGTGTCACAGCTGATTCTTTGCCGCCAATTTCATAATTCATCCATAATTAATGTATTTCTGGTTTTTCCGAAATTATAAGGTCAAACTGGTACTTACATGGTTGAGCGAAAGTAAGGACTTCTTGGGTTTTGATATGGTAGTCATCCTCCTCCTCGGTTACCGTGTACCCGGGTTTAAATTGTGGTTCATCGCTCTGCATACCCCCAAACTCCATATCAACTTTCGCTAAGTAATGTGGGGGGATTGGGGGTAAAACCACCCCCGTGAGGTTAGGGGCTGATTGGAACCCCATTCTTCGCAGAACCTCCCCCTTGATTACTTCTAAGTTTCTGGTTTTCAACTCGTCCCGCATTTTACAGTTATTACAACCCCCCCCTGGGGGTGCAACCGGCAACGGAATTTCACTTAAACTGTCCGTAAAATGTCTTTTAACAATACTGCTACGATTTCTCATATCACTACGAGTCGGCGAGATTATTATAAAAATTACCAAATATCTTAAAGTCCTCCCCAAAACCTCTTCCACCATCTTAAATTCAGTCGGTTTATCACAAATCGAAAAATTTATCGAAGATCACCGATGTATCACATTTTTAATTTCGCACTGGCCGCACCACATCCCCCTTATTACTAGAGCGCATCTTATTTTAATACTTGGTTCGATCACATTAATTTTTTTTTGGGGGAAATTCGAATTCGATCACAATTTTTGATCACAGTTTAATCGACATTTGGGGATTTTTTTTTCAGTCGGATGATTTCAATTGCCGGGTATCACATTCGCACGCGTGTCGGCTTCAAGAAGAGATCTATCAGTAAAGCAATAAACCAAGTTGGTTTGAGTTAAAGACCAACACTGAGCTATAATATAAAGCTGAGACTATATATGTGTGTAAACCTCTACAGTGCGTGTGTATCTACTTGTTGGGGAGCTACCGCGTCGATTAAGGCGTGCTTTTCATTTACGCGGAGGGATCTCGAATGGCACTCGAGGATTTTTTATTCGAGGACCTCTGCAAGGACCCTCATCGGTCGAGAATTGGATCGAAAACGACGAGCGAAAATAAAAAAAGAGGTTCTCGACACAATTCTGTTTATAACATTCTCTGGACGTGTGTGACCATTATTACGGTATTACGATGTACAAGGCTAGTAAAATGTGCCTTAATCTACAACTTGCCTTTTAAATACATATAATGTTTATTATTATTACTTAATGCGGTTTCATCGTTATTGCATTTCTACAAATTGCCAACTCAAAAAGTTACTTAATTTCATGAAATTTGCAAATTAGTCCAAGTGGTGGGTACCTAATTTTGAATGGAACAAATTCAACCAAGAACTTTTTTTGGTGGAATGGTTAGAATTCACGGCCACGAAAAACATACTAAAATCCCTCTAAAATCTGCAAATTATGCGCAAGGCGCAAGTTTTTGCCCCATAACTCGCTTTTCCTTCATCGTACAAAAAATATGCACGTATACAATATTGAAGACTAATAAATTCTCTACAAGAAAGTTTCTATGTAATTTTCACCTAAGAGCAACGGTTTGGCCGCAGGAGTCGCTCAAAATTGAGCGAATTTTTCAAAACAACCATAATCCAAGGTTACCAAAACTACCACAGTTCCCTTAGGAAGCATTTTTCGCCACCTGTCCAAATGAACTTCTCTTCTTAGAATGATGCAAGGAATCGTTCCATATACCTATTTTCAATAATTAAACTGATAAAATAAAAATTTTCGCGCTTCAAACAAATCAGAGACGTTTTATTCGAAAACGGTGAGCTCTAGCGACTTTGACCAAGAGCACCCTTTTTGTGTACCATGGCCGGATAATTATGATTTTCACATTATTTTCTGAGGAAAACGATTAAAGAAAAAAGTCAGGTGGAAAACATGCAAAACCCTCTGGTGAAAGTAAAAATTTGAAAAAAGAATAGAAGAAAGCCCTTTACATTACGACACTATGTTGTAAATTGCAGGTTCTTGTCAATTGTATTTTGTGAATAAATTGGAAAAAACTAATTAATTATCGGGCGGTGGGTATTTTTGAATAGAAAAAATTAAACAGAAGTGTTTTATTGGAGTGGTTAGACTTCAAGGCCACGAAAAACATACTAAAAACTCGCCCTCCACCCCAACCTGGAATTCCCCTAAATTTTGCACATTACGCGCGAGGCTTACGTATTTATGTCCCATAACTCGCTTCCACTTCCCTTTTTTGTAGAGAATTTATTAGTCTTCAATATTGTATATGTGTAAATTTTTTGTACGATGAAGGAAAAGAGAGTTATGGGGCAAAAACTTGCGCCTTGCATAATTTGCAGATTTTGGGGGGGTTCCAAGCTGCGCCGAAGGGCGAGTTTTTAGTATGTTTTTCGTGGCCCTGAAATTTAACAATTCCAACAAAAAAAGTTCTTGGTTGAATTTTTTCCATATCTCTATCGATCTTTCGACTAAATCGAGGATGAGCTTAAAATTCTAACGTTTTGAAAAAAAAAGTTTTTCAATTTGATAAATAAATACAATGTGCCCCACCTTCCCCTACTTACTTACTAGAAAACAATTGAAAATTACTTCCTCAGTGTACTTGAGTAATTAATTAATACATTTGAAAAAAAAATGTAAAATTCATGAACGAAGAACGAATATTTTCTAAATATTCTCAGAAATTCGGAATGAAAACTATTTTTATAATTCTAACATTATAATAATTGTGTTTCAAATAATAATTATTACTGGAAACCCCAATAAAATGTTCACACTGTCTTCGATTTATTCAAGGAGAATAATAATCAGTTTTCTGTTTAATCTTGTGACGATATTCGATAACGTAATTTATTGTAACCAAATCAAACAAACGTCATAATTTTTCGGAAAAAAACAATCCTACTAAAATTGTTTTTATTCCTGAGGGCTTTAATATCCCTAAGCTCTAGGGGTATAAACTACAGTTTAGTCCTGTGTTACTGACCTACCACTTTTTCCAATATCGACAGATTTTGAAATAATATCACATGCAACATTGTAATTATGGTAATGTTAGTTTAGAAAAACGGGGAATCAAAATCTATCTCGGCAGGAAATAAGAGTAATTTATGTATCAAGGGAGTAAAGTACAATTTTAATTCCGAAACTGAAGTTTATGCACACATGTCGAATGTGTGCAAGTATAATCTATTTAGATCGTGAAGGTCATCTCATCTCACTTTACTCCCTAGGGAAAGTTTGAATCTATTAGTCCCTGTCGATTACAATGAGGCTATAATAAATTCCATTTTACACGCGAACGTGAATAAAAATAACAATTTGGTGACTAATAATTTTGAACTTTGGAGTCAATTTTGCATGATGAGCTTTTAAATTCCGTTTAACTGAAAGTGATTGTATCAACATTTGATTTACTCTCAAATCTCAATAATTATGATGGATTAAATATATAGGAGAGATGATGTCACAGCTTGAAGAAATGCTGAAATACAAAGTGTGAAGAGATGACGGATGTTCGAAAATTGAAAGCGGATCTGCAAAGTCCACGAAAAATTATTCAGCCTGCTGCTACGTTGAAAAATAAAACTTATATCTCCATTATGTGATATTATTTTGTGAATTACGGATATTTGACATGGTGAATCTGAGAAAATTGAGGCAAATTTTGTGATACAACAAAAACTGAAAGTGGACGTTTCTACCCTTTTTCTGGGGAGGAAAGTAGCCATTTGCCTCCCTTATGAGGAAAGCATGGAAACGTGATTGTAATCGTCAGATTTTCATTAAAATCACTTTTAATTAATTGAAAATCTGTAACCACACTTTCAATCATATTAATATTACTATTTCCTTTGAGTTGAAATCTTATTCTTAGTCGAAAAGTGAAAATGACGCTTTTCTGTTATTTTTGATTTGTTCTCTTTTCCTGTTTATTTGCAATTATTTACGGCTTCTGTTACTTGTATAAGTATGTCAAATCCTGCAATCGTAATTTATACATCATAAGTAACGTTATTGGGTTTCTACAATATTCGAATATTTTAAAGCACTCGCTCCTTCGTCGCTCGTTCTTCAAACGTTCGTAATGTAAAAACACAATAACGTTACGTGGTTTATTTTATTGCAAACCTTAAAAAAAATGTTAAATAATGAAGTTTGGTGAATTTATGATATATCCTACCTTTCATACTGAGGAAAGCCGACAATGGAACTTGTTTATTTACCTTTGTTTTTTGAAAGTGTGCTCGAATTGAAGTTTTCGAGTCTAGAACTGTAATAAGCGACCCGTATTTTTCATTTTAACTCGTTAATTCAAGCCTAAGACAACTTTGAGTCTATTCTTTGAGAATTTTGAAAAAACTGAAAGAATAAATGAACCCATTTTTTTTGTCGATCGGAATACCATACTGTCTGCCAAGTCTCAGCCGTTAAAAAGTATGTTCTATATTTTGTATTTTCCTTAAATTAACTCGGATGTGACACACCTCCCAATATTTTCTAAAAATTACATAACCTTAATTGCTCTGACGTTCGTTCAAACATGATGCGTTTCCTGCTTTATTTTTATTTCCCCTTAAATAAATCCTCCAATTGGGTTTTTCGAAGATCCTGTTCACGTGCACTTTCATGAATGACTCCTTGTTTAATGACAATTCACACCAAACGTGCTAATTCCCGCGAAGAATTTCGGGTCACGTAATGGACCGGATTTGTGATTTTTTCGAAAAAATCCACCGCATGCGTCAATTCCGACAAAAACCGTTCTCAAAAATGATTTTATTATATAATTTCAATTTTGGGATGAATAGCACTTTTACTTGGCGACGGTTTTTACCCGAGATTCTCGGGAATTCTATTTTTAGAAGACAATTACAATTTGACGCACAATGGCAAAAAAATGAGGGGGGTGCCACCCAAAACCGGGGAATTTTTTTGTTAATTCACGAGTGTTGTAACAGGTGTCCAACTGAAGGCAACAAAAACACTTTTACGTAACAGTGAGTCGGAATTAATAGAGGCCGCGACCTACCTCAACTTGGTTTCGGTAAAACCAGATTGATTTTTTGCCCGATGATTGCGATATAGTGCAAAATTTGTTTTTTGGCAAAAAAATTCCACGGTCAACGCGGAATTTATCTATGAATTAAATTAGCTGAAGGTTGTCGTGCACTTTTGTAGGTCAAATTTTGGTTACCTGAATCAAACGATAAATAAATTAAAAAACCAAGAAAGCATTACCATTACAATTTACTATCTAGAATACGGCAAGCACGCCTTTATCGACCCGGTGATGCCTTTTTCGCACTCGTGTGTTTAGCGGGTGATGAAAAGCGATTTCTTTGATTGATCTATTAACAGGCTCCTATTTAGAAAAACTGCTAATAGATTATCAAATACCGGCCATAATTTATCGCTTTAATCCCCGCATTTTTGACCACCTGCCAAACCCATAAACCCGGGTCTATGATCGCGTCTGGACAATTTTCCTCGACGTCTACCGGCCATCGGGTTTTTCTTGCAGGAATTTTTTTATGGAGATGCTCCAAAATTAAACAAATTCGTACAGATTTAAATGCACGTTTAAAATTAAACCCCTACATTCCAGTCGAAAATGCTCTGTGCTATTTTATGAGATGCTTGCTGGCGGTCTCATCAATTTTTGCGTCAACTCCGCGATTATGAAGCGGAATATTTATGTTTCGCTAAGTAGTTCATATACTTATTGTAGATTGAATTTTTATTTTCGTGTTTATAAACATTTCTATTCTTGTGATTGTGAATTGATACTTGGTGCTATTTTCGTACCGTAATTAAGATAAGTAATGCTTTTTTAAATTTCTTCTAAGGTTTTGAAACTGAAAAGTTAAAAATTAGACGCACATTTGACTTGAATGCCATTTTCAACTTCAGTTTCAATTTAAACTGTAAATAGGTAAATAGGTAAACGTCAAAAAACTCACGTACTGACCCATACGATTTGTGGCTTTTCTTATAATAGGATGACCAAGAAAAGTTTCAAATATGTACAGTGAGGTTTAAAAGTTGTTTCCCCCCTTTTAATTCTATAGTGGAGGGTTATTTCGGAAAAAACTCTCGGACAGGTAACTTTTATTTATCGTCAAATATTTTTTCCGTTTCCGGTTTAGCCAGAAGTGGCCCTAAAATCGTTTTATTTAAATTGAAGCACATTTTTCTCAACTAATTCGGAATCTACAAAATTTAAAGCCGGAAATCAAGTCACAGCCACCATACATTTTCAAAAACATCGAAGAAATCGGTGAAATATGAAGATTTTTGAAAATCGTAAAAACACGTCAACTTAATTTTTTTGATTTGACTGCCAGACTACATTTTTCTTATTCCTTTTTATAATTTTGTCCAATTGCAAAGAATTAGGGAGTTTGAAAAATGCAAAACGAAGTAGAGGAAAAATTAAATTGCAGAGTTGGGTTTGCATCAAAAAAATAAGGCTAACGTGTTTCTGCAATTTTCAAAAATCTTGATTTCTTCGATGTTTTTAAAAATATAGGGTAGCTGTGACATGATTTCCGGTCGAGTGCGGTACAACCTTTCGACTTGGAAAAATTTTCAATAAAAAAAAATTTTTTAGGGCCATTTCCGGCTGAACCGGAAACGAAAAAAGATATTTCACAGCTCAATTTAATAAATAAAAGTTACCTGTCTGAGAGTTTTTTCCGAAGTAACCCTCCACTCTAGAGTTAGAAGGGGGGGGGAACTACTTTTGAACCTCACTGTATACTTTTTTGCATTCTGACAATGAAAGTAGTTTTTTCTTAATGAAAAATCGTAATGAAAATGTCACTTTTTTTAACAAAAAAATTGTAATAAAATTATCACTTTTTTAACAATTTTGCAATTTTTTTTGTAAACATGAACAAAATATGTATCTTCGTAAGATTCGTCCATTAAAGCGAATCAAGGGCTAACCAGTGTTGTGAATCATTGCAAATAGAGGAAGATGAATATTTAAAAAAAAATCCTGCAACACGTAATGAAAGTATCTTTTTTTCACTCGTCTGTGGCGTTGTTCATCAAACTTCAAACTCATGAAAAAAAGCTTTGCTTTCATCACTAGCTGTACAAATAATAATTTTTGCATTCCTTGATAATTCTAGAGTTCTTTCGTTCCCCTTATCACTATACTACTTACAGGGTGGTTCCTTTTTTATTGCTGTACTGTAAGAGATACGGGGTCCGTTAAATTAGAGAAAAATTGCGCTATTTTTTGGTGATCAAGAATTTGAAGCGAAATCTTGATTCGTTTCTGAGTTATCCCGAAAATTCTGAATACTGATACAATTTTTATATTTTTGACAGCTACCAATCGCAATGCATTGACAGGCATTTTTAGCCCTCCTAGATTTTGAACAACGGCAGTCAACTTTCGATTCTCTTATGTCCGCCATATTGAATCTTAACATCATCAGATGCAGAAAAGAAATAGGTTTTCAAAAATGTAATCAACATGGACATTTTTGAATGTGTCAAAATCTTAAAATTTGTATAAACAATTTATAAAATTTAAAAAAGCACACAAACTTTTTATTCCTTTTGACGTGGAGAACAATTGAATTCTAAGCGATAATAAAATAAGTTTTGGATTCGCAACGAAATTAGCTTTCAAATGATGTATCACAAGTGGGGTTTTGACATTTAAAATTTTGAATAGGGGGTTGGGGGGGTAGGGGGTGCGTTGTAAAATTTCGCCAAGCACGGATTTATTTATTTCTGTATACGATGGGTATGCGACAGCCCAACCTATTAAAGATATAGAGATGAAATTTAGCACACACACAAAACTCCAGAAAACATTTTTCAACGAACAATGGAACACCGGGTGGACCAACACTATTGCCCACCTCAATAATTGCCCTTTACCTTGAAGCTAGAGTTTTGATTTTTTTACAGGGTGTATGGGTACTAAAAACCCTTCAGAGGACGTAAAAATTTTTTTGATTGGCCCAAAAATGTGACGTCACGAAATTTTCAATGGGGCTATTTTCATGAAATAAATAATTTTTGCCCACAGGTTGGTTATTTAGGGCCTTAGGATCACGCTAAACTGATTATTTAATTTTTTGGACATCAGGTTACCAAACTGCAGAAGCTAAAAATCACGTCAATTTTTCTCACAAGTCGCCCATGAAACAACACCTAATCATTGCGAGGTATGTCCTTTATCGATCGGCGGATATTCAGAAATGTCAGTGTCAGCTTGTCATGTCGGCAGGGTCATCAAACCACATTATTCTTAATTTTCGAATTCATTCAATTAATCAATTAATTTTCCCGGAAAATTATTCAAACAAAACGCCCAAAGTTTGTTTAAGCGCGTGCGTAGTGTTCCACATCGCGCGTCAAATTAAATCAAACATAACCTCGTTTTGGAGAAATTTATCCAAATTTAAATTACAACCAGCACCAAGTACGTTTACCCATTACCCATCTGAAGGGCCTTCTGATTTGGTAAGTTTTTGGAATTTCGGTCGATTTATTTAATTGTAAAATTGAAAATTTTAGGTGACGAAGATGATATGTGTGAACCCAAAACCTAGTAACTGGCAACATTGTTGGTGGTATCTACTCTGCAGAAGGTCCATTAGATAATAAAGAAGCTTACTTTCAAGTGTGGAAGATTGGTCCACTGAAATTGTTGATAAAATTGAGACTGTTCCTGTTACGTTGTTAGATTTGACTCCTGATAATAAAAGCTATTCAAAGTATTTTGTAACTTAAGTAAATTGTTGAAATTCATGATGTGACAGTGCTCTGGATTTACTTAATTTCATAACGATGGGTAAGTACATATTAACCTACCTCCAGAAATATCAAAAATTAAGACCACACGACAGATTTTTTAACAATTTTTATTATTTTATTAATCAATTTAATCAGACAACTTGCAGTTTTGCTGTGTTTACGGACAAAGCGTCACTAATTTGGCACTGTTCATAGGTGGTACACTTGCACTGAGAAGAATAGTCCTGGTTTGTCGATTAGCTGACACTCTCCGTGATAACATTTTTGAGAATCAATTATTATGTTGCAAACAGGCTGTCTGATGAGGCTTGCAGAGAACCTGCCAATAGGCCAGACACTGCCATTATTAGATTTTGGGTTCACAAAAGGGCCCCATCGTTTTATTAAACATTTTTGGTCTCCATCTAAAATTTTCAATTTTACAATTAAATAAATCGACCTAAATTCCAAAAACTTACCAAATCAGAAAGCGTACAATGGGGAAACGTACTTGGTGCTGGTTGTAAATTACATTTGGAAAAATTTCACCAAAACGAGGTTATGTGCGTTATGTGTCATTTTATCGATATGGAATTACGCACGCGCTTGTCTCACACAAACCCTATGCTTCAGGGGTTTTGTTTGAATAATTTTCCGGGAAAATTAATTAATTAATTGAATGAATTCGAAAATTAAGAATAATGTGGTTTGATGACCCTGCCGACATGACAAGCTGATATTGACATTTCTGAATATCCGCCGATCGATAAAGGATATACCTCGCAATGATTAGGTGTTGTTTCATAGGCGACTTGTGAGAAAAATTGACGAGATTTTTAGGTTCTGCAGTTTGGTAACCTGATGTCCAAAAAATTAAATAATCAGTTTAGTGTGATCCTAAGACCCTAAATAACCAACCTGTGGGCAAAAGTTATTTATTTCATGAAAATAGCCCAATTGAAAATCTCGTGACGTCACATTTTTGGGCCAATAAAAAAAATTTTTACGTCATCTGAAGGGTTTTTAGTACCCATACACCCCGTAGAAAAATCAAAACTCTAGCTTCAAGGTAAAGGGCAATTATTGAGGTGGGCAATAGTGTTGGTCCACCCGGTATAAACATTTTAAGGTTGGCGGAGTAAAACTTCGGTATTGCAGGTAGGGAAATTTACCTAATTTTGGTGGCAATCGGCTAATAACAAGCGCCTTTTTGGCATGTCATCTATGAAATTTGAAAGATGACCACCATTTGTTTTATCAGCACATGAAAGGTGTTCAAATTCTGTTTACAAAAATGCAATTATTCAAGGTGCCCTTTTGGCAATAAATTATAAAAATTTTGAGAAAAACTTCCGAAACACTTAGAGATTGCGGATTGATTTATACATGAAATAGCATTGGGTTCTAGCCGCTTCCGTAGCAGCCCATTTTTTTAACTGGAAAGTGAAGCTAACCTAGTGAGTCACAATAATTACAGCATGAACTTGATCTTGACAAGGACAAAAATCCCACCTCAAATGATTTTCTCTTTTCAGCATATTAATTGTTTACAACTTTTTTCCTATTTCTCCAAACAATCATCCTTTTTGCTCTAAATATTAAGACTCGAGTCCGTTTTGAAAGGAATCGTACGAATTGAAATAAGCAAACGGAAACGATATCAATCAAAATGACAATATTTCCACATAGCACGAGATTTAAAATTTGAATTTCAAATGGAAATCCATCGGCCATTGTTGTATAATATTTGCAGCGAATTTACAATAAATTACCTATTCCGACCGGAAATGCGAATAAATGAGGGGCGATTACACCTCTTCCCTTACATTTCCTGGAGGAATCCGAAATCGATTGGAGCAACAAAAAAAAATGCTCCAAATCCCGATTTAGCCTGTTACTAAGAGGCGTCCGTCCCGACGTCTGGCACTAGGAGGTCGCTGTTGCCCTCGACGTTGGAGTATCCAGCCGGGA
The DNA here is from genome assembly GCA_963924575.1 of Pycnomerus fuliginosus. Taxonomy (NCBI): domain Eukaryota; kingdom Metazoa; phylum Arthropoda; class Insecta; order Coleoptera; family Zopheridae; genus Pycnomerus; species Pycnomerus fuliginosus. Next base: position 13,207,069 of record OZ004625.1, on the reverse strand, counting down.
GCGTCGTCTCAGAGTCTACGCTAACCACCGGCCCTGGCCTAGAGTGATACGTTTTTTTCTTGAAATAATCGACGGGTTTTGATCGTCCGTCGTCTCAGTCATTAAGGAGAGGCGCCCCCGGACCACCCCCAATGTATGAACGGAATCGTGGTTTTCTATTCAGAAAATTCGTTATGATGACGTCCGTCTACTTACGTGAAGGAAAAATGGATATTTATATTATGGGATTTATTTTTGCTTACATAATATAACTTTATTATTATTTTACCAATTTTCCCAAATTTTGCACAGGACGTAGCCAAAAGATTAGGCTTTTAGAATTGACAATCATTTTCCAGATGACGCCACTAATATTTTTTTTTGCTGTTCTTACAAAGCCATTTCTTGATTGGCAGTTAAAATTTTCAGTTAGACTTTCATTATCTGTGTTTATTTTAACTAATTTGTTGGATTAAATAAAATTTGACGTCAGAAAGGACCCCACACCATCCTTATGGAAAATGGCTTTCTGTCGGATTGGCTGAAATTTTAGTATGTTGTAGATTTTGACCTCCTGATCAAATGTTATCATTGCCCCAAAGAAATCGTACGGACAGTTTTTGATATAGAGTCTGCCGAAGATAAACTTTTCCCCATAAGGACATACACATTTTTCGGACTTTTTTCAGCATAATAAGCAAACACACCCATGAGACTCCTGTATAAAAGTATGGTAATAATATACTTAAGAAAAGTGCCCCTGGACTTATCATGTGCTATTATGATGGCAAAAATGCAAATTAATTTTCGCTGCATGTAATTCTTATGGGAAAATTTTATCTTCGGCACCCTCTGGAGCAAAAACTGTCCGTACGATTGCTTTGTGGCAATGATAACTTTTGATCAGGAGGTCAAAATCTACAACATACTAAAATTTCAGCCAATCCGACAGAAAGCCATTTTCCCATAAGGATGGTGCTAAGGGGTCCTTTTCTCGCTCTGATCTGAACTATTGGAAATCATTTTATTCGGACACCATGCGTCCAAGCGACATTTAACAAGAGGACCTTTATTATGCCGAATAGACCAAAAATGACCATCTTGGTATTATTTAGCGTGGAAAGGGCCCACAACTGGAAAAATAGCAAAGATGTAAAGCCCCCCAAGAACTTACGCCTCTGACGTTAGGAAAAATCTGAAAAAAATTCAAGGGAAATGCCATTATGACAGTAACCATTGGTCCAAATTTCAAAAACCCATCATTCGTACTTTTCGTATAATTTAAAGAAAATTGAAATTTTGGGTGAACTTTTGAAGCATTTCCGGACATGTGTCCATAGTAAATTTTTGACTCAATAGGGCCAATAACACCCTGAAATATCTGTACGGGGTTTAGGAACATTCTGTATTAATAGCTTGTTTTAAAATGTAATCAGAGCAAAGGACTACAATCAAGAAACGAAAATATGATTTTTGTTTTGCATTTATTTTAATTATTACTGAATCTGTCCATAACTATTAGAAACAGTAAAGGACTCAAACTATCTCATTGTTTAACGCCCAATTCTTTTGATAATGAACCACCATTTTATTCGAATCTTTGGCTTGATACTAAAGGGTGTCCCAGAAAAGAACGAATAATTTATTTTTGGCTATAGCTTTGTTATTATAGAACCGATTTTGCCCAATTTTGTATGAGACGTAGTCAAAAGATGAGGCTTTTAGAGTCAACCATCACTTTCCAGATGGCGCCACCAACAAATTTTTTGTTAGTATTTATTACAAGGCCATTTTTTGATTGGCTGGAGTTGAAGCATCTGTGAACCATTCAAAATAAAAATAGTGTAAGGTTAAAGCTGATGCTTTTCTCTTCCAAAGTAACTTTACAAAATTTTATTCTGAACGTTCTTGATTAATTTACAATTTTTTCTGTGATGTTCTGAAACATGGATTTTTTAAATTTATTATTTAATCTTTAGCGATACTATAAATCTTTCACAAAATAACGTTGCTTAACAGGTATTCAACTCAAGTGCTGCAGTTACAAAGTATTAAAAATAACTTTTTTCCAAGATTGGCAGCAACATAAAAAATAGACCTTAAACATCCGTGTTGCACGCGACGAATAACTTGAGACGGTCTAAATAGGATGAGTGGTTGACTTTTATTCTATTTTACTTTTAATTTAACATTGTGACTAGACGACCGATAAAAACTGTCTGTATCCAGCCAATAAATTCGGGTAATTTCCATGAAGGGAGTGAGACGTATTCAAGTAGCTCTTTCACATGCGCTTCAGAAAAGGATCGCTGGTTGTGTCTGGGGAAAGCAATATATTTTGGACCTAAGTTCAAATTTGGACGAGGCTTACTTTTTGAATTGAAATCGAATGGCCAAAAACATCAAATCTTTTCGTTTTATTTTCCTTTCTTGCTATTTCTAATATATCTACAAATTTTGTGAAAAAGTAGAAGAGTGCCAACTTTTCTGCTTTATAGAGAATCTTAAGAGAAAATTTTGATTCGATAATAAAATGAAGACCTTGTTGAACCTTCAAAGCGTTTACCTGATACAGCAGTGGTATTTTTTCTAAATCAGATTTGATATGCCTTTAAAATCTGTCTTCTTAATTTTCGACCATCCAAGTCCTCGACTTCCCATACCCTACATGCCTACATCGCCAAGCTGATGGCAGATATAAACCGCCTTAAAATTAATGTACTACAGGAAGGAAAGTAATTGCATAAAATTTCACATCTTCCATCGGCAAGAAAGTCTCGTCCTTTTCGGAACGAATCCTCGTGTGGCCGTCAGGTGTTCTCGATCCAAAATCGGAATCAATCAAGCACGTGTCAGTACCTGAAACAAGTCCACAGAATCCATCAGAATTATCATTACACAATTTCCTCATACAGATGGTGTGCCGAATTTAACTTGCAAATACCTTCCCATAATTTAAAAGTTCTTGAATCGAGTCCGTTATTAAAATTCATCAACCCGACATTCGTTTGCATCATGTCAAACTCGTGGTTGTACCCCTGTCTTTAATTATTTCCAAGTTGACACTTTACGGCACCCCTTCGGCGAATTTCATCTACCTGACCACAGGTAAAAAGGTATCAAATTAAACGAACGCGTGAATAAATCGTTTCTAACCCTTTTCCATTAAGGGGTCATTAGGCCCTTATAAAAAATTAACCCTTTCGTGGGTTTTTATGGATCAACAGGTAGCAGGGACTTTCTCCTGCTCGTAAAATGTGGACGCTAGGGCGTGGGAAAGAAATGACCAACAAAAATTCCATCCTACCTACCTATATCATATTATTCGAGATTGGGCATTTTTATTTGTTTTAATGTTTCAGTGGCGGAGCGCTGGGTAAGAAGACTTAAAATTATTGTATTTTCACTTAATCGTGCGTTATTATTATAGAAAGAAAAATTAACAGCGTCCATAGCCTGTAAGTAAAACATCTGTCACTCAACGTTTTTGATCAGGATTCTGTCGTCCATGGATTAATGAGAGCGTTTTTGGTGCATCAGCTATGAAATTTGACAGCGCATGAAAGGTCATCAAATCCTGTATCTAGAATTGTATTCACACTTAGCGCCTTTTTGGCACAGTATCAAAAAATTCGAAATTTCGAAGAAACATTAAATAACACGCTACAGTGCAAACTACTGGATTGATTTGGCTCAAATTTGATAGGTAGAGATAGCTACAATTTCCAGCCGAAGAGCTGATTTGATTTTGGTGGCAATCGGCGAACAGTAAGTGCCGTTTTGACATAACAACTTTGAAATTTGAATAATAAACTCCCATTTTCTTTATCAGCACATGAAATGTCTTCAAATATCGTTTCCAAAAATGTCCTCAAACTTAGTGCCCTTTCAGCAAAAAATCGTAAATTTTTGAAAAATTCCAGAAAATTTTGAAAAACTCCCGAAACACTTATAGAGACCGTGGATTGAAGTTTATAGGTGATATATCATTGGATAATTCACCAAGTGGGGAGGTTCTAGTCGCCTCCGTAGCTGCCCATTTTTATTTTGTGAGAAGGGTAGTTTGGGAAACGACGCGCAGCGGCAGTGGCCCATCCCTTCGACCAAAATAAAATCACTTTAACACCAGTGATAAAAGTAAATGACTTTTTTGGCCTCCTGACATCTAGATGACAGTTTTACACACTACTGACGTCCACGGTAACTTCGATTTTACGGTTACGTCACCACTTTACAACACCCCGGTGCGGTAAAATTTCGAAAAAACACTGGCTCACAGGCAAACTTAAAAATTAAAGTAACGCTGCAACAATAAATCTCATTTATAGAAATTTCACTTTACTTAACTTTTGAATTGATTAATATCGTTTAAATATTTAAAATTTAGGTTTTTATTTCAATTGCCGGTACGCCATCTTTCGCCAGTTGACATTATTTTGACTTTTAGCATGTAGCTTTTCACCATCTTATTGCGAACAGCTGTGGAAGTTAGACAGAAGACACACTTTTGGCCACCTCCCTTAATTCTGGTGGTGTGCATAAAAATCACTTTCACTATCAGACATTTTGAAATTAAATAATTTGACATTTGTTATCAGTGGCCACTTTGATCGGTGGTAATTACTGTGTTCGCATTTAAACGCCAAAATTGTTAAAAGATTGCAACTTACTGAGGCGCGTCGGCCAAAAAGTTCAATACTAATCTCGTGCGGTAAGCATTTTACAGCGTTCGGTTAATTAAAGCACTCCGCTGCGCGTCGTGCTTCAAAAAAACCTCGCGCTGTAAAATGCAATTTACCGCACTAATATTGTAAATAACTATTTTGGCCTCCTGACATCTAGATGACAGTTTTACACACTACTGTCGTCCACGGTAACTTTGATTTTACGGTTACGTCATCACTTTACAACACCCCGGTGCGGTAAAATTTCGAAAAAACACTGGCTCACAGGCAAACTAAAAAATTAAAGTAACGCTACAACAATAAATCTTATTTATAGAAATTTCACTTTACTTAACTTTTGAATTGATTAGTATCGTTTAAATATTTAAAATTTAGGTTTTTATTTCAATTGCCGGTACGCCATCTTTCGCCAGTTGACATTATTTTGACTTTTGGCATGCAGCTTTTCACCATCTTATTGCGAACAGCTGTGGAAGTTAGACAGAAGACACACTTTGGGCTACCTCCCTTAATTCTGGTGGTGTGCCTAAAAATTAATCACTTTCACTATCAGACATTTTGAAATCTAAATAATTTGACATTTGTTATCAGTGGCCACTTTGTTCGGTAGTAATTATTGTGCTCGTATTTAAACGCCAAAATTCTCAAAATATTGCAACTTACTGCGTAGCGTCAGCCAAAAAGTTCAATACTAATCTCGTGCGGTAAGCATTTTACAGCGTTCGGTTAATTAAAGCACTCCGCTGCGCGTCGTGCTTCAAAAAAACCTCGCGCTGTAAAATGCAATTTACCGCACTAATATTGTAAATAAATATTTTTACTGGTGCCAGAATATGCCATTTTTACAATTATCAACAAACGTTAAAACAATACTGTTTTTAATAGTGTTTGTAGACAAAGGGTTTTATTTTAGCTTTTGTACAATTCTGTAAATCGGTCGATATTGGAAAAAATAGAAAGTACAAGTATCTACAGGTCCTCTCTATAAAAAAAATCCGTAATTACGGAAAAAAATCCATAACGGATTTTGTAAAAGTCGCTTTTCAATGGGTTGGGGAGGCTAACATGTGTTCCTGGGGGCTCATCAGGGTGCATTTCATCCCGCTACAATACTTATCATTTATCAATTATCATGCGTAGAAGTTGTTAAAAACAGGTGTTTCAAAAATCCGTAATTAGGTACGGAAAAAATACCGTAATTGCGGATTTTTTAAAAGACGCTTGTTTTGGACCAATAGGCTATTCAAGAGGCTGGGGATGTTAACACGTGTTCCTGGGGCCCATCAGGGTGCATTTCATCCCCTCTGCAATACCTCTCATACGTAGAAGTTGTTAAAAACAGGTATTCCAAACATGCGTATGTAATTACGGAAAAAAATCCGTAAATTACGGATTTTTTAAAAGACGCTTATTTTGAACCAATAGGCTTTGCAATGGGTTGGGGAGGCTAACACGTGTTCCTGGAGGCCCATCAGGTTGAATTTCATCCCCGCTACAATATACCTATAATGCGTAGAAGTTGTTAAAAACAGGTGATTCAAAAATCCGTAATTACGGAAAGAAAATCCATAATTACGGATTTTTTAAAAGATGCTTGTTTTGGACCAATAAGTTTTTAAGGGACTGGGGAGGATAACACGTGTTCCTGGGGCCCATCAGTTTGTATTTGACCTCGTACTTCTCATTTTTTTTTTTCATAATTACGGATTTTTTTTCTGTGATTACGGATTTTTCAATCGCCTGTTTTTAACAACTTCTACGCATGATAGATATTGTAACGGGGATGAAATGCACCTTGATGGGCCTCCAGGAACACATGTTAGTCTCCCGAACCCATTGAAAAGCCTATTGGTCCAAAACACTCGTCTTTCGTAATTACGGATTTTTTTTTCGTCATTACCGATTTTTTTTCGTAATTATGGATTTTTTTCCGTAATTACAGATTTGTTTTCGTAAAAACGGAAATAAAAAAAATGTGTGACCCCAGGACGCTTTCGTAATATGTAGCTGCAATTACTTAAGAATTTAGAAGATTTTATGTAAATTTTCAATACCTGAATTTCTTTTCTTATTCACTCGTTGAAATAATTTATCAATTTCGTGCACATGTTCAAACTTCCCTCGTGTCATTAGTAGGTAATTAAATGACGTATTTTTCGTTTTTCTTTTTAAACTTATGGTAATGAAAATTGAACAATTTCTTCCATTGACTCCAAGAAGGAAAAATCTGAATTGGCAAATGATAATATTCCCGGATTTCATTAGCATTCATTGAAGCCTCGACTTCCTTCATTTTTTTTCACCATTTCTATTTTTACAAAATTGGTAATAATTAACCTGCTGGCAGCATTGATGAGGTCGTTGCGTAGGGTCCGGCGTGAATGGCAAAATTGGCTTTGTACGTCCATGCGACCTGTGTTCTCATGGCTTGTTAACCGAAAAACGTTCTTAACAAGTAGGAACACCCACATTCAAAATAAAAAAAAACCGCACAATGTGATAATGTACCGGCACTTTTCAAAGGACCTTGCATTTAGCAACTTTTAAAATGCAGTCGCTTTATATTCATGATACCATATTATTAAATTGTAAAAAATGGTGCATTGCACTTGGCCAGTCGAGCATTTGGGATGGTCTACATCTTCGCGGAGGCAACAAGCGATTGGTCCAGTGCACGTTTCATTTGTTAAAAAAACTGGTTATTGTTGCCCGCATCTCTTTTGTTTTAGTTTTTTTGCTAAAAATAAAGTATGTCATGATTAATATAAAATTTTCTGCGACATATCAAGGACAGCGGGTTGCATGCGAGGACTCTGTGTCAAAATCGGGAGACCCCCGAGAAAATTTACCTGGGAACAGCCGTGGCTTGCCCCACCTTGAACTTAGCGCTAAAATATGCAGTTCAACCATTACTTCGTTGTTTCAAACTCAGATACCGTGAGATCTAATAAAAAATTTATTTGATGTAGTTGGCCATGGAATGGTCCGTTATGTGACAGTAGAAATAATTTCGATCTGTCACTTTTTGACAATGAAGAATGAAGCCACCGCAGGACAAAAAGTCACCGGAAGATGTACATCAACGCGATGTGTATACCTGTAAATGTTTATCACGTTAATGCGGGCTGAATTTACTGGTGGAGTCGAATCTGCAAATAGTAGTAGTGCCTCCGCAGACGCACAGTGGTGTCAAAAAGGCGAAATGTTGAAAATTGGCCGTACAGAATTAAATAGTAGAGAATGAACAAAAAAACACAAAAATTTGCGAAGTCTGTAAAATTAGCAAATTATGGAGGCGATGAGAAGTCCAAGGCAATGAAACTTTACTGCAGTTAAAAAGTAACATGGAAAATAAGGCAATTTTGCAAAATTAACGCTCAGAGAGTTGAAAAATTGTAAAGGCGGAAATCAAGAGGGATGAAGATTAACCGTGGTTAAGTAGAATTACAGAGAATAAGCCGAAAAAACCCCAATTACGCAAATTTTGCTTTTGGAGGGTTGAAATATTGTGAAGGGGCGAATAGGGCAAAATAGGTGCTTAGGGGGTTGAAAAATTGTAAAGGGGGATGAAAAGTCAAAGAGGGTAAAAATTAATTAAAGTTAAGTGGAATTACAGAAAATAACACAAAAATAAGCCAATAATGAAATTTTATCTTTTGGAGGGTTGAAATATTGCGAGGGGAGTTGAAAAAGGAAAAAGGTAAACATTATCCAAAATAGTAATAGTAAACCCCTTAGTAAAACCCTTTTTCTACAAACACTATTAAAAACAGTATTGTTTTAACGTTTGTTGACAATTGTAAAAATGGCATTTTCTGGCACCAGTATTAAAAGTCATTTACTTTTAACACTGGTGTTAAAGTGATTTTATTTTTTTCGAAGGGATGGGCCACTCCGCTGCCCGTCGCTTCCCAAACTTCTCTTTCTCTTCTCACAAAACGAAAATGGGCAGCTACGGAAGCGGCTGGCACCTCCCCACTTGGTGAATTATCTAATGCTATATCACCTATAAATTTCAATCCACACTCTCTACAAGTGTTCCGGGAGCCTTTCAAAATTTTTATTATTTATTGCCAAAAGGGCACCATGAATAATTGCATTTTTGTAAACAGAATTTTTTTGCCTTCCAAATGAAGTTTCTTTCAATTTTGAACCATTTTTTGAGTGAGAATACGGTTTTTCCCGGTTAGTATCGGTGCAATAGAACTGAAAATGGCGCCAATCGCTTAGTTGGCCTTGCTTTAGTTGCAAATGATAGGTCACACGGGTCTGACACTTTTTTGAATAATCTGTAGCGTCCTCGGCTAAATCACTTGTTTTTTGGGTTTTCTTGCAAAATCATAATTTTTAGTTTCAATGCGTTCCAAATGAAGCAATTTCAGCCAAAATAAACGTTTTTTATGTTTCCTCCAGTTTTGAAGCATTTATTCAGTGTGAATACGGTTTTTCTCGGCTGGCATCGGTGCAATAGAACTGAAAATGGCGCCAATCGCTTAGTTGGCCCAGTTTTAGTTACAAATGATAGGTCGCACGAGGCGTCTGGTACTTTTGAAAACCTGTAGCGTATTCGCAAAATCGCAGTTTTTCATTCCAGGGCGTTATAAATAAAGCAATTTCATTCAAAATATTTTTTTTTAGGTTTTCAACTATTTTTTTCAGTGAAATAGTGAAAACTTGGCTTTTACGGGTAAGTATCGCTGAAATTGATTTTAAAATTGCGCCGATCGCCTAGCTGAGTCTATCTTAGTTACAAATGAAAGGTCGCATGGGAGGGTCCGGCGCTTTTTTGAAAAACCTATAGCGTACTGGGCTAGACCACTTGCTTTTTGGCTTTTCTTGCAAAATCAAAATTTTCCAATTCAGTGCATTCCAAATGAAGCAATTATAATCAGAATAAACGTTTTTTAGGTTTTTCCCCGATTTTGAAATATTTTTTTCAGCAAAAGTATGGTTTTTCTCGTTTGGTATCGCTGCAATTGAGTCGAAATGGCTCCAATCGCTTAGTTGGCCCCGTTTTAGTTACAAATGATAGGTCGCACGGTATGGCGCTTTTTCGAAAAACCTGTAACAAATTGAATGAATACAATAGAAGTTCCTTAAATTTTGCAAATCTAACAAAAAAACTATTTGCACCGTCAAAATTCCCTTCACTGTCAAAAAAACAGAGATAATGGACAACAATTAACGTCAACACAATGATCCCTTAGGCTCACTTGCAACCACCATTTTTGTTATTTATTGACACCGACAGGAGTGACAGTAATTTTTCTATCGAAATACTGAAAGCCCGTTCCACAATAAAACAATAGAAAAAGACTTGACTCACACAATAATAAGTTTCGCTTTTTTAAGTGCTTTTAACCTGACATCTGACATTCTAAAAACTTAGTTAGGTTATGTCAAAAAATTACGTCATTCAGGGCACGGCCAACTATAAGTAGAAATTTTAAAAATGTCATCAATAGAATGCCTAATCAAAATCAAGAGTGATACATTTCTATGCTCTGTGGCTTCATTGTCAAAAAATGACAGATGGAAATTATTCCTACTGTCACATGAACGTCACTCTCTGTTTAACCAATGTAACGATTTTTATTAGATCTCGCGGTATATATAAATCAGGTAATCATCATTGCATAACGTGAAACTACGCCAACTTGAAAGTTCCTCATTCGCTTCACTTGTTAAACGAAATGCCTTACAAAACAAAAAAAAAACTCAAAATTGCATGCAAGCAACCTCTCATTTCATGATTTCAAGATTACAGAGTGCGTCCTCGATAATTTGTAATCACTTTTCGATTAAATAATCAGTTATTAAGTCATAAAACCCGTAATGTTGTTCCATTAAATTTTATGAGCCTTGATTACAATAGTTTTCTGTTACGAGCGTTTGAAATTGGCTCTGCCTCTCTTTTTCTTCGAATTACTCTAGTCTCTGGAGATTTCTGTTTCAATAGCTATTACAGATATCTATTTTAACATTACAGTTTTCTATAGTTATGCATTTAGTTTCTAGAGAGCCACAATAGATGGCAGCAGTAGCAAACGTCATACATAAATGTCAAAATAACAAAATCGTGCTAGTTTTCACGAAATTTTTTATTAAATTTAATGAGCCTTGATTACAATAGTTTTCTGTTACGAGCGTTTGAAATTGGCTCTGGGTCTGTTTTCTGCGAATTACTCTAGTCTTTGCAGATTTCTCTTTAAATCGCTAGTACAGATATCTATTTTAACCTTACAGTTTCCTATAGTCATGCATTTATTTTCTACACAGCCTCGATAGATGGCAGCAGCAGCAAACGTCATACATCAATGTCAAAATAATAACAAAATCTTGCTGGTTTTCACGAAATTTTTTAAAGGCCCTTAAATATCGTTAAATAAATGTAACTGAACTGTTTTTATAATTTTTACAACCCCTGAATAACCGCCGGTGAGTTTAGAGGTCAACCACCTTAAATAAGTTAATCAATAATTTACCACAGCCTACCCTAATTTAAAACACACCCTATTCCTTTTTACATAATTTATTTTTTATTTTAAGGCATGGTTCGAGTTATTTCCGTACATCATTTCTCGGGTCAGCAAATCCAAACTGTCGAACAACCAACGGCTTGCACAGTTGCAGCCCCCGACAAACTCCTCCTAGCCCTAACCAGCAACTGTGTCGAAGTAAGAGACCTTAAAAACGAATCGGACGTCTTATTTTCATTCCCTTCAGTCGACGAAGTCACCCAAATTGTACACTGCACAAATGGTAAATTTAAATAATTAAAATCGCAGTAAATGTAAATTTACTGTTGTAGGTGACTACGTGGCAACAGTGGAAACAAAATTCAACAGGCAAAACAAAGACACCAATTTCGTTAGAGTTTACATTAACTGGGACAGCGTGGCAACGCTGCAACAGTCAAAAATGACAAGTAGTGGGGTTAGTTTGGGGTCCTCGGAATGTGGGATGGTGCAGCCAATGAGGGCGAGGATAGCTGGTCGCGTGACCCCCACTACCAACCAATCGGAGCTTGGCAGTCTCGAAATGATCGAAATTCCTGTCAAACGCAACCCCAGCCTCATTGCATGTTGCCAGATTTCTGGAAATTTACTAATAATCTCAAATAAAATGGCAAGCTTTTATGAGTTTAAAGTAAAAACGCACGACATTTCGAAAATGAAGTTTGTGGATTTTGAGGAGATGGGGTTAACGCTTGAATTGCCGTTTTGTCCTATTGAGGTTGCGATATCTGAGAACTATATTCTATCCATGAACAGAGATAGCACTTATTTATTTAAATTATCAGTGAAACGAAATGAAGAAAGTTCTGAAGAAAATTTCGATTTTAATTGTAAAAATTTTTTTGTTTTTTTAATTTATAACGTGAAGTTTTAGATGACCCTGAAGAAATTGACTTTGAGAAACTAGTCCGAGATGATATTTTGAATCAAAACAAGTTGACTGTACATCTTCCAAGTGTAGATAGGGAGAACAGTATGATACATAAACACAGCCCATTTACCTTCACTGATAAGGATATTGTGGCCAAAATATATAACGAGGTGGGTTATTGTCAAGGGTGCTTTGTAAAACAAAAGTTTGTAATTGTCAAACACTTGTTTTACTTACTTCTCACCTCAATTTTTTTCTCTTTTAGATCAAAATTAACGTGGAAATCCAAAATTTGATACAATTGCGACTAGTTCCTATTTTGGTAGAAAGCGCACAAAGACAAATTACTGAAGAGTTCACTTGTATGACGTTGAAGCTGCTCTATATCGATGAGGGGCTGAATAAGAGAGAAGACTGTGATACGTTTTTGAGTAGTGATTTTAAGAGGTGCTTGAATGGTGTTGTTTGTATGGTTGCTACGCAACAGGAAGGGTATCTGCACTATTTCAGCGAGGCGGGTAAGTGGAGATGCTTTGAAATCGCGAGGATGTATAACTGGTTGCCTATGCTTGCTGCTTGTACATAGTTCTTGAGTGACGTCACGCGACGGTTTGGAGGTTCAATGAATCTTTCTCTCCCGCCCATTAAAGATAGGAATGTCTGACTCTGTCGGTCGCCTCCAAGTGCGCGCGAATGGTATTGACATCCTTTTCTAGCGCGTTCAGATTTGAGCATATTGTGTATTCTCTTCACTCAAGAAATACCGGAATTGCATTTTTATTTGGAAATGGCAACTTCGCCATATAAGGCTACGTATGCTAATATTTTGTTTAAACTAGTTTATCTTTATGGTTTATGCATTATTTCTTTGTTTAAATAGATCGTTGTTAATGATTTATATCATTTTAGCTTTTAGTAGTTAACAGTTTTTATCTCGGTTTTTGGAATTGTTGAACACAATCTTATTTCCATAAACTGTATTTCAAGCAAATAATAATAATTCTTCAATGTTAAGATTCATTCAAATTAACAGCAGTGCAACTATACACACCGAAAACAGTGAAAATAGGCTGAATAACGTCGAGGTCGATGTAAAACAGTCTCTCTAACTACCGGAAAACACCAACACAAAGTACGCTTTTAATACACAATAAATGTCTAATTCGCGTTGTCAGACACTAATTACTAAAAATATTAAAGGGATGTTATAGTAATTTTTACATTATAAGTAACGTTATTATGGAGGGTTTTTACATTACGAGATACCTTTGAACAACGAGCGACGAAGGAGCGATGGACAATATTTTTAATTTTTTGTCTACTTTTCTGTTTTCTTTTTTTGTTGACTGTAAAAATTTCGTTGATTATTCTGTTAGAATATCATTTTGTTTTACGAAATTATTGTCACATCATGTCAAAATGAAACAAACAAGCAGAGATATGCGTTTCAATTCCAAAGCACACTGAGCATGAGTTAATTTTGGAACACTTGATATTAGTTCTATCCTTTCCTCGTGCACGAAGAACTTATATTTGTATCCTTTGTTAATGGGAGTATGAGCATCTTGTAACACTTTATTCATACCAGCCATTATATCTTGATCTCAAGTTTTATTGTTCATCATATAAAAAGGTTATTTTTCTTCCTAACTGGAAATGTTTAAAATAAACAACATTGTAACGCTTTGGGTTATAAACTACTATTACACAATCCTTGAAAGACTTTTTATACACTTTTCAAAAATTCAATTCTTAAGCATTTTCTACTTTTTTTTCACAATGGTAACACTGGACTACTTCGGTGGAAAAATGCTCCATCACTGGAAACGCACCACTACACCGAAACAGTTGATTTTCACTGCTGACGCGTTAGTTTGTAGCGTTAACAAGGTGCAGATGCTAGATGCGATGGAAAGTATCGTCATTTATAAGTCTAGAGATAGGCTTATGAACGCCGATACAGGTATATTTATCTCTGTTTACGCTACTTTAGGAAGGACTCGTTATATTTATCCGTGTTCACCCACGTGTCACCATTTCTCGACCTGTGATTGGTCTAACTTTCACAGCCGAGGGTGGAGTTACGCGGGTGGACCTATAAATATTTCAGTTTTCTGGAAGGTATGGTTGTATAGCTTCGGTCATTTTTTTCAGAAAGTGTAGAAGGAGACAACTGTATAGCAGTCTACCCTTTCACCGCCCCCGTCCACCAGCTCGTCATGGAGGACTACTTTTTGCACGCCCTCACCGAAACTGGCCTCGAATCCTACACCCTCCGTTTCGGACACAAACTGTGCGGAAGCTTCGAAACAATCGACAACACAACCGTCGTAAGTTTCAACCCCTAACTCCACCCCCTCACCCTTATTTTCAGGCCTGCCCACCCCTAAGCGATCCCGTTTGCCTAGTAGGCCTTCGCCCCTTTTTAGGGGTCGAGCAGATTCTTCTTACCGAGCACAATCTAGTTCTCCTGGCAAACTCGGAAACGTCCCCCACGCATTCCGTTAGCTCCAACAGTAGTTCAAATGCCGCCTATTGGACGTTATACAACTTAGAACTACCAACGCCAAAAACGATTTTCAACGATATCTCGATCGTGGCGAATGTGCATCGATTCACGTCAGCGCAAACCTACTGCCATCTTTTGGGGGAAGCACACATTATTTTGAGGTTAACTTTGATATTGAAACAGTGGGCCGTGACAGATGACAATGTTCACTTAATCATGAGCGCTAAAAGCAACAATGATGACGTGGTTGAGACTTACAGGACTTCTTGTGCTCTCCTAGCGGACCATTTTATCATGTGAGTTGACGTTTGAAAAATGGCAACGTCGCATTTTTTTATTTCAATGTTTAGAGAGTGTTTTGGTTTGGCGTTTTCAGCGTATTTTCAGTGTTTTCGGTAAGTATACAGGGTGAGGCTAGTTAAACCAATCTGCGGTCGTAGCGTCTAAACTACAGTGGAAACTGTTAAGCAAAAACCAACGATGAAAAAAAATTTTTTGAGATCTTTACTTATCTTGCCTTAAATTATTGGAGAATTATGAACATTTTAATTAATCAAAAAGCAAAGCAACGTGATCTTTGAAAGAAACTAAATGGTTAATGCATTTTTGGGCCACCCTCCCCTAGACGACAAATGTCATTAAATTAAACGTCAAATCCGATTCTTCAAGAATTATGTAGAATGCCGTCCGTAATGTACGGAAGCGTAGAAGTGCCACATTTTTCTTTTTTTTTATTTACAAATTACCACAAAAAATGTGTAAATTTGGGAGGAAAAAACAGTAAATTTACACAAAAAATGTCAAATTACACAAAAACAGTAAATTTACACAAAATCTGTCAATTTACACAAAAACTGTAAAACACAAAATCTGTCAATTTACACAAAAACTGTAAATTTACACAAAATCTGTCAATTTACACAAAAACTAAACAGAAAAACTGTCCGTTTACACAAAAATTGTAAATTTACACTTGCAGCACCCACTTTACGTTCACCTCCCGTTCGATTAGTCGACTAGTCCCATCACGTGACGTACCGTACCCGTAGTCCGCCTCGCGCGGGGGGCGCTGTTAGGCGGGAGTTTTAAAAATATTTCAGTAAATTGACATTTTTTGTGTTTTACAGTTTTCTGTAAATTGACATTTTTTTGTGTAAATTGACAGTTTTTGTGTAAATTTACAGTTTTTTCTTCCCAAATTTACACATTTTTGTGTAAATTGACAGTTTCTGTGTAAAATTGACAGTTTTTGTGTAAATTTACAGTTTTTGAACCAGTCTTTGCACATCAAATTTACAAATACAGGGCGAGTTCATAGTTAGACGAATCAATGGTCGCGCCTAAACATATACATCAATATGGGGCGCGCCCTGTATTTGTAAATTTGTTCGAAATACAGTTTATGAAAGTAAGGTTATGTTCTACAAAAAAAAGGAGTGCAACGTTGCCATTTTCCAAACTTGAATCAATCGTTTTCATTGAACTCTTTAGGTGCAACACTGAAGAAGATTTCAAATTAGCCATCCCTTACTACAAAATGGCGCGAATCCTTCCGTCGGAAGTTCTCAGACGCGTCAAAAAAATACAAGATCAATCCAACAACCACGTACAAACTTCGTGATTCTTTTTTGTTTACTTAAAATGTATTTTCAGTCCAACAAAGGCTTAATGCACTACTTAAAAACAGTTTTGCTTCAAATTAAGTACAGCTGGGAGGCTGATAAGTTCTTTACCAGCGGTTCTAAACAAAACTTCGCCGAGACCATTCTCGAGTTGTTTGAGAATCACAATTTTAACGAGCTTCCAGGTTTAATACTGAAAAGCTCAATATTGAGGGAATATTCCACGGATAAGTTGATCGAGATTTTGAGTGACAAGACGGCGTGGTAAAAACAAACAAAAATCATGTTCAGCACTTTTGATTTTGGAGTTTTAGTAGTGAAGCTAAGCAGGCTGAGAAATATTTGGCCTTGACTGTGTTGTACGTTCAAAAATGTAGTCAAAATAAGGCGCAGGAGTGCTTGGAGCAAGTCGAGAAGGAAAAACTAGAGAAAATTTTGCTGGACAACTGGGAGTTGCTGTTTGACAGTTGCCAGAGTTACCAAAACAAACAAAAGAACGCAATGACTTTCTCAGAGCTTGCTGTGATTTTGATGGGGCCTCATTCCGAGTTGTTGTCTGAAACCTTGGTAACCTTGATTATGGAAAGGAAGGTTATTTCATTGCACAAACTGATTCGGGTAATTGCGTCAAATGGTGGCCATTTTGGAGCCCAATCGTGTTTTTTTGTAGATTTTCTTGGATTATCTCCCGTCGAGCATCGGCAGCGACAGCACTTCCGCCAGCATGATCCTGCAAAAAACCCTAGAACTTTATTTCCATCAATATCTGTCAAAAGTTGGCAACACTGACGTTTGTAAAGTAGTTTACGAGCGTGGTGCCAACGAAGCGATGAAACTCTTAGTACGCTCCTACCTCTCCCAACTCCAAATAATCCAGTTCAAGGAAGAAACCGTCAAAAGGGACGAAATGACCTTGAGCAAAATCGAGCGTGAGATAATGGGAGATAACGACGAGAAACAGTCGAGGTACTTCGAGGATCCGGTGAGGAAAGCGAAGGAATCGTACTTGTTCGCGAATCTTCGGCACGAGTACTTAAACAAAATGCCGCCGTTTCAAATCGAGTTCACTGCGAAACTTTACGAGGCCTGCTTGGATGGTTTCGTGGCCAAAGAGACGGACATGGAAAACGAGGAGGCTGATTTTGTTTTGAAGAAATTGCAGGCGGTACTTTGCAGTCAAGTCGTATCCAAGCAGGCGCTGGGCGAGGTCAACGCCTTCTTGTCCTTGAACGAAAATTTGAGGGGTGGTTTGAGTTTGAGGTCCATAATTATGGGAGGTGGAGATGCGGTTCAGTTTTTGATCGACGCATGTCCCCAGTGTCTGCTCCAGTTCGGGAAAGATCGATTCACGAAAACGGACGAATGGAAGTTGTTGATAGCTACGGTACAGAGGAGGATACTGAAGTTGAGCCAGAATGAAGTTCTGAACCGAGTTTGTTTTTTTCACAAAAAAATTCTTAAAGGTAATTCAATTTCTCCAAGGTCCATAATAACGAACGCAGGGGTTGTGTGACAGGAATTTTGACATAACTGAAATCCCGTTTACAAACCAACAGAAAAAAAGCCTGAAACACACAACCCCCGCGTTCGTTAATATGCCAAAGGACTTTATTTCTATTTCTTAAGCAAAGTCAATAGTCAGCAACAATCCCATTTTCAGACATTTTGACGCACGTGGCCGTCAGTTTGACGTTGGATCAGTTGATTCAAGTTTTTCCTCAGCGTTTCAGCACCTCCGATTTGGACAATAAAAGCAGCGAAGACGCGATTGGATATTCGGACAACGAAATGGAAATTTTAAACGAAATTCAAAACTACGAGCCTTACGTCATCATCTGCAAGGAGACGATGCACGCCAATCAAATCAATAAGCTTATAACCACCACCGGACAGCAACTTCTGTGCACCTTGAACCTTTAAAATTCGACCAATTATTATCGAAACCATCAAAGCACAAAATTTTAGTACTTTCCAGCTTGTTGTTGTTAATTTTAGGATTTTTTATGAAGCGTTTACGTGAATTTGTTCTATTTTAAGGATAAAAGTTTTTAAATTCCTATCAGCGGCAATGGAAAGTGGAAATTTTGAAGTGTCACCATTGTGCGATGATGTGAAATCGGAGCAGGTGGCGCTGGAGTCGAACATGTCAATGTCATGTCAACGGCTTCTATATGGAGTAATATGGATTATGGATTAACCAACAGTTAATTTCAGATAATGAACTATTTCAGATGCCGACTGAAGTTTTATTGTGATAGAATTTCCATGTGTAGACAATTGAAACTGGATGTGATATAAAGAGAAATTGAAACTTATGCAGTATCTACCGATTGTTTTTCTTTAAGTATATTCCCTTTATGATATATAAATACATACATGTACAGTTTCAAACGTAACCTATAAATCCTACAAACGGTCAGCTGTGTAATAGAGACTCATTTAGGTTTGAAATCAGTCACGTTTGTTAAAAAGTTTGTCGCATAAGTAATTTTTTTGTAAAGTTAAAAGAGGTAATTGGCTTCTTTTTACCATCTTACCTTAATCAGATCATTATTCTGATGAAATGGATTCAAATTTCTCTATATTTATATTAAGTGTTACAATAAGATGCTCATACTTGTATTAATAAAGGATGCAAATACAAGTTTCTCATGCACGAGAAAGGGATAGAACTATAAGCAAAAGCTTGTTACCGCTTATTCATACCGTACACTGGGTGGAATGTTCGAGTGGAATGAATAAAGTGTTACAAGATGATTAAACTTCCGTTAATAAAGTAGAGAAATACAAGGTTTTTTTGCATAAGATAAGGATAGCACTATGAGCAAAAGCTCGGTTACCGTTTATTCATGCCAGCAAATGGCTCGTATGCAAGAATGTATCTTATGCAAGAAAAGCGTGTATTTCTGTCCTTTATTAACACGAGCATCTTGTAACTATATTCATGGCCGTACCAATGGCTGGTATGAATAAAGTGTTACAAGATGTTCATATATCGGGTGTCCCAAAAAAAACCGGACAAAATAATTTTGGGAATAAGTCTGCCGTTTCTTAACCGATTTGGATGAACGTGGTCTTAAATTAAAGCCAAAGAATCAGGCTTTCGACTGTATGAGAAACTACGGCAGATGGCGCTGCCGTAGTAGACCTATTGATACTTGCTTTAAAGGTTTATTTTAGCTGCATGGGGATTGGTCAGTCAACGACCAATCGGTATGACACTCAAATAGCCTTGAACATCTTTCTTTCTTGTTCAAAAATCCTTTTTCAGAAGTCGATTTGGTTTAAGCATTGATTTTCTGTAATTTAAAAAAAATGTGTTTTTGAGTATTTTCACGCATTAATGGCCATGACCAAAGAACAGTAATGCAAATAAATCTTAATTTTCAGTTATAAATGAACGAATATGGTGAAAACACTGGCGCAGATGCCAGTGCCCAGACAGCACAAAAACGTCCAATGTACGTACATAAGTCATACAGCTCTGGATAAACCGATGTCCACTGTACATCCAGGTACGGAACCATGGACGTACAAAGGATGTCCATCGTATGTACAAATGTCTCCTAAACGGACATCCATAGTACAACCGCAGTGTACGTCTAATGGACGTACACACTGTACGTCTAATGGAGGTACACAGTACACACACAATTATCGCTTACAGCTTCTTTATTCACTATTTACAATTATAGGTACATTTTCACCATTGATGGTAGTATCGGAGAATTCTGTAGGGTTCGATCAGGTTCTTGAAGTTCCATTATTTCAACTTGCTGTAATACCCTTTAAATTAGCAAAACCTCCGAATTCCTAGAAACAACTTTAAGGGTAATAGGGTAACACTGGCGATGGCGATGACAAAAATTGCCCAAAGGCGTGAGCTTCTTTCTAAGAATCCGAGGTTAGGTTTACTTCAATTCTGTAAATTACAGTAATTATAACACTTTTGTATCTAAGTTTATATATACCTTAAGAACTTACTGTACTGTAACAAAGGAAAGGCAGGGCAAATAATAATGTACACAACACTCCCACGAGTTTGAGAAGAATAAAATGGCGAGAAACCTGGCGCCTGTCAATAGTATCAATTGTCATTTATGTAGTGGGGAAAAGGAAATCCCCAGGAAACGGCGCGCACTTTCAAAATTTGTGTAGGTTATGTTTGACCCCCCCCCCCCGTCTCATAATAAACTGCAAGTAATAATAGGTATTAGTAACTACTTGTGATTTACTAAGCAAAGCAACTAAAGGGTATATTATTACTTTTAAAAAACTTTGTACCATAGTAGGTACGACGCTGTACGTAAATAGTACGTACAAGGAAATGCATCCACTGTACGTCCACAACGGTACATCCTCAGTACGTCCACAGAATGTCCAGGACGGACAGTACAAAAGCTGTACGAAAAATGTGCATCCAGAGTATGTACATGAAAATGCATCCAGTGTACGTCCACAGCGGTACATTCTCAGTACGTCCAGAGAATGTCCAGGACGTACAGGACAAATGCTGTACCTAAAATGTACATCCACTGGACGTCTTGTGCTATCTGGGTGGGGGGCAACTGAACAGTTATCATTAAAAATTAAGCCCTATGTGCATCAATGTTACTTTAGTCATGGTTATGGAAGCATGAAAATACGCAAAAACACTTTTTTTAGAAAAATCGCAGAAAATTAGTGCTTACGCCAAGGCTGTTTGGGTCTCATAACCATTGGTTGTTGCCCGACCAATCCCTACGCACCTAAAATAAGCCTTAAAGACAAGTATCAATAATATATGCAAAGTTCGAAAGCCTGGTTCTTTAGCTTTAATTTAAGACCAAGTCTATCCAAATCGGTTGAGAAACGGCTGACTTATTTTAAAGACTATTTTGTCCGGTTTTTTTTGGGACACCCGATAGATAGAAGTATATAAGCAAAAGTTTTGTTACAAGATGCTCATACTTGCACATTTTTTCGTACCGGGGAAACACGTACGGGGGAGGTGCATTAGAACCCCAAAGCGGATTTTTTTCCATCTTATACTAGGTGTCCTTGAATTCGACCACGAACATTTATGGCCATATTCTTTAGTCAAAAATTAAATTATAAATTCTTATAAAAAATTTTCAATTTCCGCTTCCTAAAAGTGTGTTTACACTACATGATTTTTCATATGATTTTTGCTTTGATAAATCATGTGGTAATAATACAAAATGCGAAAAGTCATGCGGTTTGTATAAATGTGTTAAGGCCGATTTATAACTCGATCGTAATCGGAATCGCAATTTTAGTCCTAATCTTATCGTAAGAAATTTGTTTGTCCTATTTTATAACTTATCGTAAGGATTTTAAGAAACAAACGCACTGGCAATGGAAAGCTTCGGCAATCTTCGGCCGACTCGGCTTTTTCCTCAATGCTCATTGGTCATCCTAAGGATCGGATCGTAAGAGATGAATGTTGGCCATCTTCTTAAAATCGTTTTTACGATAGTTATACGGTCGGCATGCGATTGCGATTGAGTTATAAATGCTAACACGCAAATCGTATGTTTGAAGTTTCTTAAAATTACGACTAAAATTACGATTAGGATTGCGATCGAGTTATAAATTGGCCTTTACACTGCTATGACTGGCTTATGATTTTGCACTTGACTCTACTGTCAAATGTGCGTGTACATAACCTAAAAAGCGACGTAAAATCACCTAAACTGCAGTACAGTCTGAATTTCTGTGGTCAAGGTTAGTTATTGATTTCAAATGCACTTTTTTGTAACAACGTAGGTCGTTTGTTAATGTGCTAAATTTTTTATAAAGTCAAAAATAATGCGCTATAAGCATAGAACACGCTTCAATGAAAAAATAAGTAAATAAAGTCACAACAGGGTTGCCTCTGCACACCAGGGGAAATAAATTTGCGAGAAATCGCAGGCGATTCAAGAAAATCATATGAATTATCATAGCGAAATAGACACCGTCCTATTCCCTAATTTTCATAATATTTTGCTATTATTGATGTTTTGACTTACTTATGACTGGAGTAATAGCAAAAATAATGCAGTGTAAACACAAAAATATTACCTTATGACTTTTCATTTGCAAAATCAATTGACAAATCATGTAGTGTAAACACACTTTTAGGGAGCGCAGCCCCATAAACGTGGGGCTATGTTTGCGTTATTTGCGGATAAGTTCTGTACCGTTTAAAGCTACGACAACCAAATTTTGGTCACTTATTATTTAGCTTATAAAGAATTTTCACCACCAATGAATATTTAAAATAATGGGTTATAAGTTTTTCTTGCGTAAGGATGGGTATAACCATTGTTGTATAACTATAAGTAAAAGCTCGGTTAGCGTTTATTTTATTCATACCAGCAAATGTACCTACTTAGTTGTAGTTCGGTACTTATTATAGTCAAGTGCAAGAACACGTTTTTTCGCTATAAATAGGAATTTACCCTCCTTATTTTTTTGCAATTTTCTTCAGAAAAAAAAATACTTATGCAAGTACAAATTTTTTCCAGACTTAACGTTAAGAATTTAGTACTTTTTTAGTCTTTTTGAATTGTTTAAACAATTTGTGACGTGGGTACCTATTGGATTCAAATACCTACCCAGTAAACAAGATACATTCTAGAAACGTTTCAAAGTTTCATTATTATGAAAAATTTGAAACGTTCCAATTAATCTTATCTGAAACATTCCTGAAACGTGTCTCTTTACGCATCCCTATTGTTTCACATTTTATGTGTCTGAAACATTTTATGAGTGTGTGCGTTGTGACATTCATCAAAGCCGCATGCGTGAACGAAACACAACCACAACACTGCAGCATGAGCATGGATAGAAATCGAGCATGGCGGAGAAGCTGGAGACGGGAGAGGCTAGTGTCGCGTTCTGTTGTTTTGTGCAGTTTTGTGCCCTGCTTTCGCTTTCAGTAAATAATTAATGGGTTGCAAAATCGATGATTGATTGCTCACCATGGATACCTATTTATTGATTGAAATTATTTAGGAAACAATCCTGTATTTGCTGGGAGGCAGGCAGTACTTCTAAAGAGCTAATCAGAAGAGGATTGAAAAGAATTTTTACTAACAAATTAGCTACAAAAATGCAGCTGGACTGGAAGAGGTGGAAATTACCCCCTTAGAAGTCTCCAGATAATGAATGCACTGAGAGGTTAGTATTTGCAGTTAATAATAATAATTGTTATTATGCATTACATGTCTTAATAATAAGTATGTATAAGTAGGTACAATCAGGAGGTAAAGTTATGGCCCGAGACCACTCACAATGTGGATAGATTCTCACAGGCCTTATCAGGCCTCTATTAAAACTACTCGGCTAGGATACAAGCCTTCACAAACGTATCTTGAGTGTCTTCTGAGAATCTGTCGACATTGTTCGCGGTCGAAGGCCAAAACTTTTATCTCCTGACTCCTGTCAAATTTTATTCTTTGCAGTTGCAGCACGCAAAAGATTCCCTGACCTGACCAACGCTGCTTTTGAGGACACCATCAAAATATGGTTCAAGGCGTCATTACGCTATGCGAGGGAAAGTTTGCAAAAATAATTATTAGGTATACCTTATTTTTTTGACTCTTTGTTTAATAACTAAGTTTAGTGAACAATTATATTAATATTACTTTTCACCCTTTTTGTAAATATATGTTACCTACTTACCTATAAATAGAAATATCTCAAAAGAGCCGTTTAGAAATGTTTCTGATGAAACGTTTATGCAACATTTCTGTGAATACGTTTTTAAGTTGCTCATAAGTGATTCATTTGAAACGGTTCTCATGTGAAACGTCTCTGAGGGCGGACATCTTGGGTTTACTAGATGTTTATGGAACGTCTATGGATCATTGTGACAAAGGTTTCAATCATTTAGTACATGGTTTCAGAAACGTTTCTGGGATCAAATTTTGTTTAGTGGGTAGTAGGTACATAATGAGGAATCCTGTAGAAATAATTGAATTTATTTTTAAAAAAATTATTCAATAATTAGAGTGCTTTTACATATTTTAATTCACCACCACGTTTAAAATTGTTTAAACAATTCGAAGACTACAAAAGGTCGAAAAACCTCGGCGCGGCTATGTCACTCACATGCGGATGGTATGCTGTCAATTTTTCTAAGAAGGTGAAATGTTGGTGGCCTATCCACAGTGCAAGTATACAGGATTCTTATAAAATTGTATCCTCGACATCGTAGTTGGCTTTGATATTTTGTTTTGACGTTTAATTTATGCTGCCGTAAATGCGTTAAATGTCAATTCTTTTGTTTTTAAAGCCACCTACAGTGGTACAATCATTTCGTCGCTGAAAAGGCAAACAGGCGTAACTCCAAAAATAACGGTTTTGAGTTATGTTTATCGCAAACACTGGTAAAGCTATCTGCATAAACTGGCAAAGTTTCATGAGATCAGCTCTTACGGTTGAGACGGTACTGACAATCTACCAGCGCGCGGATCTCCGATTGAGGTAATTTATGAAAAGTCAAAGTGGCGTAAGTCCAATTTTATAAAAGTGGCCTGGTAATTAAAAGTATTATTTTCACAGGATTGTAATCTAGTTGTCACCCTAGATATTTTAAATAGATTGATTCAGTAATTACTCTATCACTAGAAACACCCCACTACACTGAAACACTTGATTTTTACTGCAGAAGTGCTGACGCGTTTCGAACACAATGTGCTCATTATCAAAGCCGAAGCTATACTATCGTCCATACCATTGGCTCCGCTGACTTTTCAGATTTCAAGAAACTCTCGCAAGACTTAAGAATACTTTGTGTAAGAAGAGATGTTCATGGAAATGCCATATTATGGTAAAGAAAAACTGTCCGAATAATATTTCAAAGATACTTAATTGGTGCAAAACTACTGCACAATCATACCTATTAAATCGAACCAATATTCGCCACAACAGGTACCCAGAAAACTCAATAATCAACCCCCCAAGATAAGTTTCGTGACCTTGTAGCTTCATGTAAAGGAAAGATCCAGTCATAAAGTTACCTTCTGAACACAAGATTTTTTATAAATCCCTTCCGCATTAATATTCTGTTAATGTTTTAATTTTGTTAATTTCTTAAAAATTTTGTATTCTTTTGTAAATTTCATAATTAAATCTTCTTCTAAATTGCTTACTTACTCTAAATTGTTATTTTTATGTAGATTGTGACATTCTGACCTTAAATTACAAACAGGCGTATCTCCTTTATATGCCGATTATTTCGTTAAGGGAATTTATTTATCAAGATGGTAATATGCATTAGAAACTACTAAATATAATCTATGAGATGGCTCGATATTAACAACAATATTTTAAACCGTTATGGCAGAATGAGCGACGCAACGTATACAAAATCTTTAAATGCGTCTCCTGAAAAAATGAGAAAAACGGAGTTACGCCTGTTTGCCTTTTCAGCGACGATTTGTAACAACCCTGCATTTTGCAATACACTCGATTCTCGACTAATATTTCCACTCGTATTTGCATAGAATTTCCGTAGAAATAATAAGTAGGTACCTACCTAGATCCGATTACCGATTCTCGGATTTGTGATTTTTTCTAAGGTTTTAAAGCCCGCTTCAATCGGCCTGATGTCGTTATTAAAGTGTACCGACCTGAAACAACATCGAGGAAAAATGTCCTACTTTAATCTTCATTTTTCGAATAATTTTCTTGTTGGATGAGTTGCTAGGTTGAATGTTTTTTTTGGATTCCTGGGACCTCGAAACGTAAAAATCTGGCTTTATTTTAAATTCGAAAATTGTAGTAATTGCAATAGGTGACCTCCCATTTTTTTTAAATATTTTGTATGGAGAGGCTGTACATTTTTTAATAATTTTGATTTGCAAAAGTCTCCAAAGCTACTTTTAAACCTACCTATAGCTATTTTAAAGTGTTACCTACTTAATGCACTAATTGAAATACTTTTAAAATACTTGGCACCTTTTCTTCATTTTTATTACAATAACAATAAACACCCAACAATACTCCTGCATTCTGTACTAAACAGGATAATAATTCCCCAACATTTCGGCTTCTTCGAGTTGCCGGACTGGGTGTAGGTTAACTTTGTCTTGGAACCATCAGATAGCGGTGGCTGGATTTGAGTAGTTTTATTTAAACATTTTCATATAAGTACTGGCAATTCTAAATTAAAACGCATATTTCTTTGATTTTCTTCTGGGGTTACGCTGGAAACAAATCTTTTGAGTATACGACGTGGGCTCGCATCGACTAATTGTATACAATTTATACCAGTGGCGAATTTAGAGGGGCGTTAGGCGTTAGGCCCCCTGTGCCCCCCCTAACGCCCTCTATTAGTAATAATTATAATTATAATTTGCAAATGGCGTTTAAAAAACAGATTTTTATTTCTGTGAATAAATATAAATCAACATAGTACCTACACATAGGAAAAGTTCATCGTCAAGAAAAGATCGATTTGGACAGTTCTGAACACTTTGGCCAAGCAAGAAAATCGAACAATGCCAATGTCATTGTAGTTTTCTATTATTTTTTTAGTTCGCTTTTACTTAAATTCAATATGATTCATTTTATTTTGTTAATACCCCATAAACGTATTATTATTATTATTATTATTGTGTAAAAAAATTTCGCCTGCGGTGCTAACCCCCCTCCACACGTCGTTCCCGCCGTCTTATCAGTGCAGTGTTATTGTGTGCCCCCCGTAAGCAAATTTCCTAAATACGCCACTGATTTATACACAACCGATACAAAAACGTTTAATAATAATAATAATACATAAAAATACAGTTTCGTTTTATATTGTGTTCCCACTTCAAACCTTCTCGTTAACGGAATTTAAAGACCTTTCATTTGCTGATAGAAAAAATTGATGCTCTTCAAAATTTCATATCGTTTGCGATTGTCACCACGTACGGGCCAAACCCTAACCCCCATACCTGCCAAATTTCGTGAAATCTTGTTCACATAACGTGACATTTTTTAAATTTCTAATTAGAGTTGGCTGTACGCAGAACCACGTATGTTACAATTTAGTGCAGATATCAAAATCTCTAACTAAGTTTCGACATGTGTCACCCCGTGCACGGTCAATTAGAAATTTACACACATAAATATTTTTTAAAAACCACTATTTCGTGATCCTGTTATCCCGAAACGCAATGATTAGTATTTTTCGAATTTTGTGCTGACTACAGTACTTAACCATTTTTATGTTGGTTGTGGGGAGGTTAACAAAAACTAAATAGCTATTAAAACAAGTGTTTCATAGACAGTTTAAAAATCGAAGCCGTAGTTTATATTTGAGCAACGTTAGGAGCGAAAATATACTAGGCTGAAATATTTAAACCATAAAACACGTGTTGTCTTCATGTTTTTTTCTAATACTGGCCATATTAACACGACGTTTTATTTTGAATTTTGTTGTCAATTCAAGTGAAAAATATCAAAAATTTTTGATTTATTAGCCTTAAAACACATTGTCACGGGCGATGTGCTTTTATTAGAAAAAATACTTAAATTAAAGTCTTAGAAATTATTGTTTATTGTCCGTTTTAACAGCTTAAACTTTTTCGTCAATAAAAATAATAATGATATAATATAACAATGGATCTACCTGAAACTTATTTATTTCCTACATAATGCACTTATCACCTAATTCGTGAAAAAGTTCGAAAATGGTAAACAGGTGCTTTTTATACCGTAATTTCCAATTTAATCCCTTGGTGGGGTAGTTATTAGTTTCATTTATTTTGTATGCACAATTTCTACCCCCAGCCCTCTATTTTCTATTTATGTAGACTTCCGGTCATTTCGTCATTAAATTCCTTAGTCATTAGTTTGGCGGTGTCCGAAAAAGGCGGTTAAATTACATTTTTTCGATTTTTTTTCACTGTTTTCATTCATCTCTCGAGATCATTAATTTGGTGAAGAATTTCAGGTAGCGCTGAAAATTAATTGAGTTGAGGTGCCTGTATGGGATGTCCAGGTGATGTTTTAATGGAATAAGACTCCAATTGTTCTGATGGTCCGAAACTTTACGAACCATTCAATTTTTAATATTATTTTATAGGTACTCCGAACCTGCAGGATTTTACACTTTAAATATATTTCGGCGGACTCACAGGATTGGGAAATGCAGGTCCGGATTAAGAAGGGGGTTAGGGGGCTGCAGTCGCCGGTCCCCCAACTAGTACGAGCCTCGCAATTTTGTAATTCAGTAATTATTGCAAAAAAATATTCCTAACAATAAAACAACTAAGTACTTACTGTTGTGTATTATGATGCATAGTGATGCATTATCTATGCGCAATATTGAACCATACACACGATTGGCAATATCGCATATTTAACTATCGCTACCGCCTTTTCCCAAAGTGTTTCGAATCCTAGAAATTTGAAATTTGCAATAATCGATTCTCCTTCAAATTTGAAGAAACAAGATGGGTCACACTCGCGTTCGCAAAAAACTTTCACAAAATGTTTTCTAGTGAATTTCGTATTTTAAAGTTTTTATCACGAAAATTACTGGCAATTGGTTTCACTAGAGTCTTTGATAAAACAAAATGTAATTTTTATTGGTTTTATTCTATTTTGGAACTTTAAATGAAAGAAAACCTACTTTTCTCGAAGTGTGTGAGTCCTAGAAGTTTGAAATTTGCACCGATCGATTCTCCTTCAAATTTGAGCAAATAAGATGGGTCACACTTGCGGTCGCAAAAAACTTTTATAAAACGTAAAAATGTGTAGTTTCTACTGAATTTCGGCGTTTTAAGGTTTTATCTTAGAAAAACTAGTGGCAATGGTTTCACTAGCATCTCTTCTAATTCAAAATCCGGTTTTAATTAAAACTTGCCTGATTTATTGATTTTATTGAATTTTGAAGTTTTAAACCAATGAAAATCTACTTTTCCCGAAGTGGGTGACTCTTAGAAGTTCGAAGTTTACGCCAATTGATTCTGCCTCAAATTTGAGGAAGCAAGATGGGTTACACTTCAGGTCGCTAATGGTTTTTAAAAAAATCACCTTCCAGTGTATACCTCGGCTGAAATTGGCATTTTCGGTTTTTCACGTGAAAAATTAATGGCAGTTAGTCTTTTTAGAGCCTCCTGACAGTACGAAATACGCGCCCTCTTTTCACACCCTAGCCCCCTCATATTTATCAGCCCCTGGGTCCCACTATTGCTTAGTCCGGCCCTGGGGACATGAAGGAAATTACTCCTTTGTACGACACTCCGTGACGCGTTAATTTAAATGTAAACTCGGCGATTTCGAATGCGGGTGGTCCAGTTTCGGAGTGATGCTGCAAATATTGTTGGTAGCGTGGTGTCATTATTTAATAGCGCCCAATTGGCGTTACTAATAATTTCTGGGAAGATGCTCGTAGTTATTTCGAAATCAATCCGATGAATCATGTAGTCAATTACGCTGAGATATGAAGGTTGAATAGAATTGTGCAGAAATTACAAAATGATTACAAAAAAGTTGAGAAAACAGATCCAAGTGTGCACATAAGAAAATCAATTGGTGCAATTTAGAACTGCATTCCTACACGCTATAAGACAACACTAATAGCAATATTCTATGTAAATAATAATACTTTAGCTCAGTATACCGGGTGTCAATGAACCCATGTGACACTTCGTCATCTCTTAATTTTTTTAAATATCATTTTGAAATTTTTAGGGATTTATATAGGTACCTATAAAAACGCTAATTTTGACATATTTACAAAGTTTTTGTTACTTCCGGTTTGACCGGAAGTGAGGTCAACTTTAGTATTTTAATTAGCAAGATGACGGTTTTTTTACACGATTCGAAAGACATTTTAGTTCTCTTTTCAATTATATCGAAAAAAAATTACCACAAAGTTTCAAAGATGGCAGCCAGAAGGCCGAAATGTTTTTAGTCAAGTTGGCTGTGATTTCTGCCATTTTAAGTGAGAGTGACTATTCAAGATTATCAAGATTACTACAGGAGTCCTCTAAAATGTGCGTATTGTCTAAATAATAAACATTTTCATAAATTTTCTAGTGCAAAGGTCTTCATTTTTCAACTTTGTTAACTGATGTTTATTTTGATTGAAACATTGATTTTTTAAGTTAATTTTTTTTCGAAAAGGGCGCATTCTATCCATGTCAAATAAGAGCACCATTTTTACTTAAAAAATCCCAAATTTTCAGATTCTGGATTCAAATTTGAGAAAAAACTACTTACAAAAATGTTTGAGTAAATTTAGTCCTAAGCCCCTCCTGTCCGAGACGCTTACGATCAAAATTTGAAAATTTTGTCCACCAGTAATAAACTCAGCATCAAAGACTTAGTAAAGATACCGAATTTCACGTTGCTATCTTTAACCGTTTTGAAGATATTTAGAAAAACACTTTCAAAGTGGCCCCTTTAAGGGGCCCTAGCTCCCTTAGGACTTATTTTTCGACATATGTCCATAGGGACTTTTTTTCATATTTTTCATGGAAGAATCTACTGGTAAAGTTTTGACCACTAATTTCGGGACCCCCACCCCCTGTATACAAAGTGTAATTATTCCCTTGAGATAGCAGGAAATTTTGCAATTCCAAACTTATTATTTAAAATTCACCACAAAAAGGAAAAAATTCGCAGACAATGCATTTCAAAAGAAACAATTACGTCTAGTCCAAAGCATCTGGACGCTTGGACAATTTCTTCAGATCATCTCACTCCGATTGTTTCCTAACCACCTCGATATTTCCTTGACAGTCGTCACAATTCATCAATTTTATTTTTTGTCGTGGTAAAAGTGATGTTTCACTTTCGAATTGCTAAATTCAAATTAGCTATTTTTTCGGATACAAGAGAAATGGGTTTGGGAAAATCAGCAGCGATGACCGTTTATAATTTTATGAAATTGAGTTAGCAACTTGAATTATTTATACTTATTATTAATGTGAAATAATTTCAACAAACAACGAGGAAAAAAAGACACAAAGTTTTGCCACTATTTATTAAAAAAAATCTTTAAAAAGGTTGGATCTTTGGCGACATGTTTCGACCTAAAAAGGGGCTACCTGATGGTAGTGTTAACAAAAATCTATAGCCTACCCAAGAATTTCGAGGTTAAATTATTAAAAACTTGAAATTACATTATGAAAACTGGAAAATATTAATTACAGTTGAAATTGTGAGAAGGATGACTTAGATACTTTAACGTTGATGTTACATGATTTAAATGGAAATTATTTATAAATAAATTAAAAGCGGACTTATTGGCCGGTATGAATAAACGGTAACAATAAAGCTTTTGCTTATAATTCTATCCTTTTCTCGTACACGAAGAACTCTTCTCTCCATCCTTTGTTAATGGGAGTATGAGCATCTTGTAACACTTTATTCATACCAGCAAATAGCAATTGTCACGCCATTTTAGTGACAAGTGACAGAAGTGATAGAAAGAAGCAACATTGACATTGACATATGAATAGCGGGAAATTCAAATATGACGTGGCTTAAATGAAGGTAAATGAAATGAATTATGAGAAGAACTTGAAAATAGTTACATTATGTAAAATTATACAATATTTACATAAGTAAGCTATAGATTTTTGTTGACACTACCAGGTAGCCCCTTTTTTAGCCTGAAGTTGACCTCGGACGTCGAAACATGTCGCTAATGTTCCAACCTTTTTAAAGATTTTTTAATAAATTGTGGCAAGACTTTGTGTCTCTTTTTCCTCGTTGAATAATCATACTAGCCACTTTGTGAAAATTGATGTATACTTCAAATTTAATTTCAACATATGGCAAAAAATGCAATTAGGTAATACTTTGTTAATAGTCACTATAACCCATTGTTTGTTTGTTTTTTGGTCGAGGGGGCTGAACCCATGCACAGGGGTGTTCCGCCTCGTACCCACTCTAACTAATAAAACAAGAGATGTAAATGATATATGCAGTTAGGAATGGTCGAGAGCAACTCGCAGTCATTATGTGTGGTTGTTGAGACAGGCGAGACTAAACTAATTCCGGGTTAATTACCGTGCAGAAACCCACCCGTATAGTAAATTAATCACAAAATTTTGTAGGTACTACTCTTTTAAATCGCCCTGAAAATGCAGTGTAGTATCGGCGGGTCCACTCTATTAAACTTTACCTCTGACCTGTATCAGCTTCATCGCT
This sequence comes from Pycnomerus fuliginosus, assembly GCA_963924575.1. NCBI lineage: Eukaryota > Metazoa > Arthropoda > Insecta > Coleoptera > Zopheridae > Pycnomerus > Pycnomerus fuliginosus. Next base: position 13,174,739 of record OZ004625.1, on the reverse strand, counting down.
TGTTCGCAGGAGCAAGACCGAAATAAAACCGTCGGCAGCTTTGGTCTCAGCGCTAGTGCATGAAATTTTCCAATTTTTCCATCATACACCCATTATAATACCTCGATTTAGCCTGTGTAAGACGATACGGTTGATCGTAAAAGCGATTGGAGCGGGTGCTTTAAAACGATAAGAATGTGTAAACAAAGGCACGCACAGGTGTTTTGAGTTACACCGAAAAAATCGTTTGTTTTAATTATAACGTGCGCGAGTGCAAGACGTCAACTGCACTTTTTTATTAATGATGCTGAGGAGTAAATTTAAGTACTGGCCTATTTTTAACTCATTTTCGTTTATAGGCTACCGTTGAACATTTATTTTGGTTGGTTAATTTTAATTAATTTCTGCTAATCAACACTTTTTCATGAACTTCCAAAAAGAAGAGTTATCAGAATTACTACTTTGTCTTTATTTCTCTCTTTCGTGAAAACGTGAGTTTATGCTTTTAAATAATTTACCTCCCGCTAACATTCTTCCTTATATTTCTTCTTCCTCAGCTCTTCATTTCTTAGTTTTATTGAATGCTGCTGTTTATTTCTTCCTAGTTGCCCTCCACCGCCTTTTCCTTATTAATCTTCATGCTTATTCTTTCCAGTGATCTTTTAAATTCTTTCTTTTTAGCGTTTTTTCGTCTGTGACCAGCTTAACTATATTATCATTTATCAGCGTAACAGATTTCCTTTTCTGCCATATCTTTACACCTTTGTGCAAAACCAGTGAGAATAGTAGTGGACTCAGAATGCAGCCTTGTCTTACTCCTTGTGTTGTGTTGTTTGGGAAAGTATCCGATCTTTGCTGTTTAGTTAATTATTTTTGCCTTTTGGCGTTCCCCATTATCATTCCCTTCTTTCTTACCTAATACTTTCCAAATGCTTTTCTCTATTGATTCTATAAAATGCTCGGTTATTCGTCTCATTATGAATATTTACCCCTCTGAAGCCAAATTGTACTTTTTCCAACGTTTTCTCTTCTCAATAATTCTCGCTTTAAGTTTTAGCGATTGTACTGATCACAATGAATCCTTTAGGCATTCTTTACCTACTGTTTCCCTTTTTAAGTATTTTGGCGATGATTTCCATTTGTACCTAATTAACCTCCCCAAACCCATCATAATTTTAAAAAAATGGGAGGTTACTGCAATCACTAAAATTTTCGAATTTGAGATAGCACCAGATCTCCACGTTTTGAGGTCTCAGGAACCCAGAAAAGTGGTTTATAAAATGTGTCTGTGTGTATGTTCGTACGTACGTTCGTACGTACGTTTGTAAACACGCCACAGCCAAAACTACTGGGCCGATTTGGCTGCAATTTGGTACGTAGGCATCTCATAACCCAACTTAGATCTGAAAAGCTTTTGGAGCCAATCGTGCAACCGGAAATGCCATTTTGGCACATCAACTTTTAAATTTTAAATGCAAACCCCCATTTTTCACGTCACGATAGGAAAGGCCTTCAAATTCTGCTTCTAAAAATGTATTCATTCTTAGTGCCCTTTTGACCAAAAATTTAAAAAAAAATTGATTTTTATCAAACTTTAAAATCGCGGTACAGCCCAAGCCCCTGAATCGATTTGGCTGAAATTTTGCACATAGGGATTGTATTACACCTCGAAAAGCTGAACAAATTTTGAATTCCATCGACTCACGGAAAGTGTCCTTTTGGCACACCAATTTCCAAATTTAAAATTATTCAATCATTAAACCATTAAAAACAAGTTTTTGAAAGATTTATTGTCACCATCAGAAGGGTCTTCAAATCTTGGTTTTAAATAGGACAAAATTAATTCGCATTTAGCGCTGTTTGGTTCAAAAAATCGAAATTTTATAATAACAGTAAAAACACATTATAGCCCAAATTACTGAATCGATTTGGCTGAAATTTGGTACATGGAGATTAGGTGACCCGTTGAAGACCTGAAAGGCTTTTGGGAGCAATTGGCCCACGCGAACTGCCATTTAAGCATATCAACTTAAAATTTTAAATACAAGGCCTCTTTTTTATGTCGCCATTAGAAAGACGATCAAATTCTGGTTCTAAAAATGTATTCACAGTTTCTGCCATTTCAGTGGAAAATATTGAAAAAATTCTTTCTCATTAAAAGGGAGCAGGCTGACAGTGGATGACATAAAGTGGCAGTTATTGTCAAAAAGTTGGCAAAAGATTAACCTTAAAAGGAACATATTGTCAAATGTGATGGGTGATGTACGAGGTGATGTCGGTATTTGTCAGAAAATTGCGAAATTAGTCACAGACGTCAGACGATAAGGATAAAAAAAAATCTGTTGAATTGACTACTATCTACACAGAATACAAAGATCCACGCGATGGGGAGGTTCCAGCCGCTTCTCTGCTGCATTTTTTTTTTATGATTGCTCTCATTTTAGGGCAAAAGTATTTTCAACTTTTGGTATATTTTAGGTGTGTCTAAGCTGGATATAAATCTCCACCGTCCATTTTGCTGGAGTCATTAGAAGTTAAAGAATCCTGTCTAAACCCAGTGCAATTTATGTGAAGAGAACACAACTATTAGGCTGAATTTGTACGGCACTATCCGTACATGTCAAATCACAATAACATAGAGAATTCATTCGGTCCTATACTTCACAGAAATTGTCAGAAGGTCCTCTCCGAAAACCAGAAAAGATAGTCTGTGTTCTGAAACCTGAACACAAAACGAAATTTAATTTGACTTGACTGAATGTGCTGTACCTATGCCCAAATTCCTAATATATTTTTTCTTACAGACATTTATTTTTCTAAGTTGAATCATATCAAGAAAGTATAGGTGCACACTTTCATTTTTACCCTCAAAAATTAAATATTTCGAAAAAGCAATTGTTAAAGCATAATGTAATTTTTAATATTTTAAATCGTAAATCGTAGGTACTTTCAGAATATTATGGTTTCAAAAACTATTTACTCTATTCTTAAGTTACCAAACAAAAAAGTAACAGTTGTCAATTGTCCACAAAAGCCAATGGGCGGTATGATGAATAAAGGGCAAAATGTCAAAAATTGCTTTTTTTACATATTTACAATGAAAGTCGTCTTTTTTTAATGAAAAATCGTAATGAACGTACCATTTTTTTAACGAAAAAATCGTAATGAAAGTAGGTATCACTTTTTTAACAATTTTAGCATTTTTTCATCTTTACATCTTACATCTTTACATTGTTACATTATGTTATCACACCAAGGAAGTAAAGAGCTACCCAGTGTTGCCAATCATTACTCCTCCATATAGGAAAAAAAATCTTTTCCACTTTGTCGCGTATGGGGGGAATATATACAAAAAAATTACGTGTACAACACATAATGAAAGTATCTTTTTTTCATTCATTTGATTGATACACTCTGCCTACGGCGTCGTGTATCAAACTTCAAACTCATGAAAAAAAGTATTATTTTCATTACTAGTTGTACAAATAACTATTAGTGCTGTAGCAGAATGCGAGGCACTCTTGTTTTAATTTATTCGCTTGCTCCTCAGTCTGTTCGTCGCATAACTTAAAAACGGATTGAGATATCGTGCTAATGAAACTCGGCTTTGTCTCCCGAAAAGTAAGACGGGGATTGCTTTTGGTTTACATCGGATTAAAGAGGGTTGGAGTTAGGGGCGAAAAACCGAAAAATTATTAATTGCAATAACTCGAGAACTAGTGGAGGTATCTTGCTGAAACTTGGTATGCACGTTCGACCCTCAAGTCTGTTAAAGGTGAAGGGGTGCTAATTTCGGGGGATGAAATTTAGGAAATGAAAACCACAAAAAACATGATAGTTCCGCAAGTTTTACACGCAGCTGTTGGAAACTCAACGTACTCACATATATCGGTGAAATCTTGCGGGGGATGCGTTTTTCGTAAAATCGAACAGATGGGGTGGAAACTGGAAATTAGGGGTTGCAACTGGAAATTCCGCTTAATAAGTATTGGTCGAAATTGGCGTCATTCGATAGCTTTCCTTTAATGATTCAAAAAAGGTGTCATCCATATTTTGAGAAAAACCACTCTTAAAGACGCTACAACCCCTAACATGCAGAAACACAAAAATACGAGAACTCAAAAACTATTCAACGCATCAAGGCAGAATTTGGTGTATTAATTTACAGTGACATTGCAGGCGGATGGACAAATTGTCACTAAGATCTAACAAGGGGGATGAAATTTAACGGTTGAAACTTGAAATCTCTTCAAGTACCTAAATGGTGGCATAAAATTACGGGGTTCGATAGATTTCGGTCTTATGAGTTTTCAATCTTGGTCCTTGATCCGATATGGCCCAAAAGCAATCTCCGCCTTGCTTTTCGGGAGACGAAGCTGCCTACCAAGTTTCAGCTCGATATCTCAATCCATTCTCAAGTTATGCGACGGACAGACTGAGGAGCGAGCGAGCGAACGAGCGGAGGGATTCATCACGTCGTCCACGATTTTTTGAAGATCGGCTAACGCACACGCAGGATTTGTGTCTTCTAATTATTTCCAAAACAAAAAAAAATCTAATACAAATACGATTGGACTATTAATTACCTAGACGTATGCCTGAACTGCCCTAGGGCTATAAAAGCTATAGCTCAGCTGAAAGCTTGCGTTTAATTTGTGTGGAAATTTATGATGAGGTTCTAATGTAACAGTAAAATCGCAGATTACGAAAATCATGATCTTTTCAAAGTCTGACCAGTTTTTGATGTATTTTCCCGAGACTATATTTATTACCTTTAACAAAAATTTGATGCGATTTTCTAATGAAGTGATGCAATTAAAAGGTAAGCTGTGTATAGCTGAAATCCATCCATCTTTTATTAAACTGACAAACTCTGCGGCAGGTGCATTATTTTTCCATTTATTAGAAATTCCCACACCACGAAAATCCCGAAGGCGGCAGAAACCAACAAACACATATTAAAAGGTAGCCAATTATTAAGAACAAAATTACATCCTCTGTTACAAAATAGACCGATGAGAGTGTCTTGATACAAACCTGACGGAGTAAAAATTCAAAAGGCGGCTTCTGTAAAACGAGCCCGCGTTTTGTTTTTTATTCTCATTCTTCTTCATTCTAAAGTTGACTCAATGAAAAATGAAGTAGCTTGAGTGGCTCAGGCGATTACCATCCTTACCGTCGGGAATTTTACGGACAATTGAGGCGTGTGGTCAACCGGCTTAGAAAAAATCCAATTTATTTTTTGAAAGGGAACATTAAAGCCATCTCTGCGAGGCGGACAATCGTGGTGATGCCCTTGTGGATTTTTAACATGAATAAATCACGATTTTTTTTACAATTGTTTTAAATAGAAAACACCGTATTTTCAAGAATTTTTTTTTTCGTTTCCGTTTCACTGTTAATTAAAATATTCCGGCGGCTGTTTAATGGTGAGTGTTATTTTTTGCCGCTCTCCATCTACGAGGGTCTTTCACACAATGAACATGATATAGCTATATTTTAATTTGATATTTTTTTGGCTTCCATCGTATACCCAGTAGCACTTTTAAATTGAAGCGTAAAGGAATTAGTCTATATATTGCATCTGTAACGTCCTTGCTTATCTTGTAACACAAGCGGTATTCATCCTTTTGACAGAATGTTTTAATAGACTTTCAATCATAGAAATAATTAATACCGACGAGTGAAGAACACCCTGCAGTACGCCGAAATTGTTACAATAAATTGACAGTTGTTGAAGAAATGCATTCCGGTGTTCCAATTATTTCCTCCCGGAGGATTTTTCCTGCAATTCATTTCCGATCCATTCATCCTTGTGGTTTCCATTATATGTTAAATCCATGACGAATTCAATATTATTATTACCTTCTGGAAATGCTACTGGATTTCTAAAACGGCTGATGAGAGTAAGAGGTGCTAGATTTTGATTCGCGAGTGGCTTGGAAGGTCGATGTTTTGCGCATGGGTGTCAAAAATGCGTAAAACGGGACTTTACACTCGAAGACAGGGCGAAAAAATTGAGATTATTCGGTCGAATGTTGGCGTGATTGTTGAGTAATCTCTAAGCTCACGGTGTGATAGTAATATTTACCACGGCTGTTAGTCGAATGATAATTATCCACAAAAAGTTTGTGAATGGAAGGATTTAGTTAGGTACACCAATGCCAAAACCGAGTGACACGAATTATTAATTAATAAAAATGTGTTTAGTATTATTGTTTGGAAATCTGACAAGGTCGGCAGTATCTTTTTTGAGGAAGTTGAAGGACTTGTTCACTTGTAAGACTTGAAAATACATAAAAAAAGCCTGACTCACACTGCCTCTGTATCCTTTAGAATATCACGTGGTGATGCTAAGCCAATCACCAAACATTTTCAGAATTAACTCGACTACCACAAACCTAAGTCAAAGATCCACTATTGCGGGATTTTTAAAAAAGCCCCCGGAAGATGTACATCAATGCGATGTGTATCCCTGTAGATGTTTATCACGTTATGTAATATGTATTTAGGGGCGACTGGTCTTACTGGTCGAATCGGGTGCAGAGTTTATCAATCTGCATCTAGTAGGTAGTAGTGCCTCCGCAGACGCACAGATGTGTCAAAAAGGCGAAACATTAAAAAATTGTTGTTTCTGAATTAAAAGTAGAAAATGAACAGAAAAAACAAACATTTTTAGAGTTGAAAAGTAAAAAGAATGACAATGTAAACTAAACTGAGTAAATGAAAAGAATTGCCGGAATGAAAACACAATTTGGCGAATTTTGAAAAATTAACACTCACTTGCGAAAGGGGATGAAAAATCAAGAGGAATGAAAATTCTGCCAAATTCTGCCTATTGATACGCTGAGTAGTTTTTGAGTTCTCGGCGTGTTTTTGTGATTCTGCATGTTAGGGGTTGTAGCGCCTCTAAGAGCGATTTTTCGCAAAATAAGAATGACGGTTTTTTTTTATTATTAACGGAAAGCTATCGAATTACCCTATTTTCGACCAAAACAACAGCATTTCGTGTTGCAACCCCTAATTTCCACTCCATCTGTTCGATTTTACGGAAAACGCATCCCCCGCAAGATTTCACCTATATACAGGCTGTCCCGTCTCAGAGTGCAAAAATTTCAGCGACAGATTCCTTGCATGAAAATAAAAGACCCGTATTTTTTTGTTTCGCTAGATGGGTCCCCATTTCGTCACTAGGGCTCCTCAAAAGTGAGCCCCAAAAATCGAAAATTAATTCCCACGTCTTAACCATTCAACCGATTTTGCTGAAATTTTCCACATGACCATTACGAACGATGAAGATTTCAATAAAGTAGCTGATGACGTCGTGGTGCCCACCACAGGCGCCCCCTGGGCCGCCCTCGTCATTTTCGGCCCATTATCTTTGTTAACGTAATTAAATTTCTTATTTAGTTACACACCATCCGGTGCTCCATTGAATTTAGAAACTACGCTACCTCTTGCACTTTTTCTGTAAAATGCACCATTTCCAAGTAAAATTAAGAAATGTGGAGCCATACACCATAAATTAAATGCATATCTGTATACTCCGAATTTGCAAAATTGGCTGCAATTATAATATTTACAAAAAAAAACAAACAGTGCCACAGTGGTGCAAAACTGACAATAATTTAAAACTTTAACAAAGCCCTGACATTAATCGCGCTATAGCTATCTTGAAAAGTCTGCCAATAAGTACGTGTATGGCTCCACATTCCTTAATTTTACTCGGAAATGGTGCATTTTACAGAAAAAGTGTAAGAGGTAGCGTAGTTTCGAAATTCAATCGACCATCGGATGGTGTGTAATTAATTACGAAATTTAATTACGTTAACAAAGATAATGGGCCGAAAATGTCGAGGGCGGCCCAGGGGGCGCCTGTGGTGGGCACCACGACATCATCAGCTACTTTATTGAAATCTTCATCGTTCGTAATGGTCTTGTGGAAAATTTCAGCAAAATCGGTTGAATGGTTTGGGGCTCACTTTTGAGGAGCCCTAGTGACGAAATGGGGACCCATCTAGCGAAACAAAAAAATACGGGTCTTTTATTTTCATGCAAGGAATCTGTGGCTGAAATTTTTGCACTCTGAGACGGACACCCTGTATGTGAGTACGTTGAGTTTCCAACAGCTGCATGCAACCTTTGCGGAGTTATAATATTTTTTGAGGTTTTCATCCCCTAAATTTCATACCCCGAAATTAGCACCCCTTCACCTTCGACAGGCTTGAGGGTCGAACGTGCATAACAAGTTTCAACAAGATACCTCACTAGTTTCAATAAGATACTTTCAGTAGTTCTCGAGTTATTGCAATTAATATTTTTTGGTTTTTCACCCCTAACTCCCAACCCCTTGGCCTACCATATGGCCCAAAAGCAATCCCCGCCTTACTTTTCGGGAGACGAAGCTGCCTACCAAGTTTCAGCTCGATATCCTCAATCCGTTCTCAAGTTATGCGACGGATATACTGAGGAGCTAGCGAATAAGCTAAACAAGAGTGCCTTGCATTCTGCTGCGGCACTAAAAAATGAGCATATAGTTGCATTGATATTATTTTATTTTGGAAGGAAAAATGTATAATTTGTACACTTTTCTTGCAACGTTTTATTGGGTTTAGATGATGGATGCATGGAAAAAAAACTAACGTAATAACGCCATTATAAAAGTGTCAATTTTTTTATGCGATCAGTCGTTCATAAGTTGTAAGGGTTTCAAAAATGAACCGTCCAAAAATTCATACTTGACGGAGATTATTTTATTTTGCAAGTGTTGAGAGCTTTCGATTGAGCGCTCAACTGATTTTCTACCATAATCCGTTTGTGCGTTATGCAAGTTTAAAAATTTAGAGCTAAAAGGGCGCTAGTTTCAAAATTGAACGAAAGTACTTGTGTCTTGTCGAGGGCTTTGTAGAAATGTGATCAATTCCGTGAAGAAACCTTGTAAGAACAAATCCAAGCAGCAAAAATTTGTATGAATATTTATAAAATTTGCATAATGAAAAAAAATACAAAAAAGTACACCAACTTTTTGAATCCATTTTGAAATGGAAAACAATTGATTTCTAAATGATATAATAAAATAGGTCCGTGTCTGAAACTTTGACACGTTTTTTCAAAAAGATCTCTGACGTATAGATATACATATTACGGTAGGTATATGCGGTTTATTATTATTATTTCTAGACAAACTAGAAATGGTAAAATCTTTAAAATGTTGTTTTTAGATCAATTATGACTTGAGTAATCCACTGTCGAAATTAGTATAGCGTTAAATGGTTATTTTTTCTGATGAAACTTTGTTTAATAAGTTTCGTAAGCAATATTTCTAAGAAAGTACAATAGTGCATCGTCACTGCGTTCTTCTATTTAATGAGCTGCCTTAGACGAAGAATACACCCATGAACATTGAAAAAACCGGCCAGTAATAGCAGCATTGATTGCAAAATTCATATACGTACGCATTTTTGAAATAATTACATTTCAAGAGTTGTCGACAGCTCCAATCGACACCTGAAAAAAAGTTAAAAAACGAAATTCGACACGGGATATATTTAGTCGAGTATATGGTGTGTGCGGTCCTTAATTATCTACAAATGTCGCGCGGGCTAATTGTCGAAGACGATGTGGAAAATTAAGTGAAAATTTTTGCACGCACCCGTATCAACGCCTAATTGGGGACGCACACATTTTTCGAAATATAAAAAATAGGATGGAATGCCGTCGAGCGGAAATATTCAAATCATGAAACTTTCGCCTCGTTTGAAAAAAGCTATTGTGTTTCACTTACAATAATTTGTACTTGTCATCATCTGGATTTTATAACTCGCTGTTTTACGGTCTGTATTTGTAGTTGCGTAATGAAATATTTAGATAATGGCCACCGGTTGGATATTCCAAAAAATTTCGGTCTGTTATTGTCCGATTCGTGAAATTTTTTGCCGCGGAATTTCTAAACCGACGCTGCTATTATTACACAAAATTTTCTCACGATATTCAATCAACGGCTTTTTGCGGCCCTATTGATTTGTAAAGTTTCTCAGGATATTCTAATATAGATCTTGCGGAGACGTGTTACGGAGAGCTATTCACCAGTTCGTCAAAATCTCTGTTTTTAGTTGGCATCGCGCTCATGCTGCGGTTCGGTCTTTTGCTTTATTTGTTTATTTTCAGAATTTGAATTTCAATTGCACGCTAGATAGGAATGGTATCAATAAAATATCCACTTATCAAGCAAATATTTTAAGGTTTATAGAACTCATCAGGAGAACGAAATTTTTTCAATATTATTTTTGTCCACCTGTTACGAAAGCGTAGAAGGGCCACAACAAATATTTTTTCCAGTCGAATTGCAACTTTTTCTTTCTTAGAGTTGCAAAACTTTTTCTTATAATTGTAAGATTTTTTCCTACAATTGTAACTTTTTTCTTACAATTGTAAGATTTTTTCATACAGTTGTAACTTTTTCTATACAAGACATAAGGATAGGGGTGCATCAGTTTTCCTTTCAGTTATTAAGGTTTGAGGATGGCTCTCACCGTTTCCTGTGCCCTCTTGCAGCTGTAATACTTGAGGCAATCTTACAATCAATTGTAAGAAAAAAGTTATAATTGTAATAAAAAATCTTACAATTGTAAAAAAAAGTTACAATTGTAAGAAAAAAAGTTGCAATTGTAAGAAAAAAAGACTGGAAATAATATTTGTTGTCGCCCTTCCATGTCTTCGTAATCTTTTGATGTGTACCCAAAGTCAAACAAATTTTTAACATCACCGCCAAGCATTTACTGGAATCGATCGAAAAATTCAGAAAACTAGAATCGCAAAAAACATCAAATCTTTACGTTTTAGGGTCCTGGGAAGTGGGAACCCAAAAAAAATTGGTTTTCAAAAAAATGTCTGTCTGTGTGTCTGTGAGCACGCTACAGCGCAAACTACGTAACCGATCTGGCTGAAATTTGGTATGTGTAGCTTTTGCATTAGAAAAGGAAGAAGTGATTAGATTTTGGGACAAATGGGTTCACAGGAAGTGCCATTTTGGGACATCAGCTTCAAAAATTTAAATGCAAACTGCCATTGTTCACACCATTCTGCTTCCAAAAATCTATTACTTAGTGCTCTTTGGCAAAAAAAATCACGCTACAGCCGAAACTACTGAAGATATTAAGATGAAATTTACGCAGACATTTTGAGCCAAATCGGTTGATTGCATTATATCCAGATTTATACCTCTATATGGCGCCTCTCCTACGTTTACATCCTATAAATCCGGGGAAAAAGTGCGTTTCTTTTGCTAACGCTAAACGTTTGGAGCTGGAACAAAATCTTATATAGAAGAATTGTTGGCAACAAATAGATCTACAAAAAAGTCCGCTACAGCATATAAGTATCTATGATAGGTAGCCTACAATAATTGTTTTTAGGTTTTAATTTTTTGTAAAAATCGGTTTGACTGTTTATTGTGGGCTATTTTTCATAGATAGCTAAATGCTGTCGCAGACTTTTTGGTAGATCTTTTCGTAGCCAACAATTCTTCTATTTATGATTTTGTTATATCTTCAACCGTTTACTCAGCTTTCACGTTTTAAATAGTTAAAGCGGGTTTTTTTCGCGGACTTGCACGCAACGAATAACTGAAATGTTTTAAATAGGGTCAGTGGTTGACTTTTATTCTATTTTTTTATTTAAATTTAACGTTGTGGTTAAAATGTAGCTAGTAAATTCGGGTAAATTCCATGCTACTTTAAACTTTAAAACACTGTTCTCTTCTTGTAGTCAGAGGTCTGACTGAGTGAGTCTGAGGCTCAAGGCCAAAAGAGAGGGCAAGACGTGAGGAAATTTCGAACGCATAAAGTCGTGGCAAAAAGTGACTAAAAACCAAAGTGATTTAATTTCTTTGTAATAATGGCGATAAGGTCAATAATAAGGTCGAAAACCTTAGATGTGGATACCATTTTTTCGAAAAATATTATTTTAATGAAGGCTTCCTTGACTTTGTAGATTATTATGTTGCGATAAATTGGCGCCTGCAATCGATAGAACTTACTTTTAGCGATAACCTAATCATATGGTTGGTTCACGATCTGTACGCTTACAAATTCTGTAGAAGTTTCTACCGTCTCCGACACTGTCATTTTTTTTTAAATTGAATGTTTGCCTTTTATTTTCTTGGATATTTTCTATATTTACAAATTCTGTGCAAAAATACAAGTTTCTACCATCTCCGAAATTGCCAATTTTTTAGCTCTATTTATTTGTAATGTTCATTGATCATTGTTCTGACGAGAAAAAAACGAACTATCCGTGTCGTTGCAGACAAATAATTGTCTTGCCCGCTCTGTTCACCTTATCCTCACCTTTCTATTCTAATAATAATTACCCAACCCAACAACCAATCAATCAACGTCCTGAAAATCCATAAAGGCGTTTGTAATTTACCCGTTCTGGTCGACTGAGATGTCTACTCAATAGCCCGTTTGTCATTTGTTTTCAATTTCCGGTGAATGAACTAATTGTCGGAGTCCTTCCGTTTTTTATTTTTTTGTCGCCGATTTTTTTAACACCGACGAAATGCTTTTGCGAAACAATATGCAATCCTTATTGTTTGGCTATTTTTATGACAATAACGGATCTTGCGTAACAGTTTGGGTAAAAGTTAAGTTTGGTGGTGTCTTGAGCAGAAAGCGCGGTGAGGTTGGGCAATAAAATTGTCGATGATGGACGCTAACAGACAAAAAATTACCTTCCGCCTGGGAATATGATTGTATTGAATGGGTTTATGGCCTTATTGGGGCAATATTTCAGAAGGGACTTGTCAACGTTTATGCTACTACTGTGTTGGCCCTGCTGCGATCCTGACGTCTTCGTTTCTCTGGAGAATTTCACCGAGGAGACAATGCTGACTGGTTTATTGCAGACTAATAAACTTTCATCCTCTGTTGGAAGGCCTCTAGATGCATTATTAGAGTTATTTGTACTGAAACGTGTACATCAGTCAAAACAAACAATGGTACTTATTATATTAATAGGTATTTTCGCCCAATTGTGTGTAATACGTCTCTTACCGGCGTAGTTAAAAAATAAGGTGTAAGTTCGATTTACCAAACGCGGTTTACATAACAGCACGCATTTAGCCAGAACATGAACGGGGTAAGTAAAACAATTGAACTGGCAAAGGGGTCGAGGTCGAGAGCATTTGAAGAATTCAGCGATTTGTTTAATGGCTGACGAAAAATGTTCAATAATTTAATTTCAATTGTGCGAAAAATCATATACGATACACGGTTGTTAAAAATACATCTAACATAATCTCGGAAATTGAAAAAACTCGTCTTCCACTCGTTTTTGCAAACCTTTCCTCGATTCTGTTATACTGTACTTACCAACCTAATATGGTAATAAATATCGACTAAGATCAGCAATTCAAAAACCGAATTTGACGTTAATCTTCTTCATTGTGTGAAAAGATAATGAAATTATGGAAATTTACTTTAGGAACAATATAAAATTCTCAAATCATATACACACCGGTCAGTGATATGGATTACAATCTACACAAATAATAATATAAAATTCGTTGTTTTGTTATACAGGTGTCCCGAATGAACGTCACAATATTTCGGGGGGTGATTCTACACCTAAAAATAGGAAGAAAAGTTTATATGAAAAAATGTCCGAAAAGGCCTCCTGGGGGCGCTACAGGCCTTAGAAGTTTTGTCTCTCAAAAACAGGTAAGTATTTATTAATTATTTTTGAACCGGTTTGAGCCAGAATGATGAAATTTAGGTTCTGCGGTAATTTTGACAAATTATCTGGTGGCAACAAAAAAGGTAACTGCCGACCATATAGGCATGCAAAACACCCGCGGGTAATGAGCGGTAATGAGTAATTGTAATGCATTACTTTTTTTAAGTAGTAATTTGTAATTGTAATGCATTACTTTTTGCCTCTTATTTGACAAACCCAAAAATAAAACTTTTAGGGAAAGGAAAGGCCAGATAAATGATTGTAATTCTGTGAAATGATTAAATAACCACCCCAGGAAGTGAATACTAGAGAGGTATCAGAGTTAACCATAACCCAGTCCTGTTTACCTACCGCCTCCCAAGCAAACATTTATGCATTCTGAAGAGGTTTTCCTTCCATTTTTAAGTAGTGGTATTCTCTGCAATTACTCCGGATTAAATATCCCCCACCAGTCAAATAAGGAGCTACGGCCCTGGTAAAAAAATTGATGTTTTTTCATAACCTGCATGAAAGGTTTAGTCATCATGCACATCGTGGTGATTGAAAAAAATTAACGAAATTATCATTAGGTAATTACTTTTCCTGCTAGTGCGGAAATGAATTCACTTTTCGAACTGTAGTTTAGTTCTCGCACTAGTGCGAAACTGTTAATGCATTTCCTAACTGAAATTATTGGGAAAAATTGCATTTTTCGCACGGGATTATGAAAAATGTACTTTGAAAATGGCTTTGATCTAACGTATTAGTGAAAACTAGTTCATGGAATGATTCCTTGCTTAATTTGTGAAGGAAATGTTCGAAATACTTCCTTGATAAGGGACCTATGATCTTTCAAACAACAAATTTTCCAAGACCCCATTTGAAAGATCACTAGCTTCAGAATTATATTTTTTTTAATTTTTATTTTTTTTATTAAACACAAGCGTTTATTTACATGAAAAGTCACCGGAAAATGTACATCAATGCGATGTGTATCCTGTAGATGTTTATCACGTTAAGGGGTATGTAGGGGCCGCCTGAATTTACTGGTGGAATCGGGTGTAGATTTTAACAATCTGCACCTAGTAGTAGTAGTGCCTCCGCAGACGCACAGATTTGTCAAAAATGCGAATTGTTGAAAAAGAACTGTGAATTGGGATGAGAAACCTGAAATAGTAATTTACAGTGTTTGCAGCAGAAAATTAACAAAAAAACACAAAAAGTATGCGAAGTCGGTAGAATTAGCACTATGGAGCGAGGGGTGATACACCGGGAATAGATCGGAATAGATGGGAATACCCGGAATACTCTGGAATAGTTGGGAATAATTGAAAATTTCCCTGCGATATATTAAAATTTATTGATTGGATGCGTGTACTTTAAAATAAATGAAAGCAATTGGAGAATAATTTGTAGGAATAGGTAGAATTACCCTGAATACATCAGAATAACGCGGGGTAGCTTCGGAAGCGCCTGCGCCTGTTAAGGTTAGGAAATCTCGGAATACTTGGGACTCGACTTGGGAATACACCGGAATACATGGGAATACACCGGAATACATGGGAATACACCGGAATACAAGGGAATACTAGGAATACACCGGAATATTCCTGAATATCGATGGAAAAAATTGCCGATTATCTACATCGGAATACCGGAATAGCTTTAAGTCGAGTTTCGGAATAGCTTCGGAATACATCGGAATACTCCGAAATACATCGGAATACTGGGAATACTTGGGTATTCCCGGAATCAGTGTACGTTTTTTAGTCTGCGGATCACCCGTCGCACTGGAGACAAGAAAAAATTTACTGCAGTTAAGTAGAAATACCAAAAATGACCCGGAAAATAAGACACTTTTGCAAATTTATGTTTCGGTGTGAAATGAAGGAAAGAAAAATAAAAAAAAGAATGACAATTTGATAAAATACCAACATTTTTGGAACCTTATCAAATAATGCAGAAAGAAGTTGAATCAGGAGTAGAGGTCGAGTTGGCCGTTGTGCGTAAAAATTGATAAACATCATTCGAACAAAGCAAAGCAAAAAATTAAAATGCCAAAATTTCATAATTTGAACGGTTTTCATTTTATTTTCTAAGAAAAAAAGAATATCATCTCAGGCTTCTCTATCAAAGAATAAACTAAACACGGGGCTTAGGAAAAAACTAATACAATTTTTTTTTTCTCCGGCGTTCTCGAATTTTTGACAGACAACTGTTCTCCAAACAATTCTATGTAAAAAAGGTATTCTTGATGCTAAATCGGGATGAACCGTTTTCAAGATACATGCGATTAAAGCATGTCATGCCGATGGTAACAAATTTATAAATGCCAAAAAAAACAAGTCGACTTGCTTCACAAATGTCCTTAGTCTGTCACTAATGACTACAACTTGTTATTCTGGTTCCAACCGTTTCAAAAATAATTAATAAATAGGTGCCTGTTTTTGATAGACTGCAATTTTTTTCTTCCCAACCAAAGATTCAAGATTCATAACATTTTAGGAACGAATAAGGGCTATTAAAGGGATTGTACCTAAATATGCTAAAATATATAGGACACTCCAATTAAAAAACGTAATTTTTGACTTGTCAAATATTTTTGAATCATCTGTATGATGAAAAATATTTTACTGAAATGCGTCTTCATTTATAGTTTAGATATTCACTTGAACGAAATTCCTAACTTCGATGGTTTAGGATCTGTGGAAGCCCGACGCACTGTTGCACCACTCTGTATATGATAATATCATTCCAGATGAAAATATCGGTACAACGCTGAACAAGCACGACTGATAAATATATTAAAATTTGATTTTCCAATTTTAATCTGTCGTTATTATTCTTTTTGCTCAAATACAGCTTAGCATCAGTTCATTACACTCGTTTGTAATATACCTTAGGTAGGTACCGACCTTCAGTGAAATAGGGGCGTTTATGCGAATATACCTATCTACATATTATATGGAGGCCTATCGGGGGGGGGGGGGGGGAAGAAGGGGAACTGTCATATAGCCGCTCCTTTCTACTTATGAAATCTTAAAAATAGTCTACCTTAAGCGGAGGTCTTTACCTGCGGAAACTCGCCTCAACAATACAGGGTCCGAGTGATGGCTATTTTCGAATAAAAGAAGTGTTAAGAGGTGCTAAACCACCACCGAAACCATCAGCAACCACGTATAAATTATGCCTTCTTTGATCGCTTCTCATTCTCATAGAGAGAAACTATTATGGGACCTGGAAGTTTTACTCCATTAAAAGAAAGGGCGAGCGTTCTGTGAGACACCCTGTACAGAGATACAGTTTATACCTACCTATATTATCTCTTGGAAGTTTTGATTATCTTTACAATTTACAGTAGGGGAAACCCGCAGGCAAATATGTGCCATCACATTTTGAAAAAGATCAGAAGTTAAAAATTATATATAGGTAAATTTTTTCTAATTTATTAATACATGAATTGAATAAACAAATGATACTTTTCATAAAATTAAGCCCTCTTCGCAAGGAAGACCTTAATAATTGAGAAATAATATATTTTTTGAAAACGATGTAATGGGGCGTTTCCTCCAAGGGCATAGAGAAAGCGGTTGGTTTTCAAAAAAGACTAATCAAAGTCAAAAATTTAGTGTACTTTTGAAAATTGTCATAAGTGCATCACGGCGAGTTTAATGAAGTATAAGTAAAAGTTTTGCTGCACTATTGTTATACCTTACTGATGCTGATACATTATAAGGCTGTCTGACATCAGGATTTGTTTATTAATTTTATTTTATACCTATTTATTAATTTATATTCAAAAATCACAAACCAGGGGCAGAGCTGGGAGTAACTTTAGAAAAAAGTTACTTTTATGTAACTAGTTACAAAAAGTAACTAAGTTACTTAGTAACTAGTTACTTTTTTTCTCCCTGCGAAAAGTAACTATATCTAGTTACTTTACTGAAGTAACTTGTAACTAGTTACTTTTGGTAAGTATCTAAAGACATAAAAAAGTAACTAGTTACTTTTCATGTATCTAGTTACTTTTCATGTATTTAGTTACTTTCCAACGTAACTAGTTACTTTTTATGCAATAAGATACTTTTGCAATAATATCAACAATTTTCAGAAAAGTTGTATTTCTATAGGTTGGGTAAAACAGAATTTTTTGATGCCATAATTCATCTGCCCATTGACATTTTCTTTTTATTTACTTTTGAGATTTTGACAGATTGTGAGGTAAGAGAAAATTTGATAGAAATGAGAAATCAAAAAATGAAATTGCTCAGGTAAATTTGCATCAAAACAAGTAACTTTTGTGGTGTTTTTGCGTTTTTCGAAAATCTCAATATTTCACCGATTTCTTCGATATTTTTGAAAATCTAGGGTGGCCGTGACTGCACTTCCGATCAAGTATGATACATGTTTCTAACTCAGAAAAAAATTGTACATTCCGAATCCGTTGAGAAAAAGGTGTCATTCCATTTGAAAAAACAAAGTTAAGATCATTTCCTGTTGAACCGGAAGTGGAAAAAAATTCCCTTAATATACGCGCAAGTGTCCCCCTCCGTGCGGGATTGGCCAGCTTTTATTTCAATTCAATATTTAACTTTCTTTATTACATCCAAAGATATTCAAGAGATGGGAAGTTTTAAAAAACCCTGTATGGGCTGTATGTACATACCATGATCATCAATAATTTTAGTGGACCATGATCTTTATTCTTTGGTTAGTAACGTAACGCAATGAAACTGGCTTGCTCTAATTTATCATAAATCTAGATGCACCTATTGGTACAAAAGAATTTTAATGGTACAACATACAAAGCGCAAAATGAGTAGCTATTAGCTAGCTACAGATTTAAAAAAATTATCCTCCGAAATTGTCGAGGTATTTAATTAAATTTAAACTCAATCCCAACCGTTTCTATAACATTAATGAAAGTAACTAAATTACGCCAAAAGTAACTAAAATACTGTATCTAGTTACTTACAGAAGTATTTAGTTACTTTTTAAAAGTATCTAGATACCAAAAGTAACTAAGTTACTTCAAAAGTAACTAAGATACTATATCTAGTTACTTTTCATAAGTAACTTGTAACTAAGTTCTTTTTTCAGTAAAGTATCTAGTTACTTTAGTAACTTAAGTTACTTTTATGAAAAGTAACTTGAAAAGTATCTAGTTACTTTTTCAAAGTAACTTTCCCAGCTCTGACCAGGGGTGTAGGTAGACTCACAGAGGTATATCCGAATTTATTCTCGAAAAAAACTTTACACCTATAAGTATACTTACTACTTACTTATATTATAACTCATGATGTGATGAGTAAAGTGACTATTTACACTCGTCGGATTTGCGCACTCCGCCGCATTGATCATTATTCCTTCTCGTGAAAAAAAGTTGCACTTTACACTTTACATCACACTTGTTAGCATAAATAACTAAGAAAGTAGGTATCTATCTACCTAAGAATTTCATGAAAGGGAATTTTTTTGAAAAAAGTAGGTTATAGGACCTTTACTTAGGTATAGGTAGCTATAGGTATGACCTGGATTTTATTATAATTGTGTAGTAAAGAGAGTGCTAACTGCTAATAGTTACAATAAATACATATACAGGGTGTGTCATTTAAGTAAACTAACAAAGTATGACATGCCGCTTTAACCATCATGTACAGGGTGTTGAATTTTTCGTTGCCCACCATTATGGGAAGTCGGAAACCGTAAGAGATGCAGATTGCCAGAGTATAGCTTAAATTAGAAAAAAGTTGCGCTTTTTCAAGGTGATTTAGATTCTGTAAAGAATTTCTTCTTTATCTTGATTCGTTCCTGAGTTATCCCGAAAAAATTAAAAAGTCGCGATTTTAAAGAAAAATTCATATCTTTCTAACGATTTGTGGTAATTTAATGAAACTTGGAACTTATATATTTTTGACAGTATAGCCATGACAGAAAATTTCCAGAAATTCTATATTTTGAGCAACAACGGTCAACTTTTTTTTTCTTATGGCCGCCGTATTGCATTTTTTTAACACCATTGGTTACACAAAAAAATTAACTTTTCAAAAATGTATAACCAACATGAACTTTTTTGATAGATCGTCAAAATTTGAAAATTGGTATGGATAATTTTGTAAAATCAGCCTAAACCTAGATGAAAAACAATTGCAAAACGATACACAGACTTTTTCAATCTTCTTTGACATATGTGAAAACAGTTGAATTCAACGGTCTTGGCATGGTGTGACTCAAGCTTTGACATATTTTTTCAAAAAAGTCCATATTATTACATTTTTGAAAAGCAAATTTTTTTGTGTACCTAACCATAATGTTGTTAAAATTCAATATGGCGGCCATAAGAGAGAGAAAAGTTGGCTGTTGTTTCTCAAAATCTGGAAGACCTAGCAAATTTCTGCCAATGCATATTATGGATTGACAGCTGCAATTCTGTTTTCTCGGGATAACTCAGGAACGGATCAATGCATCGGGAAATTTTTAACAGATTCTTTCTTAATGGCCTTGAAAAAGTGCAATTTACCACCCTATAGGTATACTTACTTTAACAAAATAAAAACATTTGGGGACAGCACTGATGCTGGTGATTGCCTGATAGCCATGAAAATTGATAAACTGCCAGTTTAAGCTTTTACAACCCCTTTGTATCTATATGGTCACTTTGGTCTCTGGGTCTATAATACTCAATATTTTTCGGTTTCCTCCAACTCATTGAAACCCATACACGAAAGATCCTCATGGTAGCAATCGCCAAACCATTAAGAATCGCTAATGTTTTACCGTTGAAAATACTTCTCGGAACATTGCATTGTCCTCCAACAATACCCAAAAGGCATATCGTAAATACGTCTTTCATACCCAGCACCATGCACCACTGGACTGGACTACTCGACAATTTTTCGCTCTGCATGCCATCATGTCTGCATTCTATCCTGTTGACAAATAATGGGGTCATAAAACGATAAATATTATGCATCCTGAAATGTAGCTGTCTTCGCTTAAATAAAAAATGCCAAGTGGCATTTTACCGGAAAACATGATCTAAATGCAAACAGACTTGATGATGTGTTATTGGGGAATTGCGGCGGCGAATCAAAAGCCCCGGAACTTTGTAAGGCGGGGCCTGATGGATTTAAAACATGCACAGGGCTGGACTGCTACAAATTGCTTTAATGATCCAATGATCCAAAGTTGTTGTTTTTTTACACAATTATATCAGGCGAAGTCAGCAATGAGCTGATGGAACGGGTTTAATTCAATCAAGGCAGGGTGTCAAAGATTAAATGATCCATAACATACTGTAGAAATTGTATAATATAAACAAACATAAAGCTATATAGGCACTTATTTTATTAGATACTTAAATATTTATTCATAGTTGTATTAAAGGCATAAGCAGTGATGTGAGTTGTAATTTACCAATAAAAAATTACCATCAAAACAAAATAAGTACCAGGGAATTAAAATTGGTAATGAAATAAGCGGTAAATTGCCCAAAAGAATCACCCCCTTAGTGGTCCCTCAAAGATACCTACCTAATACATTTCTGTATATTTTTTTATCGCAACAAATAGCATTTTTGATTCTCTTTGCAACGCTGTAATAAAATCATATACTCTTAGATCTGAAAAGCTTTTGGAGCCAATCGTGCAACCGCAAATGCCATCATTTTGGCATTTTAAATTTTAAATGCAAACACCCATTTTTCACGTCCCCATAAGAGAGACCTTCAAATTCTGCTTCCAAAAATGTTTTCACTCTCAGTGCCCTTTCGACCAAAAACTAAAAAATTCGAGATTTTTATTTGATTTGACTGAAACTTTGCACATGATGGGGATTGTATTGCATGTCGAAGAGCTGAAAAATGTTTGGATTGAATCGACCCACGAAAAGTGCCGTTTTGGCACACCAATTTCCTTTTTCTAATTTAACCATTAAAAACAAATTTTAGAAAATTCGTCAAATTCTGGTTTTAAATAAGACAAAATTCCTTCGCATCATTTAGTACCTTTTGGGTAGAAACATCGAAATTTCTTATATAGTAACACTAAAACCACGTTATACCTATGTCCAAACTCCTGAATCGATTTAGCTGAAATTTGACACATGGAGGTTAGGTGGCCCGTTGAAGAGTTGAAAGGCTTTGAGGAGCAATTGGTCCACGGGAAGTGCCATTTAGGCATATCAAGTTTAAAATTTTAAACACAAGACACGGAAATCAAAGACCCACGCTATGGGGAGGTTCCAGCCGCTTCTCTGCTGCCTTTTTCTAATAAGGGAGTCATTGTGAAAACGAGGCATCGTAGTCTTGAGAAAACCGTATAGTAACGATTTAACTATCCATATAGTAAATTCAAGTGATTTTTTACATTATCGTGACAGTAGTTCACAGAACTGCCAACTTAAGAGAAGTTACAGTATGCTGCGAAGTTTATTCACGATTTTTTACCTCTATCCAATTTTAATCGAATTATATTGTTTATAAATGAAATCTCGTTATTACTGTGTTTACTTATTATTTTAATACATATTTTCCTGATGTTTTAATCACTTAACACCATAATCGTTCATTTCACTGTCACTCATAAAACTTTATTTTGTAAGGTTGGAATCGGGTATGTACATTCACCCCCAAAAGTTTTATATAATGCAAAATGAAAAAGCGAAACAACAATTCTTTATACGAAAAATACAAATCCTGGCGATGCAAATATTTGAAAAAAGTTTTTAAAATGAACATCTTTCTTTGGCGCCTTATGACATCAAGAGGAATCACAATTGACCAATAATTCTTGCATCAAATCTCATCATTTGAAGTTCAGACTCACCCTGTATAGACAACATCATAGAAATTTTACTTATTTGTGTAAGTACTTTAGGTACCATCATCATATTGGTTAAATTAGATTTCTTCAAATTGATTGAAATAAATTTTTGATGGACTAAGATTGGTGGATGCGCTATTTTATCCTAAATAAAAAAATCCGTTAGTTTCTAACTTTTTTAAACAAATAAATGAGAATATAAAATGACAAGCTGATGGTAAGTACCTATATATCTACCAAAGAATTGTAAAAACTGCCATGCAATGGCATGACAACTTTCCTATTTAACATGCACGAACTTCATGTTTATAACAATCTATAGGTACTTACAAAGTAAATGAGAGAAATGGATATTTATGTGAGAATTTTATTGACGGTTACGCTGGGGAAAGGATTCATTGTGATGGGCTGGATATTGTGGAATTGTGGCTAAGAATAATTTCGAAAAGAATTATTATTATTATTCTTAGGTACTACTAAAAGACGAGGTAAAAGATTTGACACCCGTATAGGATCTATTGAATACCTATATAATGGATGATGTCTTCTTTAATCCGCTATACGTATATGCTGCTGGCGAATAGAGCCAAGTAAAGAATCAAAGTCATCCTATCTACGTAAGTACCTATTTAAAATCACGCAAAAAATTGAATTGGGAAGAAAATAAAATTTTTACATTATTTATACAGGGTGCCCCCGAGGATGTCCCAGACCAGAACACTTTAAATTCTAATAGCTTCTCAATTATAAGAGATTTAAGAGGAGCTATCATCAGGTTTCAGCTCTGAATTATGCTTCATAAAGTAATTTAATGTAGGATGCACCATTTCCTATTTAACAAGACTTATATTTACAATATAAATTTTCGTTGTGTATCTAGTTACCTAGGTGCATCTAACGTAAAATTACCTTATGAAGCATTGAAAGTTGAGATCTGCCTGATTGGTTCTCTTACATTACATCTCTGAAGCTGAAGAATATAACTATTGGACACTGGAGATTTTCAAAAACACTCAATACTTCATTATTAAAAGGAAGTGAGTATGCGTTCTGTAACACCCTGTATTTTCCGAATAATTTTAAGAAAACCGACTTTCTGAGGACCCCTTTAAAGCTTTTCCGAGTATACCTATACATAATGTCGATTCATATCCATAATATTATAGTAAATACTATTAATTATTACTTACTGTAAACGCTGTAGATAAATATTTTAAATATTGAATGTATTGAACGAATATCAAACGTCAACTCAAAAATAACATCCCTTTGTAAGGTAATAAAATATCTTAGCATTTATACCTATAACTCTATGCCCGGCTCTGTGGTACCTACTATAACTGTTGGGCCAACAAAACTATTAATTAACTTTAATTTTCCCTGTATAGGCACCATTATCTTCATTATAAATACTTTTTTTGTTCTACTTTATGTACTGTTTAACATACTAAAAGTCTTGACATATCCTGCGTTGCGTGTGCGTTAGCCGCAATCTTCAAAAAATGGTGGAGGACGTATGGGGGTACCACCAACGTTTTTCCTTTATATCTCAAAAACCGTTGATCATACATGAATTTTTCACGTGACTAAACTGAAAGAGATTAAAATTGGCAACAGAACGAGTGTATACTTGCATTCATAGCTTCTTCTGTTTTCGAAATATAAAGGAAAAACTTCGGAGGGACATCCGTCCTCCACCATTTTTTGAAGATTGCGGCTAACACACACGCAGGATTTGTCGGAACTTTTGGTTAACACTAAACAGTACATGCATCAAATAGATCATCTCAACGCAAAAGACCATTATCTTCTAATTATTTCCACATTCTTTCTTAATACGACTGGACTAATAGGTCTTGTGTGACTCAAAGTTTGACTTGTTTTTTCAAACAAAGTTCCGATATGTACAGCTTAGAAACATGAAGATGCCCACCCAGAGCCGAATATTTACCTGGTCGCATGGACCAGGCCACGACAGAGACCGTGCAGAAGTTAGTTACCCCTACCTAACTGCTATTCGAATGCTAGGCGACCAACTAAATATTCAGCTCTTGGTGGGCATGTTCATATTTCTAAGCTGTACGTATAACGGATGATAGGTCCAAAACGGTCACTTTTATTTTCCCTAATCTTCGTTAATATTTAAGTAATATTTTTTAGTCTTATACAACGTTAACGTATAGCTGAAGATGATGGGCTCTTGATACCACCATCAATTACAGTTTAGATCGCATCATCATCCTTAAGAACTTTCATTTTACACCATTATTTGACATTGCTGTTTAGACATAAGAATTGAGCCTGTCTTTTTGTCTCTATCTTTCTCTAGCTTTTTCTCTTTCCAAAATATCCTTCAAAATGAAAATTTTCTTCCAGCACCATAAATCGCATAATTTGATGTAGCTCAAAAGCCTCAGAGATACCATAGAAATTCGGTGGTGGTCATATTTTTTGCTCGAGTTGTAAATTATGTAATCTAAGGCAATAAACTGCTAAGGCAATTTATTGCCTTGAAAATTTGCAAACAATTAATTTTTATTTTGAAGGACCTTTTGAAAAGAAAAAGGGACGGGTTTAATACACTATTAGCCTAAATAATGTTGTTCAATAAAAGTCCTTAAGAAGGGAGTCCCAATCCTCAGCTGCGTCATGTAAAACTGAAAAATATGGCTGCAAAATTTTAATGCGACTGAACTATATTTTATTGTCGCTTAATTCAAATATTTTTTGCATAGTTTAACGCACTTTCAATTACATTACAATTACATTCTTGAAAAGCAGATTTTCTTGTGAATCCGATGGTGTCAAAATTCAATTCATCAATACAATACATTCACAATTATCGGGATAACTCAGAAACGAGTAAAGATATCGAAGAACCGAGATCCCATAATGGTGAGCATCGAAAAATTAATCACCTTGAATCTCTGCATACTATACCTATCTATCTTAGTGCCAAAAATTCTATAATTAACGATTGAGGTTTTCTCGTTTCGTTTTACATATAGCATTCCCGCGCTGAAAAACCTTTTTTCATCTAAATAATAACGAAAAGTATTCCAGTAATGTATGAATGAATGAAATTTGAATACAGTTACGCAGTAGAAGACCATCGAATGATGTACTTATGTTGAATAAAGTCCCATTGTAACAAAAACCTCCTGCCGCGAATCTAATAAAATATCTCTTAAAAATTCTGTACAGAATTCCATTCTTAAAAGCGAGTAATGCAGCTAACGGTCCGTCGTTTTTAATTATTTTTCAGCATTTCAGGGTGAGAAGTGGTTCAGTGGAAAACAGTAAATTTCGATGAAGTTCTCATCGATAGAAATCGTCGTAAAAACCGTCGGACAATTCCCACGGTAATAGCCTGAAAAAAGTGGTATACTTTTACAAAATCCGAATAACTCGCATTATCGCCGGTGTTATTTTATTTACATAGAGCTAACGGCGAAAAAATCAAACACTTGATGAGCATTCAAACAATTTTTACTAACAAAACGGTCTCGTAACGGTTGGCGTACCAGTCGGAAGACCAAATCAAATTTTCCATTTCTTACCGGAGGATTTTTATTAGTTTATTGCTTTATGACACTTTCGGACGAAATGTCGCAGCGAAATTTACTGCCTGGGATGTGAAGCGTTATAAAACCATCAGTAAAATGCATTGTCCCAAAATTCGGGGGAAATCGCTCGCGTGGTGAAATTTCAAATATTCTTGACCATTATATCCTTGAGTTTTATGACAAAAAAGTTTCCTGTTTAAAATTATTAATTTAATGCCAAATTTTGCTTTTTTACCTGATGGATGGGTTTTTTGGATACAAAGAAAGTTTACCTATTGAATCACAATTTCTTCAGCAGAATGTGATACCTGTTAAATCTCTTACCTATTATGTTGATGATGAGTGACTTTGCTATACAATAGTAAAATTTTCTAATTTATTCAGTTTTCTGAAGAAATAATAGGTAGATTTAAAATGTCCTGTGGCTTTCATTCTGATTTCTTATTAGCCTCAAATAATTTTAGTTACAAGAATAATAGATGAATTATAGTCAAATATATCCTAAACAAACTTTTCTGACTCCCTGATGATGATGCTTGTATACCTACTTAAGTAAGTAGGTACTTATAATATAAGGTAGCTAACCTACTTACCTATTGGTTTTATGATTTCTTTTGTTTCAATGCTGATGTTGCATGGTGGATGGTGATGGATCTTTCGTTCATTTGTTACCAAAATGGTTATTAATAAAGTACGTAGTGCCCTTTCGGCAAAAACGCATAACAATCAGGAATTTCTCATGAAAATTATAAATTAAGAAACACGTTACAGTCCAAACCAAACCACCAAGTACATTATATACAGATTTGGCTGAAATTTGGTGCGCGTATATGTATATAGAGATTTTATACCCCATATGACTTCATTGAAATTTTTTCAAAAATATTAGAAAACAATTTAAAAAACTGATAATGCCGTGGTGCACGGTTAGAAATTTATATGTAAGAAGCGTTGAAAACAATCATTACCATGTGTGCGAATCATCGATACAAGAACAGATTAAAACCAAAGCACCTTTACAAACAGAGAAAATAATAAAAACCATTAAAAAAAATATTCACCTCTCAAAAAGAAAAAAATCAAACCAAAATTCAAAGATAAAACCATATACTCCATCATTCTAAGCAAAACAAGCAATAAATGCTTACGACAAAAGAATCAAGACCAGAAACAAACATTAAAAAAAATTATCATTAGTAGTTTCAATAATTATTTAATTAAAATATTGGTCGTGTAAATGCAAGAAAAATATATAAATATAAACGAGGAAATTTTTACACTGGCGTGATTTGCGATTGGCTGGTTTGTTGCATTAAATTAAGGATTCTTCGACGACGCTAAAGTTGGCGAAAACATCGAAATTCCAGGTTAAGGTCGGATTGTTAGGTTGTCGACAACAATAAGCGCGTTCAAAAGGTGAGAAGCGTCAGTGATGCCCATCAAAATGTTTGTTTTTCTCATTTTTTGTCCCATCAAACAGTCCAAGAAAATGCAATGAGCCGATCGTTCAAATACTATGGAATCTCTTACAACTGAAGTTACGTGGAATTTGAAAAATCCCGAATAAAAACTTTTATAAAACACAACATTAGATATATATAGGTACTACATATACGATAATGTATAAACATCATCGTGAGTTGATCGTTTTCAACACAATTTTTGCAGGGTTTTGCAGGGTATAGATTTAAAAAAAATAAGACTCATGCCAGAGAGTGATAAATCGGTTAGGTAGGTATTCAATTTTGTCCTCGTCACCTGCAGCAATAATATACCAATTTGCAAAAATAATGTATTTCAATAAATGTGTATAATTATTAATAATTGAAGAAGTAAGTGAATAAAGGTGTTATGTAACAAAAAGTTAGTTTCGAGATATTCTGTTTTAAAGTTAAAACTTTGTTAAACGTCTTATGGATTATGACATCTTTTTTCTTTTGTTATATCGACTAAAATTAATAGTCGTAGAACTTTGGAGATTTTACACATGGTAGAATATATGTAACAGTAGAAATCCATAATTCCCAAAGTGGCTCGGCTTTGAGGATTTTATTTTCTAGAACAACATTTTCTTTCATTTATCGAAAAATCTCGAATTTTCGAAAAATGTTACGTAACACCTTTATCCATTGGCTTCAATTAATAAATTTTAGTGGGTAGGTACCTGGGATTTAAAAAAATATGCATATTTCCCATGGAATTAAATGTTATTATTCGGTCCCTAAAAAAGAGCAAATAAATTTTAGTGCCTACAGGTTCTAAGTACTTAATGAAGCTCATATATGTTACTTAATAAAATTCTACATCTATTTTGTGTGTTTTGGAAAACCTCTGTTCTTTTGTGGCTTCCTTTTCTTATAAAACTTTATTACTATTCAGGTACCTCTTTCAGGTATACCTCTTAAGCAAGAAATTGTTTTTTTTAAATAAATTACCAAAATTGCCAAGTATTGCCAATGTATAAAATTATACCAGTAATTCATCATTATATACCGGGTGTCCCAGGGGTGCTTTGACGGAAGATTACTCCACTAGTATCTACTTAACAAAGATTTTGAAGTATGGGGTTTTCGCTGCATGTTAGAGGTTATAAACCTGCATAATCTAAAAATAGTGGCTTGTATACAGGATGTCCTTCTTAGAAACCAGCATTTTTTAAATGGAACACCCAGTATATTTTGCTTTTTTTTGGTTAGACCTGGACTGATCATTCTAAACAAGTTTTGTATAGCATAATATTATATTAAAAAAAAATTGGAGATGTCCATCTTGAAGTGGGCTGAGTATAATTAGGATATAAGGAGTTATATCCTCCTCATTTAATAATATTATATAGCTCTAATTCTAACCGTTTGACGGGAATTTTGAAATTTGTAGCTCGAACGTTAAACTACTTTGAAGGGCTGGTACGGGCTAACCACTTGAGATTTCAAAATGAAATTTGCGCTATAAATTATCTAATATTTTAAATTTTGAACTTTGAGCGTTTTGCGAAATTTTATTTTTCTCGAATTGACCCTGATGTAAGTAGATATTATTTATCAAATTTGAAAATTGATGATACGCTGTTAAATACCTAAGAATATTTTAGATAATTCATGGCGCAAATTTTATTTTGAAATCTGAAGTGGTTAGTCCGTATGTAGGCACCGACTAACCTTTCAAAGTGGCAACGATTGCGCCATAAATTTCAAAATTCCCGCCAAACGGCTAGAACTCGAGCTATATAGTGGGTATGCTATACAAAACTTTTTTAGAATGATTAAATCTAACAAAGAAATGCAAAATATACGAGGTGTTCCGTTTAAAAAATGCAAATTTGGTTCATGGTTATTGGTTACTAAGTGGGACATCCTGTATACATGATGCTCCTATTTTTACATAATCCAACAAAAATATTAGAACTCAAAAAAGTTAAATAAACTCTGGCACAAAAGCAAAACCATATCTAAGGGCGGTGGTGCGCGAACGAAAATTCATATTAAAAGAAGGAAAAACTTTCTAAAAATAATAGTTATTTATGTAGCAAGAGGTTAGCGACTGAAAAGTGATGGATGGCATATCACCTAAACCTAATACGAGTTCAAAAGATGGGCAGCTACGGAAGCGCCTAGAACTTCCTCACTTGGTGATTTTTCCAATGCTACATATCACCTATTTTCAATGCCCAAAGGGCACCATGAATAATTGCATTTTTGTAAACATCAGAATTTGAAGACCTTTCATGTGCTGATAAAACAAATGGTGGTCATCTTTCAAATTTCATAGATGAGATGCCAAAAAGGCGATTGTTATTGGCCGTTTACCACCAAAATTATGCAAATTTTACGATTTTTTGCCGAAAGGGCACTAAGTTTGAGGACATTTTTGGAAACGTCATTTGTAGACATTTCATGTACTCATAAAGAAAATGGAAGGTTATTATTCAAATTCCAAAGTTGATATGCCAAAATGGCACTTGTCGTTCGCCGATTGCCACGAAAATCAAGTCAGCTCTTCGGCTGGCAATGGTATCTTTACCTATAAAATTTTAGCCAAATCGATCCAGTAGTTTGGGCTGTAGCCTTTTCTTCGAAATTTCGAATTTTTTGATATTGTCCCAAAAAGGCGCTAAGCATGAATACATTTCTAGATACAGAATTTGAAGACTTTTCAAGCGCTGATGAGAAAAATTGGTGTTCACGGTCAAATTTCTGGTGTTATCTCAATTTCGAATTTTGGAGAGATTGCACTAACCTTCCATTTTTATTTGGTTGTGGGGAGGTTAAAAGAGCCTTTAGTCTATACCTACAAATTAAGTAGGTTTTATATAGGTAAGTGAAGTAAAATACTTAATATAGTCGAGGAACTTCTTTTCACACATCAAACATAACGTGTGATCAAACACTCTCCCAATCTAATCTATAGACGAATCTCAAGACAAATTCCGCAATCTTGGCAGTGACGTTTTCAACCGATTTTTCATCATTCCGCACTTTACTATAACTCCATAGCAAGAGCTGCTGATCGAAATAGTTTTTGATATCACTTTATTTATGTATTGGTATAATGTCTTTTGCAAGGGCAATAGGTACATAGTATAATA
The DNA here is from genome assembly GCA_963924575.1 of Pycnomerus fuliginosus. Taxonomy (NCBI): domain Eukaryota; kingdom Metazoa; phylum Arthropoda; class Insecta; order Coleoptera; family Zopheridae; genus Pycnomerus; species Pycnomerus fuliginosus. The sequence continues at coordinate 13,144,071 of OZ004625.1, read as the reverse complement.
TATCTCCTATACGTCTATACCTCTTAGGTAAAGGTTCTGTGCATAATATGGCTAGGTATATAATGTTTTTTGCAAGAGCAATACATAGCTTATCGCCGATACAGGGTGGGTAATTTTTCGATGCTCACCATTGGGATCTCCTAAACGGTAAAAGATACAGGGTCGGTTAAATTACAGAAAAGTTGCACTATTTATTGATGATTAAGAATCTGAAGAGAATTCCCCGATATTTTCATTCGTTCCCGAGTTATAACAAAAAATCTGAAAATTGTCAATTTAAAGAAAAATTAATATCTTCCTAGCGATTGATGTTGTTTAAATGAAACTTGGAACTTTTATATTTTTGACAGCTGTCAATTGAATAGCGTCGACAGAAATTTTTTAGGCCCTCTAGATTTTGAATAGCGACAGTCAACTTTTGATTCTCTTATGGTCGCCATATTGAATTTTGGCACCATCAAATGCACAAAAAAATTGGCTTTTCAAAAATGTACTCAACATGAACTTTTTTGACAGATGTCAGAATTTGAAAATTGGTAGGAATAATTTGCAAAATCAGCCTAAACTTAGATGAAAAACAATTGCATAAAAGTACGCCGACTTCTTCAATCTTTTATAAGATGTGAAAACAATTGAATTCACTACCGGCGGCAGTAAAAATCGACTTTTACTGCCGCACATGCACATGCGGCAGTAAAAATGCACTTTTTTAATGACAATAGGCGAAAAAATTATGTGTTTAACACGGCAAAAAAAACAGATTGTGCAATTTTTTTGTACAATATAAAAGTATTAAGTCATAAAATTTGGCAGCATTATCCGCGTGCTCGAAATTCTCTGAAAGGACCCTCAATTCGAGCACAATAAAAACCATCAGCAACAATTCTCCCCAACTTTTCTATCCGTCGGCATTTGAACGCTGAATAGCCCGAAATTGCCTTATCGTAGTAGGCGTAGCAAATGGGTGGAGCCTCGGGACGAGTACATCATCAACAACAACAAGTCATAATATTTGGAGTTAGTTCCAAGGAGTACCTCGTGTGGTTCGCACCGTGTTTTGTTAGTGCCCTATAGTGTGACTCTGTGACGCATACTGTGAACTTATGAAGAATTTCAAGCAGTTTTTGGGGCAAGTGTGCGTTTTCATTTTTTAAGAGCAATGACTGTTACGGGCAATTTGGGCATTATGCATAGACACTGCTTTGGATATCCGTTTCAAGGTATGCCAGGAAACCTTTTCCATCCCTCCGACGGTAAATATTCTTGATAAAAGGTGCAGGTACCTATATACCTAGATCCATAACTTTCCCTAACTGGAAATTTTCTGGGAAAAAAATATGAGTCAGGTGTTAGTTGCTTGCAAAAATTTTTCGTGGAGAAATTTGTAAGGACCTCTGGAAACCCTTTGCAGGTCAAGGTCGCGTAAACCAACTCGGTGGTGTCTTCATAAATGGACGGCCCTTACCGAACCACATAAGACTGAAAATTGTAGAAATGGCTGCCAACGGGATTCGACCCTGTGTTATCTCAAGACAGTTGAGGGTATCGCATGGATGCGTTAGTAAAATTTTGAACAGATACCAGGTGAGTCAATTTATAGACCTGTTCTTGATTGATATCTTAAGTACTTACTTAAGTATAACAATTTCCAACAGATGATAAATGAAGTGTTGCTTAATTAGTGGTTAGTTAATTGGTAATTGCCATCAGCTGCTAAATGCTTTGTGGATGCAAATTGTATCTTGTATCTCAATCTCGAGCGAAATATTATACCCAAGTGAACTGATTTTTGTTCTTGTGTTGTGGAATGCACTAATTATTATGCATCATCATAATGCGACGGCCAGATTCCACCAGGTATAGGGAATTACAATATAGAAGCTATAGCACTACAACAATAATTCACTGATATAATATAATTTATATATTGTATGGCTTGTGATAGATTAGAGAGTCCACTAAAACAGTTTGGTCTTATGATGGCGCATCCACCATTTGTGCCTACGCGCTCCTCAAACTACCATAAGTAATATAGTGATGCAAGGATGCAGATCAGCCTCACCGATTCAGGTCAGATTCTGTTACATATAGTTCCTATATTTAATACGTATTTAATAAATAATGTATAAAGATAACGTTATATTGCATTATGATTTGAGTTCTGGTGGCAGATGGCGACGATCTATTTTTGAGACAAAAAATGTTGGAAAAGGAAATGAAACTGGGCATTCTGATGGTATATTAGGTAAATTCGTTCGTTTAAGCGCCGGTAGACAGCCATAAAGCCTCCACCTTTAGTCACATAGAAAAAGAACAGGGTATACCTACCTACCTATAGCTATCTTTGATCAATTTAAATTTTCATTTTAATTTTTCGTCAAAATCAGTTTTAAAAGAGAGGCGAACTTTATATATTAACGGCATTAATCTTTATATATTAACGGCATTAATTTTGATGGTTTAGTTTTCGATAACAATCTCACTCAAATAAATGTTGAGATTCTCTTTTATACATTTTTCTCATTCGCTATAAGTACAGTCTTTAACTTAATTATTCCTAAGCGCCGCTTGTGTTTGTATTTACTTAAAAGTGTCAATGCCTAAATAAGAAAGACATTTTATTTAAAAAAAAACAGACCAAGACTTCTCTCAAGACTCTTAGTCTTGACACATTATGATTATAGATATTGTCTTGCATGGTATTTTTGTTGGTATACCTTTCTTGCAATAGAATAATAGAAGAATATAATAGAATTTGTAGGTGTAGGTAATTTAAGAATTGATTACACAAGGTAGTTTTAAATTTAATTACCATGTAAGACGCATTTGGGAGTGTTACTCCATCTTCAGCTTTAAAGAAAATTAACACAAAATACAAAACAGTTGCCTGGAAAACGAAAAAACGTTTGGGTCAAAAAAAAAACAGCTTTTGAGTCAATTTAAGAATCATTGAAAATTAGACGCTATCGCTATCCTAAATTCATAGTCCTAACTCTGGGACGTTATTCCTACATCATTCTAGGAAGAAAAGGTCCTATGGACATATGTTCACAAGTACTTTATAAGGGAGCTACGCCCCTTCAAAAAATCAGTTTTCTGAAAATTTCTCGGAACATATGAAAAATAGGATTTTGAAATTCAAAGCAATGGTTAGTGCTATAAAGAGCTTTCTCTTCATTTTTTTTCAGATCCTTCCTTGGTATGCCGGTCTTACACCTTCTTTTGCATTTTCTTCTGTCGTGATCCTTTTTTTGCCAAATAATAAGAAAATCGTAATCTCTGGTCTATTCCACATAAAAAGGTGCTTTTGTTGAATGTGCCTAAGGCACATTTTCGAATAAAATGATTCCAGTTGGTTTAGGGGGTGAAAATTTGTGACTAGCACTTTGTTTTATCTACCTAATTGGTTAAAATAAGGAAGAAAAGTTCATATTACGGAAGAAAATGTTTCCTAGAAGAGTTATTTATGATGGTCCTTCGAATGGAACCTCGGAAAACATATTATTCGAAGAACCATAGCCCCCTTAGGAATTATTTACCGCCACAAGTCCATATGTACTTTTCTTTCTATAAAATGATGTAAGAAATCATATTCTGAGTTTATTTTCACTAATTAGGTCGATCAAATAAATCTTACAACAGAAATTTTCGAGCTCTAAACCAATCAAAGTCACTTTAATCGAAAAGGGTGCGTTTTAGCGACATTCAACAAGAGCCTCTTTTCTGGACAGAATCAATTACCGATTAATATTTTATTATTATTTGGTGAGAAAAATGACTACCTACAGCAGAAGAAAATTTAAAATGTGTGTAAGGCCCTCCAAGAACGCACGCCTGTGATGTTATTAAAAATCAAAAAAAAGACATCAGAAAGCTCTTTATAAAACTAACGATTGTTCCAAATTTCAAAATTCTATTCTGAATATTTTTCGAGAAATTTTAAGAAATTAGACTTTTTGAGTACCCCTTAAAATGATGTAAGGAATAACGTCCCGGGGTTAGCATTATGAATTAAGGAACACCCTGTATATTTATACCTCGTATCGTAGAATAATCGAATTCTTATAATATCCTTCATTACCTCCCTAGAAAAGGTTTTAGATGCCGAAAATCGTTTAGCATCAGTCTCGGTTTTTTATTTTTAGCCACGAAACTGCCTTGTAGGTATACAACATATTGAGCCATAGTGTATTCTAAGGCCCTAGAAATTGTCTATAAAATTATCTAGAATTCATAGAAATCCATCAAGAAATTGTACTTCTTGAGGTAACGTTAACATAACTTTATAATGCAATTTTGGTGGATGCGCCGGGAGAACTCTTCCTGGCCCAACCCAATTAGCTTATTTATTTTTTAGTAGTGTTTCGACTTTCGTTGATAAGTGTCAGCTTTAATACCACGAGTGCATACCTACCATCATGGGGCATAAAGTTTGCAAGATATGACAATTTATTAATATATTATACATCAGGCTGATTCTCGTATGCAGACGAGACATTCATTTTCAGGAGTGATTTTACATCGAAAGATATGAAAACAGTTCCTAAAACATGGATGTGTCCGAAAGTCGCTTCTAACGGGGCTACGACCCTCTGAAGGGAGCACGTGAAATTCGATTATTATTGAATAAATCAGGAACCGTCTAGGCTAAAGCGACGAGTTTTTTTAACATCAAATAAAGCCCATTTGATATTGTTGTACTTAATATAATTATACCAAAAGCAGATTCAACCAGGGGGCTTCAGCTTTCTCCACCCAAAATTTTTTTATGTGTCAATTTTTTGTCATTTTCTCACCGGAATATGGTTCTCTGACTAAAATTACACAAGAAAAGCCTTTCTTGTTGTAACACCGTAAGACCAACCGTTGCGTTTTCGAGAAAAATAGATTTAAAGATGCATTGCAGTTTCCAGGGATTATCTAGAAGTCTAGAAGGGATTAAATTATTAAGGTATTAAATTATACAAAACTGAGCAGATTCTAAAAATTAGAAACTAAAGTAAACTGGTGATGCTAACTGATATCAGATGGTGTGCGAAAACTTCCTAATTTATCAAATTAAAATCGAATTCAAGAGATTTCACAAGCAGTGCCCAAAAAAAATTCTCTTATAGGAACAAATTCGGTTTTTTCTAAATCTCGGCGAAAATTGCCTATTTGAAGAAGCAACAATACACACGAGATTTCTTTAACAATCGCTTTCCAATAAACATTCATAAAATCATTGCCGAAAATAACCGTTTGCGATCACTTTAGAAAACACAAAAGCCAACTTTCTGTTGTAATTGACGAAATAGTTATTTCTAACATATTACAACCAAGACTCTTCATTTTAGTAACAAACATAGTGCGAGAAGATTCTTAAAAATATGTAAACGAAAATTTTCATCTTGTAACTTTTCTATGAAACAGTCAATTGAGGTATCATTTTGCGATAAATTTCCATCGTGCATCTCAAATTTATTATCAAAAAAAGAAGTAATTTTGTTCACAGTTCGGTAGTTCAATTCTACGTTTAATTATCATGATCATCGTTATCATTCCTGAAACAAATTGTCCATTTAGGTATGTAGAATTAGATTGCCTTTTCGCATGTCTCACAAATTTTCTTTTTTAAGCCGGCCATTCAATCTACCTTGTTTTTCTTATTTTTTTTGCGAATTTTAGAAAATTCAATTCAAATTCAAGAACAGATTAATGAAATTGTGTCATCAGTGCCGAATTTGCATTCCCTTTTGGTATACTCATAACTCAGACGATGTTTTTGGTAATTCGAATCTTATTATTACTATTGTGAGATTATCAAAGTTCTTCGCATTTTAAGTATAACTAACAATCTTCTTCAAGTAATATGTTATACCGAATGATGGAAGTCCATGTTTAACCGTGATTTGGCATTAGCATTTAGTGTGTATTAGTTTTCTTCGCATAAATTGTACTGGGTTTACACAAGTTTTCTTAGGCTTTCTCGATATTATATAAATCTTTATTCATCTTATTAGCCATTTCGTTTATATTGTTTCCTATTATAAAAATCATAGGGTCGTCTGCAAACATATTCACATCACAAAATTTCGCATTTTTAAAAATATTACAATATCGAAGAAAAGCTAATGGTCCAAGTACAGTGCCCTGAGGGACGCCATATTCTACCAACAGTTTTCCCGAGAGTTTATTTTCAAATTTTACGCGTTGTGTTAAATGACACCACCACACACAGGTGTCAATAGAAACACTTTGTCTTTTGACATTTATTTTTTTCTGTAAAAACGTTACATTAATTGTGCATTTTCTCGTTTAATTGTGAAATATGGACAGACTCACGGTGCGTTTTAATTTAAGAATTAGATGTTTGTTTGCGGAGTTAAATCCAATACTAAAACGTGTCACAATTGATCCGCGTCTCCCCTACCAAATCATCTTATTCTCTCGCCACAAAGTCTAGGCATCAAAGTATCGAATGTAGACGCTATAAAAGATTTTGCCTGAAATGGATTCCTTTCAGTTTTTATTCGTCGAAAAAGAACCTAAACCAAGCACCATGACGCATAGTAATGCATTTCAAGTAAAGTTCAACCAATTCCCTGCCATTCCACCATAACTAACAGTATTCCTGATTGCATCAGTCATCAATCAGTTAATGAACATTGTGCTCAACAAAAACAATGCCTGATATCGATCCATATTTTATAACCATTTTATGCGTTTCTGATGGAATAATAATGGACTATAGGTTATGGGAAATAATCTTTCGTTAATAATTGAAAACAATACGACCGTGATTCATTTACCTGTTATCAATAATTTGAGTGCAATTAAACTTCCTAAACTATGAAATTCGATTTTTTACAGGAAACCGGTTCGATAAGGCCTGGAGTAATCGGTGGATCCAAACCCCGCGTGGCCACTCCCGAAGTCGAAAACAGGATAGAGCAATATAAACGGGAGAACCCGTCGATTTTTAGCTGGGAAATCCGGGATAGACTAGTCAAAGAAGGAATTTGCGACAGGAGCACTGCACCCTCAGTTTCGGCAATTTCCAGGTTGCTTCGTGGCAAAGGAGCCGAATGCGATGGTAAGTCCTATAATTAACACGTCTATTAATCTTAGCACCCCCGAAAATATAAATTAGCTCTCCCAATTTTTGACCTAATAATGACGACAAAGGAATAAAGACCACCTGTAGATAAACACATGCCGACGGTAGAAGATCTCATAAATCTTGGCGCTATTCAACGCCGAAAAATCTGAAAAGATCGCCTTTGGAAAAAAGAGTCATTAATTATAATTTGCGTGTGCAGCCACTGTGCGAATACACGAAAACGGGAAAATTAAACAAGTGTCACCTGGACGATGCAGACCATAATTTACTGTAACTAACACCTTCACAATACGGGCAATTTTCGTGTCACACGCCTTAGGAAATATGAATGGGGGCGCATCCGACCCACTTCCGTTCTCAAGGCTTAATTTCATTTCGTAATTAATATAATAATATTGTATTTTGGACAATATACATAGTTACCTCATTATAATATCACAAAAAAAGAGCATATATAGAATGCAACATTATGGAAATTTTTAATTGTATATTGCCAAAAGGCACTAATTGCATTTTTGTCAACAGAATTCGAAGACTTTTCATGGTGGTGATAAAACAAATGGTGGTCATCTTTCAAATTTCATAGATGACAAGCCAAAAAGGCGCTTGTTATTGGCCGATTGCCACCAAAATTAATTAAATTGTCCTACTTGCTATACCTACATATTAATTAATCCACAAACCTTAAAATGCTTTTGTAATTTTTCAAAATTTTACGATTTTTTGTGATCCTGGGATCCTGAAACGTAAAGATTTAGTGCTGGTGTTATATCAATTTCGAATTTTGGAGTAACCTCCCCATTTTTATATCGTTGCGGGAAGGTTAACTAAGATAAAATACCTATAACGTTCATCATTAATAAATAAATAATTATTGCCTGGGATCCAAAAAGGCTCTTATTTATAAGAATTTCAATTAAACGGCTCCCCTACCTAACCCCTTAGTACGACAATAAATTCGATGGAACTGAAAACCCTTTTCTCATATACTCTCCTTTAAACGTTGCGAGAGGCGGTGATCCATTTTACTCGAAGTGGGCTAAGTATTTAAATCGAAGAGGAATGAAATGACTTTGAGTTTGAATTTTCATTCCTCTTCGATTTACTCTCCTTTAGTTATTTGCAATCTAATTGGCAGGGCCATCAAAAATAATTATTTAAGTACCAACCTATAAATGAAAAATACCTACCTACGTAAAATCAAAATTTATATTACACATTTTTTCTTTAAAGACGTTTAGTTTTAATTGCGTACATTTCTTGCGGCAAGTTAGTTTTTCGAATGACTAAAACCAGAAAAACCCATCACGAGATTTTTTCTAAAGTGTTCTTTTTCCAAAGCAACTTGCCTTAATTGGTTTGTGTACCAAGGCTCGAAAGAACGACTTTGCTGGACGAGCTGAGAATTTTGAGACTTATTAATATCAAAGAAGCCTATACCTGTAGGTACTAGGTATACTATACTTCCTGTTTTACCGGACGCCATCTTTGTCATTTTAAATGGAAAGTTCTCGTTTTGATTTTAGATTCGAATTCGTCTCTTAATTGTGAGTTTATCGCACTCACGTCACGTTTTGCCTATACCTATTACCGTTTTTGACATACAGGGTGACTCATAATTATAGGGACCACAGCTAACCACAGCTTCCTTGCGTAAAAATAAGACAAAAAGTAAGAATAAGTAATTGTACTAAAATAGATTATGTGGGAGCCATGCCCCCTCAAGTGGGGACCCCAAAAATCATTTTTTTCCAATTTACTCAAAAAGTAGGTATAGGTAATTAATTCGATGTTGAAATTTAGAACATAGCCTAGTGGGACAAAGGGCTTCATTCTGTTTATTTTTCAGATTTTAAGTAACATCAAGGGCGTGCGTTCTTGGGGGGATTTACCTACACATTTTCTGTTTTTTTTTCTGTAAACAGTTTTTTTTTTCACCAAAAAGTACTCTTGCTGCATGTCGCTAAGATGCACCGTTTCCGAGTTAAATGCTCCTCATTAATTTACTGCAGGAAAAATACAAAATAAATCCGACTAAAAACTTTCATTGTTCTACGTGGAATCAACTTTACATTATGTAGCATCCTCTTAAACTTTATAATAAATCCCTTTGAAAGCATTGCATCTTTTTGAGCTCCGATTTTTGAATTTAGGGATATTAATTCATGCAATTTTAGCTTTATTTTGTCAAACCTATAAATGCGATCAAACGTAAGGGTCTAGAGTGTCGTCATCAATTCTGACGGAGTGTTTGTAAAATATCTAAGGGTTGGACACCTCTTTTAAGTTTGATTCCACGTAAAAAAAATGAAAATTAAAAAAAAATCTTTTTCAAATTTTTGTGGACAAGTTAACTATGAAACCCTGCATCTTAGCAGTATTCAACAGAAGTACTTTTTAGTGTATCGTGGATCGCCGATGACACTATTATTGTTACTAAAGATCTGAAAAATAATCATGATGAAGCCCACTCGGTTTTTGAGTAAATTGGAAGAAACTGATTTTTGGGATACCCATTTGAGGGAGCACAGTTTCCATATAATCCATTTTGGGTCAAAAACTTCTTACATTTTACTGTGGCTGTGGTTAGCTTTTGTTCCTATAATTCTAGGTCAAAATTTGTATCCAAAATATGATTTGCAATCCGTAATAGAAAACTTGTGTCTTCCAAACAATTGAAGATGTCTCACTTGATCATGAAAGAATACTATAATTTTGTTTGTAAAAGATGCAAAATTAAATTAACTTTAGACTAATTTTAGCATTCCTTATACATACCTATTTTCGATATTTTTGAAAATATTTCGAATAAATTTATTTGTGCGCTTTAAAAAAAGTAATCTCAGCAGCTTTATTGTATCAAAAATTAGTAATCAAAATTTTACTGCAAGTGGATCCCGAAAAGTTTCTAATGAACGGTCTTCGTGAATCACCCTGTAGAACTGTCCTTAAAATTGCGCGGAACATAGGTAGGAATTCTGTTTATACTTTTTTAAAAGGAGGTTGAAATTTTTAACGTTTAATTGGTGGTACGCCTGTACAGTTATTTGCACAACTACTACTTAGTAATTAAAGTAATATTTCATAAATCATGAGCTTCAAGTTATATACGCTTATTCTTATATTCAAAACAACAACAAACTCGTTTTTCAAGGCTAAAATAATTTTGCACATTTTAAAATTATACTTATACTTATATCAATTAAAAAATACGAAAAGTTGGTGAGTTTTTGATTTAGGCGTACCTACAGCTTAATTAAGTTCAGAAGTTCACATCGCTGTTATTTTTATTATTATTTTTATTCTCTTTGGGACCGAGCTTCCCTATACCTACTTTAACAATTTCAAAGTTCCGGCGCCTAGGTATATGCTCATACGCGAATAAGATAAAGACAATTTTGCATTATCTAGGGGAATTTCTATTCGCAAATTTTTGTCAAAATTCCATGGCCTTTCGGTTCCTTGATGATGAACTACAAAGAGACGAGTTTCTGGTTTTGGTTTACAAAAAATATTAATAAAATACTCAAAAAGCTTGGTCATTCAAAAAGAATGAATTGCATATACTTTCATTATACATGTTGCCGTATTTTTTTGTCTATTCGCCTCCGTTTTTACACGTAAGAAAGCAAAAAAGAGATTTTTTTTGTACCTGAGATAATTTTTAATTGCAATGATTGGCAACCCTGCAAGTGGTAGCCCTCGACTTCTTGGTTAACGAACACCAAGAAAAACCAATAAAATAGCACAAAACCGAAAACTAGTCAAGCTGGCTTTGATAATGATCGCTTGGTGTCCGAAACGCGTTAATCGCTTAAATAAAGTCTTTTGCATATTGACAATGAAAGTTCTCTTTTTTTTAACCAAAAATCGCGATGAAACTAACGCACTTCTTCTATCTATTTTGTTAATTTTTTTTGTAAACAGGAACAAAATCTCGGCAACTTGAGGTTGGTCGTCAAAAGAAGTCAGTGTTGCTAATCATTGCAAATAGAAATTCCACCACAAAACTGAAAAGTTATCTTTTTCACTCTTTCATCGTGTGAGGAATATGAACTTACAGAAAAATTGCGTGTACAGCACGTAATGAAAGTATCTTTTTTCACTCGTTTGATTGATATACACTCAACTTACTCATGAAAAAAAGTTATACTTTCATCACTAGTACAAATAACTGTTTTCTTTGTATGGTGATTTTTCCACCAAATTTAATTTCCTTTCCATTGTGAATAAAATATTGAAAAACGTAAAACATTCATTATACGATTATATCCGTTTCATCGCGATTTTTAATGAAAAAAAGACAACTTTCATTGTCCCATATTACCGTTTCCTTGCTGTAAAATAATATTTGGCTCTCTAAGATAAGGTATAGGTACTTATACTACCATCATCACTATTGCGAACACTTAGGTAACTACTTCGTCACGGGCAATGGCATTTTTACAAAAAAAAGTTTGATTTCTTCTTTGTTCCTTTTCTTCTTTTCCTAACTTCTGTCATACACCTATAAATCTAAATGATAGGTGAAACCTGAAATAGTTAAAAAAAAATGTTTCCTTTCTTTTGGTGACAATCTTTTTGAACCGAAATTTCATGCCGGATGTAAATCGTGTATCTATCGTGAAGAGTGAAGAATCTGGTATTTCCACCAAGTTCTAAAAACATCAAAAAATGCATTCTCGAAAGTCTGCAAATCACCTCGCAAATTAAATTAGATCTGCTCTGACACAATTTCCTTTGACTGGATTGTCATAAGGGCGGTATAATAGCAGCATTTGAACCGAGGCGAGGCAATTCTCGCGATATCCAGTCCAGTTTCGTAACAAAAGAGCCCAATTAAACAAAGCTAACAAATCATTATGTTAATAAAATATTTACGCCACGCTCAGCTGGATCAGTTAATAACACGAGTTTAATTAACGTGTAATTTTACATCGTTATTACATAAATTGAATTTGTAATTAGACCTGTCCTTGAATCGAGAAGATTAAACCAAAAGGGAGCAAAAAAATCGAGCGTTTAACACGAAAAAACTGTCTGTATGTAGGTGCGTTTTCTAATTATCGTGTAATGTGTGCTGCACGATGATCGGCCAACATCAAAAAACCCGATCGGGTTTCAGGCGGCAAAACTGAAAGTGCTGCTTAATAGATATCCGATGACGTAACAAATTGTTGGGGAGTTTTTTTCTGGGGCATAAGCAATCAGTTCGGGATGCCGGCAAACTTCTCACCTTTGGGTTTTTTGGGATTTTCGACGAGGAAGCTGTCACTCACTAGTGTTTGGAATTTTTCCAAAAATAACAAACACTCCAGTTTCAAATCAAACCTCTGTCATTGTTAAAATGTTGAAATCGTTGGTTAAAATGGAAAGTTGTACAATTCAATTAAATTTGACTACTGTTTTGTGGTTATATCGACGGAAGTAAAATTTTCATTGCATCAGGTCAGTGAACTGTTTTCTCGAAAATGTGACTGGATGAGGTAAAATTTTCTGAGAAGGACTTTTGGGGGCTGTAAAGTTTTCAGTTTACAGCTCCACGTGCGGTACTACCTACCTGTCGAAGCAAAAGGTTGCAAATTACTTTATCACCACTGGGTATCTATTAAATTTCAGTATCCTGACATTATTCTTTCACTACTCTCTAAGTGATTAGAGTTAACAGTAGGTATAATGATCTATCTAAACGGTTATAGGTACAACATAATTATTGGGATAAGTACAGAAATTCTAAAGTCTAAACACGAATGGTTAATAATTTGAATAACAAAGCTGCTGAAATTAACTAGCTGAAGGATTAACGAACATCAAATATAATCCTTTACAATACTTTATTCACGACCAAGGCACAAAAGGCACTTTTTGATTCAATTCAGATTTGTTATTATACCTGCTTATCGTCCTATAACAATTATTATTGTAATAGTTCATGAGATTAATAAATTGTTCTTCAGATTGTCAGTTGTATTTCATAATAGTGAACTGATTTTGAGACACAGTTAGTTGCATAGGTGTCGGCAGAGATTTTAGCACGAGGGGGCATGCACTAAATAACTTGAAAAAAGGAAATTGATAATTTTGATACTTTCAATTCGACAAAATACATACTTAATCATCAATCCCTCGTAAATTGATACTCTGGATTTTCGAACGATATTTTCTCATCACATCGTAAGACCAATTATTCAAAGGCTCCACAGAACCTTACACAGTGGACGTAAAATTTGGCGATTTTGTTGTTTATTGCACTTCAATTTGTGTTATAAGTAGGCATTAAGTAGGTACTTAATTTTTCAAAATATGAATAATAATTACATGCTTCTATAATAAATCTAATACATTTTACAGTATTGTTCCCGAAATCTGAAACACAGGACTAGACAATGTTAAACATACGCTTCTCCGCGTCAGCTTGACTTTCCCGGCGCCTCCACCATTTTTATACGGTACACTTGTATGTTAGTAGGTAATACAGACGCTGCATGCGTGATCGAATTACAATTATTAGTGATTATTACAAATATGTTGTAGGGGTAGTTTTAACGAAATAAAACTATAGGTGTCACGTTGGCCTTTACTATGGATTATAAAGCGCATTACAAGTTGTAGGAAAAGTAAGATGAAATCAGCGTCTCAGGTCAACGGCCGCCCTGAACTGGACTTCAAGGATCACTTAAACCCCTTAAAATTACGGTATAAACGGGCACTTTACTATCTAAAATACAAAAATATACAATCAGTTGTTATACCTATCCTTCTATAAAAAAATGTGGCCTTAATTTACAGCTTTAAGCGAGGCTTTAAGTAAAAAGTAAAGTGAAACATAGAGAAAACTGGAAAGAGATCGTAGTTGGAGGTGAAAAGAACGGCCTTAAAGTAAAAAAGTAAAAATTGACATGTATTCCCATAAATTGAAATAAGTATTACCTACCAGGTATTGCCTTAGGGCTATTTGCACGGACGGTACTTATCGCTTAAGTCTGATTTAAAAATTAAGAATGAAATTTTTGTTATAGGACATACGTTCTTTCTTGTCAGTTAAGTTTTGTATTAAAATACTCTCAATGTAATGTCGGTTTTTAACTTTTTAATCCAATCGTTATGAGACTCAACAAATAGTCTTCAAGGTTGTTCTTTAATCTTTAAAAATCCTTTTTCAGAGAGGTCAATTTTTTAAAAAGTATGTTTTCGCCTATTTTCACGCTTTAATAATGACAGCGACTAAAATATGAGCGACGCACATAGAGCTTAATTAGCAATAATTCTCCAAATTAAAACGTACATAAACCCATACTTTTTTTTAAATCACGGAAAATTAATGCTTGAACCAAATTGAAGTCTGAAAAAAGATTTTTGAAGAAAAAAGATAAACAAATAACTATTAGGGGTGATTCTACATGGAAAAATCTGAGAAAAAAATTCATATAAACATGTTTGTCCAGGAATCGGTCATAAGGCCGCGACGGCCCCCTTAAGGAGGCGCCTAGAATTCGATTTTTAATTACCTGGTAAATTAAGAAGTTTCTTTATCTGTCCATTCGGATTTGTGATTTAATAAAAATAAATTGTCCTGTTTTGATAAACCTGAAAAATGCAGATATAGATCTTTAAATCCACTTTTCTCGAAAACGATTAGTCCTACGTGTCACAACAAAATATGCTCTTTTATGTAATTTTATTCAGGGAATTATATTCCGTTAAGAAAATTAGAGAAAAATATGCACATAAAAAAATTTGGGTTTATTGATGTTATAGTGTGCAAAAACTAGTAGCTGTAGGGCCTCTTTCAGAAGGCCGTAGCCCCCTTAGGAATGATTTCCGGACATTTATGATAAATGATAATTATATGCTAGTTTTGGAACTAAAAAACTTTCATTGTTTTAAAATTAAAACTCCATTCCCTTTCGTAAAACTGCCAAAGGTCCAAAATTTTTGCGTAAGATTTATTGTTCATTAAAATTTTTCCATGATGGCGAGAGCATTCATTCGTGGAGGTGAACAGGCTTAAAATTAATGAGATATGGTTTGTCTACTTTTCAAGTTTTGTTGCCAAATCACAATTCTGAAAAAACCCCTAAATATTCATTTTTTTGATTTGTATACTTTTATTTTCTTTTTAATTAATTCGTCAATAAAAGTTATCATTCTTTGAAAGCGAGTTTTTAACTGGTGTATACGTGCATACCACCACTGGTAAATTAATCAAAGAAGAAAATAGAAAATTGCAGAAAAATTGTATTTCGTACCAACCGAGACTCGAACCCTCGACCACCTCATTCTAAGCAACCAACTAAATCTGCTGGTGCACCGAATTCATAAGCGATGCATCATCATTATTATTATTATATACTTATTCAGGATTACTCTAAAACTGATTATTCTTGTGCTGAAGAAAGAAATGTCGAAAGGTGCATGCATGATATACGATTTGGCATTATACCTAATGGAAATGAAACTTTTGTCCTACGTTACAACTAAAATAATTGCTACCGCTAATACAATTAATACCAGCTGTTACCAGTAAAGGCTATCTGAAAGGTAATTTTTCAAACTATTTTTGTAGGTATTCACATTGAACTCAAAATTCAAAATACGGCAATGGGGGAATTTTTTCATCTGTGTGTAAGACAAAAATTTCATTTCCATTAGGTATAATAAAAATAAAGGGTTATGCCTAGAAATAATGAAATACCTACATAGTAAATTTCCAAGCATCATAGAGAGATACTTTAGATAAACAGGGTATACCAACATTATAGGATAATATTATATTAAGTACGTATTCTGCTATCAAAAATATGAAGAAAAGTTTGAATAAACATGGTTCGAAAAATGTCTCTTAAACGAACTTAGGGCGCCTCAACGGGGGTAACAAACAAATTGTTTTTCTTTTTCTGATTAACGATTTACGATAGGGTCACGAAATCTTGAATTTTGTTGTAAATGTAAATGTAAAATGTAACAGTTTTTTGCAAAAGTTTCAAGAACGTGTGGATCAATTATGAACATTTTGAGTTCCCTGTACATTTTTACGTAAAAAAGGTAGGTACTCTAATTGAAAATAGACAGCTCAAGCCGTTTTCAGGAAAATTGATGTGTAACAAGGTATATAGGCATGTAATAATTATTAGTTGCCAAAAACCATTACATCAGTCTTATTCAGCACAAAAATTTACAACAAAATTAAAAATTTCGTAAGTCGTTGCTCAGAAATTTAAGAAAAACTATTTTTTTGTTACCCCTTTGAGAGGCGCTAGCTCACTTAGGACGAATTTTCGACCTATGTTTATTAAAACTTCTCTTCATATTTTTGATCGTAGAATACGCCCTTAAGATATTATTCTCTAATTTTGGGACACCTGTATTATATTAGCTAATGAATGGGGGGAAGGTGAGGGTTAATTATGACTTTAAACTAACATCCCCATTTTCTGAACTTTGGTATTTTCCGTTTTGCAATTGTTTGTAATTGAAAACTGCTCTTTTTCAACCAGAAGGAAATAAGGGTTTGATCATGAATACTCATCTACGGTTTTCTTATTTTATATATTTAATTAGCTCTTGACTACTTATGTTTTGGTGCATTTTGTTTATTTATCAGTAGACCAGTAGGTCGGATTAGGAGGGTATGGGCCCAAAGAAATATTCGTAAAACAATTATTCGACACAAATAGGTATCTATTAGATATCCATTTTTTATGATAAACCAACTTAAAACAAAACTATTTCCACTCTTGAAATGTTTTCTTCTATACAATACTAGAATACCCTAAATGTGAAAATTTGCTAGGCCAATTTGATTTTTCTCGAAAACGGTCGCGTACACGAAAATATCTCAGTCTTGACAAATCTTGCGTGTGCCTTATCCGCAACCTTTAAAAAATTGTGGGGGTCCCATCAATGTTTTCCCTTTATATCTCGAAAAAAGTTGATTTTACGTGAATTTTTCACGTGACTAAACTGAAAGAGAATAAAATTTGCAACAGAATGAGTATATATACTTGCATTCATGGCTTCTTCTGTTTTGCGGGATAAAAACGTAAATTGAAAAATTTGATGAGCATTAGAATTTTTTTTATGCAAATGTGGAAATAATTAGAAGTCAATTGTTTTTTGCTTTGAGATGCTCTACTTTATGTGTTGTTTGACATATTAAAAGTCCTGACAAATCCTGTGTATGGGTTAGGAGCACTCTTTAAAAAATGGTGGAGGATGTGGGTGCTTCCGAGGTTTTTCTTTTATATCTCGAAAACCGTTGATCCTACGTGAGTTCCTCACGTGACTAAACTGAAAGAGAATAAAATTTGCAATCGAAGGAGTATATACTTGTATTCATAGCTTTTTTTGTTTTCGAGATATAAAGGAAAAACTTCGGAGAGACCCCTGTCTTCCACCATTTTTTGAAGATTGCGACTAACACACACGTAGGATTTGTCAGGACTTTTAGTATGTTAAACAGTACATAAAGTAGAACACTTCAAAGCAAAAAACCATTGTCTTCTAATTATTTCCACGTTTTTTTCTAGTACGACTGGACTATACCCTAATTTGAGAAATAGGTCACATTCTAAGCCCAATAACTCGGAAACGATTGTCTTTTCGCATATGGCTGATAGGAACTTTTCGACATATTTTTGTATAAGGAAGCCCTGGTTAAGCGTTGGCATCATAATTACGGGACACCCTGTACTTATAAGCGGTTTGATGTGTCTACTGATGCGTTGAGATGTAGGTATTTAGGTAATAAGGTACTTATATTGCAGAAACAGACGAAAAGAAAGTAGCCATCATTCACCATACCGAAGAAAACGTTTACTTATTTGCAGACAAAGACGATATACACTATAAATCTTTGAAAATAAACCCGCTCAAGCGCTAAGATCGACAAAATGACGAACGCAGCGAATCGGGAAAGTACCGTCCAGGATATAATTTCAATAGTAGGTAAATTTTTGGTGTCATGGAAACCACCGAATCCGACATCCGGACCATACCAGATTTCTAACCGCGCTCCACCAACCGGGAAGGTCCAATGTCAATTTTTTCCGCCGCGTTAAGGTCATCCCACACTTCATTTATCCAGTAACAAACAGAGTGGGAGGCAAAAATAGCCCAGTCATGAATAATAAAGACCACCTACATATTTATTTTAATTATATGTTGGAATACCGAGGGGAAGAACCAGTCGAGCGATTCATTTTAATATCCTTCACACATTGTTTGTCACAATCGTTAGACTTGGCCGGCTGTGGATAATTGCGTGACACGCCGGTGGTAACCGAGTATGACCGATATTTAAAATGGCCGCAGCATGCTTGATGGCATTTTTTTTTCCTTCCAGATAAGTCCACGGATAATGAAGGTGTTTCGGATTGTGACAGCGAGCCTGGGATTCCCCTGAAACGCAAGCAGCGGCGATCAAGGACCACTTTTACTGCCCACCAATTGGACGAGTTAGAAAAAGCGTTTGAAAGGACGCAATATCCGGATATTTACACGCGGGAGGAATTGGCTCAAAGGACCAAATTGACGGAAGCTAGGATTCAGGTTTGGTTCAGTAATAGGAGGGCTAGGCTTAGGAAGCAAATTACGTCAGCTGCTACCCCTTTGGTGCGAAGTTATGTCTCTGTCACGAACCCTTCGGATCGATATCCGTCCTTAGGTCAAACGATGAATGAGGAATCGTTTGGTTCTGTTGCAACTCCAACCCCTAGCTCAGGTAATTTTTTTTGCTTTTGTACGGAAGCGTGGAAGTGCCACATTTTTCTGTTTTTCTATTTCCAAATTACCACAAGAAATGTAAGTTTCGGAAGAAAAAACTGTAAAACACAAAACAGTCTATTTTACACAAAACTGTCAATTTACACAAAAACTGCAAATTTACACTTGCAGCACCCACTCACGTTCACCTCCCGCCCGATTTGTCGACTAGTCCCGTCACGTACCGTAAATAAAAAAAAATTAAAAAAATTTAAAAAAATTAAAATTTTTTTGAGTAAATTGACAGTTTTTGTGTCAATTTGCAGTTTTTGTGTAAATTGACAGTTTTTGTGTAAATTTACAGTTTTTGTGTAAGTTGACAGTTTTTGTGCAAATTTAGTTTTTGTGTAAATTGACAGTTTTTGTGTAAATTTACAGTTTCTGTTTAAATTGACAGTTTCTGCGTAAATTGACAGTTTTTGTGTTTTACAGTTTCTGTGTAAATTTACAGTTTTTGTGTAAATTTGCAGTTTTTTCTTCCGAAATTTACACATTTTTTGTGGTAATTTGGAAATATAAAAAAAGAGAAAAATGTACTTTTAAAATAAATGTTAAATTTTTTTCCAGTTATGACGGAGTTATATCCGAGTCCTGTGCCAGGACATTCAACATCGCCGAGTTTACCACTGTCCCACAACATCCCCCACAACCCCTACCCTTCCCACCCCATTTATCCATCGTCAAATTTAATGCAAATGGCACCTCCGATTCAACCAAGCTCACCACTTAACTCCATTCAAAACGGAATAGGGACTTACAACAAAGACAGTAACGACAACAATGTGAATTCACCTCAACACGGATATGATAGCAACATGACCCCAACAACAACAAGCATGGCCATAATGTTGGGATCAAACAGCCGTAAGTTATATACAGAGTGTCCCGAAATTAGGGGGGCAAACTTTACCAGTAGATTTTTCTATGAAAAATATGAAAAAAAGTTCCTATGAACATATTATGTCGAAAAAGGGCGAATAGAAGAAATAATTTATATATTGTTGAAATTTCGGCTACGAACTCCTGAAAGGGCCTGAAATGAAGTGCCGAAAACTTCCCACCCCTAAAGTGCAACCTTCATCCCTTATTTGCCAAAGACCACCCCAAAACTTGACACGGCACTAGTTTCTAGCATTTTTCGGCGAAACTATCTATCTGACAGAACATTATTCGAATCAAAAATTGTCCCAATGAAATTCTGAGCTAAAAAGTCCTTTTGATTATTTCGCTTATTTCCACATAATTCTTACAAACGACGTCCGCGACCCACGATGCGAATACACCAAAAAACGGTTCGCGCTACGAGAACAATGCTATAATATGAAATACAAGAGCAGAATTTCCACAAAATAAATGCGATTATCACTTATAATCTCATAAGAGCATTAATTCTTTCCGGAAATTTTTGGAGTGCATTCCAACAACATATTAATCGGCCCGAGTGGAACACGAGGGCCCGATTACGTTGTTGGGATGCACGACTAAAATTTCCAGGAAATGAATTAATGCTCGAATGCAGATTCGGTAAGAAAATAGCAACGATACATCCACAGAAATTGAATAGAAATGATTTTTGACATTTAATTTGACATAAAAATTTCCACTTATTAATTTCGTTTAGGTTGGTCTAGGTAGGTATCAAAAATTTCCAGGGAATCCTCGAGTTGCCATGGTAAACACACAGAAATCAATTTTTCTGTTGGCTAATGATTAGTATCGTGCGATTTTCATTTTTCAAAGAAAATATTTTTATTGGTTTTGATAATGTTTTCATATTTTTAAACATCTTATACTGTTTCTAAATAGTGCATTTGAATTTGCTTCTTATCTTTGCCATAAAACACGCCTGTTTTAAGGCTAATGAATCAAAAAAAAAATTCATTTAACACTTGAATCGACATTGGCCCCCTAATTTCGGAACACCCCGCATTTTATTAACAATTAAACAATATTTTTTCAGTAGGTAACAGCAATGGTAATGAATCTCCATGCGAACCCACGAACAACAACATCCAAACTCTTTCCCACCAATGGGGGATGTCCTCAAATCAAATTTCTCGCAACTCCAGTCCTAATCAAAATATTTCTTCTGGTTTAAGTCATCACATCGGGCAGCCTTTGAGTCAAAGTTTTGGACCTTTTCCGCAGAATAATGTCGATAATGGCTTGCATGGGTACGCAGGGCACAACTCGGCAAAGGGTTTTGGGCATCAGCCCTATTACGGGTGGTTTTAGTGAAATTTTGTGTAAGATTGAGATATCCCAGTGACGTATTTAGGTGTGACTTGACTTGGAGTAATTTTTAAGTGTATCGTATTTAGGGTAGGTTATAAATACTTTTCACTGTTTGTAAAATATTGTAAATAATAGGTATATCAAATATATTTTAAAATCAACAGTGCCTGATAAATCTGAAATCTGCGACAAATCTACGAGAAAAACAGAAAAGCGTGTGTAAAGTGTATGTAAAGTGAAACATTGACGTTCTAAAGGCGAAAATTAGAATTTTTGGTAAATCAACTTTAAAATTTTAAATACAAAGCGCAATTTTTCGCATCATCATAGGAAAGCTCTTCAAATTATGCTTCTAAAATGTATTTACCACATGGTGCCCTTTTGAGAAAAAAATTGGTGCCGTGAAGAAAACATACAGGCTGTCCCAATGATGGTGCGTCAAAATCCATTTATGTCCATGTCATTAATAATATCGAAATAAATGGAAAATCTATGTACGCTAACCGTTAGTTACTGAAAATGTGCATAATCTAAATTTGCAACCTTAACCTAGCCCAACAAAGATGGCGCACCTACGTCACGCTAATAGCCCGTATTTAAGAACGAACCTGTATACAACATTACTTGAGGCCGTCGTGTATATTTGGTTGCGGAATAACAGGCTCAAGTTTTTTCTTACGATCCTACAGCTTAATGCTTATTTTCTTACCTTAATAATATTCACTTACTTCTTTTTCGGTGTCCCTCTTATGTAAGAAAATACATGATTGTAAAAGCAATGTAATGTTTAAAATTGGCTGTCATCTGTCAGGCTCTTCTCTTATCCTTCTGTCACCTGTCAAATAAAACTAACCAAAAAGTTCAACAATCTCTATTTTGGAGAATTCACCCAACTTTGGGCATAATCTACGCAAATTAATTGTTTCCACCCATTTAGCGACCGTCTCCGTGTTTGTCCTTTAAATATAAAATGGCAAAATTTAAAACGCAATAACGTCAATATTCACAATATTATGGAAGTGCTACGAGCTGTTTTCAAATCTAGAATTTTCAAATTACCGCTAACACTACCTCATCGAAAATATGTAAGGTAAGTCCCCCATTGGCGGCCTTTCACGATTTCCTTTCCTTACTAAGTGAGGTTATATTATGTAAACAGATTAGCAGAAGTTGGCCGATTAGAGACCCCTAAAATCTCAGGAAAATACGAAACGGGTCAACTGATTCTTCATAGAGTTTTTGGATACCGAGGGGTAGTTTTATTTCCATGGTTAGCCAGAGTCTATGATCGGGATATGCCCCAACATCAATCGGGCGATGAGGAGCCCCCAGCTGGTGTCGGAAAGGAAGTTAGGGGCAGGACACATACTTTTTATCAAGTGCTAATCGATCAAAGGGATTGTCCGTATATTGTAAGTCATTACTGAGTTTAATAATTTTTTTACATTAAATTTTTAGCGGGCACAAACTGAAGCTGTGACTTTTTTGGGTAATCAAGACACAAATAGGAGTTTATATGCCATCCCGGGTTTAGATTATGTGGCACATGAGGATATTTTTCCTTATACAAGTGCAGAAAAGGCACCCCTTCATCATGAGCTGTTTGATAAATTTCTAGCTTATGATCCTGGAAAAGGTCTGTACCCTCGAAACTATTACATAATTTTAACTTCTACGCATTTTACAACATTTTTCACATCACCATAGGAAAGCTCCTGAAATTTTGCTTCTAAAAATGTATTCACACTTTTTTTGCATTTTAAATATTATACAGGGTTAGTCAAATATATGGAAACAGTCGTTTATTTCCCAAACTATTCACTTTATCAAAAAATTGTTCAAATAAGAGTTGAATGGTAAATTTAAGGGCACGTTTTGGGTTCATCAATATTTTTTTTTGACATTGATATTACCAAGTAATGACGTCATCGACATTTTTTTTAATGAGAAGATATGTCAGGTGTAGTATCATTGGCAAGGTAATTTCTTTCTCTTTAAAACCAACGGTGTGAATAAATCATGCTCTTACATAATGGAAATTTCGAGAAAATGTCAATTGAATGTGTTCCCAAAAATATGGATCAGAAAATTGTTCCAACAAAAGTTGAAAGGCAACCTTAGGCGCATCTTTTGATGCAATTCACTCGTCATGATCTTGTCATTAGAAAAATGGGTATAACTTAATAATGGTATCAAAAAAAGTGAATCGCATCGAAAAGATACGCCTGAAATTGCTTTTCAACTTCTATTGGGACATTTTTTTAATAAAGTGCATAGTTTGTGAAATAGATGGTCAATGAAATAATCGCATGTTTTCATTCTTTTGACTAACCTTGTATACGTGTACCAAATTTAATTCGAATATTTTAATAAATACCTGAGCCTGGTTTCGTTGTATATCGCATTTGATGGCTGATTTTTTTTCAAGTCGAGAACTTTAGTGCCATTTTTTCGAAAAATGCCATTTCAGGGTATTTTTGGCAAGAGATCGTAAAGGGAAGACGCTACAGGCCAAGTTACTGAAAATATTGAAATAAAATTTAGCATACATATTCATCAGTGGACACTTTGTAGGTGCTCAATAAATTTTGAGCCAAATAGGGCAAGTAATTTGAAAATTCGAAAAAACAACGTATGTATAGTTAACTGCACATTTTTAATATTGAATTCGATAGCTTTTATCTTGCAGGGTCATTTTTTCGAAAAATGTTGTTTTAATGGCGAAAAGCCTCCCTGATCTTGTAGGTTCTGTTGCGATTTGAATTTAAAATTCGCGCGTTTATCTATAGTGGTAACTTGATCATACTTTATTTTGTATGATAAAATGGCAGGTATTGACAGATTTGCCTTAAGAGTCGGTGTCACACAGCTAAAAGTATAGGGTTCAGTCGTTTGAAAATGGCAACATCGCAATCTTATGCACTGGGACAAGCCATGATAATATTTTACTCGATTTAAGCAGTTTTCATCTTTCTATCTCATCTAATGCACTATCACTATCATCTAATAATAATAATAATAACGATAATTTTATTAACCCATGTAGGGACGTAAGAAAAATTAAAAGAAACAATGCAATATACATACCTAAACAATGAGACACAATTAAAAATTAAAAATATTTTAGATCCCCCATTTGTGCCTCAAGAAACCTTGAAAGCGTGGCAAAACAAAAACCACCCATGGCTAGAACTATCAGATGTCCACAAAGAAACAACTGAAAACATCAGAGTCACTGTGATCCCCTTTTACATGGGTTACCGCGAGTCCCATTCAACCTCCGTTTATTGGGTACGAAAAATTTCAACTTATAAAATATACATTTTTTATAAAAATTCTTTTCTTTGTAGTGGCGATATTGTATAAGGCTCGAAAATTTAGGCTCCCTCAGTGTTCAACTTCGCGAAAGACACTGGAGAATATTTTCCTTATCTGGTACTTTAGAAACAGTCAGAGGCAGGGGCGTTGTAGGGCAGGAACCTGCCCTTACTAGGACCTTACCAGCTTTTCAATACAGCAGTCATGTAAGCCTGCAAGCTCCAAGTGGGCATATGTGGTAAGTGCGATATATTTGTTTGATATTTGTTCTGTACCTACTGAAATTTCTTTTAGGGGGACTTTTAGGATGGAAAGAGAGGATGGCTACACGTTTGATTGTAGAATACCTCCGTTTTCCTTGGAAAGTAAACCAGATACAACACCTGCTGCACCTCCAGGTGCTACACTCTGATTATGAAAATTTGGTTGTCCCTCCAATTTGCCAACATGCTGTAATATACTGATTTTTCCTTTATTTTTAAATTGTACGAGATGCCATTATAAAATTTTGAAAGTTCCTAATTTTTTTATACGTACTTACTGCGAGAGTCACAATTTAATACCTATTTCGACTTCTCATAATTGAGAAAGATATATTTTTGATACCTACTTTGCTTGTTAGAAAAAAGTGTCATCACTTTTGAAAAAACTAAGTTAGGACCATTTCCGGTTAATCCGGTAGTGAAAAAAATTATCGCTGAAATGCACGCCCAATTGTCCCCCTCCATGTGGGGTTGATTTCAATATCTTTTTTACATCCAAAGATGTAAGATTGTACAGTATGCGTCAGATGTTTTGCTTGATATCGGAACAGATTCGATTACTTTGAACGATATGACACAGGATTTCAGACAGGCATCATGACCTAGTCTGTCCCGCAAAGTTTTCACTTACGTAACAAACGATCGATCAAAACATCTGACGCATACTGTAGGTACCTTTTAAAACGCAGTATACAGGAAGTTCCTAAATTCATAGTCCTAACTCCAGGACGTAATTTCTTACATTATTCTAGGAAGAAACGTTCCTGTGGACATACGTCCGGAAATAATGCTTTATTGGGGTTCAACAAGAGCACTTTTTTATGAGGAATAGACCAGAGATTATGATATCATTACTATTTCATGAAATAAACGCTAACATCAAAATAATAGAGAAAAAATGTGTTATGTCTCCCCAAGAACGCATGCCTCTGACTAAAATAAAAATATGAAAAAATTTCGAAAGAAAGCTCTGTATAACACTAACCTATACTCCAAATTTCAAAATCTTGCCATTTACAAAATTCGAGTAATTTTAAGAAAACAAACTTTTTGCGTACCTATCCATTTGAAGGGCTGTAGATCCCTTAGGAGGCATTTTTCGACGAACGTTTACTGAAACTTTTAATCGTAGAAGGCACTGGTAAAATATTGTAGCCTAATTTCAGGACAGCCTGTATGTTCATAGAAACTTTTCTTCCTAGACTGATGTAAACGTCCCGGACTATGAATTTAGGAACGGTCTGTATATAAGTACTCCATAAATTTATGTTTAAACCTAATTTGTCACCGCAATGTGGCATTAATCAAGACCACCACATTGATTAGGCCGTTGGGCTTTTAATAAAAAAGTGAAAAGTTGTTTCGCCACCAAATATACACGCCGTTTTCAGTCGATGGTGTATGTTTAGTTACGGAAAACAGGGGTTCAATTGGGAATTATTTGGCAACGCTGTAAGTACTATTTATTTTGATATGTTTATGCTGCATTTTTGGTGCAGTATTCAATAAATTTAGCCGAAAATGCCGAAACAGACCTAAATTATCACCGCAATGTGGCATTAATCAAGACCACCACATTCATTGGGCATTGATGGCTTCTATTATAATAAAAAATTTGAAACAGTTGTTCCGTAACCAAATATACACGCCGTCCTCAGGCGAAGGTGTATGTTTAGTTACGGAAAACGGTGGTTGAATTGCGAATGATTTGGCAACGCTGTACTATTTATTTTAACGTTGACGTTTGACAGTCAAACATTCAAATTTGTTTATGCAGCATTGTTGGTGCAGTATTCAATAAATTTAGCCGAAAATGCCGTAACAAACTTAAAGATCAAACCTAAATTATCACTGCAATGTGGCATTAATCAAGATCGCCACATTTATTGGGCATTGGGCTTCTAATAAAAAATTGAAACAGTTCCGCAACCAAATATACACGCCGTCCTCTGGCAATGATGTATGTTTAGTTGCGGAAAACAGTGGTTGGATTGGGAATAATTTGGCAACTCTGTACTAATTATTTTGACGTTGTCATTTGACGTGACTTTGACAGTCAAACCTTCAAATTTGTTTATGCTGCATTTTTGGTGCAGTATTCAATAAATTTAGCCGAAAATGCCGTAACTAACCCAAAGATAAAACCCAAATTATCACCGCAATGTGGAATTAATCAAGACCACCACAAAACGGAAACCACCCAAAAATCAAAGGTAAATGACCACTTATAGAAAATCAATCAAAAACTTTTTTTTAGAATCTCCCCAAAATGCCTGAAAACCTAGAACTGCAACAACTCGTCGATGACGAAAGCGAAATTGAAACAAAAATCCACAGCCCCCATTTAAAATACTGCAACTGCCCGTACTTGGGGTTGATTTTGGCCACCCTTAGCTCTCTATTTTTCTCCTTATGTTCGGTGATAGTCAAATGGATGACAGACGTAGATCCCATGGCCTTGGCAGCCTACCGTTACTTGGGTGTCCTGCTCCCGGCAATACCCATTGTGATATACCGCCAAGAACCCGTCTTCCCTCCGGGCAAACGGATAATGCTCCTCCTCCGCTCCTTCACCGGAACAGCCGCTTTAATGTTGAGCTTCTACGCTTTCAGACACATGCCTTTGGCGGATGCCTCAGTGATTGTCTTCTCGGTGCCTGTTTTCACTGGGATTTTTGCCCGGATGTTTCTTAAAGAGCCCTGCGGATTGTTTAACGTTTTTTCAGTCGTGCTTACCCTAATCGGGGTTGTTTTAATCACCCGACCTCCAATTATATTCGGAAACACTGTAAACTCGTTGGGGGAGAGTGGAACTCAATCTCCGGAAATGTGGGGGGCTGTCGCAGCCTTCTCCGCAACTTTATTCGGAGCTAACGCGTACGTACTACTTCGAGCCCTTAAAGGCATTCATTTTTCGGTAATAATGACAAACTTCGGGTCATTCGCTTTAGTTCAATGTCTTTTAGTGACTTACGTAATTGGTGCTCTGTGCATGCCACCGTGTGGCCCCGATCGATACTTAATAGTGGCTTTAGCCTTCTTCAGTTTTTTAGGGCAAATCCTCTTAACGGTTGCTTTGCAAATAGAGCAGGCTGGGCCTGTTGCAATAGCGCGGAGTAGTGATATTGTTTTTGCATTCGTTTGGCAAGTTTTGTTTTTTAGTGAAATTCCGAATAAATTTTCAGTAGGGGGCGCCGTTCTAGTTATGAGTTCGGTTGTTTTAACTGGGGTGAGGAAGTGGATGTTGACTCTTTCCCCCGATGCTCGAATAAGACGCAATCTTTCTTTTCTAGTCAAGTAGCTTGGTAGATGTGATATTTTTCAGTATTGTTAAGCACACTTTTTTATAAATTGTAGCTCAATTTATTTGTGACTGAAAGTTGATCGATGATGGACCAATTTGGGAATACGACTGAACTGTTGTTCATCAATAAATGATAAGATCAGCCTGCATTATTTTGCTTTACTTTGATGATCCAAACCAATCAGACTTCCCAGATTTAAGTAGGTAACAATAAGGGACTAAAAAAGTTTTTCATTCCTGATGGGTGTGTTTAAATAATAAGCCCGAGACGACGTCGAGGGCTTTAATATCCTTGAGGGCATAAAAAACAGTTTACTCCTGTGTTAGGTAGGTACTTAAGTATACTATTTTTTCCAATATCGACAGACTTATTCAGGGTGTCTCAGAACTCCCGTATAAGCCGGTAATGGTAGATTCCTGGACTCGATCTAAGACGAAGATACACAAAAAAGTAATAATGGCACAAAGAATAAATCATCACAACAACTTTAAAGCATCTATCTCTTAAACGAGTATTGACAATCATAATGCAGCGGTTTTAAAGAAAAAAAAAAAAAGGCGGTCTCGGAGACGGCAGGAACTTCTACGCCGCACTGCATTGGATTAATAACAGCAGCATTTATTAAATTTTTAAATATTTAAAATAAGAAAGTTGCTATGCCAAAAGGGCACTCCGGGTTCGGGTTGACTGATCGGCTTCAAAATCTAATCAGCTCCTCTCCCGCACAGACAATAAAATAAATTGCCACGAAAATGACATTTTTCGAAAAAATGGCACTAAGGTTTTCGGCTTGAAAAAAAATCAGTTATCAAATCCGGTAATAAAAATACACATTTATGCATAGTTTTTTTTCACGGCACCATTTTTTGGTCAAAAGGGCCCAAGTGTGAATACATTTTTAGAAGCAGAATTTGAAGAGCATTCATATGGTAATGCGAAAAATGGGGGTTTGCATTTAAATTTTTAAAGTTGATGTGCCAAAAAGGCACTTTCCGTGAGCCGGTGTAGCCCAGATTCTAATCAGCACCTACAAATCTCCCACTGAATATGTGTGCCAAATTTCATCAAAATCAGTTCAGTAGTTTCGGCTGTAGCGTGTCCACAGACACACGGACAGACACACAGACACACATTTTTCAAAAATAGGTTTTTTGGGTTCCTGGGACCCCGAAACGTAAAGATTTGATGTCAGTTCAATTTCGAATTTTTGATCGATTTTATATACTGCTCCGCCTTGAGCGTAGAAGTTAAAAGAGAATTTTCCCATCAGTGCAACTTAAAAAAAACAGACCTATTTAAAATTTTTCTTATCTTAACGCACAATTAATTGTTTGTAACATTCTCAAGTCATCCATAAAACCTGCTTTAAAACTTTTATAAAACCTGTGTGTCTAAGTAAATCCTAATTAAACTCGGCACTGAAAAAAACATTATTTTGTTATACACTTGGCAACGGATAAATGCTATTTTAAGGGCGCAAACCTGTGTCTGAGAGTTTTATTATTAGGTACTGTGTTTAATAGAATAAAAGAAGGCATGATAATAGATAAAACCAAAGAGCCTAGCAAACTACTACAAATTCAAAAGGTTTTAACTTATAGTTTTATTAAAGTGGAGGTATCATGGTTTCCAACTGATAATTTAATAACCAAGTCCGTTTTGACTTCACGGACTTTTAAGACAAAATATTAGTCTTGGCAAAGTAAAAAAATATGCTTACAATAACGTTCATTTTAACTTCTACGCAGCGCGAAGCAGTTATGTACTGGAATCGATCAGAAAATTCAAAAAAATCGAATCGCCAAAAACATGAAATCTTTACTTTTTAGGGTCTGGGAACCCAAAAAAGTGGGTTTTGAAAAAATGCCTGTGTGTCTGTCTGTCTGTGATCACGCTGGAACTACTGAACGTATCGAGATGAAATTTGGCACACATATTCAATGGGCAATTTGTAGGTGCTGATTAGATTTTGGGCCATATCGGTCCACGGAAAGGGCCTTTTTGGTACATCAACCTTAAAAATTTAAATGCAAACCCCGATTTTTCGCGTTACCGTATGAATGCTCATCGAATTCTAGTTCTAAAAATGTATTCACACTTGTGCCCTTTTGGCCAAAAATGGTGCCGTGAAAAAACTTATGCCGAAAACCGTAGTGCCATTTTTTCGAAAAATGCTATTTTAGTGGCAAAAGGGCCCTTGTTTCAATTTATTTTATAAAAAAGCCTATTCTTACTATCGGATTCGACAGCTGTTGTATTGCCGGAACAAAAACCTTAGTGCAATGTATTTAGAAAATTTTCATTTTAGCGACAAAAAGGCCCCTTTTTCAATTTTTCTTAGCAAAAGGGCATATTATCATTATCGAATTCAATAGCTGTTGCAATGTCGGATCGAAAACCTTAGTACTATTTTTTCGAAAAATGTCATTTTAGGGGTGAAAAACATTTGTATTTTAGATTTTAGTAAATGAGCGCCGGGCGCATCATCCATCGACAATCGCCCGCACACCCGATCTTGGTTAAATAAAGTTAAATGCTACATTTCCAAATTCTGTGAAAAAGTAGAAGTTTCTACCGTCTCCGAGACTGCCAATTTTTTTAATTGTTGAAAATATTTGCCTGAACGATTAGTGGTAATAAGGATAACCGAAAATACATCATATCGGAACAATTCGTCTAAAAATGTTCGTTGATTGGTACACGGTTTTTGATAAAATTACAGATGAGTTGAATAATCTATTACAATTATTTGAAATCCGTTATATTAACATTCTTTCCCTGCTAAAAATTCTGTCAAAAATATTATTGAAACTGATACAAATCCAATCTGATTTTTATCAGTTTCAATATTTGAATGTGAAACAGAACAGAAATACCCGGGGATTCGTGCACATAAAACACTAATTGAACCATATTGAAACAGTTAAAAATCCTAACAGTTTTTATCAGGTCGTTTGCAAACGATACGTTTGTCTCCAAACGTGTATTTATATTTAATTTTCATTTATAATTGTTTAAAAACAGTTTTGTTTGAATTTTTGCTCGTCATTTGCTGTATTATTGGCCCGTTACTGTTATTGATTTATTTTAATTGAGGAGACGGCGTATAGATGGCGCGCCTGTTCGTTTCTCCTTTTAATGCTACGCCCAAAAGGGGATAAATTCTGCGGAATATAATATTTCGGTATCGCTTCTCGGCCTTATGGCTAAGATCAAAGTGTAGTATCTGTTCTTATCAGCTTAATATCTGATACGCCCCGCATGCGGGGCCAGTATATTAAACTGATTTTTGGAAGTTGACGGAGGCTAGGGGCTTGCTCCACCTCCGTCGCGGGTTGGCCCGGCATTGCAGTACAGCTGGGATCGGCCCATTTATTCAATCAAAAATAAATAATTCGGATTTACGAAGCCGGAATGTTTTATAGCTATTAAGACAACAAGTGTTTTATAGACAGTTTAAAAATCGAGGTCGTAGTTTATATTTGAGCGGAGCGAAAATATAATAGGCCGAGATTTTTAAACTATAAAACACGTGTTGTCTTCATAATTTTTTCTAACACTAACCATATAATGCCATATATTAGCAGGATATTTTAATTTTTCTTTAAAATATACGTGCGAATGGTTGTATGTAAAAATAAAGAATGCCATGGTTGCTATGGTTATCATGTAAACAAATTTTGACAATTTTTTAAAAAAGTTTGTAGTTGAAATGTCCGAAATTATTCCGGACGAAATATTGAAGAAAGGTATTGAATTACGTGGAAAATTGTTACCTGCGAAATCTAAAGATGCGTATGAAAAGGTTTACGTGAGTTTTCAAAAATGGAGGACAGAAAAAGGTATTGGTGAAATGACTGAAGACGTGATCTTAACGTATCTTGACATGAGGTCTCAAAAGCTGTGCCCAGCATCTTTGTGGCCAGAATATTCTATGTTAAAAGCGACTCTGAAGTGTAAAGAGAACGTGGATATTGAAAAATTTGGTGCAGTTGTTCCTTATTTGAAGAATTTGAATGTTGGTTATCGTGGTAAAAAGTCCAAGGTGTTGTCGCGAAAAGAGATTGAAACATTTTTACTGCAAGCTGGAAATGAAGACTATTTGTTTATGAAGATCGCTTTACTATTCGGAATTGGAGGAGCGTGTCGTAAAGCAGAATTGTGCAGTATGAATTATGAAGACATAGAGGACTGTGGAGATGTTTTGTACGTTACTATTCCTGATAGTAAAACACATAAGGAAAGAAGATTCAGTATTGTCAGTGAAGGTTTTGGTGTTAACCCTATTGATTTGTTCAGACGTTATGTTGCTTTACGTCCCAAAAATGCACCTTCTAGATTTTTTCTTCAATACTATAAAGGCAAGTGCACTCGACAAGTTGTTGGAATTAATTCTTTCGGACAAATTTCAAAAAAGATTGCGATTTTCCTGAAACTGGAAAATCCAAAAAGTTATAGTGGTCATTCGTTTCGTCGCAGTTCAGCAACTCTCCTTGTTAACGCAGGTGGAGATATTACCTCCTTGAAAAGACATGGCGGGTGGGAATCTTCAAAAGTAGCCGAGTCTTATATAGAAGAATCATTCGGAGAGCGAGTGAAGATTGCAAGAAAGGTTTTTAGCGATGGAATGGTGAATTGTAATGGAATGGATCAAATTAAGAAGGTAGATGTTAGAACCAAGACCATCAATACGATAAACCCCGAAGAACCCAGCACATCCTCTAGATCTGGAATTACTGGAGGACTTGTTTACTACAATAATTGTAATTTCAATTTTTATGTAAAAGATAAATAAATTAATGTTACTTGTAATATTTATAGAAATGTAATTTAGTTATTAGCTATAAAACACGTTGTCATGGACGACGTGTCTTATAGTCAACGGCGTGTTTTATAGCAAACATAAGAAGCAAATTCAAATGCACCATAGAAACAGTATAAAATGTTGGTGTTAGAAAAAATGTTTATTCAAATTAGTTCAGTGCAAGACTTGAATAATAAAAACAATGATCATGGATAAAAATAAGCAATTTTTAAATAAAATGAAATTATTAGTCGATTCCGGGTTCCGAGTAGTAGTAGTATTTCAACCTGTTAACATTATTACCAATGTAAACTCTAAAATGAGGGTTGTAATGTAATTATTAGGTAAGACCAGATTTACGATGATACAGTCCTTATGTCTTTTCAGCCTGATGATGACTGAGAGTCGAAACATTCTGCACCTTATGTAAATGATTTTAATTTTTTAATATATGATTTTTTTGTGGCAAGACTGATCAAAATACCTATTTCATCATAATTAATGCCACTTTGAGAATGGATCTCTACTTCAAATTAAGCACTATTTTACGCTTTGCAAACCGACCAGTTAAAAAAAATAAGAATCCCATGTTTAATGTTTCTCAACACAAAAATGGCATCATTTATTAGGTAAATCAAAAATGTCATCAAAGCGACGATGACTCATAAACCTACTTCTTACAACATCTTAAGTATTATTAAGACTAACAAGATTAAGCAATCACAATATACAAGCGCCATTCAGTAAGAAGTTTATCGCTGGTAACTACCGAATCCAAGCCCCACACCTCTCATTGTATGGGTTGCAGTTCTTGCAACTTCATATTGTTGTTCCATGGAGCTGAACATTTCTTCTTGTTTCTTGAGAACGTCGGTTGTAGAACCGCTAGATGAAGTATTTCCCTTGATGCCCATTAGCCTTTTGAATTTGCTTGCGACTTTACCTGAAAGTATAAAATATTTAGGCAATTGAAAGCCAAAAACAATTCTTGGAAGAAATTTTGTAAACATCCGTGTTGGAAGTCCAATATAAGTTTTTCTAGTGATGTAAAATAGAGTGTTATTTATTTTCAGGTGATATTATAGCAAGATATATATCCTGCCATATATCAGCAGGAAATTGCTAAAAAAATATTTAGCTTTAACCACCATCAACGACACTTTTGTCACTTTCCGAGCAATTTGGTACCAAATACGTCAATATATTTTTTATTTTAGTTTTCACTCTATTCTACACCTTTTCGGTAGAAGCGGTTGAAAGAGAACATCAAAGTGTTGTAAATCATTTTCGACTGCGTTTGCCGAGGCGTTTGCATTCCGATAATAGTTATTTACGTAATTAGTTATGAAAAGTCCTATATTGTTTGACAAGTCGTAATATTTGCAACATTATGCGAGTCAAACAATTCAGGCTTTTCATAACGTAATTCCGTACAACATTTTACCTAATTGTGTAAAATCCAACTTTTCAAAACGCAATTAGGTAATAACTATTCTCCATTTGGTTCGGATTTTCCAAGAAAGATTTCTTGTGTGTTCCTTGTTTTCTGAAATGCTTACGTCCGAAATCTTTTTTGCAACCCATAAGATGTTAATTTGAGGCATTTCTTCTTATGATAGTAATCAAAACTTACAACTTTCTCCTCACTTGTTAGGTTATGTTAAACTAATAGTGAAATGCTAAATATCTGCTATAAATGATAAATATATAGCAGATAAATATCAAAATGTGATATGTATCATTTTGCTAAATATAAATTTTAAACTATCACCAAAAACCTTAATAACTCAACTACTTTTTCTGCGATTCTTAAATTTTGCCCAGTCCTGACCAACAGCAAATGTGAAACAAACTCATTTTAATTGAATTTTATTACACATCACCCCTTTTGTTGCAAAAATATTGAAGTTTTCGATATTTTTGTTTTTTTTCCTCAAGAAATTCGGCATTTTTATTTTGGTCTGAAACTTTGGATTTACCCATGTGGGGTTATCCTGAGCATCTTTTCTTAATAAAATTTTTCGATTTCATTATTTTTGGCCTCTTTAATTAATCGCAGTGGGCTAAGATTTTGGGATAAGAAAAAGGTGAAATATGACACAAATGCAGTTTTTGGAGCTGTACATTTTCAAAAGAAAGAACGAATTGATTTGCTCAATATTGACTGAAATATTTGGGTGGTTCCAGTGAAAATGAGACACACTGTATATAGAGGATTAAAATTTTCGAGATTTTGTTTACTTTTTTGAAAAATTACCAGCCTTATTTTCACCAAATTCAAATTTAACACATTTTATAGAATAATACAAAAATCCCAACGTTGTTTTATCGTGGATTTTCAGTTCGATATGAATACCTGCAATAACCTCAAAATAAACAAAACTGTAATTTAATATTTTTTCAGAATTCCAGTTTAAGACATCATCAGGAAGTTATGTCATACCGTCCGTCTGTTTTCTAAAAAAAAACTATTTCAATATTCATATTTTTTCAGTATTAGCATTATTCCATATTTATTTTCTGCGCCGGTAGACAAAATGCAGCTAAATATCCAAAGCGACATATATCTATCACATTTTGTTTAACTTAAACAGCTTGCTTTTTGTCAATATCAGCTTTTTTTCTATTAAAAAGGGGAAAAACAGAATTTGAACTGATTTTCTCTATACACCTAAGTATTTGAAACTATTGAAATAGGTACATTTTTACAGTATTTGTATATAAATCATGTATTTTAAACGTATTCGAAATACATTTTTAGAAAAGCATTTGTATTTGGAGTGAGGGGTTAACCACAAGACAAATTTGTGTACACTAAATTGACAAGGATACCGAAAATTCCTTGAGTACTGAAAATAAGGCACGTACCATGATATTGTTAAGAGGGGTTAACCGCAAGACTAGTTTGTGTACACTAAATCACGAACTTGAAAAAAAAACGGAAAAAACTTTCTAAAAAGTTAGAAGTCTCTGAACCGCTAAGGCACGTACCATGAGAATATTACGAGGGATTAACTACAGGCAAATTTGTGCACACCAAATTGCGAATTTTAAGAAAATCGTCATCAAAAATGAGAGTTACCGGAAATGACCAAAAAGAAATGTTCATTTGACGAAAATTACAAATTCGACTATTTCCTTGAAAGATCAATAAAAACGACTACAAAATGATTCAAAATAAACGACGTCAAGGGTGCTTTGCAAAACAAATGTTTGGACTCAAGGCTTCAACTGTCATTAGTGTCAAGCGGTTGTTTTACAAAGCACTCTTGACGTCGTTTTTCAACCGATATTTACCGTCACTATCCTGTGCAAAAGTAGTTGTCTCCCAAACCTTTTTAGTCGGATCAGGTTTAGTCTCTTCAGAATCCTTTTTCTGCCACAACTGCTTCCTCCTCTCTATCTGATCCCTGAACCTCCCAGATATTCCCGGAACGAAAAAATTATTTCCAGGCTGTGAAGAATTCCCCTTTTTCTCCTCTCTTTGTTCTTCTAAAAAACAGTCATTAATTTTTCCTCTTTTTTTTAACCAAAAACCTGATTTATTAGGTCGCTCTTTACTTCCACTCCTTTCATATCTCCTCGAATACTTCCGCCCACGATCCCTCGACCTAGACCTTGATTTTGAATACCTCGACTCCCGTTTAGGCGTTCGGCTGCGCCTCCTTTCCCTACTCGTCGATTTTCGCGGCCTCCTGTTTCTATCTCTGTCCCTCCTGTAGCGATCGTCGCTTCGTGATTTTCCTTCCTTGTCTCGACTGGTGCGATCGTCTCTTCGGCGGTAATCGTCCTTACGATCCCTGTCTCTGGAGCGACGAGGGGGTTCGGGTTTGGATTCGTTGGAGTCCTGTTGAAAAATTCCCGTTTCAGAGCCTTAACGAGGTTTTCTGTTTCACCGCTTCACCCAGAAAATCCAGGTGGCTTTGAAATTGTTTTGAGGCTTGTTTGAAACAAAAGAATTGCAAAGCCACCTTTGATAGTAATTTATCTAAGAATACAGTTACCTGCGTTGTAGTGAAATCAGGGGTGGCCACCCCCGTGTACTCACCCTGAGTGGTGTTGTTGAGGTTCAGAACGGTCTCGTTGGTGATATTCTCTCGTAACCACTTACGTCTTATATATTAACAGAGTGAGTTAATATCATACGTTTACTCAAATAATTTAAAAATTTAGCCCAAATAGGGACATTTAGGGATAAACCCAACAAAAATAAAAGTGAAAAACAAAATGGAGTGAACTGTC
Organism: Pycnomerus fuliginosus; assembly: GCA_963924575.1. Classification (NCBI taxonomy): domain Eukaryota; kingdom Metazoa; phylum Arthropoda; class Insecta; order Coleoptera; family Zopheridae; genus Pycnomerus; species Pycnomerus fuliginosus. The sequence goes on along the minus strand of OZ004625.1, from coordinate 13,107,039 downwards.
AACCACAACAATAATCAAGTAGGTTTGATGCTTGATTATTGCTTTATGTATCATAGTTGGCGTTCACCACTTACTTTGAATTGCAATAATACTACATTTATTATTATTACCTCACTTAGATCCATTTGAACTTCTTCGTAGTTGACATCGGCTGCCTTGTTCGTAGTTCTGTGCTTGCTGGAGGCCCCATGACGGTCCTGTCAAGCAAGGTTGTTGATGATCGACTAATTCGGCAAAAATTTCGTTAATTTCTGATTAAATTGAACCGTAAAGGCCGTTATAGCATAAAATTTGATCAATTTAATGATTTGTGGGCGTTTTTGACATTGAAGTTAAAATTAACTCACCGTTTTTTTTTCGGCGGAGGAGTCGTCACAATCGTCATCACTCCCATAACCCATAAGAGAATTCATTATTTTTAAAGCCAAATTACGATTTGTTTTTAAATTATTGAGAATTGATTGGATTAATGTTTACTAAAAAGTCGCGTCACATGAACTGTCAATCAAGGTTCTGTTCTGCTTTCTGTCAAACCAAATGTCAAACGGGTGCCTGCGCGCTGTCGACTCGAAAATCTATGCAAGAATCAAAGCGCTAGAGCGTATTAATGGTTGCCTGCCAAAGTGCGGCAATTTGTTAAACTTTATAACCGGTGTTCAATTGAATTAGTCATCAAGTAGATGTTCATAGACAATCAATTTATGCGACTTGATGGCTGTTTCAACTGAATACTCGTTATCCATTTATTTATTTATTTATTTATTTATTTATTTATTTATTTATTTATTTATGTTCAAGAGGTGTAAAAACATTATTTATACATCGTTGTTTATGGGTTATGGTTATATATAAGTTCACTCTTGAAACAAAATTTAATTAAATGAATAGATAAATAACATTGACCAAGAAAAACATTTTTTTTTCGTTTCCAAATATACAAGGTTTAGTCAAATGTATGGAATTCTTCAAATAAGAATTGAATGGTAAATTTAAGCGTACGTTTTGGGTTAATCAATTTTTTTGACATTGACATTGTTAAATAATGGCGCCATCCATGTTTTTTAAATGAGAAGATATAGGTATGTATGTCAAGAGCAGCATCATTGGAAAGGTAATTTTTTTCTCTTTACAACGGTGTGAAATATCCGAATATCAAAATATTACTTTGAGTTAACCAAAATGGCTCCAGTTTTCCTAATGGATCTCCAGATTTCGAGTTTCCTCACTGTATTTAACTGTTACTGTTATTTACTTAACGTCAAAACTCGTATTAGAAACGGCCGTGAGCTTGTATTGTAATCATGTACAGGGTGATCCAAACTCGACGCTCAGACCATTTTTCTTGGAGCGTTTTTAACCTCCCCAATCCACTTCACCACTTATAAAAAAAGGGAGGTTACTGCAATCACTAAAATTTTCGAATGTGAGATAGCACCAGATCTTCAAAAAAGTGGTTTTAAAAATGTGTCTGTGTGTATGTGCGTACGTACGTTCGTACGTACGTGCGTACGTTTGTAAACACGCCACAGCCAAAACTACTAGACCGATTTGGGTGAAATTTGGTACGTGTGCATGTGATAACCCAACTTAGATCTGAAAAGCTTTTGGAGCCAATCGTGCAACTAGAAATGCCATTTTGGCACATCAACTTTTAAATTTTAAATGCAAACCCCCATTTTTTACGTCACGATAGGAAAGGCCTTTAAATTCTGCTTCTAAAAATGCATTCATCCTTTTGACCAAAAATAAAAAAAAATTGATTTTTATCGGACTTTAAAATCGCGGTACAGCCGAAGCCCCTGAACCGATTTAGCTGAAATTTTGCACATGGGGATTGTATTACACGTCGAAGAGCTGAACAAATTTTGGATTCAATCGGCCCACGGAAAGTGCCGTTTTGGCACACCAATTTCCAACTTTAAAATTATTCACTCATTTAACCATCCAAAACAAGTTTTTGAGAGATTTATTGTCACCATCAGAAAGGTCTTCAAATTCTGGTTTTAAATAAGACAAAATTCGTTCGCATTTAGTGCTCTTTGGGTCAAAAAATCGAAATTTTTTAATAACACTAAAAATCCATTATAGCCCAGATTAGTGCATCGATTTGGCTGAAATTTGGTACATCGAGATTGGGTGACCTGTTGAAGACCCGAAAGGAAGCAATTGGTGCACGGCAAGTGCCATTTAAGCATATCAACTTTAAATTTTAAATACAAGGCCTCCTTTTTTTATGTCGCCATTAGAAAGACGATCAAATTCTGGTTCTAAAAATGTATTCACAGTTTCTGCCATTTAAGTGGAAAATAGAGAAAAAATTATTTTTCATTAAAAGGGAGCGGGCTGACAGTGGATGACATAAAGTATCAGTTATTGTCAAAAGGGTGGCAAACTATATTAACCTTAAAAGGAACATATTCTCAAATGTGATGGGTGATGTCCGAGGTGATGTCGGCATTTGTCAGAAAATTGCGAAATTAGTCACAGTCGATAAGCATAAAAAAATTCTGTTGAATTGACTACTATCTACACAGAATACAAAGATCCACGCGATGGGGAGGTTCCAGCCGCTTCTCTGCTGCATTTTTTTTCATTATATTCGTAATTTTTTCATAGAACAAACCTTAGTTATGTTATTATGTTTCCTGTAGTCAGTATTTTAATCTATTCTGATAGAGAAGCCTGAGATGACATTCTAATTTTTTTAGAAAACAAAATGAAAACGGTTCAAATTATGAAATTTTGGCATTATAGCAATTTTGAATCGACAGAAAAAGACCTCTCTCATGGTGCATGTTCTACAGTGTGACTCACTTAAGACTTTACTAGTGAGTACTAGTAGTACTAGCCGAGTGTGAAAAGAAAACCCCACGAGTGCATTGTATAGACACTTTCGTGCGAATTGTGTACAGTATTTTTCCTACGAACCACAACAGAAAATCATTTATTCATAAATTTCACTTTTTTTTATCATCGTTGTCAACAAAACAGCAAGTGTCAAAATTGATTAAATTTGGAAATCCAGCCTGCTATGTTAATGTGATTGATGCGCGTTGCCACGCGACGTCGGTGGAACTGTGCGATATTATATCGCACAGCACTAACGCACGTGTGTGTCAACTTTCGCGCCTACGTAATTGTGCGATATTTACAACTTTCTTAAGTGATCGTAGGAAAACACATAAACATCACGTTATTCTACGAAAAATTCTCTATCGAACAGGAAAAGAATGAGTTCTATTTGTTTCAGGCTTTGTGAAAAAAAAAATAGAATTTGCACAATCTCGTTCCGCGAAGAAATATCAATTTTACTTGTTTTATCGGCCATAACTTTTTTCGATACCGCCAAAAAAAGTCGTAAAAAGAGATTTTGGTGGTCCAAATAAGTTTCCCTAACTACACCATTTTTAGTTGTAATTCGGAAAGTATAAAGTGTACCTAATGCAGATTAGCTAAATGTATTTCAGAAACGGTAAATTGTAATTCAGTAGAGAACAATAAAATGATTTTCAGAAATCGTTATTTGTACTTAATTCATATTAGTAAAAATGTGCAGCAGAGAAGCGGCTGGAACCTCCCCAACGCGTGGGTCTTTGATTTCCGTGACTTGTGTTTAAGATTTTAAAGTTAATATGCCTAAATGGCACCCATTTGCTCCCAAAAGCCTTTCAGCTCTTCAACGAGTCACCTGACCTCCATGTACCAAATTTCAGACAAATCCATCCAATAGTTTGGGCTATAACGTGGTTTCAGTGTTATTACAAAATCTCGATTTTTCTACCCAAAGGGTAATAAATGCGAATTAATTTTATCTCATTTAAAACCAGAATTTGAAGACCCTTCTGATGGTGACAATAAATCTTTCAAAAATTTGTTTTGGATGGGTAAATGAGAGAATAACTTTAAATTTGGAAATTGGTGTGCCAAAACGGCACTTTCCGTGGGTCCATTGAATCCAACATTTGTTCTGCTCTTGGACGTGTAATACAATCCCCATGTGCAAAATTTTAGCCAAATCGGTTCAGGGGCTTGGGCTGTACCGCGATTTTAAAGTCCGATAAAAATCTCGATATTTTTAGTTTTTGGTCAAAAGGGCACTGACAGTGAATACATCTTTGGAAGCAGAATCTGAAGGCCTTCCTTATTGTGACGTGCACGATGGGCTCCAAAAGCTTTTCAGATCTAAGTTGGGTTATCACATGCACACGTACCAAATTTCAGCCAAATCGGTCGAGTAGTTTGGGCTGTGGCGCGTTTACGAACGAACGTACGTACGAACGTACATACATACAGACACATTTTATAAACCACTTTTTTGGGTTCCTGAGACCTCAAAACGTACAGATCCGGTCTTATCTCGAATTCGAAAATTTTAGTGATTGCAGTAACTTCCCTTTTTTTTTAAATGGTGAAGTGGAGTGGGGAGGTTAAAATGTATTTGAGAAAGCGTAATTTGTAATTCAGAATAATAAAGTGATTTTCAGAACTAATAAATTGTAATTCAGAAAACATCATTTGTAATTTCGAAGGCATCATTTGGAAATGAGAAAACATTAATTGTAATTCAGTTCACCAGGAATAAATTGATTTTCGAAATAAGAAAGATGCGTGGGCTTAAGGCTGGCGTTTTGACGTATAGCGAGAAGATACTAATGTAAAATCGACCAATCTACATAATTCTAAATTACAATTATTTACGATTTCCGAAAATCAAATTACGCTTTCTGAATTACATTTGACGGTTTCTGGCTAACGAATTACAAGTAAAGATTTTTGAAATTCAACTTACAATAATTCTAATTTACATTTTACGTTTTCTGAATTTCTATTTATTATTCTGAATTTCATTTGACTGTTTCTGAAATTACAAAGCTGAAAATGGTGCAGATGGCGGAGGTCCCATATTTTTATACTCTCAAAAATCTTTGTCGACACATTTCAGAGCTCTATCCGCAGCACTAGCTTAACACCCCCTTCACCTCGTAATAAACATCTTTTAATTTTATTCTCCCTAAACTAGTCTTTTTATCTCCATACCCGAGTTTCATTAAAGACGCCAGTTTGCCGTGCCACAACTCCCTTAATTTGAAACGTTATTCTCGAAACAAAGGAGACACTCGACTGTAACGATTCCAATTTGTCATTAGACGCTCTTCCAGTTGACCAATTAAAATTTCATTTGAAGCGATTTATTAAAATGGGGGTGGATTAAAGCCGGCCTGCTGCGATTCCCAACTTTCCTTTGTCATTATGCAATGAAATTATTATCTTGTTTATTTTCGGTTTACTTTATTAATTTATATTTCAGGAGCGACTCTGTTGGGAGCCATTTTCGTATAATCGTGACGTTTTCTAAAAAGCATTTCGATAAACGCACACTCGAATCTCGGACTCCGCCACTTGTGGGGCTTTTTGTCTCGAAACAATGGCCGTCAGATAGCACTTCACATTCTATAGAGGGTTTTTTTGTTCCGTTCTATATTTCTCCTAATGGATGCTCAACAATAGGGGATGAGATCTAAAGAGACAAAGTTGTATTCCGTTTGTGATGATTATAGATGCAATTTCCCACCCCCTAGTGTCATGACGGGATTTTGAATTAAATCCTCTGAATATTTTAGGCGGTGGGACACCCCGTTTGCAATCCTCGGAGGGGTTGATGGGGGAAATTGAGCCGAATCAGCTATACATGCACCCTGTTAAGTGGGGTTGTAATGAAGTATCTTGGATTAACGGAAATTCCTCCTATATCAGTAATTGATTGTACCTCGGAGCGGAGGGGAAATTCAGCAGTTTTGACCCTCATAGCCGTGTACACAATAATTAAAAGCGGGAGGGATGATTTTGGACAAGATTGAAACTTGATGTGAATTTTTTGTTTTTCATCATCGAGGAGATCTCTTTTGTCTGTCGGTAGATACCTACTTGTAAGTAGGATTTATAATATAACGCTCAATGCACTGTTAATAGGTACATATACCTATACCTATGCTTAGGTACCTACCACGCTAAAAGTAGATAATATACATGCACCAACAAACTTTTAGGGTGAAATTCTTCTCCTATTCTAAGAAGAAAACTTCCCTTGGACATGTCCTAAAAGTGCTTCGCTTCCAAGATAAAAGCCACCAGAAAATGTACATCAACGCGATGTATATCCCTGCAGACGTTTAACATGTTAATTGTGAATGTAAGGGTGGACTGAATTTACTGGTGGAATCTGCCGTACACAATTAAACAGTAGAGAATGAACAAAAAAGCAAAAAAACTTGCGAAGTATGAAGAATTAGCACTCAGAGAGGTTGAAAAATTATGAAGGCGATGAGAAGTCCAAGGCAATGAAAATTTACTGCAGTTACAAGAAGTACCAAAAGTAACATGGAAAATAAGGCAATTTAGCATAATAGACGTTTAGGGGGTTAAAAAATTGTAAATTGAGATGAAAAACCAAAGGAAATGAAAATTAACCGTATATAGAATATAGTACAGAATTATAGAAAATAGCACGAAAATAAAACAATCATGCATCAAATGTAGCTTATTGAAATATTGCAAATGGGGTGAAAAAAGTGAAAAAGGTAAACACAAGCCATATAAATTAAACTTCTTATTGCCGAAAATAACGAAATTAGGTATGAATTTAGTAAAATAGGTGCTTACGGGGTTGAACAATTGTAAATGGGGTGAAAAGTCAAAGGGGTGAAAATTTACCGAAGTTAAGTAGAATTACAGAAAATAACACAAAAAGAAACAACACTGTAGATGTCAAAAATTGAGGTAGGTATGTATTTAAAATTTCAAAGCTGTTGTGCCAAAATGGCATTTCCGCGGTTGCAGATCTAAGTTAGATTATGAAATGCCTATATACTAAATTTTCGCCAAATCGGCCTAATAGACTCATATTAAAAGCCACTGTCTTTGGGACACATCAAGAGACCTCAAAACGTATATAAATCTTATCTTAGGTTTATCTTACATTTATTATTCTTTCGAATTCGAAAATTTTAGCGAATGCAGATGCAGTATGTATCCTCCAATTTTTTATAATTGTGGGGTTGGGGAGGTTATTCTTCAACACTGTTTTATTTCTTTGAAAAAGCACGATTGGGCTAACAATAAATTAACAAAAATGCGAAGCTCTTGAACTGTGATGCTCGTGGAATTTCATCACAGAGTATCTCTCCCTCCGCAACCAATAATATAAAAATGAAAAATTGATAACATTACTTCAAACTTGAAATTGAGATAACAGTGGAACTTTACGTTTCGCGGTCCAAAGATCACGAAAAAGTGGTTATTTTAATGTCTACATGGTGTGTGTATTCTTATTACGTTGTATAAATTTCTGTTAGAGCTGGTTTCAAGTCTCATGATCTGTGACCTTCGGTGCGCAGAGCTCTCAAGTCGGTCGTTCCCGTAAACTACGCACCGTTCTGAAAATATTGTCATTCTGTACTGCGTCGTTGCCTCGTTGAGATTACCTCGTGTCTAACCTCCACGTGTTTAACCTAACTTCTACCTGCGCTTCTCCAGTTTGCCAATTTACAATAGTCATTGCAACTTGCAAAACCAATTAACAGGCCTGCAAACGGCGCGGCCGCTCTTTGACGTTTGAAACATTTCAACTCGAGCGCTACCGCACCGGAGAACCGATGTTTTCGGCATGAACAGAAACCGCGGAAATTTTCCCCAACAGGCCACGCCCTTTGCGCATCTCACGGATCATGAGATTTGAAACCAGCTCTACCACTTTGTCATCACAGTAAAGTGAGCAGCAAAGATAACTGCATAAGGCAACCATCATCACTGTCACTTTTTTCGCCCCAGATATCCGTATTCGGATGGATTATAATCCAGAACATAACGATTGAAAAATTTCGTCACTCGGCCATAAATAATTGCTTATTCACTAATCGCATAAACTGATGACGTTCAGGTATAAGGTATATCTTATCTTATTTCGGTTGTTCCGTGAATCGGCTAAGTAAAATCTTAAACTTTATTCAAATATCTGATGACTTGCATGATAACAGAATTTGTCTAAATCAATTTTAAATCTAGCCCTATACAGGGTGTTCTTAAAAAAATACCTTTTAAAAAATGCAGTCAACATGAAGTTTTTTGACGGATGGTCAAATTTTGAAAATTGTTATGAATAGTTTGTAAAATCAGCCTAAACTTAGATGAAAAACAATAATTGCAAAAGAGTAAACCTATTTGTTCAATTTCTTATGACATGTGAAAACAATTGAATCCAACGGTAATAAAATACGCCTTGGCATGGTGTGACTCAAACTTTGACATATTTTTTCAAAGAAGGCCATATTGATTACATTTTTGAAAAGCTAATTTTTTCGTGCATGCACAGTGGTGTTAAAATCCAATATGGCGGCCATAAAGAAAAGAAAAGTTGACTGTCGTTGCTCAAAATCTGGATGGCCTAAAAAATATCTGTCAATGCCATTGAATTGGCAACTGTCAAAAATTTAAAAGTTTCAAGCTTGATTTGTATACCACCAACCGTTAGAGAGATATAAATTTTTCTTTAAAATCGCAATTTTCAGTTTTTTCGCGATAACTCAGGAACTCTGGAACTTCTTTACAGATTCTTGATGGCCTTCAAAAAGCGCAACTTTCCTCTACTTTAACCTATACTCTCGAGCTCTTATGGTTTTCGAGTTCCCAACGGAAAATGCACCACCTTGTATAGGCCCGGCTTTTCCATCTTATGTTAACTATCACTAGAAACACCCCACTACACCGAAAAACTTCAACTTTGATGATGAGCAATTGGTGCTCGAAACGTAAGCCGTGCAAATCAAATCTTTCGGGGGTGTTTCTATAGTGGTTTCTAGTACATTTTTCCACCAAAGTTGTCCAGTGTTTTTCATTGCGACAATTATTGTTTCTATATGGAAATACACTCTTGTTAAAGTTAACATCACATTGAAAAACCGGCCCTAAGGGGTATAAGAGGAAATAACGCTGTAATGTGATTGTACACCTAACTCGTAAATTCAAGCAGAGAGAGAATTAAAGTTTTTGTATAGGAAGACATCCAGAAAATTTTTGCTTTATGCCATAGGTATACACCCTTCACCCTCGATCCATTCCGGATCTTTTTACGAATCGTTCAATTTCTGTATAAAAAAAGTAAAAAGAACCCTCCTGACAATACTCCCGAGTCCTGCAAATTGAATCCCGTTTCTCGTTAGATGTATGGAGACCGAGAGGACACGTTATTAGGGATGGAAGCGCGACACTCCACCACATAAGGGCACGTTCGAGGGGTCGCTCTATAAGGGTGGCGAGCGTCACCTAGCAACGTCGACGCCCTCCGGGCTTTTTCGCGCGTTGCCTGGCAACGGTCAGGTGTCGCAAGGTCCAATCAACACGCCGCATCTCAAGATCGATGTTTACCCAGCGTCCAAACTGGGTCCGGCGGCGTCGGGACGGCGACGACGCCGACACCACCACCGCAAAATCCGAAAATAAACAATTTCCGGGTTTAATTCTTGCAACGTAGTCAAAATTGCGAAAACAAAACTTTTGGTGTTTGTTCCATCCATTAGCCTCAGGAGGTCCTTTTGTTTGTTCGTTCCGACTGTCATCAAGGATATTAAAATCCCAGAGTGACGTGGGGTGGTTTTTGCCGCAGTGTGTCTGATTATGTAATATCCTCTCGCATGCACATTATTCTCCCGGGGCACTTAATTTTCTTCGGTTCTCCATTTTCTCTCGTTTCGTGAGGGATGTTGCGCTCCCCCGACACCACCTGCAACCGCATCTTTTTTTAACAAATACGTGGAGCGTATTTGCTCACTCTGGTCCTAAGAAAATATTGCAAAATTCTATAGAATTACAGTGCGGAATTTTTCTGGAAATAATAATATCCTAAAGGCGTATGATACCAGTCAGTGAAGGTAAAATTATTTTATTAAAACACAAAACCCCCGAGCTTTACACACAATCAAGGGGGGAAGTCCTCGGAACAGCGTCTTTATAATGCAACAAAAATTTGAAACTTCACATTTGCGTTAAAAACGAACTTTAGGTCATCACTCATCAGGAGCTGATATGGGGTTTCAATAAAACAAAAAATAAGAATAATGATTTGCCTTGAATCAAAAACCAAAGGGAAATAAGCTTCCTCAAAACTCGACCTGTAATTTGTGATGGCTTAAGACGTTCATATATAGGTATGGTTATGGATCTGCTAAGCTTACTTATAATAATTATTAGTGAAATTTTACGATTTATATTAGTTTATGTCGAAGAAAGTAGAATAAATTAGCAATAAAATCAAGAAAACCGCGAGTGAACGCAACCAAATTAGGGGGGAAGTCCTTCTGGAAGTCCCAAAGAAGATCCAGAAGTAATCAGATCTCATTTCTGGATATATTAATCTTTTTTTAAAAAAAGTTACAATTGAGCAAAGACCTTTTATCGAACTTACTTACCAATTATGATGTTATAACTGTGGTGATTTCGAATAAATTATAAACGAAACAAATATGAGGAAAATATCTAAAGATTAATATTTATGCTGAAAGTAGGTACAGTTCAAACGAATCGTTTTACTTTTATTAGGCATTGCATCATTTTCTTTATTAGCTGGAACTATACTTTTTTGACGTCTTCAGAATCGGAAATAGATGACTTGGATTAATCCCTTTGTTGATTATACCTAAATAACTGGGGAGAAACAAACTTGTTTCTTGTATCTTCTTTGATGAAGCTCTCTCTCTATTTTATTAGAAATCGAGTACCTTCTCCCATTATTAGAGCAACCTACGGAAGAATATAATATACAGGGTGTTCCAATGAAAAGTATCCACCCCAAATATTTCGTAAACCAAATAAAATATGATGATTCGCTCGGACAGGTCGATTTTTATTTGGAGGGGGACACTTAAATCCATGCTTGGCGAAATTTCAAAACACACTCCCTAACCCCTACCTACCCTCACTTCAAAATTTTAAATGGCAACCCCCCACTTGTGATACGTCATTTGGAAGCTAATTTTATTGCCAATCCAACGTTGCAACAATTTTTGATATTTGTTCAACTCTATGGTCAAATTTTAAATTACATTAGGGCCCTTTGTGATGCGTCATTTGAAAAGGTTTGAAATTCTCTGTAAACTGATGCAAGAATTTTTGAAGTCAACCCACTCGTTCAAGAGTTACATTGAAAAACATGAGCTGGTTCTGGGCCTAGGAATCCTTCAAGATTAGGCTGTAACTTTTGAACGAATGGATAGATTTAAAAAAATTTTGCATTAGTTTACAGATAATTTCAATCCCTTTCAAATGATATATCTCAAAGGGCCCTAATGCAATTTAAAATTTGACCAAAGAGGGCGCTAGAGTTGAAAAAATACAAAAAATTGTTGCATGGGTTAGATTGGCAATGAAATTAGCTTTCACAAGTGGGGGGTTGCCATTTAAAATTTTGAAGTGAGGGTAGGTGGGGGTTAAGGGGTGAGTTTTGTAATTTCACCAAGCATGGATTTAAGTGTCCCCCTCCAAATAAAAATCGACCTGGTTGAAAGCTTGGTCCATTTTTCAAAGAGGAACTGATGTTTGATTACACAAGGTAGTTTCACAGTCTCGTTCCACAAAATTTACTTACTGTTTAGGACGCGTTTCGGAGTGTTACTACATCTTCAGCTATAAAAGAAATTAACACAAAATACAAAACAGTTGCCTGGAAAATGAAAAAACGTTTGGGCCAAAGAAAAATAACAGCTTTTGGGTCGCACTGTAAATCGATCGAAAGACGCTCAAACATTGAATGTTTGTTTATGACCGAGTGACGAAATTTCTCCACGGTTTATTCGAGGCGGCTACAACTTTATAATTTATATTATAATCCAGAATATAATCTGAGGTGGAAAAAGTGAGAGTGATGTTGCCTTATGCTATGCCAATCACAGGGATAAGAATATATTTAGAGGGTTATCTTAGCTGCTCACTTCACTGTGACGATAAAGTGGTAACAGAAATTTACAAGGTAATAAGTATACATACATATACATGTAGACAATAAAGAAACACTTTTTATTAATCCTTGGACCGCGAAACGTAAAGTTCCATTGGTATGTCAATTTCAAGTTTGAAGTTATGTTAGAAATTTAAATACAAACCCCTATTTTTCGCGTTACCATATGAATGCCCTTCGAATTCTGCTTCTAAAAATGTATTCACACTTGTGCCTTTTTGGCCTAAATATGGTGCCGTGAAAAAAATCTATGCATAATTGTATATTTTTATTACCGGATTTTTTTCAAGTCGAAAACGTTGGTGCTATTTTTTTGAAAAATGTCATTTTAGTGGCAGAAAGGCCCTTTCTTGAATTTGTTTTGGCAACAGACTATTTCTTACTATCGGATTTGATAGCTGTCTTATTGTCGGATGAAAAACCTTAGTGCAATTTTTTCGGAAATTGCCATTTTATGGGTAAAAAGGCCCCTTTTTCAATTTTTCTTAGGATATAGTGTTCGATAACTGTTGCATTGCCGGATCGAAAACCTTGGTGCCATTTTTTTGAAAAATGTCAATTTAGGGGTGAAAAATATATTTTGCATTTGCCGCATTCAATCATCGTCCTCACCGTTCGAACATGCGCATCTATCTCCGACTCGACTGGGGATGTCTTAGGCAGTCCATAGTCCATGTGTTTATTTCCTTTGCTGTCTTTTATTAGTTCTCGGAACTATAAATTATAGTCCCGTCTAGACGCGTCAGACGCGTCTGACTCTACCTCTACACACCAGGTGGCAATAGATTTTTTCAGGTTTTCTTTACCCGCAAAAAAAAATTGCGGGAAATGGTTGTTCTATACTCGCCTTTCGATTGAAAAGACCGGACAGCTAGATTTATATTTTTAAACAAATTTTTGACTTCTAGGTTTTTGTTAATTGCTATATTTACAAATTCTGTGAAAAAGTAGAAGTTTCTACCGTTTCCAAGACTGCCAATTTTTTCTATTGGTGTAAGGTTTCTTAAAAAATCCAAATTTCAAAATTTCCATCCAATTGATCACTCACCCAAAAACTTTTCATCTCCTGATGATAATAAATTAATGAATCATCTTTCGGAAACTTCTGATGTGTTTTCAGAATCCCGACCCGACACAAAAGATAAAATCCTTCAAGTTAGAACAAATTCCACAAACATTTATGAAAATTTCACAAAATGACGCCACTGATAATGTTTTAGGTACAATATAACTTAACTTCACGTCAGTACATTTTTTTTTCTTTTAATCTAAAATGATTAGATATATAATAAACTGATGCTAACTTAATTGTTAGCGATGCAGTTTACGACAGACTTTCGAAAAATGCATTCATTCAGGCGAAGCAGCAAAGTAAGATTTCTGATTTACTTATAATTTATTTAACGATTTTGTTTCAGCTTAGTACAACATCGCCCACAATTATAATAGAAGACAAGTGTCTTTTAACATGCCAACAGTGCAAGAGCTTACTAAAATTCCCAGTAATCCTAGTGGAAGATTTTGGAAATGTGTGTGGAACCTGCGCAGAACTTAGCAATAAAAAAGGAATAAGAAACAGCCCTTTCGAATCCGTGATCAAATCCGTCATCCTAAGCTGTGAACATAAATCCCACGGTTGTCCAGAACAGCTCTCCTACGTCGAAATAGAAAAACATCAATCACTTTGTAATTTTCGTCCAATTTGCTGTCAGCTTCGTCGCTGTACCTGGAAAGGCTCTCTCGATGACTTCTTAGGCCATTTTTTGGAAAAACATTCCATCAACGTGATCGCTCCTGGAGGCTCTTGCAAATTTCAGATGAAACTCCTGCCTAGCTCTTACGTCAAATTCCTAGCAATGTTCAAAGACGATTCGAATTCTTTTTTTGTAAAAGTCGACGCTGACCACGAAGACGACGTTTATTTTTCCGCCTACCATTGCAACAAACACTTCACCAATGAAATGGAGCGAAATGTGAAACTTACAGGGGTGGGCCATAGATCCATCGAATTTAAGTCAAAAATTTTACCGCTGAATAGAATGTTTGATCGCGTGTTTCAATTGGAGGGCGTTACGAAATTCAACGGAGAAAGTCTTAGGAATGTTTTGGGAGAGCTCGAGGAGATTTCTATAGGAAAAGTGGATGATAAATTGATTTTGAACGATTTTGAAAGAATGGTGGCGTGTCCGGTGTGTTTCCATACAATGAAGGGGTATATTTGGCAGTGTAAGGAGGGACATAGTTTTTGCGAAAACTGTACTAGTGTTATGAAAAGGTGTCCCATTTGTAGAGCGAATTTGATGGATGTTATGGTGAGGAATCATCACTTGGAAGATTTGGTGGCGAGTGTTCTTGAGATATAAACTGGTTTTTTTAAATATATTATTTGAAGATTGTTTACAGGTGTTTTCTTTACTGTACCTACTGTCTGAATCGAGTATAACAGCGTTATGATAAGATAATAAAATTAAATGGATAATGTGATGCAACGTTGCTAGAGATTACGCGTAAAAGATGATGTATTTTTGAAGAGAAAAGTGGTTTTGTGTAAATAATTGATAATAATATAACTATTAATAAGAAGAAAGCATAATAGATATTTATTTTATTAGGAGTATAAGTGGGACATTATGTGACGGAGCAGAGCGAGGAGAGTTAAACCCATGTACGAGTCACATGTCCGTATACTCCGAATAAAATAATAGTTATTTGTTATTTAACAAGGCAAAAAAATTGCAGATTTACTGCCGCGGCTGAAGTTTCATAGCCGAGGCGATAGCCGTGTTGAATACATAATTTTTTCGCCGATTGTCATTAAAAAAGTGCATTTCTACTGCCGCAAAAGAGGCAATAAAAATGCACTTTTAATGACTACTGGCGAAAAATTATTTTTTCTACGCCCTTTATTGAAAGTACGCTTTTCTATTTGTCAGTAGAGAATAGAAAGTTGGCGTTTGCGGCTGAGCGAGCGGAAAAATTATTGCCGCTTACCAAGCCGAAAGTTAGTTTTTCTGATAGGATAGAGATTAATAACTATTTTAAGGAAACTTTATTAAACAATTAGATTAGGTGCCTATTGAACAATAATAAATTAAACCAGATGTTCCAATGATAATTCAATGATTGCTACTTATACTACTGTTATAGTGATCTCTTGTCATTACGGATGGTGTTCGGACCGGTACCGACGAAACCCGAACGGGTGGGGGTTTATGACCAGCCACCCTCTAGAACTCGAGGGAAAAGAATGACGTAGAGTTGTGATTGTATCCGTGTGAACCATACTACTACACATTTTTTACGTTGAATACACTGTGATAAGTTTTCTTGGTGTTTTATTCAATAATACCTGGTGTACAACAAGCACAGGTCAAAACATGGTCCTTCGAGCCGGATCCCGGATATAAAAGTGTAACAGGAATAAAAGTGTCGTTTATCGTCGCCTGTATCGGGAGCATTGGTTAAAGAAGTCCCCTTTCGGTCCAGGAGAGCTACGAGCCAGGACATCTTAAATTCATCATTTTGAAATCACAATCAAGAATCATTTTCGACGCCTGCATCGGGAGCCGTGTGCCAAACCAGCCCCTACCGAGCGGGAGAGCTGCGAATCCTGGAAAATATCTACTCCCCCAAGGTCACCGTTGACTACAGTGTGGTGAGTGGGCTCCATTTCCTTTTAATTCAGTACCTTGTGTCCGAATTGGGATATTCGGCGATTTGTAAGTTGCATTTCTATCGAATTCAAATCGTTTTTGAACATAATCGTCAAGTGATACGTTTCCTTTGTGTTCGTAATTTTGAGCATCATGGTAATTACGCGGAGTCAAACCCAAGAGACTCCTCATGTTTCGGAGGGTGAAGAAGAGGTCAATAACGAACTTCCCGCGGTTATAATATTAGATCTGCAATCGAAGAGAAGTAAGATTGTAGATTCGTTATCGCGTTTTAAGGGATGGTTTGAAGCAAATAAAGAAGTCACTTCGGCTTCTAGATTAAATGTTAGGTTGCGCGATTTTGCACCAATTAAAGCACAGTTTGACGAAGTGCAAACAAATATTGAAGCTCTGGATTTGGTAACCACTGATATTGAGCATGACACGTACAGATCACAATTTGAAGACGCGTATTTTGAATTGTGCGGTGATGTTGAAGAAGCAATCTTAGGAAAACAAAGTTTTAATAATAATGGTTCGATTCCTCCCTGTTTGAATGGGGTAAATAATCACCATCTATTTGAGTCTTCTCTGCCACCTCCGGTAAAATTAGTACCGATTAATATTAGGCCATTTAATGGGACCTACACGGAATGGCTCCCGTTTTATAATACATTTAACTCCTTGGTTCATACCGAGCCAAGGTTCACCAACATTCAAAAGTTCCACCATTTGAAAAATTCTCTTTGTGGCGAGGCCGCTAATGCCATTAATTCGTTAATAATATCCGAGGAAAATTATGACGCAGCGTGGAGATTACTTAAAGAGCGCTTCGAAAATAAACGATTGATAATTCAACACCATGTAAATAATTTGTTTAATTTATCCACAGTAGCAAAAGATTCTCCAAGTGCATTGCGCCAATTATTAGATGGTCTAAATATGAATCTTGAGGCGTTAAATTCATTAGAAATTAATACTAATTCATGGGATGCATTGTTGATTCATATGGTGACCAACAAACTTGATTTTGTTTCGCGAAAAAGCTGGGAAGAATCCCTAACCACGACTGAAATGCCTACAAAACAGCAATTAGTCAATCATTTGACACAACGCTGTCACTTATTAGAGGCTTTGGTAATGAATAGAGTGTATTCCAAATCAACAAACGCGTATAAAGATCCCAAGCAATTTTCTGGTGGTCCACAAAAGGTATCAACTTTTGCAGCAACTACTAGTACCCGGGTATGCTATTTTTGTAAAAAGGATCACACTATTTTCAAATGCACAAATTTCTTAAAACTGACAGTATCGGAACGTTTAACAAATGTAACTAGGTTAAAGCTTTGTAAAAACTGTTTCAAGCCAAACCATGACATTGATGATTGCCAAGCAAATGGGTGTAGATTATGTCCGCTCAAACATAATACCTTATTACACCAAGATCAAGTAATTCAAAATCAAGTTTCAAATCCGCAAGATCAACCAACTTCCAGCAGCGCTCATTTTGCGAAAAATGATCGAAACCAAATTCTTCTTTCGACTGTTCTAATTCATGTTAGCGACAACAAAAATAATTTGCAAGTTTGTAGAGCGTTCTTGGATGTAGGGTCCGAGTCCAATTTTATTTTAGAGTCCACGTGTAAAAGATTAGGTCTGGAGACACGTACAACCAACGTTGCAATTACCGGTTTACAATCGACGGTAACGGCGGCTCATTGTTCTACCCAGGTAAATATCCATTCAACAAGCACCTCTTTTACAGCCACCATAAACTGTTTGGTTATCCCCAAAATTACTGGAAACGTTCCTTCCTCCACAATTTCTAAGAAGAACTTTCTTTTACCCCCCTCGGTGACACTTGCCGACCCCGATTTTAATGTGTCACGTCCTGTTGAGATCCTAATCGGAGCTGGGTTATTTTGGCAATTGTTGTGCGTGGGTCAAATTAAACTCCACGAACAAGGGCCCGTGATTCAAAAAACTGTTTTAGGGTGGATTGTTGGTGGGCCGTTACCGCAAAGTATTGTAGGTCGAGATCATAACGTAATAAGTTGTCATAGCGTGGTCGACAATTATAACTCACTAGAGCGACAGGTTGAAAAATTTTGGGATTTGGAGAATTGCTCCAATGTAAATAGTTTATTTACCAAGTCAGAAATTGAGCATGAAAATTATTTTGTTAATAACGTTAATCGCATGACCGATGGGCGTTTCGAAGTAAAATTAACGTTCAGTGAATTCTTGCCAGAATTAGGTGATTCACAACCTTTGGCCCTTAAGCGATTTCTTTCGTTGGAACGAAAACTGGTGAAAAATCCAGATCTAAAAATCAAATATCAAAATTTCATGCACGAATACCGCGATTTAGGGCACATGCAGTTAATAGGTCCTTTAGAGGGAGTTAATAAAAAAGGCGAATCGAACTATGTGCTACCGCATCATGCAGTATGTAAAGGCCAATTTAACAATGCTAAAATCCGGGTGGTTTTTGACGGCTCCGCGAGACCGCCATCCGGAAAGAGCTTAAATGAGGTCTTAAGTATTGGACCAAAGGTTCAGAATGACATTTTTGATATAATAACGCGATTTCGAACTTTGAAATTCGTGTTTTCGGCAGATATATGCAAAATGTATCGACAAATCTTAATACATCCCGACGATAGGCGTTATCAAAGAATCTTATGGCGGGACAATCATAATGAATCCATTGATGTTTACGAATTGAATACTGTCACCTACGGTCTATCGTCTGCGCCCTATGCTGCAATAAAATGCCTCAAACTACTCGCCGCCGAAGTCGCCGAGGTACGGCCGAAAGTTGCGGAAGTTATAAATGACGATTTTTACGTGGACGACGTGCTCAGTGGCGGTCAAACTCTTGAAGAAACTGTTGTTTTGCGCGATCAGTTAATTGATACTTTGTCCCGCGGAGGTTTTAATTTAGCCAAATGGGCATCAAATAACCCACACATCTTATTAGAAAATGAAAGTCACGCTTCTATTATAAATTTTGACCGCAAAGACGATGAGACTAAAACGCTCGGGTTATTTTGGGATACCGGAAAGGATTGTTTCAGGTACTCAACGGAAACGATTTCAGTTCCCAGAAAAGTTTCTAAAAGAAATATTTTGTCTACGTCCGCGAAAATATATGACCCACTGGGGTTATTGGGTCCAATAACCGTATCTGCAAAAATCCTTATTCAAGAATTATGGGCTTTAAAATTGGGATGGGATGAAAGTGTGCCGCTTTCCGTTCATTCTACCTGGTCCACATGGGTAACAAATTTAGAGATCATAAACCAATTTGAAATTCCCAGGCACATTTTTGATACATCTGGAATTTGCGAATTGCACTGTTTTGCAGATGCCTCTGAAAAAGCTTACGGAGGGGCGATTTACGTGCGTCACATTAATGAAGGAGGTGTCATTTCAATCAATTTGCTTTGCGCCAAAAGTAGGGTAGCACCACTAAAATCAACCCAGTTACCACGTTTGGAATTATGCGGTGCTTTACTAGTTAGTAAATTATGCGCCGCTGTATTGAAAACCATTAAATTTCCAATAAAAAACAAATTTTTCTGGACGGATTCTAAAATTGCGCTATCTTGGATTTCCGCTCGCCAATCAGGTTCTTTCAAGACTTTTGTAGCGAATAGAATATCGGAAATTCAGAACCTTACTTCTCCAAACGACTGGTACTACGTTCCTTCTCTCAGCAACCCTGCTGATATAATTTCACGGGGATCTACGGCAACTCAGCTATTGAATAATGAATTGTGGTGGCATGGGCCAGCATTTCTTTTCCATTCTAAGGAACTTTGGCCAGTCCAGGAACCACTTATAACTTCCGAGTTACCGGAACAGAAACAAGTCAAATGTTTGGTCACACAAATTCCTCCCAAATGGGAATATTTGGAACTTTTTTCGGATTATATCAAACTGTTGCGCTCTATTACATATCTAAATAGATTTGTAAATAATAAGTTTAAAGACAAGAACTGTCCCAATTACGGGCCTTTAACTCCATCGGAGATGGACGTTTCGCTGAAAATAATTTTGAGGCACATTCAGAAGTATGAATTTAACGAAGAGATTGTCACGTTATCAAACGGCAATCCTTTGAAACATAACAGCAAGTTAGTTTGTTTGAATCCTTTCTTAGATAGTGATGGAATTCTGAGGGTTGGTGGTCGTTTAGGAAATGCTTCAAACATTTCCGATTTTCAAAAACACCCCTATATACTACCTAAACGTCACCATGTTACCAAATTAATAATTAGCTATTTTCACCTATCTCATTTACATGCGGGCCCCCAGGCTACTCTTGCCGCTTTGCGACAAAGATTCTGGATTTTGACGGGGCGTAATTTAGTTCGACAACTTTTACAAAAATGCGTTCGTTGTTTTAGAGCCCGACCAAAACCAAGCGTTCAATTAATGGGTAATTTGCCCACAGTAAGAGTAGAGCCGTCGCGACCGTTTCAAAGGGTAGGCTTAGATTACTTTGGCCCGCTTAAAATTAATTTAAATCGTGGCAGAGGTAGGCCAAGAATATCAAAAGCATATGTGGCAGTCTTCGTATGTATGGCGACAAAAGCTGTCCATTTAGAAGTCGTACTAGATTGCACCACTGAAAGTTTCTTGCAAGCTTTACATCGTTTCACGGGTAGACGGGGCAGACCCAGCGATATCTACTGCGATAACGCAACGACTTTCGTAGGTGCTGATAACGAACTTCAACAATTGTTTACTTCTCCAGATTTTGAAACACGAATAATTAATTCTCTTGCAAATGAGCAAACCGAGTTTCATTTTATACCACCTTCAGCTCCACACATGGGAGGTCTTTGGGAAAGCGCTGTAAAGTCCGCGAAACACCATCTGAAACGTGTCATTGGCGATTTTTTGTGTAACTTTGAAGAAATGCAAACGTTGCTTATACAGATCGAGGCGTGTCTTAATTCTCGTCCCTTGACAGCCATCTCCAATGATCCGCACGATTTTTCTCCCTTAACACCTGGACATTTCCTTGTCGGAGCCCCTCTAACCGCTTTTCCAGATAGAGACCTCAGCTCAGTACCACTAAATCGACTCTCCCGCTGGCAACACATCACCAGGATGCAGCAACATTTCTGGAAGCGCTGGTCCAGGGAATATCTTGGACAACTGCAGCAACGTGGAAAGTGGCAGCGAACCAATTCTGTCGAAGTCCAGATAAACGATCTTGTGGTAATTAAAGAGGACGATACTCCCCCGTTATCGTGGCGCCTAGGACGCATCACCGAAATCCACCCAGGCAAAGACGGCCTGACACGTGTAGTGACTGTCAAGACCGCATTTGGAACGATTAAACGTCCTATAGTGAAAGTGTGTGTCCTCCCAATAGACAATTAATTATATATTCCCATAATGAGACAATTTCATAAATTAGTGTGTAATTTAGGATGTTTTGTCATGTTACTATTTTCATTATTGTTTTCTGTTCGTGTCGTTTTGTTATCTCTTTTGTACTCAACCGTATTTTTTAAATGATGTATTGTGTTGAAGTTTGGTACTTTCAAGGGGCCGGATGATGTTCGGACCGGTACCGACGAAACCCGAACGGGTGGGGGTTTATGACCAGCCACCCTCTAGAACTCGAGGGAAAAGAATGACGTAGAGTTGTGATTGTATCCGTGTGAACCATACTACTACACATTTTTTACGTTGAATACACTGTGATAAGTTTTCTTGGTGTTTTATTCAATAATACCTGGTGTACAACAAGCACAGGTCAAAACAGATGGGGACATGGATTTATCGTTACTACTGTTATGAACAATTTTAAAATTTATAGTACAATTTTCACAATTCTGAACTTGTATACCAGAGCCCAGTTCATGAAGTTTTGCAGATGTTACGTTGTTGTTGACTACCGCAGGCTCAGGGTTTTGTCCGAGAATCTTGTGAGACACTGCAATCTTGTTTTCTAGTGATTCCTCTATATAGCCCTCTGCCACAGAGGTGGACTTCCAACCTCCGTGGCGTTTTAAACTGGTAATATCCGCTCCAGCATCTGCCAGTAACGTTGCGGAAGTTCTTCGAAAACAGTGACCAGTGTAGGAAGCGCAACCAGGTAAATTCAAAAATTCCGCTATACGCTTCGGCATATTGCCAAATGTGTTCATCCCCACGACTCTGTTCGTGCACTTTCCATTCTCATACCTCAAAAATAATCTCTGCGTCGTTGCATGGGATGGACGGAGTGCCACATATTTACGGCAAAAGCCCAAATAATCCACTTCGTGTTCTCTTCCTTTAGACACAATAAAAGTACGCTGAACTCCAGTTTTGGTATTGGGAATTTTTACAACCATGATTGTCCCATTATCTTCTATGTCGTGAATCAGCATTTTGGTCAGCTCGTCGCGACGACAGGCCCCGAAAATACCGAATATTAAAGCAACCTACAATGTCATCATTATTAAAAAATAATTTAGCGCCATAATTTACCTTCAACATCAAATAACACTCATCCGGAGCATCTGATAGGAACCTGTTAATCTCTTCCCTTCTCAGCACCTTTGATTTCTTGGCCCTGTATCCCACTGACTGCTTCTTTAGAAATGCTATCAATCTGCTATATTTTGAGATATCTACGTTATGTTTGGAAGACAGAGTGCTCTTCAACATTGAATACACTGACCATATAGTAGGTATTCTCTCTCGTACCTGGTCTTCGATTTGTCAGGTAACAAATTCAAGATTACGTTTTTCGCGGCTTCCTTTATGTGTGGCGGGGTGCATTCCAGATCCACTACACTCTCGTCACTACTATCAATGTCTGCCATTCTGACCAAGAGAACAACGAAATCTCTAGTTTACAGTCGCTTTGAAAAATTTTTGACGTATTTTGAAAAATAACAAAAGCAGTGTCATAGGAACGTCCACAGATAACTACAAAAAATTCATGTACTGATTGACGACATGCTGTTTTTTAAAAATTGAGAAAAATATGCTTCTTCTTGCCTTATTTATAAGGGGCGTAGAAAAAATAGTATGTGTATTGAAAGCGTAAAGTGCCTTTTGTGCTCTCACAAGTTTGCTGCTCTCGCCTAAAGGCTCGAGCAGCAATTTACTTGTTCCGAGCACAAAAGTTGCACTTTCCGCTTTTAATACACAATGTACTATTATTTTCGAACGAAAAAACACAGAATTTTCTTCTGTTTGTTGCTTATTTTATTACTTTGTCAATTCGCAATAATAACGAATGCAACAACGTTTTCAACTCACTACGACAGTCGACAATCAAAAGGGAGCATGCGTGTAGCAGAATTTTAAAAAAGTTTATACAATAACGCTTTTTTAAGCAAAGTATTTAGGATTTTACATACTTCACATAGTACATTTTTGCTGACACTTTCGTAGCGGTAGAATGGCACTTTTATTGCCTAGGTAGTAGAAAGGATTTCAATGGTTACTATATCGGGTGACAACGAAACCATGTACGCTCCAATAACTTTTTAAATTATACCTAATTATAAAAATCTGAAAAAATTCACAATGATAATATTCACGAAACGTCATCTTTTGACATGCATTAGAACTTTGTATCACTTCCGGTTATGCCGGAAACGGCTTTAATTTTGAATTTCAAATGGGACACCCGGTATATTTTTATGTTTTTCGAATCTAGGAGTCATTGTGAATAACTTTTTCCGTGTTCTGTTCAGAAATATATTAAATTTCCAAGTATTTTTTCATTTAGAAAAGTTACTTTTCTACATGGCAACAATTTTCCACATTTTTTTCATCGGCAGCAATTACATTAAATATTTGTTAATTTTTATTTTGTTGCTTTCCGTTACTATGTAAATGTAATTTTAGAAAGTATTTGACCCTGTAGAAATCATTTTCGATTTCTCATTTTTTATCTTTTATCATTTCAGGACAGTACACGGAAAAATAATGTGTACCTACAACTCGTGGAAAAGATACTTTTCCATGCTCGTTTGAATTAATACACTCACTCACATGGAAAAGTCATACTTTTCCTTACTTGTTGTACAAATAACTATTTTGCTACGGAAATATTCATGAAAAGAAAAAGAGATGCAATAGGTAGGTATCTATATGGGTGCTACATATTTCACCAATGTCAAGGCCACATTATCTATATTCAATTCTAATGTACCGGTAGCCCACCAGCGGTGCGTCATTAATGATGTCGAAAATCTGCGTAAGTCAATCGTTTGTTACTAAAAATGTGCATAATCTAAAATTATATAAACTAACATGGGCAGCAAAAAATTACATTTTCTTAAACGGAACACCCCATATAGCAATGCATTTTTTGTTTCTACATGTCATTCTGTGCGACTTTTATTAGGTCTGTCCTATAGGTATACTTAAATTCAACCGTTTTTGAGTTATTTAATAAAATGTTTAGAATTTGGCGAAAACTAGACTTCAATTAGAAATTCATATTTTCGAAGTCTTTTAAATTTTTTCTCTTCACATCCTAAAGAAAGGTCAGAGCTACCTGATGACACGCTTCAAACTTTATGCACAGGGTGTCTTCGGTAAATTTTCAAATTAATAGAAATTAAAAAGACAAAATCTCATGAATTTCGAAATGAAATCTTTTCGCCATCTACCTAAACCTAATAGAGAATTAAATTATAGATGGACTTTCTTAACAAATCTGTATACTTAAATGACATCTTTTCCAAGTTACTTAATTTTTTTGGGTTTATAGCGTAATTATAGTCTGGAGTACACCGTGGTCTGGAGTTAATCATCTCCTTTAATTAAAATATGGATATTAAGTATTATCACTATTACGTATACGGTTGGAAATGGATTTGTTAGTTGACTATGATATTAAAATTATTTTTGTTGACATTAGAAAATATTGCCGAATTAATTAATGTTTTTCGCCGCTAGTCATTGAAAATGCGTTTTTGCTGCCTCTTTTGCGGGAGTTAAATGCGACTTTCACTGCTTAGGCAGTAAAAGTCGTTTTATTGCCGCACATGCTCCAGTAAAAGTGCACTTTTTTAATGACAATCGGCGAAAAAATTATGTGTTCAACACTGCAAAAAACAGATTTGCTGCGTTGGCTGTATTCTCATTCTACTAATCTACTATTCTACTATACCTATATACTCTCATCAGTAACTCGGAATCGAATAAAACGACAACACAAACTTAAAACTGGTGATAATTTGAAAAACGCGCTATTTAGGTACCTACTACTAATAGGGATTTGTTAAGAAAGTCGACCTAGAATTACTTCTCGATTAGATGGCGACCGGCGAAAAAATTTGTTAATCATTTTGTCTTTTTAATTGCTATTAATTTGAAAATTTACCGGAGACACCCTGTGCTTGAAATTTGACCTCCAAGAAGTGTGTCATCATCAGGTAGCCTTGACTTTTCTTTTTAGGATGCGACACAAGTTCGGAAGAGAAAAAATTCAAAGCTTTAAAATTATTAATTTTTAACTGGAATAGTCCTGTTTTAATAACTCAAAAACTCTCGAATTTGAGTATTGGGCACACCCGACAAAAGTTGCACAGAATGACACGTGGAAATCAAAAATGCATTGATATGGGGTGTTCCATCATTTAACAAAATGTAATTTTGTGCTGCCTCCCCTGCATGAGTTCATATAGTATTTTTAGATTATGCTTTGACGCACTGTATATCTATCAAATCGAATGGAGTAAAAACTCAGTTTTTATACTCGGCATGATACTGATATCTAAGAGATTTGCAGTTTTTTTTGTATTTAAAATTTCATCTGCGAGTTATGATAAGTTATAAAAAGACTTGGAGGGTTATACAAAAAAAACAGTTTCTTATAAGGGTGCTAAACCTTAGCAAAAACGTATTCACTATTCATCCATTAATGTCATAAAGTGCATTCACATAACTATAAGTAAGACCTAATTAGAGGAAACTGCTGAATTGGCCGTCATTCACAGCTGAACAAAAGCCATCATCGGTATGAATATCACATAGCAAGCCGCTCTTTAAAAAACCGCACTGACCTGAAAATGGCTGCCATCAAAGCGACCGCCATATTTTGTTTAAATCCCGCAGGTATGTAACCAAAGACCGGGCAATTAAAATCACTATTCTCTCTATTAGTAGAATTAGTATTTCTATTGGAATTTTATGATGGATATCCGACATCAGATTTTAGCGTTATTTTTCCGTCGATGCTTGATATTGAATAGCCATTTCACACAAGACCGGATACGTCAGTCCTGATCACGTCATATCCGTATTGTTCCGAAACAAGCGGAGCGTTTTGGTTACACCGGCGGCGCTATAAAAAAAACCATTGTAATCTAAATTGAGAAAATTCCGGGTGCAGCGACGCCCTAGCTGTCTGCGGCAGACGCCATGTTGGACGCCATCGCGATCGTCCTTTGTTAGGGCACCCGCCTTTGTGCCAGGATGTCATCATATCATGTTGAAATGTGGTCCCTTGCGGCATGGTCGGCTTGATAGTCTTGATACACACACACATGCCGATAACAGGCATTGTACAGACTCACCCTTCCATCATGAAACTCTCTCCCCTCGGAGTGAAACAAATCCAACGTTTAATTAAAGGAAGGAGACGCTATGTTAAGCCTAATTGGATCAGGAATTCGCTCCATTATTGCGAAGTTATTACATGTTGGGGTGGGATCACTTTTGAGAGGCGATACAAGGGGTGAGAAGAGAATTTTCAGCAATTCAAATCATGCTTTTTGGTATGACCATATACCTAGGTATCCGCTTATGTTACCTAACATATTGTGAAGCAAAAATAAAACCCTATAGCAGTGTGTTTTTGCATCGATGAGGAATAAGCATCAATACTCCCTCGCTCAATAACGCGTTTTATTAAAGTTCCAACCCATACCTAACATAAACCTAAGTAAATGGATATACAGGATGTACCAAAAGTTACAGCCCAAACTTGAAGGATTTCTAGGCCCAGAACCAGCTAATGTTGTTTAATTTAACTTTTGAATGAGTGGATGGATTTAAAAAATTCTTGCATCAGTTTACAGATAATTTCAGACCCTTTCAAATGATGTATCACAAAGGGCCCTAACGTAGTTCAAAATTCGACCGTAGAGGGCGCTGGAGTTCAGCAAAAGTAAAAAAATTTTACAAAATTGAATTCGCAATGAAATTAGCTTTCAAGTGATCACAAGTGTATTGCCATCATTTAAAATTTTGAAAAGGGTGTTGGTGGGGGGTAGGGGGTGCGTTGGAAAACTTCGCTAAGCACGGATTTAAGTATCCCCCTCCAAACAAAAATCGACCTGTTTCAGCGTTCTTCCCTCAAATCACTGTTCCAGAAGTTATTCAGGGTGTTTCGTGTTAAATGGTAATAAACAGTTATTTGATACCTAATTAATTGTAGCTCACGTTGTATTTGGTACTTACTGCAAAAACAATAAACACAAACGCGACATAATTTGACATTATAGGCGACAAGATTTAACTTACCAGTTGCTCGATTTTTTGATTATGTACCGCTTTTGCCTTGATCACGTTTCTGATTAGCTAGCTAGATAGACGATCATTTCAGGTGGTAAATTATCGTAATATCACGAGTGCCAGGGGTTTTACAGCTATAAAATCTCGCGGTAAAATTCCGCGCACGAGTGAAATTTGCTGAGACTATTTCACGAATGGAGGAAAAATCAGTTTGTAAAGAATTGTTATTGTTGTCTTTTAAACGTGAAAAGATGAATTTATTTGATGTTGATTTCATATCAAGTGACATTGGTTTTAGTTGTCAGTCTCGTTGTCAGTTTCTTCATATTGGCAGGCATGCTGGTGTTTTATCACTATAAAACGATACGGTGGTGTTTTGTTTAGTCGCTGTAAAACGGCATGTTGTTCGTTTATCAATATAAAACTGACGTGATTGGCGAAAGCTTGACGTTGGAACAGCTTTTTATTGGTCGATTATGAGTGGAAATGTTTTACTATACACATAATCTCCTTAATGAATTGATTGTTATCGTCAATTTTTTCGAATGCATAACACGAGGGCTAATAACGTTATTGGAATGCATGAGAAAAAATTACCTGATACAATCAATGCACGAAAGAGATTCAGAAGATTAAAGGCATGTTTATAATGGGAATAACCCTAATTTTATTCTCTAACCGTAAAAATTCAGAGATAGGGTTTTAATGGAGTCGTTCACAATGATCTCTTTATTTATTCTATAATGTGAACGCGTTGTCAAATGGAAAATCTAAAGAAAGCTAGCATACATGGCAGAAAAGGCCCCCAGAAGGTTCATTTCCATTCCATATTTAGGTCCCATCAACTACAAACAGAATATTTTCTCAAAAAAAACGAACATTAACTTTGCCTATAAATCCATTAACACCTTAAAGCGCAACTTATGCCACACAAAAGACAAGCTAAACGTATTAAAGAAAAGCGGAATTTACCAGTTGCAGTGCAACGACTGTAAAACAACATATATCGGTCAAACAAAGAGACATTTAGGCACTCGGATCAAAGAACATCTTGGCAAATCAAGTAAATCTCATTTCAAACACCACCTTACCTTCACCGGCCACAATTTCATCCCTCAAACTAACTCAAAAATTTTACATTACTGTGGAAGACCCGGATTAGAGATGAACCTTCTGGAGGAATTAGAAATTAAACGAGCAATTTTAAACAAGAATAAAAATACTGTCAATGTACAAACCGACGAATCCCTCAATTTTACTCCTATTTTTAAGCATCTTTTATTGTAAACCAAATCATTCATTTTGGAACGCACCCTAGTGACATTTAATTTTAAGGTTATAACGATCACGTGACTTACGTCAATGAAAAACGAACATGGCTGTGGAACTGTGATAAACAAAGCCTGTGATAAAACTTTTAATTAGTTTCTAAGTTTTTAAATTTTAATCAAGTTAAATGTAAATAAAATTAGATAAGTCACAGTGATCAAACTACATGAATGTAATAACTTGTTATAGATAACTCCCTGATGATGCCCTAACCAGGCGAAACATGTCGGAAAAATAAAAAAACTTATGCACAGACACTAACTTTTCTTCTTGAATACTAATAGAATGTAAATGTTCTTAAAACTGTTCTTAATTTTGGTTTGTTTATGACGAACAATTTAATTTGTTCTTGAAAAGCCATTTCTACTGTCTTTCAACTTTTAGTATAAAAAGTAGGTATGTGTCTACTAATAAAAATGCTTATTAATCAAGGCCATCAGGTGTAATAATTATATACGACGATACAGTAAATATTCAAGATGTCCTCCACTTTAGTCTATTATTATTACAAATTAAAAAGACCTCCTTCACTTTCTTTTTCTTTGTTCACATCCATCATTCATGTTAACCATTTTAAGATCCCAAAATTACGAAAAGTTTTAATAGCTACAATTTTGAAATTTTAAAGGAATATTTCAAATTCCACAATTTGTCAACTTACAGAAAATTCTTGTAATCTTATCATAGATCAAATTGAAAGATATTTTGAACATTTATTCTGCAATATCAGTCTGAATGCTTATGCAATAATTTTAGAAGTTCGAATTGTCTGCAAACAGGAAAATTTGTAATATCTGCGCATAACTCGAAAACGGATGAAAATAACTAACATGTTTGTATGACAAAAAAAGTTCACTTATAAATTCTGCATTCACCTGTTTAAAAACATACAGTGTGTTACGTTTGAAAAAGTTGAGAAAAACTGCTTTAAAAGGACCCTATACGTTAAGGGCGAATTCTCGGCCCATAGTCGAAAATGACCAAATTATTTTTTTTTAGTGTAAGTGAGACCAGATGTTTGCTAAAGTAATATTATAAGTACAGGGTGCCGCAACACCGATGTGCAACGTATTCATGACCCTTCATTTTGAAGCTATCGTTTTTACAAAAATACAAGCGCGAAGGTATCCCCCTGTACATGCGGAGCTGATCAGCGTTTATTTCATTTCAATATCTTTTTTACGTCCGAAGATATTCAAGAAGCAAAGATTTAAAAAAAAAACCTGTATATCTTGAAAACGAAAAATTACTCTTTATTAATTTTTTTTATGGGCATGAATTATAATCTCCTGAATCGATTAAGACTAAATGCAAAAAAATTGGCCCAAGCAGTCACACTTTAAATTGAACCTGCATTTCAAGATGGCGATGTCAAAATTATGTAATATGAATAGGAATCCAGGATGGGCCTATATTGTTGCTTAAATCAGGTTGTTATGTGTCATATATGAAATAGCATAATGTGAATTGTCTGCAAATTCACATTATGGTTATCTGTTCGTACTATACGGCAAGAAATCAGCTTGGTTTTGAACCAAATTGCATAGGATAATATACTTAAAATTACTGATTTTTAAAAATTTATATTTTCTTAACTAAAAATTACTCTTCTTTTATTTTTCAAGGATTCATTAATTGAGCATTCCTCTTTCCAAAACTACAAAAAAAAAGAAAATTCTCCCAAGCAGTCACTAATGACTAGGGCCCTTTACAAAATTTGCAAATTAATTCTGAACACTCTGTACATAGAAAAACATCTAAAATCGGATCAGAGATTTTTAAATAAAATGA
The DNA here is from genome assembly GCA_963924575.1 of Pycnomerus fuliginosus. NCBI lineage: Eukaryota > Metazoa > Arthropoda > Insecta > Coleoptera > Zopheridae > Pycnomerus > Pycnomerus fuliginosus. The sequence goes on along the minus strand of OZ004625.1, from coordinate 13,076,769 downwards.
TGTAAACTCCAATTGCTCGCAAACCAAGGACTCAAAAGCCAAAATATTTCAAGGATGAATAAAGGCTTCTAAAGGGGTTATGAATATGCTAAAATATACCTGTTATACCATTTAAGAAAAGTCAACTTTGGCTTGTCAAATTTTTTTTTAACCATCCTGTACATTTAGAAACATTTTCCTGAAATGCGCCTTCATTTCTAGTGTAAACATGCATATGAAACAAAATTCATAACTTGGATGGTTTGGCCGCTATACCTAATCATGATAATAATTTTATTGTTTATAAAAATTTAATACAATTCTCTAGCAAGAGTTTGATGTGTGTACTTGATATAACCTAACAGTCTCTGAAAAGAAGATAAAAACAATGTTTCGAAGAAAGGCCAAGTGAAATTAGCAGCCAGTTAAAATGAACGATCTGAGCTTGAGACAGCTAGTTGTAAAGTTCTATAGGCTTGCAATGGTTTTGTTATTTCTGCACGCAAGGATTTGATGGATGTCTCCTGCTATCCACCCTGATGAGCATGTGACGAAATTCCTGATAACGAGGACAATCAAAGCGAATATGATCGAGGCTTTCCAATGAATTCAGATTACACATTTTATATTTGTAAGTTGCCTAAGTAATGTTTTCATTGACATTAATTTATTGCTTTTAGGTTTTACAAAATTATGTTTCTCTGTCTATGATAACTATTAACTGATTACGGTGAATCGTGAAAGAGCTCGTATTTTTTTTTAGTCTCCAAACGCAGGCAAGCTGCAAAAAATCATAATAATATCGTCTTCCACAAGTGTTTGCGGCTAGGCAATTCTGTCAGCTGCGTATTCTGTATGACTATTCTTAATCGGATTCGTATTATTTTCAATAATTGAAAATTTAAGACTGAATGTCTCCAAATATCTGTATCCATCAAGTCACAATTCTATTTAAAAATTCGCCCCGATTACGGGCTTGGTCCGAGGCTTTGTCCCATGATGGCGCATCCACCATTTGTGCTTGTACGCGCTCCTCGAATATAATGTAATGATGCATCAAGGCTGCAACCTATACCGGCATCCATCGATTCAGGTCAGATTTTGTTGAAAATACGTTAACGTTACATGTATATTATTATTAATTAACAGGGGTTGATGGAAAATTGTAGAAAAATTGGATACGAAATTGAGCATTAGGTAAATACTTAATTTGAATTGATGATTATGGCGATCATTTTTTGATACACTAGTAAAAAAGGTTGCGAAAGGAGTTGAAATTTACGTTATTTATGATGAGAATACGTGCATTATTAATAGAGCGCCGATTTCTAGTTCTTTTGGTAGCTTTACTTTTATGGATGGCGAATTAAGTAAATATAACGAAATCTTTATATTTACTAATTGAGCCAGTTTCTTTTATGTTTTCCGTCTTTTTCAATATTTTTGCGCTTATATTTAATTGCGTTTGTCTTTATTTCTGCGTTTATGCTTTTTTGGAGTGCATTTTAGCACATTTTAGGAAACTTAAGCAACGCTTGTTTGGTCAAGTTAATTAATAAATAAAATAACGGTCAAAATACCAAACCAATCACAACCATCAATCTGACATAATAGCGCATGAATCATTTACGTTTTAACTTTGTAACACTTGAATTTCGCGCGAAAATCTAGTGGCAGAGATCGGTTGAGGTTGGCAGAACGGGCAAGGTCGCGATAAGCGCGGGAGAAAAAGTTTTTTTCTTCGGGCAGCCATCGGTGTAACAACACAAATAAACGTGAAAAATCACACCGGCCCAAGTTCCACTAAAGTGGCTGTGAATTGTTAATAACGAAGGCCGATAACTAACTGAGTAAGTCATAAGGCGATGTTTACTTGAAATTCGTTATTTACAATTTTTGTTTCTATATATCAGGGCCTTCAACTAGATCTAACTTCGTCCATTCCGCCCGGCGGTTATTTTTTGCTACCGCACGCGTAATAATTTCATCGATATCGTCGCACCGATAAATTGTTTAGAACCAACAATTTGGTTACAATCAGAAACCTGGTGTAAATCCTGCCAACCGACACCAGGAGTATCAAGGTGGCGTAACCGCCCCCGAAGAAAGCGAGTCGTCCCACGCCTGCCCCTCAAGCCGACTCTGTCCACGGTAATCACGGTTATCTCACGAGGTCAGTTTTGACCAAACAGCGCCGATCGTCCGTCGCTGGAAAACAGCTAAGTTGTCTCCTCGATTTTTTATATTGTTTCATAACCTTTGTTAGGATTAGTTGATTCGGCCTTCAGCCAATTTCTGTTTATTTTATTAGGCCTTCAGCCTGATTGTTAACGTTTTTTAATCCCCTGTTATCCTCAAAATTCAATTGCCATTTTTATTCATCAATATATTTTTATACACTTAGTGTCCACTCTTATTATCATTTTTTTAATAGGCCCACTAATCCCCAATACTGGCTTTGGCCGGCTGCGAAAGGCAGAATAGGTTACAAAAGTGGCGCACCCAACGTGGGGCCAGGTTGAAGAAGTGATTAATAAGAGTGCACAGTTGCATGTTAGAATAGTAGAAAAAAAAAAAACTTAGCATTTCCATCGACTGGCTGGCAATTAAGGGCGGCTCAAAAATTAGGCGGTAAAAAGTAAGTTGTGTTAGTATGCACATTTCCGGACTTATCGAAAGTAGTTTTCAAAGTCAGTAAGGGAAGCAGGTACATTGAGTTGTGTTGTCAATATCTGCTATTATTGATATGAGTCGTTCATTGTTAATTAAGTGAATTTTTATAAACGTTTTTTTGTGCTTTTGCACGAATTGGCATATGTGTACGTGTTTTTGCATAGTGTACAACCCCCACGGCCACGTCTAGCTGTCTGGGATATTAATATGCGCTACTTCTAGATTCTCGAAAGGAATCTCTAGAAATTTAAGTAGGTAGGCTATCCATTTCTGCTGGAGTTGAGTATTTGGTGTGAAACTCGTGAAGGAATTTTGGTTGATTGAGTGGGTTGAGCGCGTTGAAAATTTTGTGGATGCTGTTTCCGAAATTGATTTAGTTCTGCCGGTATTGAATATTTATTTTGGACTATTTTCAAGGTCATCCTGATTTTACTAGGTAGTATCAACATGGATGCATTCGCGTTGGAGCCATATGAAATAGACTACGAACTGTCTATCAGAGGACTGTCGACCTCTCCATCTGAGTTGACGAAAAGAAAAGCCCTGTCTGTATTGCTGGCCGAGGAGAGCGCAGACGCTGCAATAGCTCCTTATTTAGACCCGGAAATTCCTTTTGACCAAGAGAAGGATGAGATTATAGAGACGTGTAGTTCGGTAACGGCGGCAATAGTAGATATATCTGCAGAAGATAAAACAGTTCTTCCTGCCATATTAGTAGCGATCGCCACTTCCAGGCTGATTCACGTAGAGGAACGTGTTAAAAGGATTCAAGAAAAGGGAACTGTAGAAGAAATAGAACAAATTAAAGGCTTCAAAAAGACATAGCGAATCTACATCCTTGCTTTGAGAGCGGATATTGAGGAGGTCAAATCTTCCCTCGATCTTGAAGATGGTAAGGCATTTTATACTCCCCCGCCACAAAGTAGACAACCGGTTGTTGAACAGGATTCCGTCCCGACCAAGGTTACTCATATTCCAGCAACTGAACAAGTCAGAAATCCTGGAATTCACTGCTGTCAGGAATCTTCCTCCAGAAGGGCCAACGTGTATAAATGGAACATAACTTACAATGGCCAAAACAGACCAGAATCGGTAAATTTATTCCTGAAAAGGCTCGAAGCTTTGCGAATTGCTCGAGGAGCGACAAAAGAAGACGTATATAGGGCAGGCATTGACATTTTTGTCGGTTCTGCCTTATCGTGGTTTTGGGCCAACCAAAAAAGATCTCGCATTCACGACTACGATTCCATGGTAACTGCCCTGAGGAAAGATTTTATGCCCAAGGACTATCAGGATAATTTGCACGATACAATCCGTAAACGGAAGCAAGGGCCTAACGAAAGAGTCGCTGTTTTCATCTCGAAAATGGAGAATTTATATAACTACCTGGAGGAGGAAACTTCGGAAGAAACCAAGGTGTCTCGAATCAGAAAAAATTTGAGAGATGAGTACAAACGCGCTTTGGCTTTACAGCCGATTGCATCCGTACGTGAACTTGCAGATCTTTGTGCGACCTTACAGGATACCTTGGACCTGGAAAATGATGGAACTACGGATTCAGCGAAGAACGAAGTGTTCGTCATGGAACCGGATTTGCCGTTAGATACTACCACGAACGTTAGTAAGCGCAGCGCTAAGTTTGGCGGAAGGTGCTGGAATTGCAACAAACCAGGCCACAGAAGATCAGCATGTAAAGAAGAGAAAAAACCGTACCGCAAAAATAATCAGGTTGACGAGAAACCTGCCTGTGGTTGTCCAAAAAACCAAGAACTGGGAGGCAACTAGTTGGCCGGTTGTATCCCGAAACTTCGAAGGCCATTCTAGCAGTTAATGATTGGAAGGAGTGGCTTAGTACCGTGAAGAATTTTTTCAGACCTCCCACAGTAGAGCTAAGTATTTCTTTCGTAAATAATTCAGTAGATAATAGGCCTTTCATACCGTTTAAAATTTTCGATCTCAATTGTACAGGCTTAATAGATAGTGGTGCAAACAAGAGTGTGATAGGAAGGGTTGGGTTAGATCTTCTGACTGAATTTAAGACCAGGATAAAACCCACAATCTTCAAATCAGTTAACTTAGCAGACGGTTCGCAATTGAGAATCGAGGGAATAGTTACCTTGCCTGTTGTTATAGATAGAGTGAGCAAACCAGTAGATTTTCTCATTGTACCGTCATTAAATAAGCACTCATTTATCTTAGGAAGTGATTGCTTAAGGGTGTTTAAAGCCTGTTTAACTTTCAGAGATAGAAAACTAACAGTTCAAGAATCACCAGTGCATGCAACCACTGAGGCAGCGACCGTGGTTGAAGTATTGGAGGTGGAAAATCTTCAGGAAGAACTAAACGGGAAGACGAATGGCAGATTGGAGCTGACAGCCGTGCAGGAGTCGAAGTTAAAGGAGGTAGTGCAGGAGTTCGAAAAGCATCTGTCACCGAGCGATAGGCTGGGGCGAACCAATATAATCAGCCATCACATTGACACAGGCACGAGCACCCCTATCAAGCAAAGACCCTATTCCATGTCGCCGTACGTGCTGGAAAAGTTGAACCGACATGTGGATGAAATGTTAAGACTAGGAATCATACAAAGGTCGAACAGCCCCTGGGCGAGCCCAATCCTGCTAACTGAAAAGAAAGACGGTACAGACCGGTTTTGTTTTGACGGTCGAAAGCTCAACACGGTAACAAAAAAATGCGCCTACCCGCTCCCTCGCATTGATGACATATTAAAAAAACTTGTTTCAGCAAAATTCCTGAGCAGTGTGGACTTAAAATCCGCCTTTTGGCAAATCCCTCTGGATGAGAAGTCAAAAGAGAAGACCGCGTTCATAGTTCCCGGACGTGGCCTGTTTGAATTCGTCGTGATGCCATTTGGTCTGTGTAACGCCGCGCAGAAAATGCAAGAACTGATGGATACTGTCCTAGGATATGAGCTGGAGCCATATGTATTCAAATATTTAGATGATATCATAATCAGTACCCCCAGTTTTGAGAAGCACCTTGAGGTACTAAAATTGGTCTTTGAAAAGTTGAAAACTGCCGGCCTCACTATAAACTTCAAAAAATGTGAATTTTGCCTACCTTCATTATCGTACCTGGGATATGTTGTGGATGGGCAGGGATTACGTACAAACCCCGAGAAAATTGAGACCATGGTCGGGTACCCAAGACCTAGAAATGCCACGGAGGTCAAGAGATTCCTGGGAATGGTGGGGTGGTATAGAAAATTTCTGAAAGATTTCTCAACTCTAACAGCACCCATAACAAACCTAATCAAGGGAAGAAAAAAGGGCCAGAAAATCATTTGGAACGAGGATGCTGAGGCCTCATTTACGAAAATCAAGGAATTATTGACCTGCGCACCCATATTGGCATCCCCTGACTTTAAGGAAAGGTTTTACATACACACCGATGCATCTGATCTGGGGGTGGGAGCATTTATCACCCAGATACATAATGATGGGTTGGAGTATGTGATCGAGTATGCTTCTAGAACGTTGACCGATCGAGAAAAGAAGTTTTCGGTATCAGAAAAGGAGTGTTTAGCACTGAAATTCGCTCTGCATAAATTCAGAGGGTACGTAGAAGGGGTAGCTTTCACTGTATACACCGATCACAGCGCGTTACAGTGGTTACAAAACTTAAAAAATCCAACAGGTAGACTATCGAGGTGGGCACTAGAAATGCAACCCTTTCAAATGACCATTTTACATCGGAAAGGTACACAAATGAACGTCCCAGATGCGCTGTCCCGAATGAACGTCGAGGTGTGCGTTGTAGAATTTGGAGAAGAAGCGCGGAGACTAGATCGTTGGTACCAAAAGATGTTAGGAAAAGTTAGGGATAACCCACAACAATGTCCAGAATATAAAATAGAGCAAGACCATCTGTATAAATATGATCCTTCACCTAGGGATGTAGAAATCAATTTTCCGGAGTGGAAATTAGTAGTTCCACAGGCGGAACGAAATAATGTGTTAGTAGAATGCCATAACGACCCTCGAGCCGCACACCTAGGAGTATTTAAAACTTGGCACAGAGTGAAGGAGCAATACTTTTGGCCTGGAATGCTTCAGACTATTAAAAGGTTCATTAAAGAATGTGATATTTGCGCAGCAAGTAAGACTCGGACGACATTACAGGTTGGCTTCATGGGTAAACCAAAGACCATCAGATTTCCATTTCAAGTTATTTCGGCAGATGTTCTGGGGCCTCTTCCAGCTAGTAAAAACGGTAATCGATACCTTCTAATTGTCTCGGATTATTTTTCAAAGTATACGCTGATGCATCCCTTGAAAAGGTGCTCGGCCTCTGCAATTGTGAAGTTTCTGGAAGATCAAGTATTCCTTGTTTATGGAGCGCCACAGATCTTGATCTCGGATAACGCGAAACAATTTGCAGGAACAGCTTTAAGAAGTCTGCTCAGAGAGTACAAAGTTCAGCCTTGGTTTAACGCTAAATATCATGCCCAATCAAACCCAGTCGAGAGAATTAACAAAGTAGTCAATGCAGCAATAAGATCTTTCATTGTAGGCGGTGACCACCAAACCTGGGATAAGTATATCCACAAAATCGCCTATGCCATACGTACAGCGATTCACGAATCTACAGGCTTTGCCCCTACCTTTGTTAATTTTGGCAGGTACGTCCCGCCCCGGGGTGACTACTATGGAGCAGTAGATGAGCGGCAGATAATCCAGTTGGAGAAGATGGGAAGGGCTGCTTATGGCAATGCCGTGGAACACTTACCTGAAATTTACAAAGATGTGCGGAAGCATCTGGAGCAAGCCTACCGGAAATATTCCAGGTATTACAACAGAAGAAGGAGAGAGGCCGATGAATATGACGTGGGAGATTTTGTATGGAAATATAATAGAGTATTATCACAAGCGAGTAAGGATCGGATGGCGAAATTGGCGCCGAAGTACATTTTATGCAAAATTCGTGGTAAATGCTCGAATCTAGTCTATCAGTTGGAAACCACAGAGGGCCGTGACCTAGGACGATATCACGTGCAGGATCTTAAACCATACCAGGGGACAAACGCTGATGCTGCGGGTGTGGAGTGGAAATCCGATGAGCACAGCTCTAGTAGTAGTAACGGGTCCATTTCAGAAGATGCTTCGGATAGTGGCTCAGACCAGGAGTCAGGAAGTGGTTCTGATTATGTTCCTGACGATGTTGACGAAACATTTTACTAGCAGGTGGAATTTTGGAGTAAAAGATGGGATGAATGTGAACGAATGTAGTGTGAATGAGAGAATTTCTGCTTGCTTGAATAAGATTGATGGTAACTGTGCTCGAGAGTATCTTCCTCTCGTCTAACGTATGGTTGTGCTCGCCTGTGGGTAGTTAAACGACGCAGAAATAGCTAGTTAGAGATCAGCAGATTATTAGTGATGTAGTAGATGTTCCTAGGATGTAGAATTGGTTGTGGTGGTTGTGTATACGGTACTGTACTGTCTAGTCTATGCATATATGCCAGTTGTTAGTGTCTACCCGGCATTATGATGATTAAGCATGATGCGGGTGCAAGAAATTTGTGAGCTATTCACATGGATTGCAGGTTTTGCAATGCTGATTCACCGAAAAGTGAAAATAGTTCAGGAATTTCGGAATAGCATGGGGTACCCCAAGGGGTGCAGCATATGGTTTCCCTAAAAAGGAGGTATTGGCAACAATTATCTTTTTAGGACAATTAAAATCTAAAAATCTTTTCGACTAGCTCTAGATTTTTTAGAAAGATGAGGGGGTGTGTAACACTTGAATTTCGCGCGAAAATCTAGTGGCAGAGATCGGTTGAGGTTGGCAGAACGGGCAAGGTCGCGATAAGCGCGGGAGAAAAAGTTTTTTTCTTCGGGCAGCCATCGGTGTAACAACACAAATAAACGTGAAAAATCACACCGGCCCAAGTTCCACTAAAGTGGCTGTGAATTGTTAATAACGAAGGCCGATAACTAACTGAGTAAGTCATAAGGCGATGTTTACTTGAAATTCGTTATTTACAATTTTTGTTTCTATATATCAGGGCCTTCAACTAGATCTAACTTCGTCCATTCCGCCCGGCGGTTATTTTTTGCTACCGCACGCGTAATAATTTCATCGATATCGTCGCACCGATAAATTGTTTAGAACCAACAATTTGGTTACAATCAGAAACCTGGTGTAAATCCTGCCAACCGACACCAGGAGTATCAAGGTGGCGTAACCGCCCCCGAAGAAAGCGAGTCGTCCCACGCCTGCCCCTCAAGCCGACTCTGTCCACGGTAATCACGGTTATCTCACGAGGTCAGTTTTGACCAAACAGCGCCGATCGTCCGTCGCTGGAAAACAGCTAAGTTGTCTCCTCGATTTTTTATATTGTTTCATAACCTTTGTTAGGATTAGTTGATTCGGCCTTCAGCCAATTTCTGTTTATTTTATTAGGCCTTCAGCCTGATTGTTAACGTTTTTTAATCCCCTGTTATCCTCAAAATTCAATTGCCATTTTTATTCATCAATATATTTTTATACACTTAGTGTCCACTCTTATTATCATTTTTTTAATAGGCCCACTAATCCCCAATACTGGCTTTGGCCGGCTGCGAAAGGCAGAATAGGTTACAACTTCACCACTCCACTTCACCACTTAAAAAAAAGGGAGGTTACTGCAATCACTAGAATTTTCGAATTTGAGATAACACCAGATCTTCACGTTTTGAGGTCTCAGGAACTCAAAAAAGTGGTTTTAAAAATGTATGTGTGTACGTTCGTACGTGTAAACAGTAAACACTATTACCTACGTAATAATAAGTACTAGAGATGGCAACCGAACAAAAGAATTTTTATACTTTAGTTTTGTCAAAAATCTGGCCATCAAATATAGTTGTGGGAAACTTGTTTATATTTGCTGAGGTTGTTGCTTCAGAGAATTTCGCGATATATTGAATCCTTCCTGAGTTATCCAGAAAATTATGAAAAATGCGATTTTAAAGAAAAATTAATATCTCCCTAACGTTTGATGCTATTTAAATGAAACTTGAAACTTTTATATTTGTGACAGCTGTCAATTGAATGACATCGACAGAAATTTTCTAGGCCTTCTAGATTTCCAGCAGACAGTTAACTGTTTATTGAATTTTAACATCATCTTCCGATCCATAAGTACCTACAAACAAATATGTGACTAACTTTAAATTTTTGAAAAAGTATGTCAAAGTCTGCGTCACATGACTTCAAAACCTATTTTATTATAGTTTAGAATTTTTTTTTCATAAAGTTTGAAGGGCTGAATTTAACAATTTATTCGTAGCAATTTTCAAATGTTGACGATCTATCTGTTAATTCATTTTCGAGAAGCAAATTTTTTTGTGTATCTGATGGTGTTAAATTTCAATATGGTAGCCATAAGAGAATCAAGATTTAATTGTCGTTGCTCAAAATCTAGAAGGCCTAGGAAATTTCTGTCAATGTTATTCAATTGACAGCTATCAAAGGTATAAAAGTTTCAAGTTTCCGAAACCATACCACAAATTATACAGGGTGCCTCAAAACTCGTGCACTTCGGGCGTAAGGGAAAAAATAAACTGCTTGAGATTATCTTGTTTGAACCCCAATTACAAAGGTGTAAACCCCCAAAACGAAAAGTATTTACACGCTTTCTCTGAAATGAATTATCCAATTGATTTGTTTATCAATGTTTATGATGCAATGTATGTGCATGAACGTGAAGCATAATTGCTGAGAAAATTAGGGTAATTTTTCGAATTATTGGAGTTATTCATTGTCTAATTTTTTGGAAATTGGACAACACCATATGGCAACCTAGCTTAATGCTATTTCGAATATTATTTGTTACCTTGGTTTTTGGTGTATGTAATTATTAAAATAAAAGATGTAACATGTTGTCAGATTTCCTTATATTTGGAACATTCCATCTCTGCGGTAGTGCCTCTTAAAAAAAATTTACTATAACTTTTATATGCTTCATACACAACGCCTTGGACACGAGATGCGCGAGTTTTGAGACACCCTATATTAAAATTAAAAATTGCAGCTACGACATGTTCCGGCTACTACGTGTAAGTATATTCAATACCACATTATAGAACTGAAACTTTCAAAAACATGTTTGAGGTTAAATTGAAATTAAGTTATTATGAAACAATTTAATATTTGTAAAGGATATTATTGAAATTTTAAACAATTTAAACTGAAAGGGTTTTTCTTGTCACCCTGTATATGCTGGTTTCAGGCTTTTTTGATGGTGCGGTTTTATGCTATTTTAAACGCTTTAATCAAAAAAGTAGAAATCCATCCAAAAAATGGCTGAAATCGTTACGAAATTAAACTCCTCTTATTCTTGCCTCGTAATATAATGAAGTTAATTTGTATTATAATACTTTTTTTTCGAATTTTCTCCATCCATAATGCGTTAGAGAAGATTTCAGGATTAGGAAGTCGGCCAATTCCCCCAGATTTCTGGATGAAAAGAAAAGCTTAAAAGCCCCAGGAAGTGGTTCGTTGTTTGATTATACCTCGATCTATAATGGACAAATCGAGAGGTTTCGACGACCGGAAACTGCTGAAGAGTTTCTTTTGAGCGAAATGTCGGATAAAAAATAACCAGCAGCTAATTAATTTGATTTCTGATTGCCTCAAGTGCGTGTTTCCTCCTGCGCTGCCAGTGAAAATAAACAAACGGGAAAAAGACGGAAGGTTTATAATCCAAACAAAAACACCGCAACCGAGTGTAATTCGGGCCACTCTACCCATACACAATAATGAACATTTTAATTAGCATTACAACTGGCAACTCCCATCGGGGTTGGCTATGAATACGGTATATGTTAGCGCCCTTTCTATACTTTGCGTTATTACGTTCCCTTCCATGTTATGTATCAAGGGGGAACAAGCCTTACATGAGATAAAGCCCAGGGCTGGATTGTTGATTTTCAGAAAAAATAAAACTTGATGCTCGCTTTTTTCTTATGAAATATTTATTTCAAAACACCCGATATCTGAGGAAAAAATCAATGTTACGAAGTGCACTTCATTACTGCTGAGACCCAGCAGGAAACATTTTCCGAAGCCAATCTCCTCTTCTTTTGCTCGGTTTAAATTGAATTTCCGAACCTTTCAACGGCAACGTATCGAAGTTTACGGTTATCGTATAGTGTAGTACTTTGTGACTTGCAGGTATTATTGGATATCTCCATTTTGATTTTATTCTTTTCGATTCTGTTTTTTTTTTCAACAAATGAAAGCAATTTGTTTATTGAAAATGGACCAAAACACTACCAAAATGATGTACAGCATTAATATAACAAGAACTTGATTTTTTATCGGATAAATTTTCCAAACTGACGATAAACTTTCTCGAGCTAAAGCTCTCAAGCTCTAATCAGAATATAAATGCCCAATTCAACTCGCAAAATTATCTAAAACGGAAGTTTAGAGTCTGACTTTGGAAAATTTTGCCGATAAAAAATCAATGGTCGCGTTATATTTGCTAAGATTATTTCCAGAATCCCGTTCGTTTTTTTCTTCATTTTGACATTTTCATTTAACTGCTCAATATGGATAATATAATCGTATATATAGTTATCTACTTTAATAATTTTTAACTTACTTAAAACGTCGGTGAAAGATTTCCATCAAAATGCAAATTCAGTTCCTTTCAACAAATTGTGGTGCTATCGATATAAAAATCAATGGTCACTACTATAATTATTTCCAAAATCACACTTTCATAATACGTGATTATTAAAAAACTTCAATAAAGATTCTGTTGTCAAAAGTTCACTTTGTACTGCTAATACGTGACAGAATCAAAATTATTTTCTTGCATTTTATTTCTGAAAATGTCAAACTTAATACCCAACATTTCTTTATCTACCGATAGGAAGTAAAAATTATTCATCGCTTCGAAGACATACTTGGTTTATTGGACCCAGTTTTACATATAAAAGAAAACCTAGAATTCATATCTCATATGTATCACAAAGCCAAAAGCCAATGGAGGTCCAAACTGCACATAGGTACAAATTTTCACAATGGATGTAAGGTATATGCAAGAGCGAGCATAATTTCCAGTAATTTACAGCTAAAGATGTAAAAATATTGTTTTTAACCTCGTTCATTGGTTGCGAGTATACATTTGATGGGTTGTTTGTGTACATTTGACAGATAATGGAAATAATCTCCCTAAAATACATTCGAGGTCAAATCTGATTGCTTTTAAGAAATTTTACTCCAAAATAAAAAACTCCAGCTTGATGTCGTTATTGTCGTGTTTCTATCGGGCAATTTCTTCTCGTTTAATTTTCAAGCAACCAAATGTTCGTAAAGAATGACAGTTAATCGATAAAGACAATTTCTTGTGTATTTACCCCCGAAAAACTTAAAGGCACAGTGAACTAAGAAACTCATGTATTTTTTATTGCATAAAAGAACAGAAGATTACTTATTATTATTATTATTATATTATTATTAAAAATCCATCATGACGTCATCAGTGATAAACCGCGTGTGCTTGCACTTGGAAAGCATTATTGTCGCTGCATCAAAGCATTTCCTAAATTCAAGCATCATCAACCCCTCACTTGCAATGTTGCAATACATCATTTGAAAGCTAATTTAAGTACGAATCCAATGCTGCAAATATTTTTAATATCCGTCTACCTTCCAGCCCGATCAACAGTAAAATTTTAAATTGCATTTGGACCTTTTGTGATACATCATTTTAAAGGGTATGAAATCCTCTGTAAACCAATGCAACAATTTTTGAAATCCATCCACTCGTTCAAAAGTTACAAAAGAAACAATAATTATTTCTACGGCGAGAGGTCCATAAGATCACTGCAGGCTAGCAAGCATGAGCGGGCAACTGTATCACTGATGACGTCACGCGCCTCACTCAAACCGATTCTAGCAACGAATTGAAGTTCTTTGGGGCAATTTTATTTAGGGCTACATTTATAAAATACTACAATCTATCAATTAGACTAATTTTTGATAAATTAATATTTTAGAGTTTACTGTTCCTTTAAAATCGCATTTTTTTAAATGAACGGAAAGGTTCCCTAAAGTCACAGTGAAAACAAGAAATTATTTATTGCTATAGGCACAAAAGCAATTCAGGTTCAGGTCCTCCACACATAGAAAAGTTTATTTAGAGTAAATATACAGGGTGCCTCAAAGTCAAAACTCGGGCACTTCGGGCCCGAGGCGTTGTGGAGGATCATGAATGAAGCATAAAAGTGTTAGTAATTTTTTTTTAGAGACACCACTGTAGAGATAGAATGTTGATATTTACTTACTCCAATAACTAAGGTAACAAACAATATTCGAAATAGCATTAATCTAGGTTGCCATATGGTTTTTGTCCAATTTGCAGAGGATTGGACAATGAATAATAATTATTATTTGAAAAATTACCCGAATTTTGTCAGCAATTACGCTTCACGTTCATGCACTGATAAACAAATCAATTGGATAATTCATTTTAGAGAAATTTACTTGTAGATTTTGGCCTTTCGATTGGTTACACCTTTGTGGTGGCTCAAATATTTAAAATAATCTCTAGCAGTTTATTTTTTTCCTTAGATCCGAAGTGCGCGAGTTTTGAGACACCCTGCTTGAAAAGTGTTACCACTTGCTTTAAAAATTACATATTTGATATAAAGAGATTTGAAATAGGATATTGTCGAAATATTCATTTGATTTAAAGATATGAAGCGTTTGCTTATGAATATGTATGCAAGTATATTCTTAGTTCAAAAAAATCAAATTACCCTGTATATTTGACTTTATTAGATGATGCAAGTTGCATCTCACCGTTACTTGTTAACATCAATTAAGTACATATACAAAATTTAACCAAATTGAATTTTGCGTCTTTTCCTGTACGCAAACCGATTACCCAAAATCGGGACTACCAATTGAAAAGCTGTTAAGAAATCTGGACTTTAGGTAAAAATCGGGACGCTAGTTTTTTAAGGAAATATCGACTATTTATAATGTTTTATTATTTATTATTATTTATGTTTATTCATGTTGAGATTTTTTTTGTTCATCAACTCCTGCATGATGATTTTTTGAAAATTGAATTTTATACAGCCGCTGGAAATTTTTCGCATACAATCGACACGCTTCGGCAGTTTTCGACTCCATACTCAGTAGGTACCCTTTGGCTAGAAAAATCGCAATTTTGTAATAACACTAAGACCACGTTGTAGCCCAAACTACTGCATTTATTTGGCTGAAATTTGGTACATGGAGATTAGGAGACCCGTTGACGTGCTGAAAGGCTATTGGTAGCAATTTGTCCATGGGAAGTGCCATTTAGGCATTTCAACTTTAAAATTTGAAACAGAAGACACGGAAATCAAAGACACACACGATAAGGAGGTTCCAGCCGCTTCTCTGCTTGCAATTTTTTTAAATAGCAACCCCCATTTTTCATTGCAGATTTGGATAAAGGAAGAAAAATTAAGCCTAAAGCACCTAACATGATGTAACTCGCTTACACCAGCCGCTTAGGTTTTATTAACATTTTTAGAAAAAAATGCGCAAGGCAGAGTGCTGTGGAAAAGTGGCTATAATTTTTAAGTCACGGACAATAATGATAAGAATGACACACCATTGTAAAGTAGAAAGGCTGTTCTACATTATGCTTGCAAAAAAGTCATATGAAAGCTGATTCAAACTCGATTTAAATAAATTTATTCTTGATGGAAGTTTAAAACCCGAATAACATGTTTTTCTTATGGAAAAAAGAACGATTTTAATTGTTTGTTTTTTTGACACTTTATGTGGGTACCGTTGAAAAAAGAAAGCAGTTCTGCACCCATCCATGTAGAGAAACTTGTAGAGTGCCATTTTCTTGAGGTTTTTTGGTATACAAAACGTAGAACAGTCTTTCTACTTTATAACGGTGTTTTATTTTTCTTTTTATTGGCTGTGGTTTTTTTTCTAAAAATATTAATAAACCTCATGATGGCTGCTGTAAGCGAGTTACATGTTAGGTGTTTTAGGCTTAGTTTTTCTTCCTCTATCCGCATCTGTATAGTGAAAAATAGGGGTTGCCATTAAAATTTTTAAAGTAGGACCCTACTTCCGGTATAACCGGAAGTGCCCCATAGTCGTCAATAATTTTAATAGATTCCGGATGCGTCCAGAGATACCAATACTGTTCCATATTCGTAAGACACCCTGTATCAAAAATTCAACTTTTTGCTTTAAAATATCGCGCTTCTCCGATAGTATTCTATTCGCTTTGTAATGGCAGAGAAATAGCAACTGATTGCCTTTGTTCTTAGCTATTAATAATACTTCTATACTGATGTTGTCACGATATAAATTGAGTTTTCATTTCATCATGAATGAGGTAATGAGAAGGTAAAACTGTAAAAGAAAAGCGGAATTAAAATTAAAATTGCACCCGACAGATGCTAAAGCAGATATAGATGTACCTATTTTTTCACAGCACCGCGAGCATAAAGATAAATCTCTGTGAAGAGGGTGGTTTACTATGTGCATTTCACCCCTTCATTACTAGAATGAAAACTGCAAAAAATGTCCCAGCACTTACGAAAATATATTTCGCCAATGGCGTCCTCTGAATGTGCGTCACCAACATGGCGACTAATGCAATGAACGAACGACCCCTTTTTGGGGTCGGGGGTGATGTAATCTACCCTACGGATCTGCAGGGATAGCGCTCGCCCCCTTGTGAATTCATTACACGACAGGGAGGCGATATCACACGGAGTGCTTGTTTTTTCGAACAGGACCGTACTAGGAATATTAATATTAGTCGTTTTCTACTGTGCTATAACTAATAATAACAAGAATTTAAAAAAAAGGAAATAATCCTCCATCCAGAACAATTTCCGTTTAATTTTCCTTGGGAGGGTTTATTTGAACGGGCGGTGGAAATCCCTGAAATTTTGCCGGGTAATGTACATAATGGAGGGTTGTGAATGTACAAGCCGGCGTATGTACACTGCGGGGTGGGAAGTCTGACACGGCCAGCTTCGATCCTTGCCGTGGGTGCCGCGCGTCACCATGACAACCGGCCTGGAATATTCGCACCCCGGTTCTACGAAATTTTTATCTCAGGAATATTATATAGCGCGGGAATGGAATTTGTTTTTTATCAATTACGCAAAGATATAACGTGAAATTTTAATTTCGCTTAATGCGTTTCGTTCAAATTTTGCGAGTTGCGAAATGAACATGAATTTGACGAGTTATGAAATAAATATGTGCTTAAATGGTTAAAGAGGAAAATCTCATCTCGCGTGATACGTTGTCTTTAACTGCGATATTACCTATGCTCACAATATCAAGCCATACAAGGTAAACTCATGCTCATCAGCGGGCTTTGGGATTTAAAGTCATATCGTTGATTCTGTCAGAATATCATTACAAAATCATTGACATCGTGTCTAAGGAAACAAAAATATTCATAATATTCCTCGAATATCCAGAAAAAATTTTAATTTACATCTACAATATATCGAATATTTTATGCATTTTTTAAGAATATTCCCTTCCCACATATATGTTCACCATATTATAGCCCAGTCAAATTAGATAAATCGAGTGAAAAAAATCCCGGAGTTGTTTTGAAATTTGGCATGGTTGTTCGCTAGTATCTACAGAACATCATACTAAAAGTACCCGAGGGTGGGGGGTGAGCGCGAGGGGGGGGAGCTGATTGAATGTGCATTTTCTGCGTTTTTCGTATATATCTCCGTAACTACCAAGCCTAGCGAAAATTATTCCATATACGAAATTAAAGCAGACTAAGTTTCCTATCAAAACGGCTCTATTCGTTTTTGTCGTAGGATTCATACTTTAAATGTTATAAGCTTGACAAGTTCTCATATTTACTTGGGATGGCTACAGCCAAGGAGTTTAAGGTTTTGACCCGCTCAAAAATAAAGTAGTGCTGAAAATTGGCACTTATGTTCTACTGGCAGTCCTGAATGACGTGTCAAAAGTTCCGGAGCCTGCGGTGCCGGCGTCCTATTCTTTTGGTACCGGAGGGCCTTAAGTGATAGTCATACATTATTTTCCGCATAACATGATTATTTATGAACCGATTTGATCGGGATTGGTCTCAAAATGACCGCAATGACCTAATCAATACTGATACTACTGATAGACTCCTGAAATTTTAAGATGAAACATCCTTTTTTTTTCTTGGAGAAATTGTGCTCCTGAATCGGCTTCGTGTTGCCTTTTTGCGATTATTTCTCCAACGGCTTATCGGACGACAAAAATGTATAGGATCCTTTCGTTGCAAATTTTATCCTGAACATTTCAGTTCCTACACATTTTTGTCGTTAGATAAACCATTGAGGAGATAATCGGAAAAAAGCAGCGCGAAGTCGGTACTGAAGTACGATTTCTCCGAAAAAGGACTTCGCGCTGCTTTTTTCCGATTATCTCCTCAATGGTTTATCTAACGACAAAAATGTGTAGGAACTGAAATGTTCAGGATAAAATTTGCAACGAAAAGATCCTATACATTTTTGTCGTCCGATAAGCCGTTGGAGAAATAATCGCAAAAAAGCAACACGAAGCCGATTCTAGAGCACGATTCCTCCAAGAAAAAAAATGATGTTTTATCTCAAGATTTCAGGAGTCTATCAGTAGTATCAGTATTGATTAGGTCGTTGTGGTCATTTTGAGACAAATCCCGATCAAATCGGTTCATAAATAATCATGTTAAGCGGAAAATAATGTATGACTATCACTTAAGGCCTTCCGGTACCAAAAAAATAGGACGCCGGCACCGCAGGCTCCGGAACTTTTGACACGTCATTCAGGACTGCCAGTAGAACATAAGTGCCAATTTTCAGCACTACTTTATTTTTGTGCGGGTCAAAACCTTAAACTCCTTGGCTGTAGCCATCCCAAGTAAATATGAGAACTTGTCAAGCTTATAACATTTAAAGTGTGAATCCTACGATAAAAACGAACAGAACCGTTTTGATAGTAAATTTAGTCTGCTTTAATTTTGTATATAGAATAATTTTCGCTAGGATTGGTAGTTACGGAGATATATACGAAAAACGCAGAAAACTCATATTCAGTCAGCTCCCCCCCCTCGCGCTCACCCCCCACCCTCGGGTACTTTTAGTATGATGTTCTGTAGATACTAGTGAACAACCATGCCAAATTTCAAAACTCCGGGATTTTTTTCACTCGATCGCCAATTTTTTGTCTAATTTGACTGGGCTATTAACGTTTCACACGCATTTAAATGTGGTTTCATATTCAAATAATATCCAGAATATTCTACTAATACATGGCATATTACATGTACATACAGCGAATATTCATGATGTTCAGGTTGAATTTTCATGCTAACAGATTGACAACTAACGACTGACATCAATATAAGTAGAGTATGTAATGAATATTCCTGTATATTCATCAACCTAATAATATGAGGGACTTATTCACTTTATATCCCTATGTACGTCACCTGTACTTCACAGGTAAGTCGACATTATTACTTTCATAGAAACAATAACCATAGTAGTAATCCTTTAGTCACTACCTAATTATTTAAAAGTGTTTTAATACTTAGACGGAGGTTATATAAAACATTTAATCCTTCAAAAATTCTATAGCAACAAATTGTTGACAACAATTCAATTTTTGATTAGAAAGAAACGTGAACTTACAGACAACAAGCGTTTTATACGCAGTTTAAAAATCGAGGCTGTAAAATAATAAAAATATGTATAATTGGCCGAGATTTTTAAATTATGAAACACGTGTTGTCTTCATGATTTTTTCTAAAACTAACCATATTAACACGACCTTTTCAAGTATCTTTTGAAT
Organism: Pycnomerus fuliginosus; assembly: GCA_963924575.1. Classification (NCBI taxonomy): domain Eukaryota; kingdom Metazoa; phylum Arthropoda; class Insecta; order Coleoptera; family Zopheridae; genus Pycnomerus; species Pycnomerus fuliginosus. The sequence goes on along the minus strand of OZ004625.1, from coordinate 13,057,272 downwards.
TTTCTTGTCAATTCAAGTGATAAATGTCAAAAATATTCTTTAAAAATTTATTAATTGACGATTACGGAAGAAAAATGTCAAAAATATTCTTTAAAAATTTATTAATTGACGATTACGGAAGAAATCTGAGGATTCTTTCGAATTGACAAATTGACAAATGTCAACAAGAAACAAAACTGGTTTGATCCTGCGCACTGAGAAAACAGTTGAGTAAATAATAATCAAATTGAGTAAATATAAACAAATCCTAGAAATTCCAACTTAACCACTGTTGATTATAACAAAACTAGTTATATATTCATAACTTTGAAATCAGTTAAGTATTTAATATACATTTTATTTATTTGTTGTCAATAAAGGATAGGAGTTCAGGTCTATTTAACGATAACTCAAGTAGAGTGCTTTTTTCACTTCATTTACTATTTAAAAATCAATCATATTAATTATCAGCAAACCCAGTAACTACTAATAAATCAGGTGGCTTAAAGGAATATTTAAGAGAAAAAGCGTCAAAAATTATTGTAAACATCAATAGGCTCGAAAGTAGTATCATTGAAAAGCTCATCATTTTCTTAACCGTAAGAGGGGAACATATTTGTGGCTTCACTTACCTTTTTTAAAAAATAAAATAAAATTGTGACTCTGATAGCATTTTTGCCGGAAATGCTATTTTGTTTTTACGGTTCTCTATGTTTTATCTCCCAATTTCTCCAATTTTTGTTGTCGTTGTCGAAAGGATTCGTCAGCACTATCTCAAAGAAGATGAACAAACTCATTTCAAATGTTAGAGGGAATAGATCGAGGCCTGTGACTATTTTTATTGCTTAAGTACAGTATTTTAAATTTTTTAATTGAACATGTTACATATTTTACTAATTTTTAACTGAGCTTTTTCGCACCGCGAAACGTGGTACCAAATCAAGCTATTTTTCTGTAAGTATAAAGAATTTAAAGCCCTCAGTTACAATTTAGTTTTTAATGTCTAAGTTAACTTGTCTTATCCAATAACCACATACTAGAGTCCACAACTCATTTTTTATAATGAAAAACGTTTTGTAATCATCACAATTCTTTGCTTTTGGCTTTGGGTCCTCATATTTGTCAATCATGAATTTATTATTTCCATCCTTTTTGTTATAAAATGTAGCATCAGTAAGGAACGATTATTTATCAGACACTGCTTAAGAATTATCACATACAAATGAAATATTAGTGTTCGTAGAATTTTACCTCATTTCCGGACCCATTTCTTGAAAAGTAATTAAACACCTATTATTTTGAGGTTAAGAAATTCAAAATCAGTGTCATCATTAGTTCGGCAGAAAAATATATGACAAACGTAAAAGTCCAACTATTATTTAGTTTTCTACATTTTTAAAGAAAACTGTTTAAAATTATTAAAATGCCTTGTCAATTATTATCAATTCGATGAAACTTTTGCAAACTTCAAGGTTCAAGGTGTGTGGAAACTTTAGCCACGTAAAAATCGAGCAACGAAAAAAATTCCCTAACACCCATATCCGGTTCGGAATATAAGTGGTGGTATATGATATGGTTTTTGAAACTACCAGTTGATTTTTAGGCAGAAGATGGCAGATAAAACGTAAATAGCAATTTTTTTAAACCAGTCGGAAGAAGTCAGAAAAAATCACAAACATCACCAAAAATAGGCAATGTTTATCGTGCCAATTATTTTAGGCACCATAACAGTTATTCCAAAAAGTCGCTTTAGCGCAGAATCACGGATATCTTGGCAAGTGTGGGAAAAATTTTAGAATAAAAAATGCAGCAGAGAAGCGGCTGGAACCTCCCCATCGCGTGGATCTTTGTATTCTGTGTTGATAGTGGTCAATTCAACAGAAATTATTTACCCTTATCGACTGTGACTAATTTTGCAATTTTCTGACAAATACCGACACCACCTCAGACATCACCCATCACATTTGACAATATGTTCCTTTTAAGGTTAATCTTTTGCTACCTTTTTGACAACAACTGCCACTTTATGTCATCCACTGTCAGCTTGCTCCCTTTTAATGAGAAAGAATTTTTTCTCTATTTTCCACTGAAATGGCAGAAACTGTGAATACATTTTTAGAACGAGAATTTGATCGTCTTTCTAACGGCGACATAAAAAAGGAGACCTTTGTATTTAAAATTCAAAGTTGATATGCCTAAATGGCACTTCCCGTGGACCAATTGCTTCCAAAAGCCTTTCAGGTCTTAAACGGGTCACCCAATCTCCATGTACCAAATTTCAGCTAAATCGATTCGCTAATTTGGGCTATAATGTATTTTTAGTGTTATTATGAAATTTCGATTTTTTGACCCAAAGAGCACTAAATGCGAACGAATTCTGTCTTACTTAAAACCAGAATTTAAAGACCTTTTTGATGGTGACAATAAATCTTTCAAAAACTTGTTTTGGATGGTTAAATGAGTGAATAATTTTAAACTTACAAATTGGTGTGTCAAAACGGCAGTTTCCGTGGGCCGATTGAATCCAAAATTTGTTCAGCTCTTCGACGTGCAATGCAATCCCCGTGTGCAAAATTTCAGCCAAATCGGTTCAGGGGCTTGGGCTGTACCGCGATTTTAAAGTCGGATAAAAATCATTTTTTTTTAAATTTTTGATCAAAATGGCACTAAGAATGAATACATTTTTAAAAGCAGAATTTGAAGGCCTTTTCTATCGTGAGGTGAAAAATGGGGGTTTGCATTTAAAATTTAAAAGTTGATGTGCCAAAATGGCATTTTTAGTTGCACGATTGGCTCCAAAAGCTTTTCAGATCTAAGTTGGGTTATCACATGCACACGTACCAAATTTCAGCTAAATCTGTCGAGTAGTTTGGGCTGTGGCGTGTTTACGATCGTACGTACGTACGTACGTACATACATACAGACACATTTTAAAAACCACTTTTTTGGGCTCCTGAGACCTCAAAACGCATAGATCCGGTCTTATCTCGAATTCGAAAATTTTAGTGATTGCAGTAACCTCCCTTTTTTTTAAATGGTGAAGTGGAGTGGGGAGGTTAAAACTAAAAAACAAAGATTTTGTTTCTAAAATACGCGTTTCCCTGGTGGGGCGTATATATACCGGGCTTACCCAAAGGTACTCAGAGATGAGCTTTGTAGGATTTCTCTTTGGAAAAATTGTGAGCGAGCTGAATGTTGGTATAGGTGCTTTAGTTTTTTCTACGGATTTGTTATTATTTCTTGATTAACATTGTATATACATTCTCTATACGATGGGTGAAAGAAATTGGTTGGCTCAAAAAAATATGAATTTTATTGAAGAAAAACATGAATTTTTTTTCAAAATTTTTATTGTAATTTTTTTGCCCAAGAACATCTTCAATATGAGCTCCTTGGACATCTTAACATTAGATAAAGACGGAAAAGCGAAAGAGTTTGCAAAAGATCTTTTTGGGAATTATTTTTCAGTTTTGCACAGTTAGTTTACTTTTAAATTCAACGACATTTCTCGTAATTTTTTTGTTCAGGAAATGCAAGGAGCACATGTTTAAATTCCAACAACGTATTAATCGGCCCGAGTGGAACACGAGGGCCCGATTACGTTGTTGGAATGCACGACTAAAATTTCCAGGATATGAATTAATGCTCGAATGCAGATTCGGTAAGAAAATAGCGACGATACAGCCACAGAAATTGAATAAAAACGATTTTTGACATTTAATTTGACATAAAAATTTCCACTTATTAATTTCGTTTAGGTTGGTCTAGGTAGGTATCAAAAATTTCCAGGAAATCCTCGAGTTGCCATAGTAAACACACAGAAATCAATTTTTCTATTGGTTAATAATCAGTATAGTGCGATTTTCACTTATAATCTCATAAGAGCATTAATTCTTTCCGGAAATTTTTGGAGTGCATTCCAACAACGTATTAATCGGCCCGAGTGGAACACGAGGGCCCGATTACGTTGTTGGGATGCACGACTAAAATTTCCAGGAAATGAATTAATGCTCGAATGCAGATTCGGTAAGAAAATAGCAACGATACAGCCACAGAAATTGAATAGAAATGATTTTTGACATTTCATTTGACATAAAAATTTCCACTTATTAATTTCGTTTAGGTTGGTCTAGATAGGTATCAAAAATTTCCAGGAAATCCTTGAGTTGCCATGGTAAACACAGAAATCAATTTTTCTATTGGCTAATGATTAGTATCGTGCGATTTTCACTTATAATCTCATAAGAGCATTAATTCTTTCCGAAAATTTTTGGAGTGCATTCCAACAACGTATTAATCGGCCTGAGTGGAACACGAGGGCCCGATTACGTTGTTGGGATGCACGACTAAAATTTCCAGGAAATGAATTAATGCTCGAATGCAGATTCGGTAAGAAAATAGCAACGATACAGCCACAGAAATTGAATAAAAATGATTTTTGACATTTAATTTGACATAAAAATTTCCACTTATTAATTTCGTTTAGGTTGGTCTAGGTTAGTGGAGCGAATTCGGCCCGGAAATCGTTCAAAAAAATTTTTGGAGGTAGAACCAGGTGAAACGCATATGAGTCGATAGAGAATGTTTTTCTGCATTTGAAATGGACTTTTACGACATTTTCCTGTGGTCCAGAATTTTGGAAATTACGAAAAACCAAGAAAATGTGAATTAATTGGAAACCATGTTCTTTAATATATAACTCGGCGTATCTTTGAAACCATTTAAAGTAGCCACATGAGTTTTTTTTTATTTGAAAGAGAAAACCACAGCGCCGCTAACGGTGCAAGCATAATGGCGAAAAAGTCCAAAAGGGCCTATGATAATCTGCTCCGAATTAAACTCGCGGATTTCCATGCATTGAAATTTTTGACATGCGAGTGACTTGCCCAGTTTTTTGGAATTCGGCAAAAGTGTCGGCTACAGAGTAAAGAGAAAAGAATGAAAAAGTTTTTGGTAAAAGAAGCAACTCGTTGTTGCCAATCGTTTAAGCGCTATGAATTTTTATTTAGCTGAGAATTTTAGAGGCGCGCCACCGAGCGTCCATTCAAGGTCTTTTTTGATTGAGCGCGCAACCCCTGATCATGCTGCATGATCCCTTATTGTTTCTCTCTGCAGATTAGTGGTTGCAAAGTTTTTTGCAGCGCAATAATGTATTGTTTTATTTGTGGAGGGTCTCTCGACACGTGCGAAAAAGAATATATCGTTAAAAATCCAAGAAAAGAGGGTTTGTTGACCATCTTTTCAGCGGCTGAGAAAAGACAAGACGAAATTGGTAAACGCATTTTATCTTGCAGAAATGATGTTCTCTCCGGAAAAGTTAAAGTGACATTTCATATAAACTGTCGAAAAAACTACACAAGTGCTCAAAACATTGAGAAATATAGTGAGTGCACACCTGGACCGTCTAGTAAGGGTGCTTCAACTCGTAACAGATACAGTGCATTTGATATAAGAAACATGTGCTTAATTTGTAACAAAACTGGGATTAGGAATAAAAAGAAACTTACAACTGTCCAAACAGGTAAGAAAAAAGTTACTTTTTGTCCACTTGTACCTAATAATTAGATTAAATAAGCCTAACATGAAAATTTCACCTAAAATACAAATCAGAATTATTACCTATGCTTTTCAATAAAATTTCTTAGATGCCTTTTATTCCTGTTTAGGAACTGGTGCTAGCACTTACCGAAAGATTATGGATGCTGCAAAACTTCGCCATGATACAAATATGATTTCAAAGCTTTCCGGATATAAGGACTTGTTTGCCTATGACGCCAAGTATCATAAACCATGCTACAGTCATTATATATCACACAGAAATATAAAGGCTTCTTGCAATAAGTCAAACCAAGCTCTACAATCTACGTCCCAATATGCTCACTCTGATGTAATTTTAAATACATCCATGTCAACTTCAAACAGCGAAAATGATGGTGCAGACGACCTCTTAAAAAATTCATATAACGTAGAATCAGAGACGAACATTCTGCATAAAGCAGCAAGTATTCTTAGAAGGGAAATGGAGAAATTCCAAGAAGAGAATTTAGTTTTTCCGCCTCCAAACGACATAACCGCAGCTAAGTTTCAAGATCAAGTGCTCAATGCATTGCTTGTTTTTATTTCCTGGCTCATAGATGAAAGATGTTTTGGCCAAGCAAATTATGATTTCAAGTCTGAAGCAGTAATTCCAAGCAATATTATTATGGGTCTTTTCAACAAAACTTTCAAACAGAATAATTTTCAAATTGGATTAGGCGTATATATTTATCATCTGGTGCGAAGCAAAGCCATCATAGATACACTGGCGCAAATCGGTTTGACTTGCTCGTACAACGATGTCAGAGCCTTAATGACTTCTTTGGCTCAACAAACAATAAATCACGGAAATGCTGAAATCTACCTGCCTCATGGTATTCAAATGATAGACGCATCTAAAGAGAATTACATTCATGCAAGTATCGATAATTTCGATTTAAACGAAGATACCATTGATGGGAAACACACGACACATTCAATGGCCATGGTTGTTTTTCAACAACGATTGGAAAGCCCAGTTGTTTATGATAATATTTTGAAAACGGGGAAGTACACAATTGGAGATGATGAAATTGACATACCCTTTCAAAATATATTAAGATACCAAAGACCTCAGAAGCGTCCTGAACCAGGAAAAATCTGTACTGAATTAAAGCTGCAATGTGATAAATATGAAACTACCTCCCACAGATAACGCGTTCAAACAACATGTCCTAAGGTATGTATAAATTGTTAACACAACTCAATGCAATGATACATTTTAGATGTGTCTATCAAATGAAAATTTGGTACTCAAGCCACCTTCCGACTTCTGAAATAGAGAGTCCAGGTAAATATGGTTGGATGGTGAAAGATGGCCACTGGGAACCCGTTTTTGCCACACAGGAGCCTGTTCCTGAAACCATAAGGGAACTGCTCTCAATTTATTGCTCCGACAATAACTGCAGTAATAATAAATGTGTTTGTATGAAGGAAGGCCTCAAGTGTGGCACAGACTGTCGCTGCAAAAATTGTAACAACTATTTTCAATTGGAAGTGGAGTTGGTAGAATCCGACATTTCAGAAGAAGCACCATTTTATTAAATAATATATCATAAAGGTTCTGTAATCTTTCATTTTCCTGTGGTAATATGTTTAATTTAATAACTATTATCCAAGCGCGGCCGCGATATATTGCAATGCCGATGCTGCCCACTGCTTCAGCAAGGCAATCGCGCGCCACCGTGAAAACATCTCCGGCAAAGAAAAATTCATAGCGCCTAAACGATTGCCAATAGCGAGTTGCTTCTTTTACCAAAAACTTTTTCATTCTTTTCTCTTTACTCTGTAGCCGACACTTTTGCGGAATTCCAAAAAACTCGCCACGTCACTCGCATGTCAAAAATTTCAATGCATGGAAATCCGCGCGTTCACTTCGGAGCAAATTATCATAGACCCTTTTGGACTTTTTCGCCATTATGCTTGCACCGTTGGCGGCGCTGTGGTTTTCTCTTTCAAATAAAAAAAAACTCATGTAGCTACCTTAAATAGTTTCAAAGATACGGCGAGTTATGTATTAAAAAACACGGTTTCCAATTAATTTACATTTTCTTGGTTTTCCGTAATTTCCAAAAAACTGGACCACAGGAAAATGTCGTAAAGGTCCATTTCATATGCACAAAAACATTCTCCATCGACTCATATGCGTCTCACCTGGTTCTACCTCAAAATTTTTTTTTTCGAGAACGGAGCGACTTTCAGCCTCGAATTTACTCCACTATATTGGCTAATGATTAGTATCGTGCGATTTTCAATAAAATTAATATTTTTTTTGAGTCAACCAATTTCTTGGAAGCTTTCACCGTCATGTACCCCTCTTGCCATTTAAAATTTTTGACTTGTATATCATAACTTCGACATTTCAAGGTCGCGGCGCGATGTGTAATTGCACTGAGAAAAATCCTAAGTTGATAGTTACTCACGGTATAGGCTTTCCGTCTTTTCATATTAATAATTAATCATTTGAGTAATATTGAGTCTGCTGCATTTGTAAATACCCCAATAAAAAAATTCTTAATAACTATAAATATACACTATGGTTAAAAATAAGTAAAATAATGATTGCTGCATAATTCATTGATTAATAATAATTATAATTTATAAAAAATAATTAAGAAAATTTTAACATCCATAAATCAACCTGAATTTTTTATCAATCAGTTTGTTTAGTATCTATTCATATACACATTTTTAATTAACACAACATAATTTGCCTGTGCCCTGTGCTGTCAACTTGCGAAAATACCATACTTCATTTTTTGAGAGCATCGTCAGTGAAACAACGTGCTCTTCAAGTTTATATCGTTTAATTGTTTGGTGGTGATTCTTTAATGTTAGTTGGTGTTATTCGAAAAATGGAGTGAGTAAGCAACTAGAGACGAATTCCTGCAGGATTGTGCGGTGTTGTTAGCCCTAAAATGAGCTTTCCAGGTAAGTAACCTATATACTTCTTATTATAAACAAACTAATGTGCATTGTTCGTTTATTATGGGTTAGGCGAAAAAATCTTTGTTCGTTTGCTTCTATCGCTATACAGTGTGGTCCACTTTTCAATGTTCATATCAGAAACAATAATTTTGAATCGTCATTAAACAGTTCGTCCATGTTTATTTGCTTGAGAGACTGAACGAATTAAATTCATTGATAGGTAATTAATAATTTTGTGGTAGCAACAACTGAAGTTCATTCAACATAAATAATTCTCGGTTACACAATTAATAATTGCCGCTTATTTAAGAAAAAGTAAACCGATTCAATATCCCTCTCAATATTTCTTTTAGAGAATGGTACCAACAGCGACAAACGCCGTGAAGACTTTATGTGATGGCATTTTGCTGACGATCTAATTTCTTAACTTTAATAATAACTGGTTCGACCAACAGCCAAACAGACGGAAAATTAAATCATCTACATCATGCAGGTGAGTCACCTATAAAAGCATTTATCGCTTCTTTTACGAGAAAAATCGTCTCATTTTTTCTATCAATTTACCTAGCATTAGAAATAATCAAATCGCTTGAACTATGGTCTGTCCGGGATCCACACGACCGAGATTCACCCTATTTCCATGGCGATTCATTGTTGACAACAATGATTCGCCATGGAAATAGGGTGGTCGTGTGGATCCCGGACAGACCATAAATATATTTTTCTCTGTCTTTTCAGAACCATGCACACTGACATTGCCGCCACTGATGCCATCAAGTTCATCATCAATGACCATCACCAAGTTTGGCATCTTCTCTTCTGCACCTGCGAAGGCACCATCTTTGAGTTACAAATAATTACTTTGATTTAGTATTAAATACATTTCATTTATTTATGTAAAATGGGTGTTTATTTATTACAAATGAAAATTTATTGGTCGCTTATTAATAAAAGAAATTTGCAGTCAATCAATTTGATTTTTGTTCTGAAAATATCCATTTATTTAATATTAAGGACCTCCATTTTTAATAAATCGAAGCAGATTTTGAGAAACAAAATCAATTTTTCAGTATTTATAAATCAATATCTATTATGTCGGATTTTGAATCGGAATTTGAGTAATATAAACTCGAATTGATGATTTATTAATGAAACGTTTTGTTAGTGTGGCATCGGCATCATTTTTCAACTAATAGCTCCATTCCAAATTTCAAGGCTCTAGCTAGCGCGGTTCCAGAGATACAGGGGGCGGACTTTAGGTCTTCATTGTATAGATAAGTAGCTAAAAAGTGAATCCTACTATTTATTAAATTTTCTCGTTGATAAATTAATCACGAAACAATAAGAAATAATAATTATGGTTCCTAAAACAATGTTTGTAATATTTCTTTGCTAAATTTTGTTGAGTTGGTGTTGTCTACCTATTTGAAAAAATTAGAGTGGTATTGTATAGGTACAGCTTAGAAACATAAAAAAGCCCACCCATAGCTGAATATTTGCCTGGTTGGATGGACCAGGCGAAACAAAGACTGTGCATCAGAAGTTTGTTATCCTTGATGCTTACTGCTGTTCGAACGCTAGGCGGCCAGTAAAATATTCAGCTCTGGGTGGGCATTTTCAAATTTCTAAGCTGTACCTACATACATACAAGGTGTCTTACGAATCTAGAACAGGATTTGGCATTTGACTTTTTTTCATATTTTTCATAGAAGATCTACTTGTAAAGTTTTGACCACTAATTTCGGGACACCCTGTATTTATCACGGATTTAAACCGAACTTCTCTTTAGGGGATTTTTGCGAGTGAACTTTGAAACCGATATTTGCCCAGAATTTTAACTCTATACGCGTAAAAAAATGTTGTATGCAACTCGTGAGTAGGTACAAGTTTAACTTTTTTTGTTTTTTCACTCGTCGGATTTGCGCACTCCGCCTAGGTCGTCGTGCGGCAAACATTCCTTCTCGTGAAAAAAAGTTACACTTTACTCACTTGTTACATAAATGACTAAGTATTACATTATCCTTGCCAACAATTATAAGAAAGTGAACTCAAAGAATGCCTACTTTTTAATGATAAGTACTAAACGACGGTCCATAAATAGGACCAATCTACCAATTTTCTTCAACTCTGTTGCAATTTTTTTCGTTTTGCCGTTTATTTGTCTAGATGATGCTTATAAAATAAGGATTTACTCACTATCCTGTTCCCAAAACAACTTCTTAAAAATTCACAATCGCAATTAAAACCTCCGTGATCACGTTTAACTCTACACTAAAATCCTATACCAAGTTTCCTTTACAAATAGATACTAACCCCACTTAAAAATTACATAATAAGATCCGCGGCCTATTGTGCAAAGAAATGAGCAGATGGTTTATTCTGCCTACAGATATGTTCTCTATTTATTCTATTATTTGCCGTGTTTTGTTCTGTGTCGCTCGTATCCTATCAGATTAGAAGAAAACTACACCGGTTATATTATTACCTGCATTTGAAACATTTATTTGTTCTCGCCATAATAATTATTACTACGATTTTCCTCAAGTTAAGACGATTAAAGGATTACACCCTCGTGTTTATATAACGACTTGCGACGTTTCCGTTCGGCTGAGTTTTTTAATAACGGGGTTAAAACACAGAAATTGTCCGGACTTAGTCAACTGTACATAACGAAATTGGCCAGAAGCGCGCCCATATTGTATTACTTCACATCGTTTATTGTATTTGTACAATTGCCGACGGATACTTTTGACAAAAAGTCCTTTGTTGGAAATATATTGTGCCATTTACCGAAATAAAACGGCTTATCTTTCTTTGCCATCAATTCCATCTGTACAAAGGAACAAGAGAATCGTTTACCTTTTAAATATTATCGTTTGAGTTCGTTTTATTGCTGCGATATTTCGGATTTATTTTCTTTTTTGTTTTTATTTCCGCGGGTGGATCAAACGAAAGTGTGGAAAAGTTTCTGTAATAGGGTTAGAAGAGTGTTGTGTAGTGTGGCTTCTGGTGTGGAGATGGCGCCAGAGTTATAATCCTAAGCTTGCTTCGATTTCACGGGCCGGTTAGAGGGGTGGCGAATAAATCCTGGAACTACGCATTGAGATCCTATTTTAACCACGGCCACTGAAAACGCTAAAGTTTTCAGTGATGGGAAAAGTTAATCTGTCTGCTTTCACACTCATACTCACATATAAAAATATATTTTTGAAAAGTATTTATTTATACAGATAGGTAGGTAGGTATAAATACTTGCTTTCTTTCTAATAAAAGCCTCACCTGGAAAAAACGTATATCTATGATGTATAAAAAATTACGCGCCTTCTTTGTCTTTGTTCGTATACTTAAGATAGCGATGTCTCTTTTTATGCTTGATTTACTTTTTTTATAAGAAATGCGGCTTCGATAAAAAATTCTCCTTATTGATGATTTCAATAAATCCAGTATATGAAGGGAGTCAGTCTATATAGTAGGTAAAACAGTTAGTCTGTATTATCGGCTCCGACATGTCAGCTTTGAGATTGCTGGACGTAAGAATGACAAATAACCACTAACAATTAACAAACAACTAATCAGTGCATTAATTCCCAAAATTGGCAACCCTTACACTGACGGCCGTTATTTTCATTCAATCGCGTTGATTCAAGTAAGTATAGATACCTTCTTTTGCTAAAATCATCAATAGGAGTTAAGTTTTTGAGATTCTTATAATTTCATCTTTATATAAATGTATTCCTAAGATTCTAAAGTGCTTAGAAAATGCACGATCTTGAAATTTTGGAGAATTTTCTAACAGATTTTGTAACCAGATATATACGTTTTCTGCATGTTTAGTAATGTTGCGGACTTCGAAGCAGGTTGGAAAATGAAATTTGTCGTTTTTACATGCCTACACTGAAAAAACAGTTTATTTGCCTTAAAATTATAGATTGATTTGAATGCAATTGATTTGCGAGTAATATAGTCGGTTTAATGGAAACCTACCATATTTATCTTTAAAAAATTGAAACTTTTGTCTTTATTATACCATTTGTTTGACCAAGATTTATTTAAAGACAATTAATTTATTTTTCATAAAACTGCTGCAATTCTGTTTGTTGCTCGGAAATATCATTTATTAATGTGTAACAAATGATAAATTTGTCCTAGCTCAGTCTAGCCGCCACACGCCGAGTTGCATCATGCATGGCGGTTGTGTTGTCCAGAGTATACGCGGCACTAGCTTGAGCTTGCACAGCTGGAAAAAAACTATTCGTGTTAGCACGTGGTCGTGGCAGTTTACTAATACAAGGCACCAAAAATATGGGCGACGAAACAACAACATGGGCTTGCAGTGCTATGATGAAATTAATTTTGGTAATGCCGGTAAGTAGTCATTTCCCTAGTATGGGTACCTAAGTATAAATTCACACACTTAAAAACAATTACCATTATTACACAAACAGCCTGCTTTATTTATATTGGTAAACGGATTCCATGTCCGCAGATTTCCGTTATGTAATAATGGTGATATGATAAAGTTAATGTTTATAACTATTTAGGTATAGGTAGTTATGTTTGTTTGCACCTGTTCCAGAAAATGCCATCAGTCGCATCAATTTTGGCAGATGAAAATTCGTCTGGATTGAGGCCATATCAGGAGTCTGTGCAGTTCCGGAATATCCTGTATTTGTGTGATTAATATTAAAAGTATATGTTCATTTTCTTTTAAATAAAAATGGATGGAAGAACATAAAATTATGGTAAAATTATTGTTGTTTATGAGAAAAGAAGGTTAATTAAGCAGCAATTCGATTTGTTAATAATAGGCATAGGATAGTTTTGTTTGAAATATATTTCTTTTTAAGGAGAAAATTAATATTAGCAGTAATACGATTGTTCGTTTGCCTCAAAGCAATCATTTATTTATCGATAAAAAATTGCCTCAAACTAATTATTTATTCAAGATGAAAAAATATTTGTTGGGCAATATCGAAATACAGGGTTTATTTCAGACAAATAAATTTCGTTTACAACAAATAAATTGTTTTTTCAGTGTACACTGAGAGAAATTTTGATTGACTCTTACTCAACTTGAGGAATTCCTGCTCAATCCCAGAGTTAAGAGCGTGCAGAATCAGTTTTGAGTACTCATAAACATATGGTTGATATGATGAGTTAAAATTTATGTAATTTAATAAAAACTTATTTTGGTTTAACAGTAATTATAGTGTATTAACAACAATCAGAAAATTGAGCAACGAGAAACCAAAGATGTGTTATTACTTAGTACGTTGTGTTAGTACCTAATCTGTCTTATGTTATTAGTTAATACGCTGTACCAATAGTTAATCCACTGTCAACTTACATATATTTTTAATTAATAATATTCTGCGTAATTATTATTGATTAATGTTGGGTAATTAAAACTCATTTTATAGAATATACATATATTAACAAAACAAAAAAAATTATTATATTATGCTTAAAATAATAATTATGTACCAACTCACATTTGGTTGTCAACTAAATCTCCAGTGATGGTTCCAGTGGTTGTAGCCGGCGATGATGAAGATCCCGGAGATTCCACACACCACAGTTTAAGTAAAAACTGCATTCAGCTTTGCTTTGATTTTCAATCGGTGACCTAAAGTGCCGCACATCAGTTGCTTTTAAAACTGTCCTCTTCAAGGAAAGCAAGTTGTTTTAGGGTATCGATGTCGTGCATGAAATTTTCTAGAACAATGAAAATGTCAGATTAACTCAATCAGGTTTGCAACAGCATTTTTTTTCTAGAGTTATTATTAAGATCATGTTGTATTTGCAAGTACTTTCCGACTAAATGAAAACAGATTTGGCTGACAATAACTCTACAGGTTTGAGACAAAACATACGTTACATTTATTTACCTAGCTTCATTAAATACGAGATTAACAGATTTATCAGAAGTCACTTTTGGTTAACTGCTAATTATCATTATTAGAAAAGAACTGTAACAGGTACCGAATGGATGTTGTAAGCAAAATGATAATAATCGAACATATTAATCAATTTCTCAACTTGCGGCTGATGCTTACACTATACCTATAAGGCCGCTAGTGCTATGACCGTTGCATTGAAAAATGGGCCTCAAAAATGTTAATTTTTGAACTAATACAGGTACCTCAACAGATGGCTTCATTCGTCAAAAGTCAGTCTTATTATTATTTTAAAGAATTGGAGTACAGTGTACTTACCCCGAAAAATGGGAATGAGGTCCCCCAATCCCAAATCATCCAGAAACACGTTCACTTCACTCATTTTAATTAAAAACTGCAAGCACGTGCGACGCTCACTAGGATGTCTGAGCGGATGAGATGGACGATCGGACACTGACACATTAACCATTTCAAAGTTAGTTATTAAAATATGTAGAGTAATAGTTAGAAAATCATATTATTTATTAACTTACAGGATTTCAATTGTTAAAAGTTAATATGCCGCATTTATAAAAACCATATCTCTCCTAATCAAGGATGGTTTATTGAGTAACCGATTGATTGTTGAATAATAAGCTTGCATAATTTTTGTCGATTAGTTCCTAAGATGTTAGTATTCCTGCTAACACAGAGAGGTAAAAGTTAATCAAACCACAAGAAATATACCATTGATTAATAAAAAAATTCAAAATTTTCTCAGTGTAAGCTCTATATTTACTTACCATTGGCATCTTCTAAAAGGTAAGAGATACGGAGTTGGTTAAATTAGAGAAAAGTTGCTGTATTTCTTTGTGATTACAAAACTGAAGAGAATTCACCGAAAATATAAAAAAATAGTTTTTCAAAAATGCAAGCAATACCTACCTATGGACTTTTTCGAAAAAAAAAAGTATAAAATAGTACACCAATTTTTTAATCCTTTTTGACGTTTAGTACCTACAGTTGAATTGAAAATTCAATAAAATAAATTTTGAAGTCGTCTGACTCAAACTTTAACATGTTTTTTCAAAAAAGTTCTTCCGAGTTACATTCTTGAAAAGCTAATTTTTCTGTATGTCGGATGGTGTCTAAATTCAACAGGGCGGTCATAAGAAAATCAAAAGTTGATCGTCATTGCTAAAAATCTAGAAGACCTAGAAAATTTCTGCCATTAGATTGACAGTTGTCGAAAATATAAAAGTTCCAAGTTTCATTTACATAGCATCAATCGTTAGGGAGATATTTAATTAATTTTAATTTAAAATCGCAATTTTCAGATTTTTCGGAATAACTGAGAAACAAATCAAGACACAGCGAAATTCTCTTCAGATTTTTAATCACCAAGAAATAGAGCATCCTGCACACACGTGCAATATAATTAATTCGGACCATTATGTGTATTTTATCAAGCAAAATACTCACGAAAAAATTTCATTCCAAACAAATAACAAAATTTCACTTACTACTTTGCGAGGAAGTTAGTCTGAGATTAGATCACAGATGTTAAAAAAAATTCAATTCGTCGCCGTTTTTTAACAATCAGGAAAATTAAGGGCCAACGTTCGCAAGCCTACCACGAGATGACGGGCTATATTCAAATCGTGAAATAATTTACTGTAGTTGCGAACAAGGGTGGGTGAGTGATATTACCCGATGCGCAGTTTTCCCCCGATTTCCCTTAAGAACAAGTACTGAATAAAAATACCTACTTCAAAATTGCAGTCCAGTGCTTTGTGTATTTTCAAGTATACTAGTACCAGCAAGTGAAATAGTCAGTATTTATTTCAGTATTTTAAAAACTAAATAACTTATAAGTATCTTGAAACTCGATAGCTCAAGCCGTTTTCGAGAAAATTGATGTTAACAAGGTAGAAATGTAATTATTTGCCAAAGACCTTAAATCGGTCGTTTTCAAAAATTTAAAAGAAAATTAAAAATTTCAGAACCCTATCGTAAGTCGTTCCTCCGAAGTTTAAGGAAAACCATTTTTTTTGCTACCCCCTTTGAGATTTGAGGAGCCCTAGCTCACTTAGGATAGAAAGCATTTTTCGACTTTTAGTTTATTAAAACTTTTTTTCATATTTCTGATCGTAGAGTAGGCCCTTAAAATATCATCCTCTAATTTTGGGACATCCTGTATTATTTACTTACCGCCATCGCTAGACCACGCAACTAATGCTTTATTTCACTTACGGCATTGTTTTGAGAATTTTTCAATTTTCTAAAGAAAAGTAACATTTAATTTTTTTTTATATTCACACCAATTTTAATAAAAATAAGTATATTGTACACCTATACTTGACTAACTTGAGATTTGTGTACTTGGCATTGTAAGTATCACCTGTAAGTACAAATATTTCTCTCGAGTAAATGATCATTGAGCAAGTACCAATATATAGTACTTTTTACCCATCAGTTCCATTTGAAAATAGTTTAAAGCAAAGTAAGAAAGTAAAGGCTGGCCCATAAAAAACCGAACAGTTTTTTGTATATCTTCGTTAGGCTTTGTGCAATGTTTTTTAGTTTTATACTCGACGTAGCTGAAGGTTGGGGTCGTCGATACCACTCATTGGATTTGAATTCGCACCATCAATGTCCTTCCTAAGGACTTTAAATTAACACGATGCCAATGAGGTTTCGTTACACATTGACATATGACAGTGGCGTTTAGACAGGATTGAAGGTCGTTTTTTCCTCTTTCCAAAATGTCCTTCGAAGAAGAAACTCAAGGAAAGGTGAAATTTTAAAAAGCCGCAACTTATTTTTCACTTTTTTGCTACCAATATCCGCAATACGCAATAACGTTAGTTTATCTACTTTTAATCGTACCTGCTTTTAGAAAATGATGGTTTTCAAAGAATTTTTTTTTGATTGCAAAACTATATTTTTTGAGTAGCATTAGAAAAGAAAATTGTTTTTTGAACATTTAGTTGGCTGCGATGCTTGATCAAATTTACTGGTACTAATGAAATTTGTTAAGTAAATCGAGCTAAATTCTTCTACAAAATAACGTACCTATACACATTCTCCTGGCAGCCAAGAAGTCCAGACCTAAATCCAATCGAAAACATTTAGGGTTACATTTACGCAAAAATAAAATTTATTTCAAATTTATCTTTTGTGACCTGTGAAGAAGTAGTAAGGAGTTCGTGATGGCTGCTGAAGGTGTAAACTCTTTAAAATAACAGCATTTCTATAATTTTGTTCGGCAAATAAGAATCTATTATCCATATCGCTGCTGGGTGATAAAAAAGATAGAAATAATGTAGGACCAACATGATTATTACTATAGCCGCAAATTGACTACTATTAACACAAACCTGGGTTTTTGTTTTGGAATCAAGTAATCTTGGTCATTTATCAACAGGTTTGTACATTATTTCAACGGTATATATACCTATAAGTTATGTAAAAGCATTGTCTGGACGTTACTACAAATGACATTGTAAATATGATGTGCCGTGAGAAATTAATGTTGTTCCTTCTAGTATAGATATTGTCATCCAATTTTTGATTTAAGTAAAGCACATCATTCGGTGCATATTGTCTGCATCTAATGGTTGCATCTATAGAAATAATGTAAATCTATACGTACATTTGAAGTGGGACCTATTATTGTAGGACATCACCATTTATGATAAACATTATAAGAAAAAATTATGATGCAGATGCGAGGACGTGTTCATTACTATTAGAACATAAGGTCGATTGAATCGTTTATTATCGATCTAAAATCAGAATCGACGAGATATAACCTTCGCCAAAGCCTCCTGAGCACGGTCGTTATTAATTCCTCACGCATATAATGTATAAAAGAGAGGAGCCGATATCGTGTTAACGTTCAACAAATCAAACGAGTTGATAGCTTGCATTAAATGCCTTATTTATTTAACTATTTACTCGCTAATTTATTTGTACGAAGAGGTTACTGTTCGTATTATCATACAAACTGTTCCGTCAGTTTTTCGGAAGAGTCCAAACGGCATCGTAAAATTACCATTCTCTCGATGTCGCGCGTCTCCACAATTAATATCGTGATCCGGCTTGAAGGACCATAAATATATCATATTGATGAAACTTTCAAAAATTACGGTTAATAAATTGTTTATTGCGGGATTATGTAAATCGAACGCCACCATAGATTAATATGGACCGATAAGGACGACCCTTTATGGATAGGCACCATTAAAAGACTTGGCTTGGTACAACTTTGCACGCAGCTACCCCTTTGGAGGAACAACGCCGCCGATTTATTTTATTAATTTTATTTTTACTTCGCGAAATGACGATCGGGTTTCTTATTCAAAGATGCGGATGCAGATTTCGTCTGTTCTGCAGCCATTCAGGGTAGGAAGTCGGCATTTAAGTTCAACCTGTGTATGAGATTCATGCCACTTTGATGTAGATTTCTAAAGGTTGATTTAATTAAGTTCGTTTTGTCGGCATCTATCTTGCCGACTGCATTGTTTTTCAAGGGGAGGAGGACAGGATTTACATTTCCTTTAAATATCGTCTTTTTTTCTAAGCTGGTTTGTGGGCTTCAATTTATGCGACCGTACGCCTTGCTTTAAACAAATTGTAGGCAAGGTACTTTGAGGCTTCATTTATGCAAAATTATTAAAGGGTGTCCCAAAAAAACAATGATTATTTTTGGTTATATAAAGTTATTATTGCAGGACGTAGTCAAAAGATGAGGCTTTTCTCAAATATCATATCTAACCTCAGTTGTTAAAGATTCCAGTACCTCGTTACCCCAGTCAACGAAGTGAAAATAGAAACAAAGATTACTGCAGTTCTGCAAATTAGCCGAAATTGTAGCTTAAACCATAATATAATATCTCATGAAATATTGATTTTATCGAAAAAAATAGCCATACTTATAACAAATTGAAGAACGTAAAATTCTCTAAAAAAAAGGCTATACAGGGTGGTCGTTTTATCTTGAGACTGGCAAATATCTCGGAAAGGAAGTATTTTAGAAAAAAATGTTTTGTATAAAAGTTTTATGACTTCGAGGGGGAAAATAGACGGCATCAGCGTCATTTTGATTCAAGGTCAGTTTCAAAGTCAACTTGATTTTTTTAAATGAAAACCTATATTTTTTATTACAGATTCTTATTCCCCATAAAAGAGCAAACAACTCTCATCTAAACTATTTTTGGATCCGATGGATGTAAATTTTAACCTTTTTCGAAATCCCTAGACATTCCCTAGTAACAGCGGGAGAGTGGGAAAACAAAACAAATGAACAACCGTTATAATAACTTAGCAACGATGAATTTCTAGATAAATAATCCACAAAAATTGTTGTAGATTTTGTTTTTGCCATGCCGCTGTTGCTAGGGAAGGCAATGGATTTCGAAGAAGATTAAAATTTTTATTTAAATATCTGACAAACTATCCATCGGATCCAAAAATAGTTTAGATGAGAGCTGTTTGTTCTTTTACGGGGAATAAGAATCTGTAATAAAGAACGTAGGTTTCCATTTAAAAAAATGAAGGTGACCTTCATTTGACCTTGAAAATGACCTTGAATCAAAATGGCGTCGATACCATCTACTTTCCCCCTCGAAGTCATAAAACTTTTATACAAAACATTTTTTTCTAAAATGCTTCCTTTCCGAGATAATTGCCAGTCTCAAGTTAAAACGACCACCCTGTATACATTTTTTGCTGACACTAAAATTTAATCGGTAAATCGGCGGCAAAAATAATCTATTGATCCAACGATGTCATCCACCTGAATTTGGGCAGGTTTATGTCAAAACCGTAATTAAAAACATTAATATTTAGTCAAGTAGTGACTCATTAAATTCAAAAACTTAAAAAAAAATCTCTCCACAACAAAACTACAGTATTAACCAAAAGTGACATCGAAGAACAGTTCCTATAAAACTTGAACACGACTGTCAGGCACATATTTTGACCTTAATGATGTTTTTTTTTCTTTTCGTCACGAAGTGATATGATTTCATCGACATTTTTCTTAATAACGAAATGGTTCAAGTTGGGTTACATTGAAAAGTGGAATTTTTTTTAGGATTGCGTGAAATAATCTTCATTTATCTCGTGAAATAATGACTTTATCAAGAAACCATTAGGTCAGTAATGAATTGAAGAGAATAGAATTCTCTAAAAAAAATTCTATTAACTTTTCTCCTTACACCTTTATTTTAGGTACCGGGTGTCAACAAAACCCCGTTATTCCGCACTTTGTTATAATACTTCAATAAAATTTGGCAAACACGATAAACTGCATTCTTCTACATTCATTCTGTACATCTTAATATTTTCGAGTTCCGTATTAAATTCTGAGTATGACAGATATTTTTTTCAAAGTTTCGTTGTCGTTGTCACTTATTCTACTGATTCGTTTAAAAGGATGGAACGCAGTTTTTTCCAAATTACTATTTTTTTTTATGTTTCCAGGGGTACCTAGTACCTACACAGACTCATGGTTTTCTGAAAAGTAAATTTTCTTAGAAATAAAATGGTATAAGATTCGAATGGTTAAAATGAAACATGTAACCAATGGATAAAGAATGAAATTCTTGTTTTTTGAATTAACCCTTATTGTAAAATAAAAACAATTGCCATCTAAATCTGGTTCTGTTTTAATCCACATGTCCTTGATCCACTCGAAAAAAAATTAGTAATTTGGATGTTATTGTGATTAGTATGAGAGGTCATAGCACTCTAGATGAAGAAATAAAAATTACATTTTTCGAAAACATGAAATCGAAACTTTGAAAAAAATGCTCTGTCATACTCAGAATTTAATACGGAACTCGAAAATATTAAGATATACCAGGTGTCTCATTTAAAAATTCAATGGTAGGTCCATTTCCTCTGTAACCGGAAGTGATTCAAAATGTCTCTAAATGTCAAAGGGTGCAGTTTATCTTATAATATTTGTTTGCCACATTTCATTGAAGTATTTTAATAAGTGCGGAAAAAAGGGGGTGAGCCTGGTTTCGTTGACACCCGGTATATAAATATTGGTGTTAGGAGAAAAATTAATAGAACCTTTTTATAGAGAATTTTAAACTCTTCAATTCATTACTTAATGGCTTTTTTTGATAGTCATTATTTCACGAGATATACAGGGTGGTGAATTTTTCGTTGCCTACCATTAGGAACTCGGAGACTATAAGAGATGGAGAGTAGCTTAAACTAGAAAAAAGTTGCGTTTTTTCAAGGTGATCAAGAATCTGTAAAGAATTCTCCTTTATCTTGATTCGTTCCTGAGCTATCCCGGAAAAATTGAAAATCACGATTTTAAAGAAAAATTCATATCTTTTTAACGATTGGTGGTAATCAAATTAAACTTGGAACATTTATATTTCTGACAACTGTCAGACAGCATTGACAGAAATTTTCTAGGCCTTCTAGATTTGGCACAACGACAGTCAACTTTTATTATTCTTATGGCCGCCGTATTAGATTTGAACACCATTAAAGACACAAAAAAATTAGGTTTTCAAAAATGTATCCAACATGGACTTTTTTGGCAGGTCGTCAAATTTTGCAAATTTCTGTGAATAATTTGTAAAATCATTCTAAACTTAAATAAAAAACAATTGCAAAGGACTACACCGATTTTCTCAATCTCAATCTCAATCTCAATCAATGTGAAAAGAATTGAATCCAACGGTAATAAAACACGCCTTGGCATGGTGTGACTTGGGGGGGATTTCACAGTCGGCAGTGGTGTACAAATTTTCGGCAGTGTTCAAGTGTGACTCAAATTTTCACATAATTTTTCAAAGAAGTCCATATTGATAACATTTTTGAGAAGCTATCTTTTTGTGGTGTTAAAATACAATATGGTAGCCATCAGAAAAAGAAAAGTTGACTATCGTTGCTCAACATCTGGATGGTGTAGAAAATTTCTGTCAATGCAATTGAATTGAGAGCTGTCAAAAATATAAAAGTTCCAAGTGTCATTCGAATACCACCTATCGTTAGAAAGATAAAATTTTCTTTAAAATCGTGATTTTCAGTTTTTTCGCAATAACTCAGGAACGAATCAAGATATTCCCGAATTCTTTACAGATTCTTAATCAGCTTTAAAAAGCGCAACTTTTCTCTAATTTAACCAACTCTCGATCATTTATGGTTTCCGAGTTCCCAATGGTGGGCAACGAAAAATTCACCACCTTGTATACACAAAAAAAGAAAAAAATTATTATCAGTTAAAAAGTCTCCAATATTTTGCGCATCACAAAAAGAAAAAAAATCGTCTTTTCAATGATACCAAACTAGAACTATATATTTCGTTATTTAAAAAAATGTCGATGAAATCATATCACTCAGTTACGTAAAGCAAAAAAAAAGTCATTAACGTCAAAAGATACATCTGACAGTCGTATTTCAGTTTTAAAAGAACCGTTTTTCGATAATGTTACTTTTGGGTTAACACGACTGTAACTGTATAGTTTTATTGTATTTTTTTTTTCAAAATTCGTTGAATTTAATTGGTCACTACTTGACTAAATATTAATATATTTTTTATTTCGGTTTTGGCATAAACCTGCCCAAATTTAGGGGGATGACATGGGCCAATAGACTGCTTTAGCCGCCGATTTAGCGATTAAATATTAGTGTCAGCAAAAAATGAATATAAACTTTTTTCTAGAGAATTTTACGCTCTTTAATTTATTGTATGGTTATTTTTTCGATAGAATCAATATTACATGAGATATTGACAAATTTAACAAAAACTGTACCTTCTCGCCTTGATGGTGGGTCAAGCTCACACCCCATTGCAGTAATTTTTGTTTCTATTTGCCAAATTCAGGTCTTTATTGAATGGGCTATATTATCGAACCTTCGACATGGAAAACAGCTCCGTCCAGCCAAAACCTATCAATATTTTTTTATTAATTTAATGGCGATTAAAAAATAAGGAAAATGTGGCCACGATTGACGCTTGTCACTTTTTGAACGCGCTTATTGTTATTGTTGTCCACAATCGAACTAGCTTACCGTCGACAAAGAATCCTTGACTTGATAAAGCATGAGTATGTACCAATTTTTGGCGTAACTTATTTTGGGGCAAAATTTGACCACCGCTGGAGACCTGACTCGCTGGGCGCCCCTGCAAGCGCGCCTCTTTCTCTTATCACCGCCTTCCATCGAAATGCATGTCATAGTGTTTAGGCGCACTGTTTCGAGTCACACACATGTTAAATTGTATAATTGCGATACAGCAGTCGTTCTTTTTGTCCGAAACGCTCCTCTTTTATTCTTGTTAGGCGGAGCGCAAAGCGTCGCTCTTTCATTGGAATAATTTCGTGTCACCCGCATTTTATTTTATTGCGTTTTGTGCGCGACAGCCGAACACACACATAATAACCAGTCAGGGATACCACCACTTATCATGTCACATTAAAATGCACACAGCCGTTTTGTTTAATTGTGAATAATTCGTTCCAACTATTTGGGTCTACGAGTCATTACGTTTTTGTTCTTGGAGATGTGGGCGGTGTGTGCAGGATGAGGTTAATTTGACGGCCGATCAATGTCGGGACGTTTAAATGATCGGAATTGAAGCCATCATCGTGCTTTTAATTCACATGTCCTCTGAGAAATGGTAATGTTATGGGTATTATACAGGATGTACCATATGTAAAAAGAACGCTGAAACAGGTCGATTTTTGTTTGGAGAGGGACACTTAAATCCGTGCTTGGCGAAATTTTCCAAAGCACCCCCAAGCCCCCACCATCCCCCTCTTCAAAATTTTAAACGGCAATACCCCACTTGTGATACATCATTTGAAAGCTAATTTCGTTGCAAATTCAATTTTATAAAAATTTTTGACTTTCGTTGAACTTCAGCGCCCTCTGTTGTCGAATTTTGAACTACGTTAGCGCCCTTTGTGATACATCATTTGAAAGGGTTTGAAATGCTCTGTAAACCGATGCAAGAATTTTTTTAATTCATCCATTCGTTCAAAAGTTACAGCCTAAATTTGAAGGATTTCTAGGTCCAGAACCATCAGCTAATGTTTTTCAATGTAACTTTTGACCTATTTAATGGTCTTAGTTATACCTATAGTACATACATACACATATATCTACACGTTTCCCTTGAGCTGCATCGAATTGTTTCAATGCCAAGACATGATGAAGATCAACCTGTACAATTTAACTAGAAATTGAGAACTACCGAAAATTTAGTTTTCTACAAGATGACGTAATTTCTAACGGCCTGAAGCTTAAAATAAAATCGTCAAATGCACAGAATGCTTCAATTGGAGAAAACATAAAATTACAGAAAATTTTTGATGTTTATTAAGAGCTAAGCATATGGTATTAAAGAGCATTAAAAATGAGACGAATGGTGCAAACCATTATGACGTCCCATTCGGATTTTATGGCAAGTCTATATTTCAGAAAATTAAATTTTTTTTTAAGTTGTAACTTAAAAGCAGGACCTCGAAAGTCAGCTTTTAAGGTCTCTTTGGAAAGAAAATTAAATTTTCTACAAAACAGCTCATTTCCAACCATTTGAAGCTTAAAATGAAGTCGTCAACTTTATGGAATGTTTAAATTTTAGAAAACATAAGGGGGGTGTACTTTGTAAAATTGAATGACGCAAACCGCATTCTTTTATGACGCCCCTTTCGGATTTTATGGCAAGTTGAAATTTGAGAAAATTTTTAATTTTTAATTTTTACGTTGTAAATTGCAAAACTTAGAATATTTAGGAGTAACGGAAACAAAAAGGAAAGGTCACGGAATGGAAGAATTAAAAGACGGATACTACTCGTATTGGTCTACAAAATAGAGGAGCAGAAGGAGTGGAAATAATAGTAAAACCTGAAAAAGTAGAGAACATACAAAACGAAAAATATGTCAGCGAGAGAAAAGATATAGAGAAAGATATATGGGAAGAAACGGAGAACCAATAAAAAATGATAACCGAAAAAGAATAACAGACGTGTATGAAATGATCTGGTTATAACTAACACACAGTTCATGCACATTCACATTAATAAATTTACAAGAGAAGTACATGCCAGAAAAGAAAAATCTATCGTCGACTACTTGGAAAACTGAAATACTTTTGACCATTTCTCGACCTGTGATTGGTCTAACTTTCACAGCCGAAGGGTGGAGCTATGCGGGTGGGCCTAAAAGTATTTCAGTTTTCCGGCAGGTAGGGTTGTTTAGCTTCGGCTTTGATAATGAGCACATTGTGTTCGAAACGCGTCAGCAGTGAAAATCCAGTGTTTCGGTGTAGTGGGGTGTTTCTAATGATAAACCAATTATTAAATAAATAAAAATAACTTAAAAGCGGGACCTCAAAAGTCAGCTTTTGAGATCTCTTTTTTTCTACAAGATGAGCATTTATTCATCCTTAATGAAGGAAATTCTTTCCATTTCCACCTTGCTAACCGTCCTATTTAGATAATGCGCTAAAATAAAGTCCCCGAAACGTCGAATCAGAAATAACTGAAATCATGGCATTTCAGTTTCAGCAACCCCGTTTTTTTCTCAGACCAGTCCATGATTGATAAACATCCCAGCCAGTTTTTTCCCTATTGTTTATGTGACGTATCTAAAATCTGGCGGTGATCAATCGTGAATATCTTGATTTCGCGGAAAGCTCAGCTATGTGGCTACCGTTCGAATTCCTCAACTAATTCCGCATCCTATTCGATAAAATAAAAGAGAATGTGTGACTAGCTGTATGCCGAGCCGGTTTTATTATACGATCCTTTGGAGACGAATAGACGATTTCCATAGTGGCACGGCAAAAAATCAGATTCCCCTTTCCCGAGTAATTGCCATTATTCCAGATATGATTAAACGTCACAGAAGGAGGGCCCACGATAACTTTAATTTTAGTATTTGTGATTTGATGGCATGAATGTCTGTCTGTTTAATGGAACGTCATCGGCTATCATGCAATATGTATATTAATGAATATTTTGTTCTACATTTTAAATATTTATTCGGTAAATAATCGGGAAGCTCCTGCAGCGGTTCTAAACTTACATCGTAATTTAGATACGTGCAACATTAGTCGTCGTTGTGATTGAATTATTCACGACGGGAATTATCTACTATTCCTAATGACGGTGTATTTCGAAAATAATTACAGAGAATAAAAAAATTTTATATGTGGGATGTATACATGCGTATAAGCACTCCCTTTTATCTACGGATACTCAAATAAACCTGGTAATGTGTATAATCAGAGCTGTACCTATGGGGAAATGGCGGCTATAATTTTCAAAATAAAGAATAATTGAATTAATGTATTGATTTCACTTAGAACCGTCTTCACCTAATTAAATAATAATGGTGAATTGTGGATAATGGTCTATGATTGGAAACATCTCAGCCTCGTCAAGTTAAACACTTGTTATTCCTATTTATTTATGTTTTATGCATTATTCCGTTTTGCGTTTATTGCAATTACGCTAAACGACAGGGCATTGATGAGTAGCTGAACGGTATAAAATTATCATATTTTATGTTGCTTTGGCCTTTAATAGGAGGAAGAGGAATGTTTAGTATTTTTGACAGAACACATACATACCTTTGATGCATGACAATTATATTTTATATTAATATACCTAGTTTAAATTAGAATTGCAATGTCTCTTATTATTAGAAAGCTATAGCAAATGTATTTGATGATATTTTAAAACGAGTTGAATGAGTTATAAAGCTAAAAAGGATCGAGGAAATATTTCACACAATCTTGTATTTAGGATTTCCTACTTTAAAGAAATCACAAGGGAGCAGTCTCTTGGAATTAATTACTTATTTAAGACAAATTCTCCTTGGCAAGGTTTCAATATTTTTCAATCAGAATAATGTATCTCTTAGAAGGTATATTGATGGGATGATTAATAGTACTTTATGTATCAAGGGAGTAAAGTACAGTTTTAATCCCGAAGCGAGCGACTTTATGCACCATTATTATGTTCCTACTTGTATAATTATGTACCTACTTAGTTTTTTTTATTTTTTATGTGCCCACTTTAATTAAGAGATAGATTATTTGGCGTACTTCAAAAATATTGCTTCCAATTTTAACATTTTCTTTATTAAAAGTTTGGTCCAATTTGGTGCTGTTGTCTGATTTTTCATTTTAACATTAAATTAAATATTTTCTGTTAAGCACCGTTATAAAAACGACTTGCTACAAGATCTCAATAGCTACTAACGTAGGAAATGAAAACGAACTTTAAAAAACATAATCAAGAAAACTAAATTGGCAGTTTATATGAGGCGAAAGAATAAAAAAAGAAAAAAAAAATAAACGATACATTGGCGACTATGGAGTACATACTATTAAGTACACACATTATAAGTATGTTTTTTAAAGCAGAGATTAGGAATAATAATAAATAATAACATATAAGTAATAGAATAATAAAATAATAAAAAAATGAAAGCGTTATATCTCCTAGTTTCCGAAAAAAAAAATTGTGAAAATGCCATTTTTGGGACCCAAATTAGAGCCACATAAAAATATGACCGCCTGGGAAAATTTCTATATTTTTGTATTCAATGTTATAAGAACACTTTATTATACCTCCACAGCAAAAATCAAATTATGGAATCGTCTAGATCTGATTTTTCAAGCTGTAAAATTTTGAAAAATCTCAGAAAAATTTAGGTAGGAATATAAAGAAGGAAAATTTACTTGATTTTGGTGATGGGATTGGAAAATTCACCAAGTGCGGAGGTTCCAGTCGCTTCCGTAGCTGCTCATATTTTTAAAATACGTAATGTTGATTAATACTTCATATACAATTACCGACAATGAGCAATGGATTAAAAGTTTCCCTAGGGAGTAAAATTAGTTGACCTGACAATATCTTACCTAATTAAGGTTTGTATACAGGCTGGTTAATTTTTCGATGCTCACCATTGGCATCTCCTAAACGGTAAAAAATACGGGGTTGGTTAAATTAGAGAAAATTTGCGCTCTTTCTTGGCGATTAAGAATCTGAAGAGAATTTCCCAATATTTTGATTCATTCCTGAGCTAGCACAAAAGAATCTGAAAATCGCCAATTTAACAAAAAATTAATATTTTCCTAACGATGGATGTTATTTAAATGAAACTTGGAACTTTCATATTTTGTTTACATGAAATTTTTTGAAAAAAAAACAATTGCAAAAAAGAACGCCGACTTTTTCAATTTCTTACACTATGTCTTACGATCGTGTGACTCAGGCTTTCACATATTTTTTCAAAAACATCCATATGTATAGTATTAGTTACATTTTTGAGAAGCTAATTTTTCTGTGTATAAGATATTGAAAAATTTAGCTTCTCAAAAATGTAACCAATACGGATGTTTCTGAAAAAATATGTGAAAGCCTGAATCACACGACCGCAAAACGTATTTTATTACTGATGCTGAATTCAATTGTTGTCACATGATATTTAAGAGATTGAAGAAGTCGGGCTTTTTTGCAATTGTTTTTTTCTTACGTTTAGGCTGATGTTACAAATTATTCATACCAATTTCCAAATTCTGACATCTGCCAAAAAAGTTCATGCTGACCACATTTTTGAAAAGTCTATTTTTTTATGTGTTTGATGGTGTCAAAATTCAATATGACGGCCATAAAAATCTAGAAGGATTAAATAACTTCTGTCACTCCCATTCACTTGACATCTGTCAAAAATATGAAACTTCCAAGTTTCATTTAAATAACATCAATCGTTAGGAAGATACATATTAATTTTTCTTTAAATCGGCAATTTTCAGATTTCTTGTGATAACTCAGGAACGAATGAAAATATCGGGGAATTCTCTTCAGATTCTTAATCACCAAGAAATAACGCAACTTTTCTCCAATTTAAACTACTCTCCATTTATTATGGTTTCCGAGATACTAATGAAAAATGAAAAATTAGATATCTTTGTGCTGGTAAAATATTGTGTACAACTCATTAATCCCTCATAAATTAATGACCTCGCTCGCTCGTACTTCTTCTGTACTTTACTCCCTTGATATACTTAATAATGATTATTCCCTGTTTTCAGGAATTACAAATTCTTATTCCCCAGTACGATAATAAGCTTACGTTAGTTAGACATTTTTTAAATTACTAATTAGAGTTGGCCGTGTCCGAAATGAGGTATGTGTTTCAATTTACTGCAGATATCAAAATCTAACAGCTTCTTTGACATATCCTAACGAAGTTCCGACATGAGTCACCATGATGGGCACAGCCAACTGCAATTATAAATTTAAAAAATTTCACAATCGCAACAAACGACTTTGTTTTGATTTTTGTATAATTGTATAATTTTGTGCGTGACATTTCACAATAAATTGAACTTAGTGTAAATCTGTCAATATTGTAAATATAGTATAGGTATGGCCCATAAAAAACCGGACAGTTTTCTTTTTTGTATATCTTCGTTAGTTTTTGTGCTATATTTTTTAGTTTTATAGTCGACGTAGCTGAAGGTCAAGGACTTCGATACCACTCATTGGATTTGAATTCGCACCATCAGCGTCGTTCCTAAGGACTTTCATTTAACACCATTATTTAGGCCAATGGGGTTTCGTTACCCATTGGCATATGACAGTGGCGTTTAGACAGGATTGAAAGTCGTTCTTTCCTCTTTCCAAAATGTCCTTCAAAATAAAAATTAATCCATCCCTAAATTTTTGTGAAATTTCTTCCAAAGCTCTAAATCGCATAATTTGCAAGAAAGAGTGCAGAGACGATGAAAACTCTGTAAGCATTTTTGATTTAAGTTGTAAATTGAGCAGATTAATCTGCATTTTTAATTTAAATTGTAAATTAAGCTAATGATCTGCATAATTTACAACTTAAACATCATCGTCTCTGTACTTTTTGTTACAAATTATGCGATTTAGAGCTTTGGAAGAAAATTCATAAAGAATTTAGGGATGGATTAATTTTCATTTTGAAAGACATTTTGGAAAGAGAAAAGAACGACCTTCCATCCTGTCTAAACGCCACTGTCATATGTCAATGGGTAACGAAACTCCATTGGCCTAAATAATGGTGTTAAATTAAAGTCCTTATAGGAAGGACACTGATGGTGCGAATTCAAATTCAATGAGTGGTATCGACAACCTCAACCTTCAGCTACGTCGCGTATAAAACTAAAAAAAATGGCACAAAATCTAACGAAGGTACACAAAAAAAAACTGTTCGGTTTTTTATGGGCCACCTTTATTTTTATAGCATCGCATCGGGGATTTCGGTTTTTTTTTCATTTTATTCAAATTTAACGGATTTACGATAATACTATAAATATAATGAATTTGAATTCGAAGGAGTATAGTAAATAACTTACATACTAGTTAAATGCCCCCCAGAACGTGCTCAGAGTTAATGAAATAATTTAAACTCGACTTAATCTGATTATCCAGATTCGTACCTAAATCGCTCACTCGTAACCAGTCTTTACCCATTTAAGTCCTAATGAAGGTAAATATAACGCCACTAAATATAGAAAGAGACGCGATGGAGATCTACAAAAAAGGTAATATAAAATTATTACCAGGCATTATTCAACCTGTTGGGAACCTCTGTCTTTTATATATTACAACTGTCGTTTAAACGCATTTGAATCGAAGCGGAGATAACATGAGGCAAGAGGTGACATCGCGGCATATAATGGCGTCCAATTGTCAAACGTTGATTTATAATTTAACCCCTAACCGGGCGCACGTAAGGGAAGGAGCATATTATAAACGTGCTTCGTGTTCTTCACGATCGTAAAAATTTCAGATTTCAGAGTCGGGGGAAATTTTTTCAGGCGCTCACTAATGCTAATTACGATGCACGCGAAGCGGTTCTCCGGCGATTTTTGCTCCTCCTGAAAATTATAAATCACAAAACGCAAACTGTAGTAGCCTGTAAGTTGTCAATGCACAATTAAGCAAGAACATGCAACTGTTGATCATAAATATTGCAAATATTGCCTGATTTAAAGGCGTAAATAACTTTATTTTCTAAAACTCCGTGCAAGTTTGCAATAATTAATTATAATAAAGTTGCTATGCAGGGGCTATTCGTTATGCCTACTTGTGGCAGCAATGCTGCAAGTACTCGGAGTTTTAATTATTTATCTCTGCTGTTTTCTGAAATTAGTTTTAGACGGCGGGATTGTGTTTTACGCCCGCAATTCCCACAAGTAAATCATGGTTTCAACACCGGGCCTGGCTGCGATAAATTATTCCAAAGGTGTAAAAAAGTAAAAGCTGAGTGTCTAGTTTTAGGTATTCCTAGTAGTCAAATTTAATTGTTTCTGGCCTTATTTTAATTTCATAAAACACAATCTTTTATCTAGCCACCAGAAGATGTACATCAATGCGATGTGTATCCCTATATAGCTATTAAGGTTTCCAATATACTAATGGTGAGCATCGAAAAATTACCCACGCTGTATGTTACTAAATAAATATTTGTTTCATTTACTGTTTTGTTTTTATCTTCAGTTGTATAAGTTAAGATCCCCGACAGTATGGAATAAAAATCAGACCTATACCTATTACCAATATTATTTATATAAAAATACATCAAATTATAGCATACAAATCTGTGTCTTGTTATACATACTTAGGCTCTTAACATAGAAAATACGCAATATAAGTTTGTACTTGTATTCCATACAATTTGTAGGAGTTGTCATCTATTTTAAAGCTACGCTTATAGTATTTCATATACAAATTTTCCTGTATCTATTACTGAGGCTTTTTTTCAGTGAAAGTTTGCAATAAAATTCCCTGTTTAGACACCCATTGTCCGACCCGCTATCAAATTTCCTAAGTAGATGCCATATGCAAGGCCTATTAGG
The DNA here is from genome assembly GCA_963924575.1 of Pycnomerus fuliginosus. Classification (NCBI taxonomy): domain Eukaryota; kingdom Metazoa; phylum Arthropoda; class Insecta; order Coleoptera; family Zopheridae; genus Pycnomerus; species Pycnomerus fuliginosus. The sequence continues at coordinate 13,025,031 of OZ004625.1, read as the reverse complement.
GATGTTACGATACATTAGCCCCGGGCTAATTCACCCCCCTTTGCCGCCCTTCAATTGAGACGTCGCCAGAATCCTTCACATCCTCTCAATCGTTACAACAGTAAAGTTTTTATTACCCTCCGACCGCATTTCCATATCCGATCTCTTTCTGGCAAAAAAATCTCCACAGCATAGAACGAGAGCTCTATTTGATCGATGAGGGTGAAACAAACGACAGTCGGCGAATGTCGCTGGCAAGTGACCAACGTCCAAATACTGTAATTCCCTACATGATAGATACCGGGTCGGTTTTCAGTCGACCGCTTCCACCACAATCGACTTGAACGAGAAAATCACGTCCAACTATATCGCTGGGCCACTGGAAAAGACGCCTATTAGCTAGATGGACCGTAACTGTACGAATTGCAGAATTTCCAACATAAATTGAATTTTCACTAGACTGCATCCTGTTCGAGACACTTATACTTTCCATCTTGATTTCTGACTTAATTAAAATCCCTACGAATTTCGACTGGTTCGAGCCCGGTTCACACCTGCCACCTTTCATATGGTAAATAACTACAATTATGGATCGTAAACAACTAGCCTAATGTTCGCTTCCTGTTCCGTTTAACCGATTATTTGATTGCTCGTTATGATCGCATAGGCGTCCGTCGCCTTCGGACTTTTACAGATTCTGCTTTATGATATGCCTTCTGGTGTAAATTTAAACCATTTCTGGCAGTTATTGCTTTGAGTGATGAGATAGACAAGTACTGGGGTTCGAAACAAGTTTTTCAGTAAAAGAGGAAAATAGAGAATCTTATCTTCAAACCGCTCTCGCATTATGTTTTGCTTAATAAATTAACTCAAATCATATTTATTTAACAGAAAACATGTTGTCAAATATAGGAATTATCGTTCTAAGAGCATTTTCCCTTAGTTCGGGCGTTCCGCAGGGCTCGAATCTGGGTCCACTCTTGTTCTTGGTTTTTATTAATGATCTGGCGTTTACTTTCTCGTTATGTTTGTAGTTTTTAGTTTTATTTGGGGGGCATTTCACACCCCAAAAATTTGTACACCACTGTCGAATTTTCAGGGCACTGTCGTAAATTTGTACACTACTGCCGACTGTGAAGTCCCCCGACAGCCTAAGAATTCATAGACCACTGCCGAATTTGCTCAATTTTTGCAACCACTACCTAACTTTTCCCACTAACACTGCCGAAAATTTGTACACCACTGCCGACTGTGAAATCCCCCCAAGTTTTATTTTATTTACCACTTCCCGTAATTGGGCCTGTTGGAAAGGTACCTAATAACAAAATAAAAAACAATAAACCTAAATCTTTACAACATTCATTAGTCAGAGGGCCAGTGTCAATTTTTTTAAAAATAATCTGCATCTGTCAGGGTGCCCACGTCTGCCAGTCCCTCATGGCTGAATTTTCAATTCAGTCTTTCAAATTTGTTAAAAAAAGTGCGTCTGCAAGGTCTTGCTTAAATAGTGTCACATAATTCGAGGTGATTCCTCTCACTATTTTACAAAATAAGATCAAAAGACCGAAATAAAAACCTGAAAAAACATATTTTTTTATAACACTAACCTATGCTCCAAATTTCACAATCCTGTCATTTATAATATTCGAGAAATTACCCTTTTGAGCAGATGTAGCTCTCTTATGAAGCATTTCGACATTTTTAAAGATTCGAAGAAAAATATAGTTGTTTCTGTGAATTTGGAGTTAGGGCTCCATGTAACACCCTCCCCCACGTCTCATTTTGCCTGATGATGGGAATACCTGTTTCCGAAACATTAGAGCTAAATTATAGGTGTTTTTTTGGCATTAAATTTGTGGCAAGACTGAGTGTCTTTATTTATGAAACACCCAAGCCACTTCAAGGTAGATTTTTATTTCTTTGAATTGCTCATCATGAAATATTGATATGCGAGTTCTGATGGGCTACCAGATACCTTTATTGGAACACGTATCGTCAATATCAATAATATGCAGATTGCAATGATATGGTAAACATTAGTACCCGTATAATAAATATGGCCCATAGCTCTTGCTCCATCAGCTTGATGGCGGTCGCGCTTGGACTGTCAATAAGATATTAGTTAGAACCAATAAAGAAGGGTAAATTTTTGCTAACAAGATTTCCTTTGGATTCCACACGCTGTTGACAAAGAAACGATTAGAACTCATCCTACTCTTTTTTTTTCAGGAAACACACATTTTACTCGGTTTGTTATTAAAGCTTTTGCGAGGCACTCTTGTTTTAGGTTATTCGCCTCTTGCTCGCTCACTCGGATTGAGATATCGGGCTGAAACTTCGTATATAGCTTTGTCTCCCGAAAAGTAAGGCGAGGATTGCTTTTGAGCCATATCAGACCAAGGGGCTGGGAGTTAGGGGCGAAAAACCGAAAAACTATTAATTGCAATAACTCGAGAACTAGTGGAGGTATCCTGTTGAAACTTGGTATGCACGTTCGACCCTCAAGTCTGTTGAAGGTGAAGGGGTGCTAATTTCCGGCGATGAAATTTAGGGGATGGAAACCACAAAAAATATGCGAGGATTGCACGCAGCTGTTGGAAACTCAACGTACTCACATATATCGGGGAAATCTTCCGGCGGATGCGTTTTTCGAGATGGGGTGGAAATTAGGGGGTTGCAACTCGAAATTCCGCTTAATAAGTATTGATCGAAATTGGCGTCATTCGATAGCTTTCCATTAATGATTCAAAAAGGGTGTCACTCATATTTTGAGAAAAACCACCTTTAAAGACGCTATACAGCTCCTAATATGCAGAAACACAAAAATAAGAGAACTGAAAAACTACTAAGGCAGAATTTGGTGTGTTAATTTTCAGTGACATTGTTAGGTGGATGGACAAATTTTTACTAAGATCTAACAAGGAGGATGAAATGTAAGGGTTGAAACTTGAAATTTCTTCAATTAAATGGTAGCATAAAATGACGGGGTTCGATAAATTTCGGTCAACTATTGAAAAAAGTTCTTGAATTTTCACTGAGTAATGTATTATAGGATTGAAATTAATACCATTCGACAGCTATTGATGGTACAAAAAAGGTCTAATTCATCATTCGCGAAAAACGACCCTTAAAGGAGGTACAACTCCCTAACATGCCTAAACACAAAAATGCGAGAACTCAAAAACTGCCAAATGTATCAGGGCTGGATTTGGTGTGGTCAATTACAGCGCCACTGTAGGTGGATGAACATACTACTTTTCGTTATGGATCAACCTGTATGTATAATCCACGATTGACTGCAGAATTTTGTAGAATGGAGCTTCCTCTCCTACCCTTACAATTCGAGGTGGTTTAATACAGTAATCTTTGTATCAAATACTACTACGTTTGCGATTTAAAAAGTAGACTGAACTTATCTAAAACTATAGTTTAATCTTCCTAATTACAGCTACTGTTTCATATTCTATAAAATATTGCTTTATTCTATTAGGTACAAAGTATTGATTTATAAAATAGCAATTGAAATCCTTTATTCCACATCTACTATTCAAATTATGAGGTTTGGTGCAAAAGTTATTGGTCAATTTACTATGCATGACGTAATACGTTTGACATGAGCCGTGGGTGACGTCAGAGACTTAAAAATTATATCAAAAGTCCCGCAAGAACTTAAATCAATTTGACCTGTGCAATAGATTGGTTGCAAAATTATTGTGAATTATTACATGCTTTATCAATCATTTTTTTTACATAATAATTTTGGTAAAATTTTGATATAGCTGAATAGAGAATTCAACCAAGTATCAAAATCGGTTGAGAAAAGTATCGGACGCCTTCTAAAAAAACACCGATGACATAATAGGTTCGTCATGGGTCACGCCAGAGACGGTTGCGGAGTAATTGCGAATATTTCTTAATCTACAAGATTTTTTTACGTTATAATTTTGGTAAAATTTTTATGTGGCTGAACAGACAATTCAATAATGTATCGAAATCAGTCGAGAAACGTATATGCTGTCAGAGACTTAACAATTGCGAATATTCCATACTTTATCACCACCCTGTATATCATAGTAAGTTACAGCAACGTTTTCGTATTAAAATGCGAGAATTTTCTCAGTGTTGGCCGAGAACCAAAGAAAGAAAAATGTAGGGTGAGTGCCCGCGGCAGCTCAATTATTCTGACGGGACGAATTATCGTTTCGACACCCAGACGTGTAAAGTTGGTTAGTTATTTTCTCGCCCGACCGTTGGCAATAGCGATTGTTTTCGATTGACAGGCCAAGAATAATGTTTACAAAAAAGGCGTAAAAATGCCGCTTTCAACTTGTCGTCTCGCCGCCTGCTCGCGAATTTTTCCATAAACAACCAATCATCTCGCGGTTATATCGGACACTTCCTTTGGGATTTTTTTCTTGATTTGACGGTATGTCGATGATATGAAACGCGTCCCGACAACTCGAACATAACGAGCTCGATTGCTGGAATGCTGGATCGTTAGTGCCATTTCTGTTGTTCATAGGCTGACCGCAAAAACACATCATCGAGCGTAATTGCGAAAAACTGTGTCGTGTACACCTTTCTTTACACTTTATCTGCAAGGCCTTTTAGTATGTTGCACGGTGCTAATTGGACTCTATTGGGAGAAAAAAAATTAACAGACAGATGTTAATTAATTTACCTGTCACAAAAATGCGGCTTAAGCTATCTTATTATCAACGTTAGAAATGGTTACAATTCATTGAATGTTACCGAGAAGTTACACACCAGATTGTAAAACTGTACTTTCATTATCAAACGTTTTGCTAACTCGCGTTTTTAAAACCATCTTAAAATTTGAAATTTGAAATCATCAAAATGAAGTTTTCAAATTCCACATCCACTGACTACGATACTCATAAGGTTTTTGTCACTTGTCAGGCTTTTAAATTTGCAGAGATTAATTCTAATTAGCTATTGTTTGCTGATGACTCATTTTGCATACAATCGATAATCGTTATAACAAATGGCCCTGTGACTTAAGGAACAATTCGTGTAAGGCCATCCATCAGTAGGCATATCGTAGGTATTTTCATTGGACTATTCATAAAACTAGCTGAAACGTTTGCTCGAGCGGGACCCCGAGTCAGCAGCTTTTCTGTTGAAAAAAAAATTACCGGTATTGGGTACACTTTTGTGCTTTTGCAAAAAAGTATATTATTTTATTAGAAGTCAAATAATGGACACGGGAGGTTACTGTAATTACTCCAAAATTCGAAATTGAGATAACACCAGATTTTCACGTTTCAAGGTCCTAGGATCACGAAAAAAAAGTCTGTATGTGCGTATGTATACAGGGTGGGTAATTTTTGATGCTCACCATTGGGATCTCCTAAACGGTAAAAGATACGAGGTCGGTTAAATTAGAGAAAAGTTGCGCTATTTGTTGCTGATTAAGAATCTGAAGAGAGTTCCCCGATATTTTGATTCGTTCCTGAGTTATCACAAAAACTCTGAAAATTGCCAATTTAAAGAAAAATTAAGATCTTCCTAACGATTGATGTTATTTAAATGAAACTTGGGACTTTTATATTTTTGGCAGCTGATTGAATGGAATTAACAGAAATTTTCTAGGCCTTCTAGATTTTGAATAACGACAGTCAGCTTTTGATTCTTTTATGGCCGCCATATTAAATTTTGACACCATCAAATACACAAAAAAATTAGCTTTCCAAAAATGTAGTCAACATGAACTTTGGGCAGCCAATTTTTTTGTGCATTTGATGGTGTCAAAATTCAATATGGCGGCCATAAAAGATTCAAAAGTTGACTGTCGTTATTCAAAATCTAGAGGGCCTAGAAAATTTCTGTCGATGCTATTCAATTGACAGCTGTCAAATATATAATAGTTCCAAGTTTCATTTAAACAACATCAATCGTTAGGAAGATATTAATTTTTCTTTAAATTAGCAATTTTCATATTGTTTGTGATAACTCGGGAACGAATCAAAATATCGGGGAATTCTCTTCAGATTCTTGATCATTAATAAATAGCGCAACTTTTCTCTAATTTAACCGACCCCGTATCTTTTACCGTTTAGGAGATCCCAATAGTGAGCATCGAAAAATTATCCACCCTGTATACGTACGTATGTGTGTGAGCATGATTTCTCGGAAACTACCGAACGGATTTTAATAAAATTTGGTATAGAGGTTAGTGTTGGCCTTTTGAATTCACACTTAGCGCCTTTTTGTCATAAAATCGAAAAATTCCAAAGTTTTGAAGAAACATTAAATAACACGCTATACTGTTTCAATTTGGCTCAAAGGCAGATAGAGATACCGTTACCCGCCGAAGAGTTGATTTTGGTGATGATGGCAATCGGCGAATGACAAGTGCCATTTTGACACATCATCGACTTTGAAATTTGAATAACAAACTCACATTTTCTTTATCAGCACATGAAAAGTCGTCATATTTAGGTTTCAAAAATTCAAACTTAGTGTCATTTTGGCACAAGACCGTAAAATCTAGAAAAATCACAGAAAACGCCTTATCGGAGTAAAACTTAGGTATAGGAAATAGTAAATTTTACTTGATTTTGGTAATATTTTGGTGATAAGATTGGATCCTTCGCCAAGTGGGGAGATTCCAGCTGTTTCTGTAGCTGCCCATTTTTTGATAAGACCTTCACATATGGGTTCGTGATGCCTTTTGATTGATTTACTGCCAAATTAGCCATATTTTTTCTTTATATTCAACCCTCGCTTCGGATCTTTCTTTAACAAACGAGCTACAAATAAAGGTGAATATTGAAATGTAATGTCGATTCGTTTGGCTTTGGAAAGCTTTTAAAACCCGTAGTCTATTCACGAGACAGCTTGTAATCGGCGTTATCTGCCAGTTCGGATCAGCCCCACGACCATATCGATGACCGTCCGACCCCTCCGATTTTCCATAATCCGGGATTTGCTCAATAACAATTTGTCTACGGGGACCACTGCCAGTAATTGATGCCTTATCTCGGCGTTATCGTCGTTTTAATTCCGTATAGAATTACCAGATAAAAATAATAAATTCACCAGAGATGATTTAGGAGGAACCGAACAAGTTTGAGATCTCGTTAGCGATAACCGAGATTGATGGAGGTAACAAGTGGTCCCGGTGACAACTGTGGAATGGTGTCCCGCTGCGAATTTTGGGCCCTTTGCATAAATTACGACATCGATCCGGTCCTGCCTCGGTACAGGGCCGTGTCAAGGCGACCGACTCAGGGCGCAAAAATATTGGGGTACCAAACTTGTACATGTATTGCAAAATTTTTTAAGTAACTCCAAGTATTGCCAACAGGTAATTCTTGCATGAATTAATTGAAAATGTGAAAATACTGGCCAAAATTTTTTGCGGGGGGCTGTTAGAACGACATTATCAGTATTATTATAATTATTATTCACGAGTTAGTAGAATTCAGAGCAGCCGCTTGAATAGCGGAAGGTCCTGGGTTCGATTCCCAGCCGCGAGCCACTTTTTCCACAATAGTCACACGATTCAACAAAATCTAAATTTCTGAGACTTACGGTTACAGTTTACAAATCCTTAAAAATTACGGCAAGACTATTAGAATTTTTTTGTCATTAATCATTATTCAATTGAAATCGATAAGATATCGCGTTTTATGCAAAACGAATAGTGGGAAATTTAAGATGTTTGTCCAATGTTAAATTTAACTGCGCAACTAAACGTAGCCAAGAAATGCGGTGTTGTCAAATTGAGCTTTTTGTCGTTGAATTCGATTAAGTTTAGTTTTCTATTTTCGTTTTAAATTCTTTTGAGTGCGAGCGAAGCGAGCAGTCGCAGAAAAGTTTCGACGTAGCCGAAAGACGGGAGCTTTCGGTTTTTAGCCGAAAGGGAGAAGTCTACGACATACGTCCGCTCATGCTGGTTCCTGCAGAAAATGCTGTTTCATTGCAACCATGGCGAAGATAAGGGAATCGGAAAAATTTGCTAGCAAAAGCAAAAGGAGCAGTCTGTACTCAACCCGCGCATTTCTATTATACTTATTATTATTTTTGAAAGGGTGCAAAATTTCATGCTCGCCTCACTTTAAAATTTTTCCTAACACGGTCCTGCTTCGGTGACACGAGTGCTTACAAAACGCAGGTGTATGGCGGTAGCCTTCGGGGGCAGGTCGTTGCGAGCCGGGCTCTCGACTGTTGTTTATGTGACAGGGGGCCTTTGAGCGGCCGACTGCGATCTACGACGTTCTGGTGCCATATAGCAATCAAGAAGGCTAAACTGCACTCACCCGACCACCGCTCACCGATGCCCACCACCTTAGTTTATCCCACTTTATTTTACGATAAATAAATCACTCAATCATTTATCACGCTCACAGTACTGAGATCTTGCGCGATTATGTGTGTTTACAGGCAATGCTCGACGATCTCGGCACCTAGGTTCAACAACTCCGAAGAAAGGTCACCACGATCCAGCCACCAAGGGGTCTTTTCTATAAACGTCGCCTTTTTGTCATCTATACTGCAAGAACTAAGGTTTTCACAAAACCAACATTGAAAATTATTTTCTTTTCTTCTTAAAATTTAACATCAGTTAATATGATAATAGAGAATAGAGAGATAAACAGTAATATTTTTATTTGTTGAAACGTAAAATTACGTATCTGGACTACAGAACTATACAATTTTAAGTCACAATTTGACTTTCTTAATAAAACGGTCGAGACTTACCAGGCAACAGGTTTCCCATAGCGAGACAGAAATTTTGATTTTGATCCATCGTTTGTATTTCGAATTTTATCAAGTATTTCACTTCAAAAAGCAATTTGAAAAAATTGATGACGTATGTCCTAATGATCTCACCTTTTTGTACAATTTCTTGGTGTAAGAACACAGATGACAAATAGATATCAGTTGTGTCACGTGTTTCCATTAGAAAATTTGATTTGATTAAATTAAACAGGAATGAAATGTCAAAGGTTTTGCGATCAGAACAATAATTCAAAGGTACCGTAATTCCTCAATACAAATACTTTGAAACATCTTCTAGATATGTACTTTGTTTTCAAATAACTATATTGAACTTATTGTTCTGTACCTACTCGTTAAAATAAAAGTTTAGTATTCCGAGATATTGCATTTACAAATTCTGTGAAAAAGTTTCCACCGTCTGCGTCTCCGAGATTGCCAATTTTTTTCATCTTCAAGTATGTCCTTCTTCCATTGTTGGGCTGAATGATTTTTGCAGTACTGTATAACAGCTTCAGTAGTATGGTTGTCGATTATACATGACACGTTTAGATATTGCATCACAGAGAAAACGTATTATAAAAACGTCACCGTCCTCTTTAATTCATTTTGTCGTAATTTTTTTTCTTACCTTCGTGTCGTGTAGATGTCTCAAGTTTATAATTATAATGATACTTCTTATAATTTAAAGCAAACTGTGTGGTAATAGCCATCACGCAAGAAGGAGTACATATCGCTATCCCGGCGCATCCACCATTTGTGCCTTGATAAATTCTTATGAATAATTTACCCACAACTAAGCCGTTTGTAATCTTCATAAAACCGGTGGTGCAGTTTAAATTATTGAGATTTGGTTTCCTATCTCGTGGAATCTATCTGCCTTGTTAGTGGTCTCAGTCGGAAGATTCCTAGGGCACCTTGCTGCTAGTCTCAACTAAACAAACACTTTTGTACGGAAAACGTGAAGAAATGGGGCGCTTCTGGCGTCAGTGTCTACCGGACCGTGTTTTTTGAGAAGTGTTGGAGCGAGAGCAGATATGATCAACATCACGAGTGTGTCGGTAAGAAATTAAGTACAAGAATTATGTTCCGTTCCAAGTCACACCATCTCGCATGTTTTACGTGCTTCCTGATAGCCAGTTGAGATTTTACAGAAATAACGACGAAAATAGTTTTTTTTCCGAGGGTTAGTCATCACTAGAGCTCAGATTTCTAGCTATTATTCTATTTGGTAGTATTAATAGCAGATCGAAAGTAACCTTTATAGGGAGCCCGAATTATAACGAAATCATTAATTGAGCCAAATTTCTTCGTGCTTATTGTGCTTTTTCCCGAGTTTTGTGCTTACATTTTTCTGTGTTTTCTTAATTTTTTTGCGCTTTTTTGTCCTTTTTAGAGTTCTATTTTACATTTTTGAACGTTATTTGGTGAAATTCGGTAACATTTTTTTCAAACTATTTCATTTCTCTATCACAATAAGAGCATCTGCCCATTCTACCACATGGGGTCCAATTTTCGAATCTCTCGAACTGTTTTGCATGCGGTGCTACTAGGCAACCGCCAATGAGATTGCATCTACCGTAGTGATGCCACATACGAAACTGTTTTTATGATATTTTCTGCAGACCGAATCAAATTTAAATTCATATAAGTATTTCAAAATTGCAGTAAATCCTTACATGAAATTGCATTATTCAATATACTTTTGAAATGGAAGGATCTAAAAAAAATATGTCCTTCCATAGTTGAGTATACAGAGCGCCATGGATGAGCGAATATCGAAAACTTTTACAGCAGTGAATTCGTAATGAAATACGTAAACTATGTATAAATGGAGGCGCATTTCTGGAAAATATTTTTAAATGTACAGGGTGGCCCAAAAATTCTTGACAGGACGAATGGAATACCCGGTATATTTTAGCATATTTACAACCCCTTTACTAGCCTTTGTTCATCCCTAAAATATTACGGCTTTTGAGTATGTAGTTTGGGAACAAAAAAATATACCTAAAAATTCCCCATTTACACGGGTGCAGTTTTTATAAGAAAATAAGATGAGGACCTTGTTGTACAGGCTTTTGGGAAGCTCTGGTCTTGTTTTCGTTGTTTCCCTATGTACAGATTGTTCAAAATTAATTTACAAAAAATTTTGAAATTGAAAACAATTTTTCTCAATTTTTTCAAATGGTACACCCTGTATATTTTTAGACAGTATAATGTAGAATTTATAAACGAATATTTTTTGTAATATACAAACATGTTGGTTATTTTCGTCCGTTTTCGAGTTATTGGCAAATATTAGATACTAATTTTCTTGTTTGCAGACAACTTTCACCTTTTAAAATTGTAACATAAGCAATCAGACTAGTACTATGTAGTACTAAGGGCAATTTAATTTGTTTACGAAGACATTTTCACTGCCATTCTTTAACGATTCCTTTGAAATTTTGGCATTTTTGGAAGTAGGAATAGACATATATTTTTTATTCTAAATGTTAAAGGTAGTAGAAATGTCTTGAAGAGCCAATTAAATTGTTCCTAAACCGAAATAGAGGGCATTTTGAACATTTACATCTTAGTTTGGGTGCTTATTTTATAATTTCGTTTGCAAGCAAGAAAATTAGTAATATTTGCGAATGACTCGAAAACGGATGAAAGTAACTAACATGTTTGCATTACAAAAACTATTCGTTTACAACTTCTACATTACACTGGGTAAAAATATACAGGGTGTTGCATTTGAAAAAATTGAAAAATATAGGTTTAAAGTTCACAAATTTTATAAATTAATTTTGAATACCCTGTAAGGAAAACAACTAAAGCAAGACCAGAGCTTCCTAAAAGCTTGTACAACAAGGTCCTCATCTTATTTTCTTATAAAACTGCATCCATGTAATGGGGAATTTTTAAGTAGGTACCTATAGAGTGATGTAAACTTTGTTCTCAAACCAAATACTTAAAAGCCGTAATATTTTAGGGATGAACAAAGGCTCCTAAAGGGGTTGTAAATATGCTAAAATATAACGAGCATTCCATTTAAAAAAAGTCAAAAATTTTTCGCCCACCTGTACATTTTAAAATATTTTCCTGAAATGCGCCTTCATTTATAGTCAAATTTCTAACTTTAAGCGCTATGGAACGCCGACGGACTGTTGCAGGACTGTACATATAAAATTTTGTTATTTTTGAGCTTTTTTGCTTTTTTGAGTTGCTTTAAAGCTTTTTGTGCGCGGTTTTTACGTTATTTTAAACACTTAAAACTACTTTTTTTGTTCTCTAGTCATCACCGACACAGTAGAACGGTCGGAACTAATGCATTATGTCACGGATCGTTCACTCCTATTTAGAATACAATCACGCTGTCACACCGGAAAAATTATGTATCAAACGCCACCCCCCAATATGTTGAAATAATTATCGTGCGACCTCGCCCATGCAAGTCTGCAACGCCGAAATTCCTATGCACCAAGGAATCCAGTTACTCATGATCACGATAGACAGTTGACGGACGTTCAGACATCTGACGATCGCTCCAGAATTGGAATTTTCTTCCACCACGTCCGTTCGTCTTCGTCACGGCGGAAGATGAAGAGGGACAAGTGGAGAAGTCGTGGCTCGTCTCGAGTCGTGATAGAATTTTTTGCCCCATACGACCGAGATAATATAAGATCCGAGGACGTGTTAAAATCGCTATTATACAGTTTGTTTTGAACGTGGCCGTCATACCCAAACACGCAAAAGTCGATAGATCAAATCGTTGTGACCCAATTGAATAATAACATACAGGGTGTTCCGAAATTAGTGGTCAAAACTTTACCAGTAGATTCTTCTATGAAAAACATGAAAAAAAGTCTATATGAACATATGTCGAAAAGTAAGTCCTAAGGCAGCTAAGGCCCCTTAAAGAGGCCACTTTTAAAGTGTTTTTTTCTAAGTATCTTCGAAACAGTTAAAGATAGCAACGTGAAATTTGGTATCTATTAAGTCTTTGATGCTGAATTTACTGCTGTGGAGAAAATTTTAAAATTTTGATCATAAGCGTCTCGTACAGGAGGGGCTTAGGACTAAATTTACTCAAACATTTTTGTAAGTAGTTTTTTCTCAAATTTGACAATAGAATCTGAAAATTTGAGGTTTTTTTATGTAAAAATGGTACTCTTGTTTGACATCGATAGAATGCGCCCTTTTCGAAAAAATGGCTTTTCATTGTTTCAGGGCTCCAAAATTTGTGACAGGAGACATCAAAATATCCTAAACAAGTTCATGGGACGGCTCTTTACTTCATTCTAGAAAGAAAAGTTCTTATGGTTATGAGTCAAAAAATGCTTCCTAAGGGAGCTATGGTCTTTCAAATGGGGTCTTGAAAAGCATGTTGTTTGAAGGACTCTAGCTCCCTTAGGAAGCATTTTTCGACCCATACCAATAAGAACTTTTCTTTCTAAAATAAAGTAAGGAACCGTCCCATGAACTTGCTTACGATATTTTGATGTCTTCTGTCACAAATTTTGGAGCTCTGAGTCGATGAAAAGCTATTTTTTTCGAAAAGGGAGCATTCTATCGATGTCAAACAAGAGTACCATTTTTACTTAAAAAACCTCAAATTTTCAAATTCTGAAATCAAATTTGAGAAAAAACTACTTACAAAAATGTTTGAGTAAATTTAGTCATAAAGCCCCTCCTGTACGAAACGCTTATGATCAAAATTTTAAAATTTTCTCCACAGTCAGTAAATTCAGTATCAAAAACTTTGTAAAGATACCAAATTTCACATTGCTGTCTTTAACCGTTTTGTGGCCCCTTTAAGGGGCCTTAGCTCCCTTAGGACATATTTTTCGATATATGTTTATAGGGACTTTTTTTCATATTTTTCATAGAAGAATCTACTGGTAAAGTTTTGACCACTAATTTCAGGACACCACCTGTAGAGGTGACCTTTTCTTCTCGACTGCTTGAGATAAATGGAAGCTCTCAGAGATATCTTGTTTGTCGGGTGGTCGTGCTACTATTTGTTCCGCTTCTAGTAGTTGGTAGCACTGTTTGATTACGTTCTCTTTGGAATCGTTAATTAGTGCGATCCGCTGCTAACGGCATCAATCACACTAAACTCCGGGTACCTATCTTTACGATGCGCTGCCGCACTCCGGGGATTTCGATTTGTCGACCGCAACATATCATATACTCCATATCAAATCTGGATTAGACGGATTCCGAGGATTTACTCCCGGCGTCAGACTCACCCAGGGACGCCGACTGCATTATACTCGATATAAATTTTCAAGAATATTATTCCCTCGGAGCTGTCTGTACGAAATAACTGTGGCAAGTTTTAAACTGCGTTGGTTACCCTGAAAACCATCATAATTTTATAATTCAATCAATTTCTAGGCAATGCAGTTAATTAACTATCGGAGACCCCTAGGCGCAGAACCAATTTGGGGCCCATCACCCCCCGATTTTAATATATAAATTTTGAAGTGGGTATGAAAATAATTGCATAAATTTAAGGTTAAATCAGTATTTATTATTACTAATTACCTATAGCTCCAAAGTACCTACCAATAAATAAAATATAATCAAAATTTTTGGTATAGGTACTAAAACGACAATTATTACGAATTGGTGCCAGTAGAGGCTATCCGAGAAGCAATTTTCCAAAACTATTTTTGCAGGTATTCATTTATTGAAGCCAAAATTCGCAATAAAGCAATGGAATTTTGCAATATTTACATAATGTGAAAATAATTAGAAGACAATGTTTTTTTGCTTTGAGATGCTATACTTTATGTGCTGTTTCACATACTAAAAGTCCTGACCAATTCTGTGCGTGGGTTAGCCGCAATCTTCAAAAAATGGTGGAGGGTGTGGGTTCCGAGGTTCTTCCTTTATACCTCGAAAACCGTTGATCCTACGTGAATTTCTCACGTGACCAAACTGAAAGAGAATACAATTTGCAACAGAATTACTTGCATTCATAGCTTCTTCTGTTTTCGAGATATAAAGGAAAAACTTCGGAGAAACCCCTGTCCTCCACAATTTTTTGGACTTTTAGTATGTTAAACAGTACATAAAGTAGAACACTTCAAAGCAAAAAACCATTGTCTTCTAATTATTTCCACATTTTTTTCTAATACGACTGGACTACCATATTTAGATCTCTCCGAGGATCTCTCATCAATCAATAAATTTTAAAACAGAGTCATAACGAGTCATTAAAAGATATTCAATAGGTAGGTACTTATATTGTCGAATATGCGCTGGAAGATAGTTAATACTAATATTAAGTAGGAATTTACCAATTAAAATCCTACATAAATACGTTGTTTCATTGCTTGAGCCCTATATAAACAATCCAACCCCTTCTGAAGAAGCGACATGAGACACTTTATACATCCTTTGCAGATAACAATCATGAAGCAGGTGACATAGAAAATAAACATAATTTTTCCCCCTTTCGATCCTCAGTGCCACATCTGAAGATATACTCGCGGTCGTATTTCCTCTGTTGCTTAGCTGATCCCGATTTGCTTGCACGGCAATATCGAGCGTTGCGTCACATATAAGAACGTTGACAGATGGTGTTTTAAGAGCGCCCACCGCAAGCTCAACGAAGCTCGAAAATGCCCCGGCGTCGCATCATAATTTAACTGCCTCTCGCCATAAGTAAATTACAGTGCGAGACAAAGCGCATTTTTAGCTTACATTGTTATAGAGCTGGCGACGATAGGGGTGTCGGATAGGGTAAAGTTAAATGGGGCGCTTTTAAAGAAATTTTAAAGCTCTCTCGTCGCTTATGGACCATTTGAGGTGATATTCTGAACACCCACGGCGTTATCACCACTAAATCACGACCGAAGAAATTTCGCCCGTACATGTACAGCGTGTCCCGAAATTAGTGGTCAAAACTTTACCAGTAGATTCTTCTATGAAAAATATGAAAATAAGTCCCTATGAACATATGTCGAAAAATAAGTCCTAAGGGAGCTAAGCCCCAAGTAACAATTTTAAGAATAACAGGTCTTGTCTAAGTTATATATCTGGTTTATAATGGAATTACAGAAGTCGGCAGTTTTATAAAAGTTGTGATAAATAGCATAAGTAAGTTTTATCTGGCTCCCTAAGAATGAAATATAAAACCACATGCTCTCAACGCAGGCAGCTCTTAGAGCTGTTTTATTGCTGGTACCCAATAATACCTTATCAAATGTATTTTTTTTTTTTTAATTTTTATTTACCAGAACAAAAATACAATACGTGAGATAAAAGAAAGATAAATGATGAAATAAGTTGCTGGTAAATCTCAAGGGCTGTGTTCAGTTCTCCCATACGAGACGGGGACTGTTCTTCCACACAGCCCTTGCCAAAACATAAATAACTAACGATAGCAAGACGGGAGAACACGTTTGGCAAAGTGGAACACAAATTACAAGAATTTTGAAAAATTGAAGCGCTACTTTACAGAAATAAACAGCAAAACACTGTAATGACTTATGAGTATATTAATTTTAATTTTACTTAAATAGAAATAGCTGAAGATTGTACTGACAGTAAATAATCTGACATGTACTTTTTAAAGAGAGAGATGGACATGTTACGAAAGGGAGCAGGAATTTTGTTCATTATATGAGCGATACTGTACGAAAATGAGCGTTTGAAAAATTGTGAATTGTGCAGTGGAATTTCTAAAGTATCTCTTCTTCTGATATTAATATTATGTATATCACTCATTCATCTTAAAAAACTCTTGAAATCAAAATAGATTTTTTAAATTAATAAATAAGAGCTTTACTTTATGGCTGCTTTATTACAGAGTTTTATTAATGGTTTAAAACTGTTTTTTAAATATAACAGATCTACAGATCTACTCTATTCAATGGTGCACCATAAAACTGAGATTTTAAATTCAACTTTTTAAACGTTAAATTAAAAACGTTTCAAAATTAAATACTCCTAATAAGAAAGAAGGTAAAGTTTGAAATCTTAATAAATGGTATTTCATGTAAATATAGGTTGGTAAGGCTTTATTGAATCCAATTTGAAGATCTTATTAAGACACATTAAAGTTTGAAACAGTTTTATGGATGGCTTAACAATCTTATCAACACTGTTGAATTAAAATGGAAAGGTTTTAAAGAAGTTTTAAAAATTGCACTGGAAGAACCTCATAAACTTCTCCTTTTTTACCTTATAGCTGATTTATTACAGTCTTCAATTCTCCTTTTAGGGAGAGTAGCTTTAAAGAAACTCTTGTTAGTAAGTTTTATAGCCACCTTGTTGATTTAAATAAATCTTAAATTGTTACTTGGTAGGCCCCTTAAAGTGGCTACTTTGAAAGTGTTTTTTTGTAAATATCTTAAAAACAGTTAAAGATAGCAACGTACAATTTTTGTATCTTTACTAAATCTTTGATGCTGAAATTACTGCTGTGTAGAAAATTTTAAAATATTGATCATAAGCGTTTCGCACAGGAGGGGCTTAGGACTACATTTACTCAAACATTTTTGTAAGTAGTTTTTTCTCAAATTTGATTCCAGAATCTGAGATTTTGAGGTTTTTTAAGTAAAAATGGTACTCTTGTTTAACATCGATAGAGTGCTCTCTTTTCGAAAAAAATGGCTTTTTATTGGTTCAGGGCTCAAAAATTTGTGACAAAAGACATCAAAATATTGTAAACAAGTTCATCGGCTCGGTTCCTTACTTTATTCTAGAAAGAAACGATCTTATGGGTATGGGTTGAAAAATGCTTCCTTAGGGAGCTAGAGTCCTTCAAACAATTTGCTTTACAAGACACCATTTGAAAGACCATAGCTCCCTTAAGAAGCATTTTTCGACCCATATCCATAAGAACTTTTCTTTCTAGAATGAAGTAAGGAACCGTTTCATGAACTTGTTTACGATATTTTGAAGTCTTCTGTCACAAATTTTGGAGCCCTGAACCAATGAAAAGCCATTTTTTTCGAAAAGGGCGTATTCTATCGATGTCAAACAAGAGTACCATTTTTACTTAAAAGACCTCAAATTTTCAGATTCTGGAATCAAATTTGAGAAGAAACTACTTAGAAAAATGGTTTGAGCAAAATTAGTCCTAAGCCCCTCCTGTACGAGACGCTTATGATCAAAATTTTTAAATTTTTTCCACAGTAGTAAATTTAGCATCAAAAACTTAGTAAAGATACCAAATTTCACGTTGATTATATCTAACCGTTTTGAAGATATTTAAAAAAAACACTTTCCCTTAGGAATTATTTGTCGACATATGTTTATAGGTGCTTTTTCTTCATATTTTTCATAGAAGAATCTACTCGTAAAGTTTAGACCACTAATTTCGGCACAGCCTGTATACAACATATACGCCCGCATGGTCAAGTGCAAATAAAAGTCGACAAAAAACGCACTTAATAGAATTATCAGCCACCCCAACTGATAAATCCCTTAAAAGGCGATTTTTAGGTGCTTTCCGGCACTTCGGCGAAGGATACGCACCTGAGTCCTGCAAATAGACAGCTGTCGAAAAAGCTATAAAACCCAAATGGTTTTTACGACGTTGTGATGAACAGAAAAAAGTAATTGGGAAGAAAATTTTACCAAAAGTCGCCTACGATTGTGTTATTACAGGCGACTGCCCTTTAACCGTGGTCATTTATGAAACATGCCCCAAGCCTATAATAAAATCGCATTTATCCCTCATTACTAGCCTCAACAAAAACGGCTCCTGAATTTAGATCAGGAATTATACACCCCCAAAAAATCCCTTGGTAAAATCAATACCGACCCGTTCAACAGCACTTTCCTTGAGAGTGATGCATTTTTCTAATGAAAACTTTGTGCGAATATTAGAAGAAATTGCTCCCGAGGGAGGAAAACGCGAGGCGAGCATAAAGCTCCCACTATATTTGGTAACATATACAATAGTATTGTTATGTCACAAGCAGTTTATCATATGTTAAATTGTGTGTAACGTTGAGCCTGGTATGCATAAGCTGAATAAGGACCACACTCGAGCCACGGTTTAAGAGGATGCAATAAAATAATGTTCTGCTTCAGTGGACTGGAGAAGTCTTTGGTTGTTTTAATAAAGCTAATACCCTGTCAGGACTATCATTATTATGTTTATTTTATGTCTGCTAACGTTCGCAGCTGTCTTCGTACCGGGAAATATTTTGGGTGTCGGACGCCACTGAATTATGTACCAAAAACACTCGATTTATATTAGCAGCCAGTAGACACTTCTCCTTTTTTTTACATTTTTTTTTTACAAATACTGCAAGAGGTACCTAAGTTATGTAAACATCATCATTTATTTTGCTTTGGGAAAATTCAGGCGCAAGGCCGTTTAGATCTAAATCAGGGTAAAGAACTGAAAAATATTCTTCAATTTTTTTTGCACTTTCGGATTTGTACATTGTAGTTGTAGCTTCGAGAAAGGAGGAGTGAATTTTAGGAGAAATTTATCTAAAGGAATGAAATTTAGTGGTGGAAATTCGAATTTCTACAGGATAATATAGGATTGAAATTAATGCCATTCTAGCTTTCAAGGACATACTGAAACACGAAAATACGAGAACTTAAAAACTGTTCAACGTATCAAGACAAAATTTGATGTGTTA
This sequence comes from Pycnomerus fuliginosus, assembly GCA_963924575.1. Lineage (NCBI taxonomy): Eukaryota > Metazoa > Arthropoda > Insecta > Coleoptera > Zopheridae > Pycnomerus > Pycnomerus fuliginosus. Next base: position 13,005,703 of record OZ004625.1, on the reverse strand, counting down.
ATTTACAGTGACTCTGTAGGCGGATGGGCAAATTTTCATTATGATCGAACAAGGGGGATGAAGTTTAAGGGTAGAAATTCAATTAAATTGATTTCGGTCAACCATTGAAAAAAGTCTTGGGAGTCTTCAGCCTAAAACCAACCCATAGGCTACAAATAACCCCCATAGAAGTGACGAGCAACTGTTTTTTTTATTAAGGTCCCTTTTTTTAAAATTTTTGGTTGCTAAGGCCCATGAGGAGGATCTGCCTGAATAATGTTGAAATTGCCAGAATATAGTCGAAATTGCCAAAAAAAGTCGAAATTGCCAGAAAAAATTGGAGATTGACGGAATAAAATCGAAATTGAAAAAAAGAGTGGAAAGCATTTTTATTTCTCACTCGTCTCTTTCACCATTTTCTACTTAATTGATTATTTTTGTACAAAATCAGTTTGGAATTCATTTCTAAGTAACTAACGCTGTCCCCGGCGTGAGGAATGCAATTTTTCCCTATTCCTTGTCGAAATTCCCCAAATCGCCACCGCATAAGATCTCACATCAATTAGCTAAACCCGTACAATTTCCGAGAACTGGAATAGTGAGATTTTAAGACGGTCCAAGCGATCCCGTCCATTCTTCTGATAGCCTCATTGGCAATAATGTATTGGTCAATTGCTAGTGCGGCATTATCAAAAAGGCCACTCCACAATGCAATTAGCTCCATTTAGAATAAATCCTGGTTGCGTACAAGGGTCTTGATAAGTAATTTGAATTTTTTTATCGGACTGCGCGGTGTAAATCTCTCCGTGTAGGTGTCCACGTAACTTCCTCGCAATAAACGCGTACATGGTCATGCTTGACATACCGAGAGAGCGGTATATAGAACGAGGTATTGCATAAACGCGACCCGAAATGGCTAAGCGACTAAATTTTTGAGGACTATGAGAAATTGTTACGGAAGCGTAAAAGTGCCACATTTTTCTCCTCTTTTTATTTCAAAATTATCGCAAAAAATATTAAGTTTCAGAAATAAGAACTATAAATTTACAAAAAATCTGTAAATTTACAGTTTTTTTCGTGATTTACAGATTTTTTGCACATTTACAGTTAAAATTTTACACTTTTAACTCTAAATAAGCCCTAATTTACACTCTAAAGGCATATTAAACTAAAAAACTCATGTATTTTTTATTGCATAAAAGAACAGAAGATTACTGGAAACGAGCGCTAACATGCCCGCAAAATGAAAATTATTTTATTTTCAACTCCAATCAGCGTCGCAAAGATCCGTCATGACGTCATCTGTGATAAACGGCGTGTGCTTGCACTTGGAAAGCGTTGTCGCTGCATCAAAGCATTTCCTAATTTCAAGCGGCAACCCCTCACTTGCAATACATAATTTGAAAGGTAATTTCAGTACTAATCCAATACAGTAAATATTTTTAATATCCGTCAACCTGCCCGCCCGATCAATAGAAAAATTTTAAATTACATTTGGACCTTTTGTGATATATCATTTTAAAGGGTATGAAATCCTCTGTAAACCAATGCAATAATTTTTGTAATCCATCCACTCGTTCAAAAGTTACAGAAGAAACAATAATTATTTCTACGGCGAGAGATCCATAAGATCACTGGAGGCTGGCAAGCACGAGCGGGCAACTGTATCATAGATGACGTCATGCGCCCCACTCAAACCGATCCTAGCAACGAATAGTTCTTTAGGGCAATTTTGTTTACGGCAACATTTATAAAATACCTACTATAATCTATCAATTAGACTAATTTTTGAAAAATTAATATTTTAGAGTTTACTGGTTCCTTTCAGCTGTAAATTAGGCATAATTTGCATTTTAAACTGTAAATTAGCCCTAATTTACACTTTAACTTATAAATTAGGGCTAATTTACGAAAGCATAGAGTTGCCACGCTATAATGCTACTTTTTAACCTCCCCAACCCCAACACAATTTAAAAAAAATGGGAGGTTACTGCAATCACTAAAATTTTCGAATTTGAGATACCACCAGATCTTTACGTTTTGAGGTCTCAGGAACCCAAAAAAGGGGTTTTTTAAAATGTGTCTGTGTGTATGTACGTACGTTCGTACGTACGTTCGTTTGTAATCACGCCACAGCCAAAACTACTGGACCAATTTGGCTGAAATTTGGAATATAGGCATCTCGTAACCTAACTTAGATCTGAAAAGCTTTTGGAGCCAATTGTGCAACCGGAAATGCCATTTTGGCACATCAACTTTTAAATTTTAAATGCAAACCCCCATTTTTCACGTCACCATTAGGAAGACCTTCAAATTGTGCTTCTAAAAGTGTATTCATTCTTAGTGCCCTTTTGACCAAAAATTTAAAAAAAATTCATTTTTATCGGACTTTAAAATCGCGGTACAGCCCAAGCCTCTGAACCGATTTGGCTGAAATTTTGCACATGGGGATTGTATTACACGTCGAAGAGCTGAACAAATTTTGAATTCAATCGACTCACGGAAAGTGCCGTTTTGGCACACCAATTTCCAAATTTAAAATTATTCTCTCATTTGACCATTAAAAACAAGTTTTTGAAAGATTTATTGTCACCATCAGAAAGGTCTTCAAATTATGGTTTTAAAAAGGACAAAATTAATTCGCATAGCGCTGTTTGGTTAAAAAAATCGAAATTTTATAATAACAGTAAAAATACATTATAGCCCAAATTACTGAATCGATTTGGCTGAAATTTGGTACATGGAGATTGGGTGACCCGTTGAAGATCTAAAAGGCTTTTGAAAGCAATTGGCCCACGGGAAGTCTTATTTAAGCATATCAACTTAAAAGGCCTCCTTTTTTATGTCACCATTAGAAAGGCGATCAAATTCTGGTTCTAAAAATGTGTTCACAGTTTCTGCCATTTCAGTGGAAAATAGAGAAAAAATTCTTTCTCATTAAAAGGGAGCGGGCTGACAGTGGATGACATAAAGTGGCAGTTATTGTCAAAAAGGTGGCAAAAGATTAACCTTAAAAGGAACATATTGTCAAACGTGATGGGTGATGTCCGAGGTCACGTCGGTATTTGTCAGAAAATCGCGAAATTAGTCAAGGATTAAAAAAATTCTGTTGAATTGACTAAGTACTAGCTACACAGAATACAAAGATCCACGCGATGGGGAGGTTCCAGCCGCTTCTCTGCTGCATTTTTTATTTTTCTAATGTACTCTTTAAACTGTAAATAGCCCTAATTTACAGTTTAAAGTGTAAATTAGAAAAATAAAAAAGTTGCATTCATACAGTTTAAAGTGTAAATTAGGGCTAATTTACAGCTTAAAGTGTAAATTATGGACAACTTACAATTTAAAGTGTAAATTAGAAAAATAAAAAAGTATAGCATTATAGCATGGCAGCTCTACGCTTTAGTAGATTTTCTGTAAATTTAAGTACGGTTTTTTTGTTTTACAGTTTTTATTTCTGAAACATTTAATATTTTCTGATAATGGAAATAAAAAAAAAAGAAAAATATGGCACTTCTAGGCTTCTGTAAATTGTACCCAAAGTCGTGTCGTATGTGTGTTTTCAGTGAGTAATTTTGCATTTCACTAGAAAATTTGAGCAATCGATCCGTGACGGATGTAAATCGTGAGAAATGATGATTGGATCGCTTGAAATCCGAAAATTTACACAAGAGCCGGCCGTCCGGAATGCCTTAATGTGGAATTGCGAAACGACCACGTGCAAAACTGTCTCCTGGCAGTTACTTAATGCAGTCGGTCCCTTTGGTTAAACTTAACATGTCCACACCTCAGCTGTTAAAGTCTCACACCTTCTGCAGCTACCAGTTTCACTTCATTTCAGGAATATCTCAGACCTTGTTATGCCTTACTTTTTTCCACTCTAAACCATCGTGGCTTGGAACAAAAGCGGAGCGAGTTCGTTCTCAAAACCTGATGCCCATGAACTAGACAGCAAATTAAATAAAAAGTGCAGCCAATCCGTTTAATTGTCTTAATTGATTTAATTAAACGAGCGTTTATTGTTACTACGTCAGGTTTTATGAGCTGAGACCGGGTCTTTTTGGTTTGGAATTCATGCAGCTTCTCGGTTATCAACATTTATTCAGCTACCTCTAAACCTATCGAGCTGCAGGAGAATGCAGACCGAATAATTTTTCAGCAGAAATCTCACTAATTATTTTTATTCGAACCCCATCAGCCTTTCCCATGAACTATTTTATTTACTGCGTTACACCATAGATAGACACTTCAGAACCGAGCATCAAAAGTCGAATTCTACTCTCCGCAAAATTTTTATTTAAAATTTCGTATTGCAGCACAAGCCATCTTCTTATTTGTTGGAACTTCTGCACTTAAAGAAAAGTCGACGCATATTCAATATAAGCGCTTGTTAATTTTGCGATTTTTTTTGTTAAAATTTGTCCGATGTAGGGCTTCATTCGAGCAATGTAGATGCGTTCATCAATACAGGGTGTCTCAAAACTCGCGTACTTCGCGCCCAAGGCGTTGTTTGGGCTATAATGTAAGCATTTTGTCTTACTTAAAACCTGAATTTGAAGATATTTTGATGGCGACAACAAATTCAAATACTTGTTTTGGATGGTCAAACATTTTCAGCTATTCTCCACGTACAAAATTTCAGCCAAATCGGTCCAGCGGTTTGAGCTGTATCGTGTTTTTAAAGCGCCTACGTTAAAAATCTCGACTTTTTGAGCGTTTTGTCAAAAATGCACTGAGAGTGAATACATCTTTGGAGGCAGAATTTCAAAGCCTTTTTTATGGAGACACAATTGGCTCCAAAGGCTTTTCAAATCTAAGTAGGGTTATAGAATTACTATATACCAAATTTCAGCCAAATCGGGTTAATAGTTTACAAGCGTACCTATACGTACCACACAGTCACATGCACACACACACATTTTAAAAGCCACTTTGCTGGGTCCCTGAGACCTCTAATCAAAACGCATAGAACCTGGTCTTAACTTGCAGTAACCTTTTTTTTCTAAATTATGGGGGTGGGGAGACGTATTTTTCAAAAATCTAAAATTTTCACCCATTTCTTGCATGTTTTTTAAAAGTTATGATGATGGCCGTGACCTAGTTACCGTTTGACACATGTTTTGAACCTAAAAAAACCGAAGATTAAGATTTCGTTAAGAAAAACGTACATTTCCATTAGAAAAAGTAGAAAAACACCTCACAGTTTCACTGCAGATATTGGTTCTCTGTGACAAATTACAGGGCTTCATGAACATCTCAACCCCTAAACTCCAACATCCTCTAAATAAAGTTGCCTTTTCAATTTTGCTACCATAATCCAATTCGTTGAAAAATTGCGGCTATTCATATATTCATGTTTTCAGCTACTCATGATTTCACCCCTTTATGATTCACAGGGGTGAGTTAATTAATAAAGTCGAAATCGAGGTCGAAATTACCAGAATATTGTCGAAATTGACAAAATAAAGTCGAAGTTGACAGAAAAAAAACGAAAGTATTTTTACTACTATTCATTCGTGTCCGCTGTATACGCCTTCATACGTTTTGGATGAATTCGTGAAAAATAAACTATACATCTATTAATAAAAAAACAACCAAGAAGTTATTTTTTGCTCGTTATTTTGTCACATAGGTAGAAAGTTTTCGGTAGATAACTATCTAAAACTTGAACATTAAATTAAATTAGGGAAACTATTCCCATGTACTTACTAGGTAGATACTGCGAAGGTAAACATACTGATGAACTGATGTATAAAATGGAAATTAGTCGTTTATAGTTTTGTTTGGTAAGCATTATCATTAAATTAACTAAATTACGTCGCCTTCAAAATACCCTTTTTTCTACTTATTACCATTTATATTATGTCACCATTAATCACGAAATTAATTAATTCAAATTTTTAAATTGTCCAGACAAAATTCGTGTCATAACTCTTAGTTTTTTACGCAGCAATTATCTCGATCGATTCCCGACCGGATATGCAAAATTATCCAAATCAGAGACAAGGAATATTTAAATTTCTAATGAACAAAAAAAAACGATTTCGAGTTATAAATCGCGATTAGGACCGCATAATAATCTAAAATTGGAGTAAATTGAGTTATTACGTTAATGAGATGAGACGATAAGGACAGTTTCCAAATTGGTCGCAGGAAAAAATCCTGACGTCTGTCCTTGGACTGAAGACGGTGGTAATCCTTCATCGACTTATCAAAAATTTAGACAATTGAATGGGGCAATTAAATCGGCCCATTTTGTCATTGTATTCTGTCGAAATGGCTGACGTCGGAGGTGCAGATATCTATTTTAATAGATGTAGCTGTCCTCGGAACACTGTACACAGATAACGATACACTCTGTAGATAACAGCTTCTGGTTATTGGAATGTGCCCTCTCACTCAGTTATCTGGCTCCAGGTTTTTTCTGTGGGAGCGATTATGAAAAAATCGACTAAAATGGAAATCCGGGCAGGTGACGAATTCCTTGTTGGGCGGTGGACTTTTGACTCTAGCAATTTATTTCCGTTATGATCTTTGCAAGTAATAATGGACATGGGCATTCCTATTATTGCTTCAATGATTTATGGAATTTGCTGCACTTTAGATTCTTAACGGGTGGGAACTTCGAAACGCAAACTGGCATCTCGAGGCAAAAGAAGTTATATCAGATTCGTGAAATCTGAACGCGTTTTTAATTAGGGGTGAGTTGAGGGAAGTCCAAATTGTGATGGCTGCAGGAATTTCGTGTATACTTACCACGATATCCGATTTTGATGATTTAGGTTTTAAGATTTTCCCCTATTCCGACATCGATTAAGTAGGTATCTATAGGTACATAAAATTTTGAAATGTTTTTCGACAGTTTAAATATGAAAAAAATTCCTAGAAGCCTGAGCGAGGGGGCAATTAAGTTTACTTTACTCTAATTTAGTTCAATGTGTCCCAGGCTAGTCCGCTTTAGCCCAGTCTAGTCAGCTTTAGTCCAGTTTAGTCCGGTCTAGTCCAATTTAGTCCATTTAGTCCTACTAGCCCTTAAATAGTCCAGCCTAGTCCTAGTCCGTGGTGCATTTTTTTGTGAGTGGTTGCCCCCTCGAGCCTGAGGTTGTATCCTTCAAATTACTCCAGGAAGGATTGCTTTAAAATTTTGTCATAAAATAAAATCTCATGGCCCGAGTTAAATTTGATGCGACTATTTCACGAATGAAGTAAGTATTGTTTTTTGGGCAGAGTTCTGACAATATCGGTGATCCACATTAGCCCAACTGCTCCCATCTGACATTTTCATAAATTACCATAACGTTTTAATTAATACGATTTAATCTCTTACTGGTAAGAGATTTATGTTTATTTCATGGAATTATCGTGATCGTTAGTTCGGATTAATAGCGATGCCATTTCGAGCTTGTGTGTTAGATAACACCACTAATCGACGGCCTACTATGTCAGAAGGTTGAAGCCGTTGAAAATTATCGATTCGGACATAAATCTCGATGAACAATGCAAGGACAACTGTGTTTTATTCTTTGCTAATATCTCTAATAACAATAAGGAGCAATAAATAACCAGCGTTCACACTGGGAAAGGTCTTGTAATGGGTTTGCATCATGTCGATATGGTCGGAAAGATTTCGAAAACGTCTCCTACACAAGAGCTAACGATTTTTTATAAATAATTATTGGAATAAAATATAACTTATAGTTTTTAGGCGAAGCCGATTTTTTGTAAATCTCGCAAAACTTCCATTACAGTTTCAGTTGACTACCCGCTTTCGGCTTATATTAAGCCTTCACCAATACAATTGTGAGTAAATCCCTGACATTTGGCAAACGTCTTGATCTGAATATTTCACTTACCGACTATGGATGCTGTTATGATTTCATAACATTACCGTTTTTTTTGTTTTTATGATGGAAATCATCGATAAGTGGAACTTACACGTTATTACAACCAAAGTTAAATACAATTATTGGGCAAAAGGATATCTGCATCATAAGATTCTCACGGCAGCCGTTTGCAATTTAATTGTCCCCGGGTGTCAGCCTTGTTACTTAATTTCCGGTTACCTAAAAGCTTGTGTAATACCTATTTCCTGAATTTTGGCCTTTTTATAGCCGGCCCGCAATAAAAAACCTTTTAGAACTATGTTCTACAATAAAGGGTTTAATTTTATTATTCTCAACAGAATTTAATCAATATACGGAGCGGTTAAAAAAAAATTCGGCCGTCTGCGATCCGCGCAAAAACAGGTTGTGTGTATAATAATTCGTGTGTGTTTTTGCAGGATGTGCACGTCTGTACAAATAAAAAGTCATTTTGCCAATAATTAATTAGCGTGGAGCAGTAGTAGTTGTTCAATAGTAATATATTTATAAAACGAGAAGGAAGACATAAGAAAAAAAATAATCGCGCGTACACAGAGGAGAACGCAACGAGCTGTTTGAAGTGTTTCCCAAATAAACTGCAATCTTCATAGAGTGGCTGTAATAACAGAAGCGGTCACCATCAAAGGATTCCTTACTCGGATAAGAACATTGTCAAGTAAGAAAGTCAATTAATGAATAATTACCCGGCTCTGCGTCGGCAATTAGTTAACTATCTGTAAAAAGTACGGTATCCGTTCGATTGCGAACCTCTTTCTACACGTGTTGATACATCAAGACATGATTTACTTGCGCGGGATGGCTCCTTTAATTAATGACCACTATGGGTTTGATGGGAATATCGCACGAACGGATTTTAAATCCGAGACTCTTGATTATCTGTAGACGGTATAGTTATTATCTATACTACAGCTTAGGGAGCAGGAGTCATAGTATGACTTTTGGCGGGATTTCTTTTTTCAACTCGTTTTATTTTCATTTTTCTCTATGATACTTTTAGAAGTCATTCGGGACATGAAAATGAAAAGCTCATTAAGATAGGTAACACAATATTAAATTTTCATTAGGTACCTATAAGTATAAGTTTAAGAGAATGTCAAACTTAATGCAAGTCGCATGTTTCTTGTATTCTGTGATTTGAATCGGGTTATTTCGTCATTGTCTCACTACTCAGCACTCAGCAGTCAGTTACAAGTATTGTAGTTTTTTTTTGAAATAATAATTTGTTTTAATACGAATATCACATTAGTTGTGGGACAAAAATCTATAGGTAGTAGTGAACTTCTTCTACTTTTTATTCCCAGGACCCTAAAAAGTAAAGATTTTATGTATTCGATTTTTCAATTTTATTTTTATTTTTTTTAATCGTCCTTCTAATGCGTGCAATCTGAACTTGAGCAAATGGAAATTCTTGAGGTGAATTTTCAATAGTAATACGACGAGTATAGTCTCTTGTTTGCCTCGGCTTTTGACGTCCGAATGATTGTCAACTACGAGTCTCGAGCAAGCTCTCGTCCTCTTTTTTGCCTAAAAAAATCTACCATTTGACAAGTAGTGCATCCATGAGGACTCAACAAGGCAACCAAGAGACTACGAATCGTATTTTTCAGATTATTTTATAAATAAAAGTATTGAGTAAGTAGTGTCAAGTTGACGTTGTAGTATTATCACTGTAATCAGGATTTGATTGGTAAATACGAATTTCTTATGCATGTAGAGACCGGACCGGATTTTAGGCTATTTATGGGGATTTACCGATAATTTTACATCACTAGTTTTATGTAACAATATCTTGTTATTCTTGTTGTAAGCCAAATAAATAATAGATGCCGAACAAAAGGCGAAACATATTCGTCAGATCAAAAATTAACAGATTTGTTTGGAGGAAAATAAAAATTTGCCACCTATTTGTTATTATAACCTAAAATCCCTATTTTGACATACAAAGGCTGGTTTCTTTTTCACTACTCCCATTGGCATCTTCTTAACGGTTAAAGATACGCGGGGTCGGTTAAATTATCTGAGAGAATTTTTCTCAATTGAGTGGCATTTGAGTGAAATTTTGTATTTTTGTATTTTTGTTGACAGCAAATCTGTTAGTTGAATGGTGTTCTAGACAACCTTCTAGATTTTGAGCAACGACAGTTAAATGATTCTTTTTAGCCGCCATATTGAATTTTAACTCCATCGTATACGCAAAAAAAATAAAAATAATAATTTATAAAATTGAATTTTAAACGATTATAAAATACTTAGGTCTTGAAATCGTGTGACTCAAACCTTGACAAGTTTTTTGAAAAGAGTTCATTGTGATCACATTTTACAAAACCAAATAAGAGAATCAAAAGTTGACTGTCGTTGCTTGAAATTTGCAGTGAACTTTACTTTCAAAAACACGAATCGACTCAGAATTTAATGCTGAATGCTCCAATAAAAGGTGGTGCGAGCGTGCTGGGACACCTTGTAAGGTATATGTCATAAATTTGATATTTCAAGATCAATTAGTATCAGTTACAGTGTTGATTTAGAAGATCTTTGAACGGGAGACTGGAAATAAGTGAATTGCAAGCTGTCGAAACTCGAAAGAGCACTTTTTTTTAAGTTAATTTGAGAGAAAATGACATATATATATATATACGAACCAATTTTGGACAAACGTTCTTTCGACCATTATCAGTATCACATATTTTCTGAACATACCATCAATAGAGTTACTCGCTGATGATATAATTTCGATAGCATATTATTATTATTACTTATACCTATTACTGCTACTGCAGTGTCCATTAATTTTTTTTTTATTAAAAATAAATAAAAATTTTCAATGTATGAATATCGTTTAATTCTTAAAAGTATACCACATATACACAAGACAATTCACATCATCTACTTTTTCATTTAAATACAGGAAATCTCGTACCGGCGTTAAAATAATGAAAATACTAAATAAATAAATAATTTCAACGCCGGTACTAAAAATTTTAACAATGAAATGAAAGCTTTACAAATCAACAAAGAATTATATTTACAGTTTAGGTAGTCAAGGTTCTTGAAATTTTAGTGACTTATTGCTGCATCGATTGCGTCTGATGATTTTCCTACGGCAGCCGAGTCGCAGGAAAATCATCAAAATTTCTTTGGTAGAAATATAAATAATTTTGAATATACAGCGTGTTCGGAAATAATTTATACAATGTACATCTTTTAACACAAAACAGATATTTACAGAGGTCTATTATTTACAAAGGAACATTAAAAATTTCACATTTCCTTTTTTTTTAAATTACAAGAAAGCAGTCTACGAGACTCACTCTAATAGGAATGGGAATTACGTTCGAAATTGTGGATTTCCAACGTAATTCTTAAATAAATCATATAGCATAGCACCAAATAAAGTCGGGTTTAGAAAGCCTTGCGACTTTAGGAAACTTAAACTTTAGGTTCGATTTTTTGTACTTTAAGCTATAGGTATAATTGAAAAGCACTTTACGGTAATTTTACGTGCAAATCGAACTATTGCAAAAACACCCCGTATAGTCCTAGCGGTTACCAAAACAATACTGCATTTTTGAGATCGGGACCCACTCGAAATTTCCCTTAGGATCAAAGGGGGGGGAGCTTTTGGAAATAACGTTCAAAAATGGGATCATCGTGAAAATATGAAGTAAAATCATGTGTGACTATCATTTCTTGTGCTCTTGGCTCGAAATAAGTCGAAAAGAAAGAGAACGTTTTGTGTTAAAATGATTCCTACGCTCCGTGGCCTGAATACGTATAGAATTCAGTTTTCTAAAATCTACTCAAATAATACAATTGGCACAAATCTGAAATTTTGAACATAAACTAGTAGTGTAAAGGCCTTTCTTGCGAAATATTTTCGAAGTTTTATCTTCATCAGAGACAGGGGGGGGGCTTACTCATTTTTAACATATTTTTTTCTGTAACCATCTCGGTAACCATTTTTGATCCAAAACAGTGCGAAAATCATAAATAGGTGCCCGTTGTACACAAAAAAGTGCTCTTGATTAAACTTGGTAGGACCGCACCACCGGCTTGATGAAAATAAAACTTCGATAAAATTTCACAAGAAAGCCCTTTACCCTATACTAGTCTATGTTCAAAGTTTCAAATTCGTATCAATTGCATTTTACGAGTAAATTTTAAAAGATTGAATTCTACTTATTCCGGCGAGGGGGCGCATCTCCCTTAAGAGTAATTTTAGCGCAAAAGGTTACTCTTTCTTTTCGACTGATTTGGAGCCAAAAGTACAAGAAATTCCAATTACGCGTGATTTAACTTCGTATTTTTATAATTCAATTTTTGAAAGTGATTATCCCAAAACTCAAAATGTTCCATATGGATTATGATGGTGCAAAGCGGCATTTCTTGATCAAAAAATGCAGTATCGGTTCGATATTTGTTGTGAACCGCTAGGACTAGTATTGAAGACTGTATACAAACACTTGGGAATTTTCTAAAAATCACTACTACTTGTCAGCATCCTCGCTCTGTTTCACGTCCAGTCCGTTCACCATTTTCTCTATGCTTTTTAAATCACTGGGGGATGATGCAGTTTCGGGCTTGGGGGAAGTTGTGCTCGGCCGCATCGGAGGTGACGTCGAACTCCCCCTAACTTTTCCCGACGATGGAGAATTGCTTAAACTCCTCGTGTGGGAGCTGGGGGTGACTGTTTCGAAGGCGCTGCCCAAGGGGGATGAATTCACACCGGAAGTAGGTAACGTGTAGGGAGTAAATCTGTGCCCTCCTTTTAAGTGATTGTGTAGTGGTGAGGTTGGGGATAAGTGATGACCATGGGGGTTGGGGTGAGCTAAGTTTTGATAATGCGAAAAGAGAGCTGGGTGTTGAGCTGCGAGAGCTAGTTGAGCGTTGAATAGCAAACTCGGGTTCATTCCAGGGGAATGCGCTCCAGAAAATAAACTAAGATGTGGGGCGAACGGTGAATGACCCGCTCCTGGATATATTCCAGGCGGGTACAGGTACGGGAGTAAATGAGGCGGAGGGTGAATAGGGGGACCCACACTTATATTAGGGGACGGGTATTCACCTGAAGGATTGGAAGGACCAGCTGCAGAGTCTTTGGGAGATGAAGGTCGGGGGCGAAATGCGGTACTTCCAGGCGACTCCGAACAACTGGACTCAGATCCGGAATCATCGTGAAGCCTTCGCCGAATTGAATCATCTTCTGTAAAGAAAATTTTTTATTGGAAATTCAACATTTTCTATCACTCCGAAACACTTGATTTTCACTGCTAGCGCGCTTCGAATACAATGCAAACCTACCTTAAAGAAAACTTAAATATTTATAGGACCACCCGCGTAGCAGATGCTAGATGCGATGGAAAGTATCGTCATTTATAAGTCTAGAGATAGGCTTATGAACGCCGATACATCTCTGTTTATGCTATTATGTTCGAAACGCGTTAGCAGTGGGGTGTTTCTAGTGATAGTTGTGTCTTTTTACCGTGGTTAATCGATGACGCGACAGGAGTTGATGAATGCAGCGAAGGTCTTGGACTATCCGCCGTCCCCACCACGTCCAATTCCGAATCGTCCGTTTTGGACACGGTACTGCTATCCGCCGACATCCTGGCAGGAAGAGGATGCGTCGTCTTATCGTCGGAATGCCTCTGAGCCAGCATGGCTTGCCTGAAACAATAATAAAAATAACCATATAAAATTCGTCGTCCTGCAAGTGTAATTATCGCAGTAGTCGGTCAATTAGGTTCGCTTATAGGTTACCCTTTGTTCCTGACCCCTGTTTGCACCCCACATGATATCAATTGCATTCGCAGACGGTGTGCTCCACTACACCAGACCCTACTACTGACGTAGTGATACGCGTCCCTATTGACCGTTCTCTCCAGGAAACGGAACGTTACGCTGTCTCGAGGCGACCGTAATCAATCCTATTTATCCCGGACTTGTGATGGAACAAAGCGTCTTACAAAGGGTTCCGTTACGTAAGAAACGTTCTATACTGTATCGACACGACGTACGAAACGAGCATAGTGGCAGCTCCAGGCTGCAGATCCTTCCCAGCAATCATATTAGATTACAGGTTTATTTTCTTTCAGGCAGATCTTAAAAGTTTCTAAGTGTGAAGATAAGTTTCATGTGAAAAAAAAGCTCTCTTGTAGACTAATACATTTTTTGTCTCTTACGATTTCCATCAGGGTCCACATTTTGAGAAATGGACTCAAGGGTCAACAATTCGGAAGTTTCAAAAATATTTTATAAGACCAGAAATCCCGTTCTTTCCAAAAGCTTTTCAGGGCCCATTAAAAAGAGAGGGACACTTAAATCCGTGATTGGTTAAATTTTACAACGCACCCTCTTAACCACTTCAAAATTGTGATGTATCATTTGAAATCTAATTTGATTACAAATCCAAAGCTCTAAAGCCCTCTCTGTGGTCAACTTTTAAATTACCTACATTAACAAGCTTTGTGGTAAATAATTCTAAAAAGGATGAAATCCGTTCAAAAGTTACACAGAAAACAATAATGCTTAATTTCTAGCCTAAGAGCCAATTCATTGGAGTCGATGAAACTCGAAAATGTTTGCATCGGGTTACAGAGAATTAGGACAAAGAGTCCAAAAGAGAAAAAGGGGAAACATGGAAAACGTTAAAGGTGTGGAAAAAGGGAAAATCAGACGAGCGAATATAAAATGCAGTTAAGGAAATTGCACAACAAAGAGGAAACAAACAATTGAAGAAAAGGGAAGGAAGATGAAATAAACATGAAAACGTGGAAAGAACAACAAAGGCAATAAGAGCCTTGACAATTTATATATCTTGAATCATATCATCACCGACAAAGAACTGAAGTAAAGGGTGTCCCAAAAAAACCCGAACGATTTATTTTTGGTTATAACTTTATTATTATTGGGACCGATTTTCCTCAATTTTATACGGGACGTAGCCAAAAGATGAGGCTTTTAGAATCTACAACCATTTTCCAGATGGCGCCACTAATAAATCTTTTGCGTCAGTTTTTTACAAGAACACTTTTTGATTGGCTGGAGTTGAACCATCTGTGAACCGATCAAAATGAAATTAGTGTAGGATGGAAGCTAATGATTTTCTTTTCTAAACCAACTTTACAAAATTTCATTCTGACCGTTCTTGATTCATTTATAATTTTTTTGTGATGCTTTAAAACAAGGATTTTTGAAGATTTATTTTTTATTTTGCCACCGATCTTGACAAAATTTGCAGAATCCTAAGTAACACCATCAATATTTCACAAAATGATATCACTTTGCAGATGGCGCCACCCTAGCAAATTTTTATGAACACGTTTGATTAAAAAATTAACGAGAATAATATGAAATTGTATAATTACTAAAAAATGTTAGCACTAAAAGCGGCTACAGACAACAGGCTGGATTGGAATAAACAACAATTCTGGATTTTAAAATAAACCAAATATGTGCTTTATAACAGTCATAAGCTGAAGAACAACTTGTCCAGTTCACAAACAAGTCAATGTTAGACCATTTTTTTGGGTTTCATTTATTTTAACATTTTGTATAACGATAGTACTTAAGTTAAATTCCTGCACAAAGTACCTAACGTTATTTTACGAAAGATTTATGGCGTTACTAAGGATTCTGAAAATTTTGTCAAGATCGGTAGCGAATTAATATCAAATAAATCTTAAGAAACCCGTTCTAGAGCATCACAGAAAAATTTGTAAATTAATCATGAAGCCAATCAAAAAGTGGCCTTGTAGAAAACTGTCATAAAAAATGTATTAGTGGCGCCATCTGGAAAATTGTTGCCGATTCTAAAAGCCTCATCTTTTGACTACGTCTCGTATAAAATTGGGGAAAATCGCTCCAATATAATAATAAAGTTATAACCAAAAATAAATCGTTCGGTTTTTTTGGGACACCCTTTATACAGGGTGTCTCAGAACGCTCGCACTAAATTTTAGCGGAGTATTCAGGATTAAATTCTGAGTCGATCCGTGTTTTTGAAAATTTCCAGGGTCCAGTAGTTCGAGAATTATAAGAGGTTTAAGAGGACCAATCAGATTTCAGCTCTTAATTGCTTTAAAAGGTAATTTAATGTTAGATGCACTATTTCCTAGGTAACAAGATACAACAATATAAATTTTCATTGATAGTATCTTGTTACCTAGGAAATAGTGCATCTAACGTTAAAGTACCTTATGGAGCAATTCAAAGCTGAAATCTGATTGGTCCTCTTAAATCTCTTATGACTCGAGAACTATTGGTCCCTGAAAATTTTCGAAAACACGGATCGACTCAGAATTTACTCCTGAATACTCCATTAGAATTTGGTGCGAGCGTTCTGAGACACCCTGTATTACATTAATATAATTAAATATTCGTTCAAAAGTTACAGCCTAAACTTGAAGGATTTCTAGGCCCAGAACCAGGTCATGTCTCTCAATGTAACTTTTGAACGAGTGGGTGGATTTCAAAAATTCTTGCATCAGTATCAGTTTTACAAAGGGCCCTAATGTAATTTTAAATTTGATCGTAGAGTGCGCTAGAGTTAAACAAATATCAAAAATTGTTACAGCGTTAGATTGGCAATGAGATTAGCTTTCAAATGACGTATCACAAGTCGGGGGTAACCATTTAAAATTTTGAAGTGGGGGTGAGTTTTGAAATTTCGCCAAGCATGGATTTAAGTGTCCCCCTCCAAATAAATATCGACTTGTCAGAGCGAATTTTCATATTTAATTTGGTTTACGAAATATTTGGGATGGCTCCTTTTCATTGGAACACCCTGTATATATTGCATGGTGTAGGACTAGGAAAAAAGTGAAAATCCGTCGAACAAGTATTAAAAGCTCGATTAGAAGAGACAAAAGATAACAAATTTTCAATAAGTAATTACTAATTAAACTTTCAAATTCCTTTCCAATGAAAATATACTTTTCTTCCGTCAAAATATTTTCTGGGACAAAGTAATGAATCACGTAATGCTGAGCGATTATGAGAAAAAAATGTGGAAAAGTGGAGGCATGTTCTTGCTTATTGGTATTTTAATTTTTTGAAAAATTTGCGTCCTGCATGAATCGAGACAAATAAAATAGAGAAGTCTAGTTCCCGCAAATTGGCGTTTAAATCCAGTTTTTCCTCAGTCACCACCCTTTAATTTACGGCGTTGTTAAAAGTTGGGTCCTGTCGTCCAATTAGCAGCTTAGCATTTTTCTTCCGAGCGAAATTTATGCCCGCTAAACTGGCAAACGGGGCGCCCCAGCTTCCCAAATTAAAGGAGAGTGCAAAGCAAAATAAAGACCTTAGGGTGACACCGCGGCTATCAAATTAAGTTTGGCATTTGTATAAGGTCAAAAAAGCTAAACTAAACTAAAAGGGGTGGTGTTCGCACATTTGCATTTACAGTAAGTGATATGCATACATTAATACCCCCCGAGTCTTGCGGACAAATTGGTTTAGAGGGCGAAATTGCTTCGTAACCTCCACAAAAAAAATCCCTAAACTCTGTAGATACTTACTTCTTCTCCCTTTTTCCCGCACCCGTATCTCTGAAGCCCTTCGCGAAGGGGTTATTGTCAATCTTGAGCTGCGTTATCTGGAAATAGAAAAACGGGGTTAACAAAACAAACTCGTCCAATTAATTGTAGATAATTATCATAAGAAGCGCCGATGACTGATTATTTACATAAACACCACTTATTATACGAGCGATAAAATGACAGGAAATTCTGATCGAGTGCGGTAAAAAATTTCATTCCGAGAAATCGATCCCGCTTTTTTCCGAACGTCATATCTTCCACTAATTATCACACTGAGGGATTGTTATGTTGGCTACACTGCATCCGCGCGGTCTCCTCTTTGTTCTCCGAGAATAATGTGCGACATATCTCGTTTGATTCCGAGAACAATTAGTGGGGAACCGTTTTCGGCTTTTTTGGACCCGCTCGATTAAATAAACGGGACACGAATTTCGAAGCTCATTCACGGAATTTCCACTGGAATCCTGAAAAATCTTAGATAAAACGCATTTCTAATTAACCTGACATGACATCCTCGGCTTGTTCCAACTGTTACGAGGCGTTAAACGCGAGCAAAATCCGATTCTGTCTGGGCGATAAGGATCGGACAGCTTCCGCAGTGATGTCGTAACGAAACTAATTTTCCGATAAGACCGATGTGGTCTATATAATAAGAGCAATAAAATTGTTTACTTCGTATTGTTTGTGCTTGTATCTGATCCGAAGGGGAATCGTTTAGATTTGGCACCAAAATAAACGACTTTTAACTTAATTGGACCCGAGGTTCAATCGGTTTTCTTCAAATCAAAGTCAATAGTTAGTTGGACCTACAATAGTACCGTATGATTTTTTAAATTGTTCATCAAAGTTTGCCCTGGAAAACAAAAGCCATGTCTTTGATTAGTACAGACAATTGATCAGATTTTCCGGGTGTCACTTTAATCTGTCATTTGTCAATTACAGAAATAATTATTTTCGAGTTTGTTTACAATTTTACGATGGTTTTCTTGGTTGAGCAAAAGATATTTGCTGTTGAAGCTTACTTTCATACTGGTTTTCAAGCAGAAAATGGGGAATGGTGTTACAAAGTATTAAACAATTCAACACGTATGCTTATCATTATTAGAGGTTATTTGCAGTGAATTTGTCCCCCACCAGACTGCAATAGACAAAGGATTGCACAGCAAAAATTCCCCAATTATTGGTACCTAGTTCCCTCGCAAAGTTTGTAATCCAGCTAGGAACTTTGATGGGGCACGACACGACCTTGAAGCTGCCTGCAAGCTGCCAAATTAAATAACATAGCATTTTACCAGTTTATTGCGCTACGAAAATACCAATAAATAAATAAATAGGGCCATCAGGCACATAATATCGCACTCATGGCAGTAACAGTGTCAATTCCAAGGGGGCTCTTCAGTTCCAGTCCAGGTATCTAGGCGCCTTTTGTTCTAAATAATTTCAGTAAATCTTTCAGAATTTTGCGTCCTGCACCTACCATCTGAGAATCCAGCCTAAAAGAAGACTTCACAGTGATGTTTTTCTGTTATCGTTATTCCTTTCGGAGTTCCTGAGAGTCAGCCTATCCTCCATTGTCTTGAGTGCCGGTGTGGCCCCGAGGGCAAATATTTTCTGCTCTGGCAAGCAAATCATCAAAAATCCACTCTCGAAAACACATTTGTAAATTAAATGACAGTGACAATTAAGTGACAGCTTCAAAATCTGCTGAACCATCTGAAGTAATCAAAGATTCGACTTTTGTTTTCCAACGGTTGCTTTGATGGAAAATTTAAAAAATCATACGGTATATTGTGTAACTAGTAGGAATATATATTTTCCTTCGTGTTGCACATACTATTTTTTCGTCGATCGCGCAACTAGACCGAAATAATGAAATTTGGAATTATTTTTTAAGAGTACAGGAATATTTTTCCGGACTAGGTCGAAAAAAGCGTTATTGCAGTATAGCTAGTGTGTGTCTCCTAGCAAATGACGCAGTCCTGGAAACGAAAGCTTTCGGATGATAATTGCATGTCAAGAATGTGACGTTTCCAGTACGATCGACGAAAAACTATTTTTTATGAACGACCAAAGTACATTTTTTTATAAATTTGCGCTCATTAATAATGAAAATAAAACTCAAGTATGAAAAATTAAAGAATACAGAGTGTTTCAAAAGTATGGCAATACTAAAACAGTCCTTGAAAGAAACGACACAAAATTTTTAAGACTCATGCGAAGATCTGAAAAACGAAGAAACCATTAGTATAATAGGCAGTAAGTATACCCAAGTAGGTACAGTCAGGAGATAAAATATTGGCCCTCTACCGCGAACAATGTCGACAGATTCTTAGTAAAGAAACTCGAAATAGGTTTGTGAAGGCTCGTATCATACTCGAATCGTTTTAATAAAGAGGATTACACGTTCAATTTTAATTTTTTTGATAAAGCTTGTGAGAATCTATCCACATTGTGAGCGGTCTAGGGCCATTATTTTATCTCCTGATGTACAAAGAAACGTACAGCAGTCTACGCCCTGCATCTATACTAGATAGGAAAAGTTTTTGTTCACACGTTATAATATAGATTTGGAGTCATCTGTAGTTATATCCCTTTGTCATCATGACGTGTTGAATACCTTCTATTTATTATTTAAAAAATAATAGTAAATTCTTAAGTAAATAATTAATTAGTTTAAAAAACACAGGGTGTAACTGAAATATTTTAACCACGTATTAGTTACATAAAAACCAATATCCCGCGAAAGTTTTTCATAAAGGCGTTATTAAAGGAGAGTCACATTAAACTTTGCATTAATTCGATGATGAGTTGTGAGGTACAAGCGTATGTACCTATGTACCTAGGTACCTAATTTAGTTGAGGACAATTTGATGGGAAAGGGAGGCCTAAATAAAAATCTGTTTAGAGACAAAAACGCTTTTAAATGAAATGTACTATACCTAAAAACACCAAAAAATTTAGTGATAATTCAACTTGGACCTCTGCATAGCTTTTTCTCGAGCTTTTCTAAACAAATTTAACAGTATATAGGTGCAGATGAAAAATCATTTCCTTCATTGTAGATTTTCATAAAATTTCTTCCTGTTATACGTCTGTAATAATAAGTTAAACGTTCAGCAAATAAATCATTAATTAATTAAAACCAGCTGCGGAGTTATTCTAAAAAAAAACCATTATCCATCTCACTACTTTAATCTCCTTTAATATTGACTTTAGGAAAAACTTTCACGGGAATTTTCATGACGAATATACACATGGTCAAAATATTTCCGTATGTTTCAATTATTATCGCTGTAAACCCACAATACGGTTTAGATTTCCTTATTTCGGTTTCTCGTCGGTTTTTCATCACTCCCGGAATATCGTTCCCAAATGTTATTTCAGGATTGGCGACGAACAATTGAACGTCATTCTGTAAATGCATAATCACAAACGTTTAATTTTTTGTCAATCCTGAAATAACATTTTGGAACGACTTTCCGTAATTGATGAAAAACCGGAACCTTTAGTTTAAACAGTCAAAACAGAAACCAGCCTGTTTTTTGGCTATTCTGTAAAATTTTTGAGATATTCCCTTGAGCCCTTTTACTACTACTACTATCTATCTTAAAGTGCTGAGTTTTCAAAACACAGGATGTGCGAGTTTTGAAAAGCGAAAAATTCTCATTTTTTTCAATTTTCCTCTTCTTAAACTGTTTTCAGAGAAAAAAAACTGAATAGAAATTCGAGATAAATTGCAAGTTCCTATCCCGTCAGGAATGGTTATTATTCGACGTTGCTGGATGAGCCTGCAATTTGCGAGATGAGCAAAGCGAGGTGAGCAAAAACATGTTTTAAGGTGCAATCACCCCCTAAAGTTTGTCGATAGGTATATACTTTAGGGAACACTCTGTAGATATATGTACCTAAACTGTCGCCTATTTAACTAACTAATAACTTATGTATGTTAGATTTGTGAGTATTCTTATTTTCTATAATGGTGAGGAATAAAACACCTGCCACGTCATGGTATAGTGCGTCCCTGATTACCCCGATTTTATCCGCCAGGGAAACAACAGAAAATTGCGACATTCCAGCGCAATCACGACTCGTTCCATAATTGGAATGATAAATCAAAACCAATAATAGAGCCATCCTTCCTTACCTTCTCGTTTTGGTAGGCCGTAACGGCGATGAATTCCGTTTCTTTGAAGACGTACGTCCGAAATGTCGAATAAGGCAGTTTCAATATGTCGTTGGCCCTGACGAGATGGAACCTGGGCTGGTACTTGTGCATGGAATTGAGGATCGTCTGAAACGGAAAATTATGGATAATCACACAATCTATGCATATTTCAAAAGATGTGCGACACGCAGAAACTGGTTTCGATTCCTTCGACGGATGATTTGTGCCAATCTATGGAAGGCGCTTGTGTGGTCCCCGCTCGATTCGGTTTCTGCTCGCACACGGAGCACTAAATATTTAAATATTCCTGATACAGCGTTTAGATAGACGAGCCGCTACGGTACCGTTGACTTTTCAGTCTGAGATGCGCGGGAATCGCAATACTGACTTAATTAGTGCATTATTTGAAGTTTCAACGCAAGAAACCTCACGGTTCCGTACTTCCAGGGCCGTGTTAGGAAATTTTTTCAAATGAGGCGAACATGCAATTTTGCGCCTTTTCAAAAATAATAAGTATAATCAGGTTACGAGAGGCACAATTTGACAACACCGCATTTGTTGTCTACGTTTAGTTACGGCGTCAAATTTAACATTGGACAAACATATTAATTTTCCACTACTCGATTTACATAAAATGCAATGAAACATCATATTCCACGGGAACCAGTATGAACGGACGTATGTCGTAGACTTGAATTTGAAACAAAAATAGAAAACTAAACTTAGTCGAATTCAACGGCAAAAAGCTCAATCTTGCGCAAACCGCGTTTACTGGCTACGAAAGGCACAATTTGACAACACCGCATTTGTTGTCTACGTTTAGTTACGTAGTCAAGTTTAACAGTGGACAAACATATAAATTTTCCACTAAGTACTCGATTTGCATAAAATGCAATGAAACTTCATTTTCCGCGGGAACCAGTATGAACGGACGTATGTAGTAGACTTCTCCCTTTCGGCTAAAAGCCGAAAGCTCGCGTCTTTCGGCTACACCGAAACTTCCCTGCTACTGCTCGCTTCGCTCGCACTCACAAGAATTTAAAACGAAAATTGAAAACTAAACATAATCGAATTCAACGGCTCAATCTGGCGCAAACCGCGTTTCCTGGCTACGAAAAGCACAATTTGACAACACCGCATTTCTTGGCTACGTTTAGTTACGTAGTTAAATTTAACATTGGACAAACATCTTAAATTTCCCACTATTCGATTTGCATCAAACACGATTTCTTATCGATTTTAATTGAATAATGATTAATCACAAAAAAATTCCAATAGTTTAGCAGTAATTTTTAACGATTTGTAAACTGTAACCGTAAGTCCCTTAGAAATTTAAATTTTGTTGAATCATGTGACTATTGTGGAAAAAGCGGCTCGCGGCTGGGAATCGAACCCTGGACCTTCCGCTATTCAAACGGCTGCTCTGAATTCTACTAACTCGTGAATAATAATTATAATAATACTGATGAATGTCGCTCTAATAGCCCCCCGCAAAAAATTTTGCTATAAGTATTTTCACATTTTCAATGAATTCGTACAAGAATTACTTTGAAATAGTTGGGAATACTTGAAATTACTTAAAAGTTCCTAATTTTTGCAGTAGATGATGTACAAGTTTGGCCCCCCAATATTTTTGCGCCCTGCGTCGGTCCGATTTAGTCTTAACACGGCCCTGCGTACTTCTCCCGTTAATTATATCGGAAATCCTCATATTTTACGACGAAATTTAATACCCCAGGTCCTAAGCAACGTAATTACGCCCAATTATTTATAATTGTCAGTTGACCGCAATCACGTAAAAAAAGCCACTGATTTATGTGGCCGAGAAGAATTCCGACAATGCATCAATGCATAATTATCCAATTCTTACCATTAATTATGTCTTAATTTTCCTAGGAAGTGGAAAAATTTCGGACGTAAAAGGCATGAACGCTAATTAACGCCGGTGACATGCAGCTCTCAAAAACGGGGCGATAGCGTTTTGGCCTTTTCGATACTAGCCTGCAATTAGCCGACTTATCTGCCGGTTTTAAACGATAATAATGTTAATGTCGGCCGACGATTGACACACCGGCGATAAATGGAAGGACTCGCAACTGGACTCGGGTGAATCGGAGCAGCAATAAAAACTCCTTTTTTTTCTTTCAAAAATCGGGTAATTAGATGAAGAGGAGGTCATCGCGTCGATAAATCGAGATAGGAATTCCAGGTTTTATTGCCATAACTGGGGAGTCCTTCTACACACACACACACACCACTAATTTTCTACGAAATCGTAAAGATAAAACTCCACTTGGAGATCTAAAATCGTCGCTTCGGAAACGCTACTGGTTTTACTTGGTCGCCACGGCACTTTATTGTCGAATAAAAATTCAAATTCTCTTTTGAATATGTAAAATGTTGCAACTGATCCGCTCGATAAGTGTTAATTAAACGATTTCGTCTAACGGGAGTTCGAGAATTTCGACAAACATAGTTGGGCTTAGCGCTGGTTCGACACCTTTGATACATTTTTGGCATTGCTGCAGGAAGGCGAGATGCAGGAAGTGTATTTTATGTGTAATCAGTCTTGGATCTAGAATTCATTAAATATAATGATCTATGCTAATGGTTTTTATAGCGCGTTAGTCGAATTATAGTCCTTTAAAATAACAGTTTAAGAGTATTCGAATGGCTATATGTTTACAAAGTATCTCTTGTGTTCTTGTAATTTTTTGCAGTATCTAATTGCTTTTTACAGTGCGGACCAAAGCTTTATTTTTCTTCGACCCAAACGTTCTTTATTCTTATTTTCAGGCAATTGTTTTTTATTTTATGATATTTTTCTAGCTGAAAATGGAGCAATAACGAATCAATAATTGTTTATAATAATAATAAATTTAGTTGCTCAACAGAATTACACATTCTAATTATAAGACAAAAAAAAAGAATAAGAAACAAAAGATTAATCGGGTACTTGGAAAGCTAACAAACATAAAAAGAAAAATATCCTAAAATGGACAAATAAATTAATGAATGTAGAAGTTCACATCTACTGGTAAATCCCAAAAAGAAGGTGAAAAATAATAGATAAAAAATAGGCAATCACATATGATAGAAAAAAAGTGAATACAAGTAATGGGTTTATGTGTTATATTGTTATTGACAATGAAAAGCATTGTTTCTTATGCTTTCACAAGTACTATACAGGATATTGTGTTCATAAGAATATAAAAAGAAAAAAAATTATGTATACCTACCTACAAGACAGGATTTCTTACATTATTTTTGGAAGTAAAGGAAATAAAGGGGTTACCTATACGTATGTCTCTTCAAAAGGGTACCCATCTGTCAATTTTCTAAATAGGTAGATACTTATGTGTAGGGCTTTAAAATTAAAGGTTAGTATACTCGGTAAGTACTATTTATTATCTTATTTTATTTTTTCGTTGGGCGCGGTCATTATTGAACATTTCACATTTCTTTCAAAAATTTTTGAAGTAGTCTGTCATGAAATTATGTAGCTAAAAACAAAAGTGAACAACATTATAAAGAAAATATTCCCACAAGTTTCAATAAAAACGAGGCTAGGGCCTCGGCTATGAAACTTCAGCCGCGGCAGTAAATCTGCAATTTTTTTGCCTTGCATGATAAACAAATAACTATTATGTGATTTGTTTTTTTGAATACAATTTTGAGCTAATTTAACCAATCTTTAGTAGATGCTTATTCTTAACACGATGCCAACCGCAAAATAATTGACAAAAAATAAGTGATGCTGTCACAGGAAACGGGCGTCTTCTTTTTAAGTAAAATAGAAATCTGAAAAAAAATCGAAGGAAAGTTTTTAAGCGTTATATAGTCTGCTGCAAATTTCAAAATCCTGTCATTCATTGGTTGATAATTTTCCAGTATAATAATTTTAAGAAAATTGACTTTTGTAATACTCCTATTTGAAGCCATTTTGGAATATACAGTTCATGTACGTTCGGTAAAAGTTACTAGATTTGGTAACCGATTGTTCGTATCTACTTTTCAATTTCAAACACACTTACATTGAGGTTTACGACAGCCATTCGTTTGATTTTAATTTTTGACCATTTTTCTCGTGGTAACCTAATATCTGAATGTTTATTCGAATAATCAACTATTCGAATATTCGAATAATCAGATAATTTGACGATAAAATGACTTTTCAACCATCAATATAGGAATTATTTATCTGTACTTATTCAATTTAAAATTTAAGAAATAGTAACGCTCCAAAATAAACACCTGCATATTTGTTACGAATAATCGCAAATATTCAAATATTCATGAACTTCGTTTTGGAAAAAAAATTGAAGCAAATGCGCAAGCATGCACAACGGATTTTCGGGAAAATCAGCCAAATCGCCATAGCTTCGATTGTTAGGGCAAAGAAGATCGTCGTGGTTTCAGTAATAAATAATAACACTATAAGCTTATTTTCATAGGTTACATTGATTATGATGGAAATGGTTTTTAACCACAGTAACCATCACTTTTTTATGATAATCGAGGCTATGGATTTTGCCGGAAAAAAAGTTCGCTTTTCAAACAGGCTTATTGAAAAACGAACCACATAATTTTTCCAGTGTATTAATAAAAAGTTTGGAAAAAATGAAGATCATGGTAGGCAAGAATATCAGGGTTCTCGTTGTACGATTTTGGTAAAATTATAGGAGATTATGTAATTGTTGTAGCTTAAACGGTTCAGAAGTTATCCGCAAACAACTCAAACATAGCCCCACTTTTTGGGGGCTGCAGCTCCCTTAAGGGACTATAGTCCCTTAGGAAGCGGAAATCGAAAAATTTTATAGGTGTTTTTAATTTTATTTTTGACCGGCCCACAAATTTTCGTGGTGGAATTTGAGGACACCCTGTATAAATAATTAGGTATAGATTAAGTTTTGGGTCATAGGCGATTATAGGTGCAATTAGGTCTAAAGTTTTGGGGAGCTAAGGGTACGGGTACGAGTTACACCTGTTTTTCAGTATTTCAGAGTCCAAATCCCATCATCAAAACAAATAAAAAATTTCCTGCTAGAGTGATCTAAACTTCCTAATTACTAAAGTTTTCATGTTCTTTAAAGGTTAGTTCTAAACACGGGGGGCTAAGCCTCCTCCCCCCTAATTGAGCTTTTGCGTTTTGGTGATGCAGTTTTATATTGAATTAGGTAGGATGTATTATTCATATTTTTTTCTTTTAAATAAGCAATTGACTATTTATGGTTTCAAAATGTTACAATGTTACGCTAATTAACATTATGTTTAAGAATTAATTATAGCCGTCGCTTTTAATTACAAGTCTAATTGACAAAAATAGTCACCCATGCTCTCTATTGCAGCAGCAAAAACTGGCAATTTATCCCGTTTTGAAATGCAACGCGTTCGATGAAATGAACGATAAACAATTAACGAGGCGCTATTAAATTTAAGTGGTGAGGTGAGCAACGAAAATCATATGCTTTTAATTATCTCGGTAATTACTCAGTTAATTCCCACACAAGCAGAGTATCAAACTTACCAGTATCAAAAGCTAAAGCGGCGTCAATTAAGCTCGCGAGAGTAACGAGATCGAAAATTTAAAAAAATTGTTTCGCATAGCTGGTCGCAAGGTGCATTCTTATCTGAGTTTAATAAAAATTCCAAGGAATAATAGAACGTTCGCGATCGTAAACCAAAGAGGGCGCTGACTTGTGAAGGAATGCCGCGGTGTTAAAAGGAAGTGAGGAAGAGCGGGATCGATGTCTCCACTTCCGGTGTGTGCGGTTAACTTTATCTTCCCTCTCAATTTTCGCGGGGGTGGTTCCATCGCAACTTAAATCAAGTCTGCGTGTGCATTTTAATTAATTTAATAGGCGAGTGTAAAATCGGCTTTAACGACGTTAAAGGAGCGCTTAGAGGGTTATTTGTTTTACAAATTAAATTCCGCGAAACGTTCATCCATCTCTCTCCGTCATTAACGAAATCCCAAGACGGCCAACCTTTAAAAATAAAATTATCTCACCGAACGTACTTATTCTTAGGGCCGTTGTGGCGCCACCTAACCACGCCCACTTGTCACCGTTCTCTCTCACCTCACCCCTTCTTTTTCTCGCAGCCGTGGGTCTCTCACTCGCACCCGTTGTCACTTCGGGTATTATATTATCGTTTATGTTTTATATCTCGCACAGTTCATTAATGGTGAAGACGGGTTCTCTCTCAGGTGCAGGGTATCGGAGTTTTAATTATAATTTATCTTTATTTACTGGCATCTATCGTCTTTCATTTTTGATGTTTGTTTATAATTTTTTTAATTAATTCGCTTATTACTCAAACGCGTTTAATTATGGACGGATGCTTAAACAAAAAATTATAAGGCGCAAATGTCAGACAAACTGGGAAATCGCTTCCAAATAAAGCAGTTGTAAAACAAA
Source organism: Pycnomerus fuliginosus (assembly GCA_963924575.1). NCBI lineage: Eukaryota > Metazoa > Arthropoda > Insecta > Coleoptera > Zopheridae > Pycnomerus > Pycnomerus fuliginosus. The sequence goes on along the minus strand of OZ004625.1, from coordinate 12,977,721 downwards.
TTGCAGATAAAAGCCGGCTTAGATATTACCCTTTTACGATGTTCCCCAAAGGGGTCTTCCAATTATCAACCGAAGCCGCTGTGGCGTTGTTTGCGGTTGGTTCTGCAAATTCGTCAAAATTTCCGCTTTCACTTGAGGTTTTTTCGAACTTTTATGGTTTGGAATAATTGAAGAACCCACTTAGGCAGGTATAAGGTATAATACGGGAGCAATTTCGTAAGGACAATAAATTGAGGAATCCCTCGATTCTCGATTTTTTTTTACTTTTACTTTTAATACCTACAGGGTGTCTCAAAATGCCGCACATTTTAGACGAATTACTTCATATGTTGCTTGTCGTATTAATGAGGAATTACTCGAATTAAGTGTACAAATTTTAATGAGTGAAAAAATAAAACGGAAAATATAAATATAAAGGAACAGTAACAATTTCTTGTTTTCTTGGAGCATTATACCGGGTGACATCGAGACCATATACGCTCCAATAACTTTTTAATTATTATGATAAAAATCATAATTCTAATATTGACCAAATGTAATATTTTGACATACATTAGAATTTTTAAATGGGATACCTACCCGGTCCGATACATTATTATATTTTTGGAACGCAGGAATCATGCTGTTTTATTGTATTTTCTTTTGTTTTAGGAAATTTTGTTGTGGATCTAGAGGGCGGTGAGAATCTTTTGTGGACAAAAATGCAAAGTTGGTGGTATCATTGCACGCAGAAAAAAATATCTGTTTTCATGGATTAGGTATATGGTTACCATTTGAAAAAATTTAGTTAGTCGCGAAAAACTTTTTTTCATATTTTGAAGCCTTCCGAATAAGGCTTAAATGAACCGAAACGAAATATTATTAATTTTAAGAAAATAATGATCCCCATAAGATGCACAACAAAATTTGTCCAAATACAAGAAAAAACTCACGAAAGTGACACCACAATACTCAAAATGACCTCTACATTCCAAAAATATAAAAATATATCGAGAGTTTCATTTAAAAATTCAGAATTAAAGCTATTTCCGGCGTAACCGGAAGTGATAAAAAGAATGTCAAGAAGTGACGCTCGGTGAGTATGTTCACTGTGAATTTTTTCAAATTTTTATGTTGATAATTGAAAAAAATATTGAAGCGTATATGGTGTCATTGTCACCCGGTATACAGGGTGGGTAATTTTTCGATGCTCACCATTGGGATCTCCTAAACGGTAAAAGATCCGGGGTCGGTTAAATTACAGAAAAGTTGCGCTATTTATTGATGATTAAGAATCTGAAAAGAATTTCCCGATATTTTGATTCGTTCCTAAGTTATCACAAAAAATCTGAAAATTGCCAATTTAAAGAAAAATTAATATCTTCCTAACAATTGATGCTATTTAAATGAAACTTGGAACTTTTATATTTTTGACAGCTGTCAATTGAATGGCATTGACAAAAATTTTCTACGACTTCTAGATTTTGAATAACGACAGTCAACTTTGGATTCTTTTATGGCCGCCATATTGAATTTTGACACCATCAAATTCACAAGAAAATTGGCTTTTCAAAAATGTACTCAACATGAACTTTTTTGACAGATGTCAGAATTTGAAAATTGGTAGGAATAATTTGCAAAATCAGCCTAAACTTAGATGAAAAGTAGTCGCAAAAAAGTACGCCGACTTCTTCAATCTCTTATAACATGTGAAATCAATTGAATTCAACAGTAATAAAATATGTCTTGCGGTCGTGTAACTCTGACTTTCACATATTTTTTTAAAAACGTCCATGCTGGTTACATTTTTGAAAAGCTAATTTTTCTGTGTATCCGGCGGTGTAAAAATTCAATATGGCGCCCATAAGAAAAAGAAAAGTTGACTGTCGTTATTCAAAATCTAGAAGTCCTAGAAAACTTCTGTCAATGCCATTCAATTGACAGCTGTCAAAAATATAAATGCTCCAAGTTTCATTTAAATAACATCAATCGTTAGGAAGATATAAATTTTTCTTTAAATTGGCAATTTTCAGATTTGTTGTGATAACTCAGGAACGAATCACAATATCGGAGAATTCTCTTCAGATTCTTAATCGCCAAAAAATAGCGCAACTTTTCTGTAATTTAACCGACCCCGTATCTTTTACCGTTTAGGAGATCCCAATGGTGAGCATCGAAAAATTACCCACCCTGTATATAGCTTAGGTATACAGGCTGGTGCAACAGTGTGTCGGGTTTCCATAGCGCCTAAACCATCCAAGTTAGGAATTTTATTCAGGTGGATACTTAAACTATAAATCAAGACGCATTTCAGTAAAATATTTTTGTTCAAAAATTTTGACAAGTCAATGGTAATTTTTTTAAATGGAATGCCCGGTATATTTTAGCACGTTTACAATCGCTTTGATAGACCTTATTCGTCCCTAAAATGTTACCTTTGCTTGGCAAGAAAAAAATTATTTAAAAAAAATATTGCAAATTACATCACTCCACTTAAAAATTCGCCATTTACGCGAATGCAGTTGTTGTAAGAACATAAGATGAGGCCCTTGTTGTAGAGACTCGAAGAAAGCTCTGATTCAATTTTAATTGTCACCATATGTACAGGGTGTTCAAAATTAATTTCCAAAATTTGACAATTTTGAAGTTGTTTTTCTCAACTTTTTCAAAGTGAGCACCCTGTATATTTTTAGCTAGTGTAATGTAGAGTTCATAGACGAACACTTTTTGTTCTACAAACATATTAGTTATTTTCATCCGATTTCGAGTTATTCGCAAATATTACAAATTTTCCTGCTTGCAGACAATTGACAAGTACTTACAAAACAAATAAATGTTCAAAATGTTCTCTGTTTTGGTTCATGAAACATTTAATTGGTTCTTGAAAAGACATTTCTATTACTTTTAAGTTTTAACATTTAGTATAAAAATAATGTGCCTACACTGAGAGAAAAAAAAACTTGTAGTTAACTAGCCATTAGTTAATGTGTTAATCGCTAACATTAAATTTTCTTAGTTGCAGAATATATCTTGTGATTAATTATAAAATAACGAAAAATATTTTCTGCTTAATATTAAGCCTTTCATTGTCTATTTTGAAATTCTGTAAATATTACATTCGCTGGGTAATTGTTAAGTTGATGTGTTTGTTGGAACCACAGTTGGAACGGCTGCATAATAGCTAGCTTCCATTCTCTACATTGTAGACAACGGGGGTTTCCAGAATGTTTTGCGCTTGCGCAAAGCATTTGCAATTATATTACTGCAACGGCGACGGCCAAGTGTGGCAGCCATCAATCAGTGTTGGTGTTGGTTTATTGTGATTATAGTGTGACTGTGATGTGAATAGTTTCTTCAATGGAAGACGAAACGCAAAATTTTTTGGAGCAGGCGGGTTTATCCGACCTCGTCGGGATCTTTTCTGGTAAGCACATGTTATTCTATTGCATTATAATATAATGGCTGCGAGACCCGAGACGCTAGGCTTTTGATGTGATATGTAATTTTTTAATACCGGGAAACTGGGGAGGCTTGCGAAATTAATTGCTGTACAACTAACAGTCGTACCTGCTGCACGAAAGTGCACGTCTTCATCTTGACGGAACTCGTGCGGATTTATTCGAAGGGCCCTATTGTTAAAGTCATGCAGTTCTGGATCTTGAAAAAAGTGATACAACGGCCTCAGTAGTAAAATACTGCCATTTTATCACCCTTTCATAGAAGTAAAGTATAGCTGCTTAACTATAAGCATATAACGTTGAATCTGATCTGTATGAACTAACTGTTAACTCGTGCAAATTTCTACCAAATAACCACACAGTCCCGACAACATAGATGAGATTAATCTAACTTTTATTAATGTCATGTGAGGCCGATTATCATCAATAACACTATTTGTGTTCAAGTGCTAATTTTTTCAGCTAGAGGTGAATTGCACTAATTGCTTGCTCCTGCCGATAACGCTGTGGATCTCCATAGATTCATATGCCCTACCAGAGGAGGACCTTGCGTCGTTGGTACTTAAAGTAGGGAGGAGGTTTTTCCTGAAGCAAAAACTTCGGGAAGTTCAGGGAACCACAGATTGTGAACCGCAATTTAAGGTTAGTTACCTACATCATGAATTTTATGAAGTTCTGTAAGAAATAACAGGATATTATGGCTCTGTATCAAGATGCAGTTGTTAATGGCTATAGGATCCGCTGATCATTGGCTGAGTGTGATTTGTCAATGTTTTTTCCGATACCTCGTGATTGTTCTATAACGGTATATACAGTGTGGGACATAAAAATTTCACATGATGGCTAGACGTATTTTGGCCCCCCATATGAAAAATCTTCTTTTTCCTCTTTACAATATAGTAATAGTACATTTATATTAATCTCAGTAACCTCTTAGTAGTAGTTCAATTCCTTTGGTGCGGTGTTTCTTTGTATCTTCCTTTCTTGTAGTATGTTGAGACACTCGCTGTATATATGATTTCTTTCGAATAATTTCTGATGATTTCGAAATATCTCCTAATACAGCCCCCAAGAGGATTTGACTCAGCGAAATTCTCAGCCCTTGGAAGATACCGTCCGCTTTGCTACCGTCCGTCGTAGGCACTCCATAATCCACTCAACTCCTCTGATCGAGTCATATGGAAGCACTAGTTCCACAAGAGCAAATTCGCCAATTGTTGGATTAAACTTGGACGTAGACTCAGATATTCAATTTGACCTAGCAGAGCTGTTGACAAACTGCAACGAGGGGCGGGCTCTGACAAATATATATAAGAAAAGAAAACCTTGGATAGTCGGTGCCAGAGTTACCTCTGCAATATCATCTGTACTCATCTATATTGAACGGAAGTTACCCGTAAGGATTCATAATAATAGGCTGCAACTAATTATTTTTATTCCAGGTGAATGAGAAACTGCCACTTTGCCAAAATCAGCAAGACTATCGTTGAAATTATAGCGAAAAAAAATAGCGAAAATATGTTCGTTTTTGTGTTAAAATAAACCAATTTGCCAAAACCATTTTTTAGATTATCAGCCCAACCCCTCAAAGAGTAACAGCAAGAGTAATACAGGTACGCTTTGAAGGTGAATTTATTTTAGTGATTAACACAAGCTTATGATTATCTGTGCTTGCGACGTTCTGAAAACTTTCAGAAGTCTTCAAGTTCTGTAGTCTTAGGTAACCTATACCTGTTTGATGATGGCTTACCGGTTGAACACATTTTAGTCATTCAAGTTGTACAAAATCGAATTAGCCAACATCATCAATTTGCATGGAGGCTTCCAATTTGTTCTTCTTCTTGGGTTTCCGGATGGATCCCGTGTCGAATGGTTGATATAAACCGACGTTTCGTTACCGTCGCAGAAGACATCTTCAGGGCAACGGTGGATGAAACTTTATGTCAACCATTCGCCACGGAAACCCAAGAAGAATAGCTATCATATTGTGGTCTGTTGTGGGGGGGGGGGGCAGAAACCTCGTGAGGACTCCTCCGCTATTGAGATGATAGTAATCGTGTCGGAGATAACAATTACCTATTATTTGTTTAACAGTAAACAAACAATATAGTGATGTTTATTAACATTTACTTACTTTAGATGTAACAGATAACTCAAAAGCTTACATTAAGCATCTAAACACTGCAAGGTAAAAGTTCGGAAGATGCCTATAAAGTAACTCATCTAACCGTTAAATAGTCATTTGTTAAATATTACCTCAGAGCTTTTAATATTAACTAACAAAGCCTGCTGTATAATCAGAATATGTTTAGGGGAAACTAACAGTTCCTATTATTTATCCTGCGATAGCTTCATATAAAATAAGTTCGCTACAAATAAATAAACTAATAAGTCGCTAACATTTCGCTAATATTTGATTCGCCATATCCAATCTACGGATTAGCTAACTGTTAACTAATTTACTTAACGTGAAACGATTTGTTCTCTCAGTGTACTCCTATACAAACAGAAATACCAGAGTGATGTAAACCGCAATTTTTTTCTTGCCAACCAAAGATTCAAGAGCCGTAACAGTTTAGGGAGGAACAAGGGCTGTTAAAGGGATTGTAAATATGCTGACATATACCGGGCATTCCATTTAAAAAGTCACCTTCAACTTGTCAATTTTTTTGAACGACCCTGTGTATGATGAAAATTTACCTCCACCAGCACTCGAGAATCTGTCGATTAGCCAAATGAGGCTAAATTTTTCCCTTTTAAAGGTGGACAAAATTTAACTCTCAAGGATCAGCAGGTTTTGAGTTATGACCATTTGAGAATTAAGAAAGAAAGAAACAAAATATTTGACTTCAACCTATTGAGTAATATATCAAATTAAAATTGTTCTAAAACTATGATTCGTTTTCAAGTTACTTCTTTTTGGAAAAAAAACTAGAAAAACAAAAGCACCTGACAATCTGTAGATTCATATGCCAAACGGGACTGAATTTATCCCTTACAAAACTCCTAGTAGAGAGATTTGATTTATGATCATTTTATTTAGACTCAAATCGTGCTTTTCAGTTCAGAATAGTCCAAAAACGCGTTTTTGACTGTTAGTCACAAATCGAAATCGTGCTTTTCAGCTCAGAATAGTGCAAAAGCGCGTTTTTGACGCTAATTAAGGTCAAATCGTGCTATTCAGCTCAGAATAGTGTAACAGGCCTTGAAAATTTTGGAATTTTTTGGTAAAACGAAAACACCTGAGAATCTGTCGATTTATATGTCAAACAAGGCTAACCCTTGTGAGCCACGACTTTTAAAACCTTGAAACCTGAAAGTTTTCGAAAAGATATGAAGACGAACACTCCATTAAAATTAAGTGCGAGCGTTTTAGGGCCCCCTTTAGACGTAGAAATCTCATAAAGTAAAGCGCTACCTTTGCTATACCTTGAACATTGACCAAAAAAAAGCGACAAGGATACCGGTCGAGGCTTTTCCAGGATTAGAATGTCATTAAAATATTTTCAAAGTTTTTTAAATCCCGCTATGAGCCGTTGAAGCAGTGAAACAATTTTAAGTGCAGAGAATTTCCCTCTGGTGCGTACGAGAATTTCTGTGACAGCGCGCGAAATTTATCTAATTGCAGGAACTTTTTCAGCGTTTGTCGCAAATATTTGTCGGTTCGGTCTGCGAAAAAAGTCCTTACTCGTGCTTGGCTGGATCTTCTCGCCGTAGGAACACTACTATTTGAAAATAAAGCAATCCATCTCTCCGTTAGCGAGCAGCGAAGACGACACCGTGTAACAAATCCGAAATCATAAAGAAAGACGGTTGAAAAAGGGCATGGAATTCCGTCGAGCCGAGCATCGAGAAAGATATCACACGAAAGGATTTCGATATAGAAAAAGATGACGAGACGGAGCGGCGGCGTTTTTAAATCACTAAAACAGGATGCGTGATTGTGAATTCAAATGTGAAAATTATGCATCTTTTGTGCCAAATGACTGAACTAAGCGACGCGAAGACTTGATAATTATTTGTAAAGAAAGAATTATTTTAATATTTTATACCTCACACCATGCGGCGTTTTAATATAAATATAAATAATATTGAAAGAGTCGGCATTACAAAGTACCGCTCTTTTAATATCCTGTATTTTAATTTTATCGTATGCCGCGCGTCTTTATTATTTTTCTTCGTTTCGTGTTGTGTGTGTTGTCGTTATTATTAATGCCGACTCGTTGTTTTTTTAATGATTTCGCCTTTTGATTTAGGCGACGCCTCCATTGGCAGGTGGATAAGAAACGACCGTCTAATTCAACCTTTTCGACACCGGTTAAGTATACTTTTATCACTCTCAGGGACTTTAAGATTGTACAGTTTTGTGTTAAAAGGACCAGTAGGCCGCAATCATTATTCAAGTCTTTGATAGAAACTGTCGTCACTAGTCGGAATGGCCCACTGGATTGTTATCTCTACGGTAGCGACGAGATACTTCACTTGCTTTAATGTAAAACTGCTGTCTTTAGTAAGGGGCTAGCCGATTGATAGCCACCCACGGGGCCGCCGGTAACTTTTGGTAAGGCATTCTTAGTCTCGTGACGTAATTTAAACAAAATTAATTAATTTTTTATCGAATAGAATATTGAACATTTTGATCGAATTCGGAGAAGGCATTGCTTGCTCACTGCAATACTGATGATGGTGCATCCTTCCTTCCTTATACCATAAGCTCTGCTCTAGGATTCAAATTAAAAAGTATCAATAGTGTACTTGTATTATATTATCAAGGGACTGAAGTGAATCATATTTTTTGAACTCCCTTACCTATAATTTATTTGCAAATTAAATAATTTTTCTAATAGGTACTAACATCAACATCGTATACTGTTTCTATGGTGCAACAGAATAACCTACGAGGTCAAGGAAGGTTATCGCCATTAAAATAACGTTTTTCGAAAAAATGGTGTCTACATCTAAGGTTTTCGACCCTATTATTGACCTTATGGCCATTATTACAAATAAATTAAATCGCTTTAGTTTTTGGTCACTTTTTGCCACGACTGTATACGTCCGAAACTTTCTCACGTCTTGCCCTCTCTTTGGCCTTGAGCCTCAGACTCACTCAGTCAGACCTCTTGACTACACAAGACGAGAACGTGTTTCGTAACAATGCAATTTTATAAGGCAACAAAATTAAAATATCTAGTAGGGGAGAGCGGGTAACAGTGACCAGTCGGACCCAGTGGTCACCTTGCTCTAAATAAATATTATGTAGTGATGTGATGCTGCCATTTACAAGGAAGGAGGTTAATATAATAACACATCTTGGGATGAAATATTACCGAGGTTTATAAAACATTTGTGAAAAACAGAAATTTTTGAACAGAAAACATACAAAGTTTGTTACAATTTTGACAGTATGTAGGTAGGTAGGTATATGGTATAATGGAGGCGCGGAGAACAAGTTTGACCGAAATGATCACAAAACAACGTTTAGTTAATTGGTGAAAAAAATTACTATAAGTTTGGTTACCTTTAGGCTAGAGTGGCCACTGGCTAAGTGGGGAACAATGGCCACTAGTTATTTATTATGATTGACCATTGTGCCCCATGAATCTAATTTGTAATTTGTTACAAATAGAAAACAAACTGGTCAGAAATCGAAAAGGAAAATCAGAAAAGAATTTGAGATGAGATTCATGGATTCCGATGATGACAAAGATGAAACTTGGATGCGTCATACTCGAAAAAAGTATCAGTCTTATATAAATACCCAGCAAAAAAGTTAGCAATAAGATATTTAGAAGAAAAAATTGATTTTTTTTTAAATTATGGTTTTATTATCAAAATATAGACCAGTGGCCATTGTGTCCCACTGATGGGGGCACAGTGGACTCATATTCAGATTTTTTTGAAATTGTAGAACTCAATGCCTTGCTTTTTCTCTTAATCTAAAATATCTGATTTAACAAGCAAACTGCATTGTTCATTGGACCAACAGTTGAGCCAGAAATATAATTTCCTGCTTGTTTTATGACAACCTTTGTAAAAAGGTAGCCACTGTTACCCGCTCTCCCCTAGTTTCTGCTGTGACAAAAATATTTGGTACCAAGGCGAAACAACCATTTTCAAAAAAAGGATACTTTTACTCTCGGGGGTGGAAAAGAATATTTTTTCGTCAATAAAAGTGCATTTTTACTGCTTCTTTTGCGGCAGTAAAAGTCCAGTTTTTCAATTTTTTTGCCTTGTTAAACAAATAACTATTTCTATTTCGGTTTCCTAATGAACACTTTATAGCACCCAAAAAACTATTGTGTCTAACAATCCAATTAACTGCCAAGCCCGTCTTTGAAAATGACAATCTGAATTTTTCTTGAAAATATTAACAAGTTGGGTATCCGAAAAAATTGTATAAAAAACGTGTTTTATAAGGCTCTTATAGCCCTCAGATTTTGTGAAACTCGGGCTTTTGGCCCTCGTTGTCCAAACATCCTCGTGCAATAATAATTCGGCTTATGAAACGTGTTTTTTAATATACTATTATTACCCTGGAATGCATCCGCGTCTAGAGAGACTTAAAAATGTACAAAACACAAGCGAAAACCTTGTGAAAGAATGAAAAGAACGCATATCCTCTAAGGATAATTGAATTACTACTTAAGCCTCTTATTGAGTCGAATAATCCTAGAATTACAAGTGTAGGCAAAATTGCACCTCGGTTTCAAACAAAATGAATATTTCCGTCCCGGGAAAAATCGCCTTGAAAGTTAATTGCGCCCGCCAAAAAATAAATTAATTTCAAGAGTTTAACTCGCCCATAAAGAAGAGAGGGCTAAAAAAGCCGTACGGAAATTATTATTAAATAAAGTCCATTAAAAAAGGAAGGAAAGCCGTAAAATAATCGCTTTGATGTCTCGTAATAAGCAAATAAGTCAGCGGGGTCATGCCGACAAAGACATTTTTAAATTTTATTATCGATAACGGCGTAAATGAGCGCGGTTTATTATCATCGATCGATGGAATTCCGAGATGCTTCAATTCGTGCGGGGACGTTTACCCCGCGAAAAACAGGACGAGTTGAAACATCCGTTTCTTAATAATATTATTAATAATAAAAGATTTACGTACCAGGAAATCAACCGCTTTTTCTTTCAACTGAAAACAAAAACAGTTTTAAGTATCAAGAAATTGTGCACAAAATTTTGAAAAACAATAAATCCCCGACAAGTTTTTACCGCGCTGACACCGTAGGGCGTCCGCTTTTATGTACCGGACCGCTTTTGACTTAAAACACTAAAACTTGACTTTTCGAATTATTTATGGCCGAGCCTCGTTACTTGTCGTCACCAAAACACATTAGCTACAAACGGTCATTCTTGTACCTGCGCAAGGACGTAAAAATTTTATGTGGTGCCGTAAGGGACAACACCTTTGAATTTTTCACGAGGTAAATCATCGACGAGACAAAGGAGCTCTTCACGAGGAAAATTGCAAGGAAACTTTACACGAAAGTTGCTATAAATGTCATCTGATTTTGTTGATTGGTCGGCCTGCAAATTCGTGTTAAGTGGGAAATGCAATTTTATTTTTTTCCTGGTTCCCTAATTAGTCTGGTGGAAAATTGAAGGGTTCCAGGTTTTAGGTATTGATACACGTGAAAAATAATGGAGAAATAATTCCGTTTTCAGGCAAAAATAAAAATGTTAAATTTCTTGAGAAAAATACAATTCCGTTTTCAGGCAAAAATAAAAATGTTGAATTTCTTGAGAAAAATACAGAGAACTTCAACACTTTTGCAACAAAAAGGGTGCTGTGAAATAAAAGAACAATTGAAATGTAGTTATTTGACATTTGTTGTTAGCTATGGCTGGACAAAACTTAACAATCGCGGAAACGTTGAAATTATTAAGCTCTCACCAAAAAGCTTAAATAATTTTAACGTTTTCTGCCCAATCATTAGGGACAGCAAATGTCAAACTAATTCATTTCAATTGTTCTTGCAAAAATATTGAGTTTTTCGGTATCAATTTTTGATATTTTCTCAAGAAATTCAACATTTTTAACCTCCCCACAACCATATAAAAATGGGAGGTTATTGCAATCACTCCAAAATTCGAAATTGAGATAACACCAGATCTTTACGTTTCAAGGTCCCAGGATCACAAAAAAGTGGTTTTTAAAAAATGTCTGTGTGTATGTACGTATGTGAGCACGATTTCTCGGAAACTACCGAACGGATTTTAGTGAAATTTGGTATGCAGGTTAGTGTTAGCCTTCTGGTGAGCCCAGTTGATTTTGTTGCGAATCCGCAGATGCCAAGTGCCTTTTTGGCATGTAAACTATGAAATTTAACTGATGAACACCAATTTTTCTTTCCAGCGCATGAAAGGTCTTAAAATTCTGTATCTGAAAATATACTCACACTTAGCGCCTTTTTGGCATAAAATCGAAAAAGCAAACATTAAATAACACGCTACAGCCCAAACTGCTAAATCGATTTGGCTGAAATTTGGTAGGTAGAGATATCGTCACCCGCCGAATAGCTGATTTAATTCTTGTTGCAATCCGCGAGCGGCAAGTGCCATTTTGGCATATCAACTTTGAAATTTGAATAATGAACTGCCATTTTATCTATCAGCACATGAAAAGTCTTCAAATTTTGTTTTCAAAATTGTACTCAACCTTAGTGCCCTTTTGGCAAAAGATCGTAAAATTTAGAAAAATCACAGAAAACACATTTGGTTTGATGGAGTAAAACTTAGTCATAGTAAATAGTAAAATTTACGTGATATTAGTGATAGGATTGGATAATTCAATAAGTGGGGAGGTTCCAGCCGCTTCCGTAGCTGCCCATTTTTTATTTTTGCTCTTGCTCTACATGCAGACAAGAGAGAGAGATTGATTCGGTCAATATTAACGAAAATATTTCGGTGGCTCCAGTTAAAGCGAGACACACTGTATTATCAAATAAGAAACCTACATTTTAAGAGTTTTTAATTTAAAAACTTATCCATTAATAAAGCGGTGATGGACTGTGCGGAGTGCGCGGACGAGAACATTTTCTTCATACTAATTAATGGTAACCGTCCATTCGATCAATCAGGGAACGAGATTTTATTTATTTATATTATTTATTTTATTAATATATGCCGAGATTAACAATAGAATAATCTGTAGGTATTTTGACTGCTGATGTCGACTATGCACTATGCGAGTTTCGCAGTGGAATGGGATTTTTCAAAGTCTCCGCCTGTACCTATATAATAAGTATATATTTTTCAGCATACAATAAAAGCCGGGTTATTACAACATTTTGATTAAATTACGCAATGAAAAACTATACCTATTTACAAGCTACAAAATAATAGATGTTTATTTTATTGTTTTATTAGTATAAGTGAATAGAGCGGAATTCATCATGCGAGTCACATACCTACAATATTTTATTTTCAACGAAAAAATTCAAAGTTCTGTTGCATTAACAATCATTTAAGTACTTAATTGTTAAATGACGTTTGAAAATAAAAAGTAAGTTAATATATCTTTTTAAAAATTTTTTTTAAAAAATAAATGGAATTGGAAACCCGTTCTACATAATAAAACATCTCAAATATGACATCAGGCTCCTAATTTTAAATTTTCAGCCGTAATATAAATTTTAAACTTCAAATTTGACATTGTCAAATGTCTGTTAAACGTTTTGCGCTTAAGATTTTTTTTGAGAAATAGGGAGAAATTTTAATTCGTTTCATCAGAATAATGATGCAAGAACGTTTTGCTGGTGATCTGATTAAGGTAAAATTCGAAAAAAAGCAAATTATCTTTTTTGACTTGACAAAAAATTACGCGGCCAACCTTTTGACAACAAACATTTGATGGAATGAAAATCCCTATTACACAAGCAGCTGAACGTTTGGAGGATTTACCAATAGGTTGCGTTTCAACTGTATGTCATTTCTACTCATTTAAATTTTATTTTCAGCGTAGGTACAGTTGCGGTCAAAAGTTGTAAAACAGGCAAAAATTTCAAGCATTACATAAATTAAAAAATGAACAGAAAACGTCAGCCAAGAGAATAAAGCATCATTTACATCGAATGCCAAAAACATGACGTATGAAATTCCATGTCTGTAACTGTACCAAAATATATTTTTCTTATTGGAATGAGCCTCGATAATAATTTAATTTTTAGATAAACAAGTATCAATACAAAATACCTATGATGAGTAACACCATATATACATGTCTTGTCTACGCACTCGCACTTATTTAAATTATAAAATATTAAAAATAAATTCAGATGCAAAATAGTGTTAGGATAATTTTTCTGCTAGTGTATTGATGGTTGCAGTATAACCAGTTATTCCACCCAATGTACGTTATTCGGCATTATGTGTTGCATCCACTCGTATTAAACTCTAGAATACAACCAATCACGACGAGCAACGCAATTTTTTATCACTACGAACTATTGATTTATTTTGTTACTTGGTTAAGAATTATTCGAGCCCTTTGCCATTTCCTTGTAAATCAGAGCAGAAAAGTAGTATACCTAACTACATTCCAAAATAATAGGAATCATAAATTTATAAAATTGACCACAGAATCTTCCAATTGTCAAAAGGCTATAGATAAGAGGTGATAACCCAAATAGGTAGCTTTTACGATTCTATTTTGAACCCCACTGACCCCCAGTTGCGTAAACCGAAAATAACTGAAATGAAAATCCGATAATGTAAAATTTATTAATGAGAACACCATTTTTAAGCGGCGTAAGCCCGATAATTTTTATAGTAAGTAATAAAAATTTTGAACAGTTAGTCAGCGGAAATAGGTATAGGTACGTGCGAAAATTATAAATTCCTAGCTCTATATTTTGGACATGTAAGTATAAGTAGTCGATATTCCCACCACCTATGAGCATTATGTTCAAATTTTAAACCCGTTAAACTACACCAAGATTATCCTGGTAAAGGTGCCGCCTATTGTACCCAGGTCTCCTCTCATTATGGCCATCACAATACCTATCCGGGTACTTATCGGGCATTAACGATTTGAAAAACATCTTGCGGTAGCCCAGATATATGTTTATACCTCTCGACCATCCCATTGTGTTTGAAGAAAGGGCCCCTTTTGTGCCCCTGTCAATTTCGCCAAGCACCTGTTTTTGTGGCGAATCTTGAGGCCACCCGACGATCTTTTTTCCAATTTTAAAACAAGGGCGCCCAAACACAATCTACCCCATGGAGCGAAGAATAAATTAACCCCCGTCCCTCATCAAGGATGGATTGGAAAACACAATATTTCGTTTAGTTTTTTGTGACCGTGTCAACAGAAATCTCTAAGTAGGCTTGCAATGCTTAATACTTGAGTACATATTTGTTTTAGAAGCTTTTGGCTTGCCGCCATATTTGAACAGTGCAGCGTGTTTACATACGAATCAATTTAGGAGTCGTATAGGTCTTGTACAATTTCAATCTCTGTTTGAAGCTCCTTTAATAGTTTCTCCGAAATCGATTTGCGTCGCTCACCTACTAAAGGAAAGTGAAGGCCTTTTTATTTAAATATGCAAAGTGTCTTATCACTTAATTTTGTTATCTATAGGCACCTCATTATTATTAAAAACTTTATGGTTATTGTTTTGGTAGTTTTCGTACACAAGGGAAAAGTTTTTGGTCACCTTCAACAAAAGGGTATGTACAGCTTAGAAGCATAAAAATGCTCACGTATTTGTCTGGTCGAATGGACCAGGCGAAACAAAGACTGTTTGTTGCCCCTGCCCTGCTGTTCGAACTCTAGGCGATCAGTAAAATATTTAGCTCTGGGTGGGCATTTTCATATTTCTAAGCTGTACTACTCACTTTTTATCCTATACGTACTTCTCACATATCTTTTTCAAAGTGATGTATTTATAAGGAAAGGAGAAAATTAACAGGGGATTTGCTTAATACTTTTAAGTAAATATCTATATGCAAATAGGTATAAAACTACTGAAAACTTCATATCTGAAGTTTCACAATTTTTATTCCAAATGTAAATTCAGTACACTTATTAGATTAATTTTTGACTAGAGACCCCTACTCACATCACACTGCAGATATGGATTCTCCTAGGGCAGCCGTCCAAGACAATTTGTGAAATATTTTCCCACTCATAATTGTCCTTATTCATAATTGTGTCAAAATAAATTAAAATTAAGCCTGAAAACATCCTTGTTAAAACGAATTGAGTTAGTGAGACTACCTTTTACAACCGATCCTGAGTCTCTGCTCTAAGAGAATCCATTTGGCTGATGGTATGAATAAACGGTAACAAAGCTTTTGCTTATAGTTCTATCGTTATCTTATGCAAGAAAAACTTGTATTTCTATCCTTCGTTAATGCAAGTTTGAGCAAGTCACCCATTGTGTGAGGCTTCCGGTCAAAACTTAATCACTTGAGTGTACTGTACAAAAAAAGGTTCTTTGGATCTTTGGCGCCCTCAAGTGGATATCATTTCACTCTGGTGGAGCAAAAAAGCACTTCATCTAACTTAATACCGTCTGCACAACAAAATTTGAGATGAAGAGGGCCCGAAATTTTAATGGCACGTTGAGACTTTTACTGATACTTATCTAGTTACATCTCACTAATACTAGTAGAAGGGTGTAGAATATAAAGAGAGTCGCGTAAAACTTTGTTAGTAAGATGTAACTATGTAGTATATAAACTATCCGGATGACATATACAATAGCATCCGTAGTAGGACTCGTATCGTAATTCGTATAAAGTATTATACCTATATGTACTTGATAATTATATTCGTATTGCCTACCGTAACAAAATTTCCTTGTTCACGCTTCTCTAGGTAGGTACTTTTATGGTATTTTTACCAACTCGAAACGCAGAAAGTTGGTAATTAATTAATTAATTGTAGAGCTGATATTACCCAACTAATTAAAGGTCAAGTAAGTAAATAAAATCCTCTTTAGATGTTTGTGAATGCCGCAGCTGTTAATCGTATTTAGTATTACATATTATTTAAGCACTTTACGTCTCTCACATTTCCCACTAGACACTCCATCACTTCGTCAAAAAAAATCATTTTACTTGGACTGATGAACAGAAATTGTGTTAAATTCAGATTTTCTGGGAGCGGCCACCCCCTATAACTACAGATCAGAGCAATTTTTAAGTGGCTTTGTATGGACTACATTCAGTGGTCCCAAAATATTTTTATTTCAATTTCAATTTCAAATGTCAACTGAACGTGTTCCCATAATTATAGATATGTGCTTTTATTTTACAGATTAATCACTTTATCAAAAAATTCTTACAATAAAAGTTGAAAGGTAAGTTTAGGCCCATCTGTTGATGTGAATAATTCGACATAATCTTGTAATAAAAAAATGTGTATGACGTCATTACTCAGTGAGACTCGGTGAAGAGGATACCAAGATAAAATAAATCGTATCATCAAAGGGTGAACCTAAATTTACCTTTCAAAATTTATCGGAACAAGTTTTTGATAAAGTGAATAGTTTGTGAAACAAACTGCTGTTCTATTCTTTTGGCAACCCTTTCAATTATTCATTTCTAGAGATTTTTATTATGTAAGAGTATGATTTTATTATACTGTGGTAAAGAGAGTCAAAAATGCCACTTGACATTAAAAAAATATACAGGGTGTATATGGTGATGGTGTCATAAGGCATTACCAAAAATGGTTCTGATCCACCGGATACGAAGAAAGTTATAGAGGGTGGCCCCTCACGTCTGACTCACACTGGATAATAAGAGTATAATAAGAGATAATTATTTATGACATTTTTTTCAAAATTCCTTGACCCACCAACATAACCCCTATCATCATCAGCCGGTGCCAGTTTTGGCTGGTGGTGTTAAAGTCTAGTGCATTACTTGGTTTTCCGAGTGTACATAGGTATACATAAATAAACAATAATAAATAATAAATTTGTATTAAAGCTAGGGGTTTCTAGCTGAGGTTATATCTTTCTGATGCGGTTGTCCGAGGTAATCCTGTATCCTGAGGACATTTAGGGCTGTATATTTATCTAAGAATATCGTGGGGTAATCTCGAGGTAATGTGAGGTTATTTTATAAGACTTTCTTGAGGTTATCCTGAGACAAACCATATAGAAATTTTTTTATATTTTTTCGCTAGTGTCTAGGTTAACCGAAGGATATTTAAGGAAATACAGAGGATATCTGATGATAAGGTGATCCAGAACAAATTCGGGGATATCAAAGGTAATCCAAAGAATCTGATGATCATTTAGAAAATGTGTGGCTATCTTGGTGTAATCTGAGGTTATCTTGAGGTAATCTAAAGTTATCTTGCAGTAATACAAGATTATCTTAAAGGCATTCTCGAGGCTATAGAGGTAATCAGCGGATATCCGAGGTTAATTGTAGAATAATCTGAGGTTGTCGTGCCAAAAAAGATTATCTTTCGTCCCAAAATTAGACCGTGAGTAAGCAAGCCCTATTATAAGAAATTTGGCTATAATTGTTTGCGGGTTTCAACAAATTCATAATATGCAATAATAAGTACATACCTTCCTACAGATATAGGTAACCTAAAATACGTACATATTTTACTTTTTGTGATAGGGAAGATCGAGGTAGGTTGCAACAAAATAGGTACACTTAATATTTTTTGTGACTCATATTTCATAGGTATAGTTGGCAATAATATTTAGGATGCAAAAGCAAGTAAAGGAATTACTATTCCATTATAAGTAAAATAAACACAATACAGATCCAAAGGGCAACTTGCAACAGTATGCAGGTTACAACAGATTTTTTGCCTTCTTTTGCTGTAAAACTTTGCCAGAAGTGATATTTTTCTTATTTATAAGTTTTGTGACTTTCAGTGTTTGCTGTCAGGCGTGTTTGTTGCTCGTATAGCTAACACCAGTTGCAATCTTACCCGACTTTCCCTACTAGGACCAAGAAAGGTAAAGATCCAATGTTAATTTTAGGTATTTCAATTCTCAATTTATAATTTTGCACTGATTACAGTTCAGCATTTTTCATATTTTCTTGTGTGGTGATTTAAAAAATCGCGAGGGTTACACTGATGGGCATACATTAATCAGAAGAAAGATTGTTACAATGTTACTTATTCATGAATGATGACGGTAAAAACCCGGGGGCTAGAAATATTCTGCATGCTCGCAGAAAACTTAACGAAAATAAGACCATGTCTGCAAATAAAAATCTTGACCGTTCGCTATGTTAATCTAAAAAATATATCAGGCCCATAATTTTCTTCCACTACAGCTTTATTTTAGTGCTTATTTTAAGTAAGTATATTAGGTATGCTGATGAAATGTAATAGGTCAGTTCCTAAGATCTAGATATCTTGAGGAAGGGCATCCAATTTCTTTATAGGTTAAATTGACTATGTGAACCCCTAAATATAAAGTACCTATATCTAGTTTTAAAATCTTGGCCGTGCATTTTATTTTTGTAAGTTCTATCTGGGTGTGGCGCAATAAAGGAAATAGATATAATAATCGTCTATTAAATTCCAAGACTAATACAATCGATAGCTTTTCAAGCGTTCTATCCTACGGTTTATTTCTTATTGACAGCTGAACTGTTTCATGCTTGCCATCTGCATGAAAAAATATCAGTTTCTACAACATTAGCTTTGAAAATTACCACTTATCGCTTTAGATGATTTATGAAACTCATCTCCTTTATTACTTTCCTAAGAAGGATTTAAAATTCAGTCTTGAATAGGCCTATCAATCTTATGAGGCAACGCAGACTTTCACTCGAGTTTGAATTCTCATAAAATGGTGCCTAAAATCCACTAATTTTCATGTAAATTCGGTGAAAACACAAAAAAGTTAATACTTAGTTACATTCGGTTTGTAAGCATTAGCATAATTTTAATGTGCCCGGAGGATTTTTATCTTAACACTTTCCTGTTTCCACATTGTTAATTTTAATGGAACATTTACAAACATGAGATCCGTTAATTTTTATGCATGAAAAGAAAAATCGTGTCGTCGATTGTTGGAGGAAACCGAACGAGTTATCTGTGGTAAAAAAGACTTGGCACGGGTGGTAAGTGGCGCCATCAATCATCACTGTACGAACTACGCCCAGGGCTGTCTGCTAAACAAACATATAATTATGTATATGAACCTCTGTTTATCCCAGCCACTATCATTACCACAATACCTGACCACCTTACTCGGTTCTTTCCCATCTCTTTCTTGCAGATCCCCGAAAAGATAACTTCGAGCCCCACGCTCGCTCCGGAATTTACTCAATGAAAACTGGCCCTGATCTCATCGATAAAAAATAACAGACCGTTAGGCCAGTCGACAGAGACATAATTTTGCCCTAAAAATGCGCAATTTTTTTTGTGTTAAATGATTTATTTAGGTGTACCTACATTTTAAGGATTATGTTTTGCACAAAAAAATTCCTACCGTAAGTTGGTAATTTTTGCTCAGAAAGGGGACAAAAAATTTTGGACATTTCTATGTCAATTCAAAAAAATTTGATGTGAACCAAGCATTAATGTCACTATGACTGACGGTTTTTGGTAATTTGACAATATCTCAATAGTGAGGTTAACATTCCCTAAAGCTGATTTTACAATAAATTGTCACTCAAATCATCTCTCGTCCAAAATTCTTTGTCCCCAGCTGTAGGTACATACATTTTTTTACTTATTGGACTATACAGGATGGTAAATTTTTCATGGTGCATGTATTAGTAACTCCTGAACCATAAGAGATACAGACACGGTTAAATTAGACAAAAGCTGTGGAATTTGAAGCCGATCAAGAATCTGTAAAGAAACTTTTTTGTTCGTTCAATAGTTACAGAGAAAAAACGAAGGCAGGCGATTTTTAACCTCCCCACAACCGATATAAAAATGGGAGGTTACTGCAATCAGTCCAAAATTCGAAATTGAGATAACACCAGATCTTTACGTTTCAAGGTCTCAGGATCACGAAAAAGTGGTTTTTAAAAAATGTCTGTGTGTATGTACGTATGTACGTACGTATGTGAGCACGATTTCTCGGAAACTGTCGAACGGATTTGAATGAAATTTGGAATGTGGTTTAGTGTTGGCCCTCTGGAGAGCCCAGTTAATTTTCTTGCCGATCCGCAAACGTCAACTGCCTTTTTGGCATACAAACTATGAAATTTGACTTATGAACACAATTTTTTTTTATCAGCACATGAAAGATCTTCAAATTCTGTATCTAGAAATGTATTCATACTTAGCGCCTTTTTGGCACAAAATCAAAAAAATCGAAATTTCGAAGAAACATTAAATAACACGCTACAGTCCAAACTACTAGATCGATTTGGCTGAAATTTGGTAGGTAGAGATACCATTACCAGCCGAAGAGCTGATCTAATTTTGACGGCAATTGGCGAACGGTAAGTGCCATTTTGGCATACCAACTTTGAAACTTGAATAATGAACTCCCATTTTCTCTATCAACACATGAAAAGTCTTCAAATTTTGTTTTCAAAATTGTATTCAAACTTAGTGCCCTTTTGGCAAAAGATCGTCAAATTTAGAAAAATCACAGAAAGCACCTTAGGTTTGGTGGAGTGAAACTTAGATATAGTAAATAGTAACATTTACTTGATATTGGTGATAGGATTGGAAAATTCACCAAGTGGGGAGGTTCCAGCCGCTTCCGTAGCTGCCCATTTTTTACCAAACAATTCTCATACTAACAACTAAGATAGCTTTACAAAACTTGTCATTCTTACATTGTTTGATATGGTGCATCTGATGACATGTTGTCAAAACCGTGTCTGTATCTCTTATGGTTTAGGAGTTACCAATACATGTACCATTAAAAATTTACCACCCTGTTTAGGCGAAACTGTTGAGAAACTGGTCAAAATGAAAGATACCTTTAATTTTCTATAGTCTCTGACAAAGACAATGACGTCAACCGCAATTCTCTACATCTAATAGTTTCGGAGATACAGCGGTTCAAATTTAGAGCAAAAATTTCGAAAATCGCTCTAAAATGACTACTTTTTAAATCTTGACTAGTCAAATATTTACAAGGCACCGTAACGTTAAAAATGCATATTGCTTTTTCAATCTAGACTATATTGTAAATAAGTAGCCGCCAACTCCCGGAACTCTCTACTTCTAATTCTTCCGGAGTTTTAGCGGTCTTGGGGCGTATAGTATAGCTATTTAGCTATTAATTTATACTTTTTCGAATAAAACACTAAATATATGAGAACTACAACTACTTGTCAAAAATACTCAACTTTAATAACAACTTTGTTGCTTTGGAAACGTCCATTTTTCCTCATTTATTGGTCTCAATTTCAAAATAAGTATATCCTTGTTGATTGTACTTGCCAATGGTATATCAGTACCATTATTGTACCATTTGAAAAAACGGAGTTTTTATTTTAAAAAACTGTTGTGGCAAATTTAACCACCTCAGAACTCAAAAAAAAGTAAGGTTTTTTTGCGTGACTAAAATTTTTCCTGGGTTACTATGGTCCATTAGAATAACAATGTAGGGGGGATCTTAACCATCATATATGTAGATAGAAAAATAATATGGGTTTCAAAAATTTGTTTTGACACTTGAAATGCCACTTATGTGGTACTGTTGGATTGAGAAAATTAAGTAGATTCCAAAAATGTATTGATATACAGAGCGTTCCATTTAAAAATAAAAAGTTTGTCACTTCCGGTAAAACCGAAAATGGGAAAAAATATGTCAGAAAGTGGCCGATGTTCCAAGATTCAAAAATTTATTCCAAAAACTATGGAAAAAAGGGGGGTGTACCATCATCCTGTGACACGCTGTATAGTCAAATAAGTGAAAAAATGTACCTTTCTGAGCAAAAATTACCAACTTTCGGAAGGATTTTTTTTGTGCAAAACATAATACTGAAAATGTACACCTAAATAATAGTTATTTACGTAAAGAGTATGGAAAGTGATCTTTCCTGGACGAATAGGCAGATTTCAGGCTGACGCCGTAGGCGGAAGCCTGAAAGCCTGCGAGTCCAGGAAAGTCACTTTACATGTGAGTTACGTATTAAATTTTTTAGGTGCTCGCAACATATTTTCTGTGTGAAATTAAATATTTTAATTCAAATTATCTACACTGAAAAATGTGAGGAGCCTAGTAAAAATTAAC
The DNA here is from genome assembly GCA_963924575.1 of Pycnomerus fuliginosus. Taxonomy (NCBI): domain Eukaryota; kingdom Metazoa; phylum Arthropoda; class Insecta; order Coleoptera; family Zopheridae; genus Pycnomerus; species Pycnomerus fuliginosus. Next base: position 12,955,131 of record OZ004625.1, on the reverse strand, counting down.
ACGATAACAAAATCCATAATATTCCGGTGAAATTTCACTTTCTAGAATATTTCGGTGAAATTTCACTTTCCCGGACTAGTCCGGGAAAGTTGATTTTCCGGTCCCAAAATTGACCGGGAAAATTAATTTTTCACTTTCCCGGACTAGTCCGGGAAAAGCCACTTTCCGGTCCTAAAATTGACCGGAAAGGTTAACTTTCCGGTCGAGCGCCTAAAAACCATTTAACACAAAAATCGCGCTTATGGGAATTAACGCAGTTTTGATATTTCTCTCCCGACTGGCCTACGATGCGTCACCAGGATTTTGACCTCCATGATTCCTGAAAACTCGTAAAACTCGCACACGGGTGCCCATTTCTCCTTATCGCGTCGTTAAAAATTTTCGAACCCGCACCGCATTATCGAAAGATGATCGTCGGGGTCAGTCGGCAGCATGAGAACCACGGGCTGTTCATATTTACTCACGAACTCCCAGACTAACACAGCGCAAATATTTGGACTGTCCTTTCGGGGCTCCTGGAAAACTGATTTTGCTGAAATCCGGCGCGAAATAGGCACAAAACTCCACACCCTTTAATGCTAATTCTTCACGAAATGAACTCATTTGGATTTGGATGTGGCATCGCCGCCGTTGGGTGATTTGCATGCGACCCCTACACCGATAATTTAGTGATCGGTTTCAAACACGATGGATCGAATCGGACTAACTTGTAAATGATAATGTATTCCGTGCCGAATTTGTTCGACATCGATACTTGATCTGATAATGCCGCTTTTTCGAGGTTTCAAGCGTTTTGGGGGTGGTTCCAGTTTTTACTGCGCTGCTATTGTTCTTGAAACATGTTGCGTTTTTTTTTTAAATCATAGTGGTGTTCAGCGTTATACTTTTAAAAATTTCAATGGAGAATCGCAGATCAAAAGTCACTTTACACATTTTTATAATTGGTATACTGTGGTACCCAAATCATCCAATAAATGGATACCTATACAGGGTGTTTTGCAACCGCGTGTAAGTTTTTTAACATTAGATTGCCCATCAAAAATGGTGACGATTGGCACAAAATTGTTTAGGTCGAAGTCGTCTCCTAAGGAAGTTAGGGCTTTACCATAGGGAGCAGTTTTTCTTATTTGGATATGTCTAAAACCACTCATTAAATAAAAAAATACCAAGAATAGTAAAAGTTGCAGTTTAAGCTGCTCTTTACAACAGGTACCACCATTTTTAAAATGCGTGACCTTGAAAAATTTTCCAGTTACCTCGGGTACGGATATCTCTAAAATCACGCATTAAATCAAAAAATACCAAGTATAGTAAAACTTGCAGTTTGAATTGCCCTTTCTAACGGACACCACCATTTTTAAAACGCGTGACCTTCAAACATTTTCCGGAAGAAAAATGTCAAAGGTGTCTCCGTTTTCTGGGGATCCCGTGGTCATAATCCAACGAAATTCCCCATGTAGATGTATATTCACTGGCAACTAGTGTCCACCAAATTTCATTCAAGTCCGTTAATCCGTTCCTGAGATAACTAAGAAAAACTGCTCCCGATGGCTGACTTTAAAGCCCTATAACTTCCTTAGGAGACGACTTCGACCTAAACAATTTTGTGCCAATCGTTACCATTTTCGATGGGCAATCTGAGGTTAAAAAACTTACACGCGGTTGCAAAACACCCTGTATAGCTCAAAGCAATTTTTAACAAATAGATCTGGGGGCTGACCACTCCACAAAAATGATAATGCATAATTATTAATTCCAGTCAATTCCATCAATTCCGGTTAAATTCCATTAATTACAGTTCAAATCCATTAATTTCAGTTCAATTCCATGAATTCTAATTTAATTCAAGTAAAATTCCAACGGACAGTTTTCTTTTTTGTATATCTTCGTTAGGTTTTGTGCAATGTTTTTTAGTTTTATACTCGACGTAGCTGAAGGTTGAGGTCGTCGATACCACACATTGGATTTGAATTCGCACCATCATTGTCCTTCCTAAGGACTTTAATTTAACACCATTATTTAGACCAATGGGGTTTCGTTATCCATTGACATATGACAGTGGCGTTTAGACAGGATTGAAGGTCGTTCTTTCCTCTTTCCAAAATGTCCTTCATAATAAAAATTAATCCATCCCAAAATTTTTTGTGAATACCCAAAGGGCAGTATATGCGAATGAATTTTGTCTTATTTAGAACAAGTATTTGAAGACCTTCCTGATGTTGACAATAAATTATAAAAAAGTCGCTTAGGATGGTAAAATGAGAGTATACTTAAAATTGAAAATTGATGTGCCAAAACGGCACTTTCCGTGGGGTCGATTGCCTCCAAACATTTTTTGGCTCTTCGACGTATAATATGCAGTCTCCATGTACAAAATTTCAGCCAAATCGATCCAGAGGTTTCGGCTGTGTCGTGTTTTTAAAGTACGTTAACAATCCCGAATATTTCAATTTTTGTCAAAAAGGCACTAAGTGTGAATACATTTTTAGATGCAGAATTTGAAAGCCTTTCTTATGGTGACGTGGAAAATGGGGGTTTGCATTTAAAATTTAAAAGTTGATGTGCCAAAATGGCATTTTCGGTTGCACGATTGGCTCCAAAAGCTTTTCAGATCTAAGTTGGGTTATGAGATGCCTACGTACCAAATTTCAGCCAAATCGGTCTAGTAGTTTTGGCTGTGGCGTGTTTACAAACGTACGAACGTACGAACGTAACGTACGTACGTGCGTACACACAGACACATTTTAAAAACCACTTTTTTGGGTTCCTGAGACCCCAAATCGCATACATCCTGCTCTTATCTCGAATTCGAAAATTTTAGTGATTGCAGTAACCTCCCATTTTTTTAAAATTGTGATGGGGTTGGGGAGGTTAAAAAAATTGTAATCGGTCAATGAATAAAAAAGTTAATCGCGCGTTTCCACTCAAACGGAAACACCCTGTAAAACATATCTTATTTTTCTGTAATTTGCAGTGTGGTCAATCATTTTACATAATGAAAATGTTTAAGCTTGGGTTTATCACTCAACCTAATAGCTGGTAATAAACAATCAAGATGGTGGCATCCTAAAATGATATTCATTAATTCATTATTAAAAAAAAACTTTTAAATTAAGATAAGAAAGAAAAATGGTGGCGACAAATAATTATTTTGACCTCAGGCTTCACCTACTTATCTTGTGAGTTATATTTCAATGTTTTTTTTCATCAGCGACAAGCAAGAACATGATATATCTGAGAATACATAATAAGTATTACCAACTGAACAGCAATTTTTTAAAAGGTATTAACCATCAGGTACTTATACTTATGACAGATTTGTATGACTTCTTTAATAAAGCGTTTTGATCGATATTTTTAGGAAATTTCACAGTGCAAAATTTCAAATTGAGATAACACCATGCAGATACTTATATTTCGAGGTCTCAGGATCACGAAAAAAGTATGGTTTTATCAACACATGAAAGGCCTTCGGGAAAAAATGTTATATAAAAAATATGTATATGAATGTTGAGCTCGCTTTATATGAGTTTGCTATATCTATCTAAAGTTGTAATGTTCCAGCTGCTTCCTTAGCATAGTTTTAACCTGAAGACTATCTAATTAAAGCAAATGGCTACATATTCGGAAGTTATTTGCTCAACGTCGTCTGACATTTGACTCTTTCCATCACCATAATCTCCATATTTATCAACGAAAACATGCAGCAGACTTGACTTTAATAATTTTAATGCTTCTGGTATCATCCTTTTATGTTCCAGGTCTCACTTTCTCGTTACGCAATGTTTTATCCGAAAAAGGAAGATAAAAGTCACGAAACTGACATAATCGAAATTAGGTGATAATTTATAATGACGGTCGTAAGCGAAAATAAACCGTGACCGTGTGATTGATTAGAATATCGGTTAATTAACACAAAATCCAAGAATAGATATGCGTGCCATGTAGAAAGTTTATTTTTCGGCGCGGTATCAAACGAGGGCGATAAGAAAAACTATTAATTATTTCATCCAATTATTGTTACACGATTGACATTAATATAGTAGTGAGAAACAAGAAGAAACACAAACACTTGATAAGGAAACGACACTATTATCAATATGTTTGTTAATGTTAATTTTATGATTAATTGTTGTATTTGTACGCGACTGGTAAGCCGATAATGAGGCCGGAGGCCGTGTCGTAAAATACTCTTTTTTGACCCTCCTCTTGTGAAACTGATTCCTAGTCTAATTTATTCCTTGGTAAGAATTTTTCACGTTAATCAGATTATGCGCGTTTGCGTTATGTCGTTAATTAATTCGGACTGGTGTGTGGGTGTGGCTAAGTTTTCAAATTTTTATCGTGCAAGACTAAATTAAAAATAGGCGCCTCTCTGCTCATTTCTGATTCAAAACTCCGACGCATAAAAAACGGGTGGTTAAATACAATTAGAAGATTATAATTCATTCTTAATGGCCGTCTTGTCCACATAAAATACAAGGCTTTTCATGTTTCCGAATGAGTTTCACGCCTCGACATCATATACAAACATGCTTGAAAGGGTTAAAAATTCTATCCCACAATTTTTGTCTCTGTTTATTTTATTTTCTGTTTTCTTGGAAAGCAGGTGTATTAGTTTGCCTAATGTCCTTTTGATTATTTTTAACAATCTACCTGCTGCCTTTTTTAATAAATTTTAATGTCCATCGTTAATAATGAAGCAGGATTTTACTTTTATGGCTTTATAAACACAATAAATCCAGGTGACAATAGCAGCTTTTAAAACTTTTATAACACTTCGAATAAAAACCGCATTATGATGGGTGCATGGATTGAATGTTTCAGGCAACCTCGGCATATGGAACAAAATATCAAATGATCCAAAATATAAACTTATATCGACAGAGGGGTCTTTAGAATTAAGTCAAGTATGGTTGCTTGTTGATTCTGGCAGAAAATCATATCGTTTTTACAAAATTATTTATGATTAAAGACAAGAATTTGAATTCCAAATCAATATGTACTTACTGATTATGTATTTAATGGTTATAATATGTGCATTATATTAGTTAGTTGTATATTATAAGGTAAGGTGGGGTAAGTGTGTCGCTGTCACCGCTATTTGATTCTAGGGGAGGCATCATCATATTCATATAGAAAGAACAATTTTTTAAAATTTCTCTCCTATAACTAATAAACAACTCAGTTTTAACTCCCTGTTTTTACTTTTCTTACAATTTATAGTTTTTTTTACATATCGAGACACCTACATACTTTTGGCTAGTACACACGAACTTGTCCGTTTTAAATTGAGCATCGGAGAAGAAAGAGTGTTCTATATACACTCAAAAGGCATCTGCATCTGCATCTGCATCTACATTAACTTTCAAAATTCTGCTATACAGGGTATCCCTCGACGAGCGTCAGTTAGCCGTATCTGGAGAACTGTTTTTAGCATCGTCTTGAAAATTTGTACACAGGGGTTTCACTTAATTTTGAATCGACGTAAAATATTTTCATCAATGGCGCACTTCCGGTTATACCGGAAATAGATACTAACTTCCTTATTTTAAATAGAACGCCCTGTATATTATGATATTTTTGGATTCTACGTTTCATTCTAGGCAAACTTTTACTAAGAATTGCTATGCCAAAAATCAACCATTTTTGAGGAAATCAAGAATTTCGCTTTTTTATGCCAAGTACAGGCCTAACTTCAAAAAGCTGTAACATCCTTTCAGTATGACATGAGAAAACAATATTAATTGTGCATGAAGACTAATGTAGGGTGTGTCCGCCCCTGGAGTCAAATTGGTTGAAATACATCGAGTGTTCTCTGCAACTTTTTAAACTTCATCAACTTCATTGGTCAAATAGACAATTTTTTCAAATGCAATGCCCCAACTATTTTATGGCACATCGATGCAGAATTTAATTGTCTATCAGTTTAGTCTAAATGTTTGCCATATTTAAATAAACAGTTTTTGTGATATTTCTAAGTATTTGGAATTTGACCAAAATTTCATATTTTAAAACAGGATTAAAATGGGCTTCAATTTTCGTTTGAGGAGCCTTAAGGAACTCTAAAGGCTCCTAAAATCATAGCTAACTTTGGTTATTAAATCGTACTAAATATGAAATTTTGTTCAAATTCCAAATACTTTGAAATATCACAAAAACTTTTTTTTAAATATGGCAAACATGTAGACTAAAATGATAGACAATTAAATTCTGCAACGAGGTGCCATAAAATAGTTGAGGCATTCCATTTGAAAAAATTGACTTTTTGACCAATGAAGTTGATGATGTTTAAAAATTTGCAGAGAACACCCTGTATGTATTTGACCCAATTTGAGTGCACGGGCGGATACACCCTACATTAATCTTCATGCTAAATTAATATCGTTTCCTCATTTCATACTGTAAGGATGTTACAGCTTTTTGAAGTTAGGCCTGCACTTGACATAAAAAAGCGAAATTCTTGATTTTCTCAAAAACGGTTGATTTTTGGCATAGCAATTCTTAGTAACAGTTCACCTATAATTAAACGTAGAATCCAAAAATATCATAATATACAGGCTGTTCCATTTAAAATAAGAAAGTTAGTACCTATTTCCGGTATAACCGGAAGCGCGCCATTGATGAAAATATTTTACGTCGATTCAAAATTACTTGAAACCCCTGTGTACAAATTTTCATGACGATGCTAAAAACAGTTCTCCAGATACGGCTAACTGACGCTCGTCGAGAAATACCCTGTATATAAGTAGGTACCCTGGGACCCCACCTTATCTTAGGTATTGGTATACTTATAGTCGCAGTATAGGTACCGATAAACATTGTACATTTAACATGAAAAATAATTTCGTATTTCCTACTATTTACAAAGCTGGAAAAGTCTAAAGACTATTATAAAAAAGTGAAGATTATATGGTATGGTGAAGTAAAATGAGTCCAATTAATATTAAACTTTTAAACACGCCATTCGCCTTACATATCGCTATGACACGGGTCTATGGCTAGGTCAAGGAAAAACTATATAAGTATAACGATTTGCGCACTAAACAGTTCTGCAGCTCTGCCTTGTCATATTGCAATATTTGTATTTTCTCGTTACATCCGGAGGTTATGTTTTAGTTTATATTAATTATTAACTTTGTCCCTAAACGCTCAATATAACGATGTAACATATGATCAAGTAAAACGTAAACGTAAAACGACTTCAGGAGGCGATTTTCTCGATTTTGCGGTTAACCATCACAAAGATGCTAATAGCTGTGGCTGGTGACCCATGGATTAAAAGTATGAAAAATTTTGTTAGACTTTCTAGGAAATGTGGTGAGACCACTCACAGTTAACAGCAAAATCTAAAAAATTTGCCTTTAGGATTTAGTTTTGCTTTTAGGATTTAGTTCCCTAAGTAAGCCCCACCAAACAAGTGACAAAAGCGTCCTACAGACATAATCACTTATGTACTAAAATTCTTAGTTTCCAAAATACAGGGTGTGCAAATCTAAAAAAAATTCTTTTATTCACATACCTATGTCAAAAACGCTTCAAGATATTTTGTTGAACTTGATATTATACGTTATGCCTCATAAAACCGAAATAGCACAAGTGGTATAAAAGACGTATAAAAAGCATGTTACTTTTTTGTATATAACACGTGCTGATCCGCAGAAACTACACAGTAATATCCGCCGGAAAGAGTAAATTTAATGTAGTTCGTAAACGTATTTGATGCTATACCAAATTTATACGTTATGAAACTACTGAATAAGTCCGCATCACTATTACTTATTTCTTCTACGTACATAGTACTACGACTACTACGTATTATTAAAGAACTTATTGCATTATGAGTGATGGTATAATCTACTGTAAACCGATGCAAAAATTTTTGACATCCATCTACTCCTTTAAAAATTGGTGTAAAAACAATAATTCTTGAGTACCTACTTTTGAAGGATTGGATGGATTTCAGAAATTTTTACATCGGTTTAGAGAGAATCGAAATGGACCCTTACGTAATTTAAAATTTGGTTGTAGCTGCTGGCAGATGGACTGATATCAAAAAACTTTGCATTATTGGATTGGTAATGAAAGCAGCTTTCAATTGATGTATCGCATGCCGGTTGCCATTTGAAATTTCAAAATTGAGGTTGATGAGGGTTAGGGGGAGGGGGGTCAACTTGCCCAAGCCAGGCACATTTTTATGTGACTCTAAACAAATTTGGGCCCATCAGAAAATGGCAGTTTTCATGAATTTTTTTCTCGAAAACTAGTGGATGCCACACTTCCATTTTTTCACCAAGCATTCATCTATCCCTCGCTTACCAAAATTTAAAATTCGGGCCCAAGTGTTCGCTTATTGTATACAGGGTGTCCGGAAATAACGATGAAATATTTCGGGGGGTGATTCTGCAGCTCAAAATATGCAAAAAAAGTTCCTATAAACATGTATCCGGAAATCGTTCCTAAGGGGGCTACGGCCTTCTGAAGGGGGCGCTTCAAATTCGGTTTTAATTGAATAAATCAGGAACCGCTTAAGATCAGTGACGACTTTTTGCGCATTATCTAACATCAGTAAGCGCCATCAGATTATGGTATCTACCAAAAGCAGATTCAACCAGGGGCGTGGAAAATAGGGGGGGCTTCAGCTTTCCCCATCCAAATTTTTTTACGTGTTATTTTTTAGACAATTTCTCACCGGAATATGGTTTCCTGACTAAAATTACATAAAAAAGCCTCTCTTGTTATAACACCGTAGGATCAACCGTTTTCGAAAAAAGAGATTTACAGATCAGTATGCCAAAACTTAATAATTGACAAAATCAAAATCGAATGTTGAGCGCCCCCTTCAGGGGGCCCTAGTCCTCTTAGGAGCGATTTCCGGACCCATGTTTATAGGAACTTTTTTTCATATTTTGAGCTGCAGAATCACCCCCCGAAATATTTCATCGTTATTTCCGGACACCCTGTATGTATAAGGTCCAATTTGGTACTATACCAAATTGCCCACGCACGAAAAAATAAAATGATTCAAACCCCAAAGCACTTCCGGTTTCACCGGAAATTGCCGCGAACTTTGTTATTTTAAATGGAAAGCCCTCGTTTTGATTTTAGATTAGGATTCGTCTCTTAATTGTGTGAGTAAATCGCACTCACGTTTTGCCTAACACACATATGTCAAAATTTGTATCTTCCAAACGATTGAAGATTAACTAACCAAAGTTGAAACTAGAAGATTTGAGCTGTCTTTTGATTACTCAGTTGTTCTTATTGATGTAACAATATGGCGGAAAGAAATTGTCCACAACTCAATTTTTCAAATTTTTCCAACTACAGTCGAAAGAAGTGCAAAATAAAATTTCCTTTAGACTGCTATTAGCATTCCCTATACCTAGTTTCAATATTTTCAAGGCTATTAAAAATTAACGCGTGTTAAGGTTCAAACAATGTAATTTTAGGCGCTTTGGAAAAGAAGAAATTTTCAAAGTCTTTCCCATCTTGACTTAAGTATATTTTATTTTTGGTGTGCGTGGGCGATTGTGGTATAGTACCAAATTTCAAGATTCTACTACAAGTGAATCCGCGCAAAAGTCTCTAATGAAAGGTCTTCGTGAATCACCCTGTATGGTAGGTACAGTCAGGAGATAAAGTTTTCGCCCGAGACCGCGAACAGTGTCGACAGATTCTTAGAAAAAGACACTCAAGATAGGTTTGTGAAGACTTGTACCCCACTCGAGTCGTTTTATTAATAAAGCGGTTTAAATTTTAATTTTTTTGATGAAGCTTTTTATTAATTTCTTTAATTAATCTTGTTTTTTAAGAAACCTTAATTTTTGACGTTAATCTTTGACATAAATACTCGTTTTATACCAAACCTAATAGAACGATTTAAATCGGGTATACAAAATTTTATTGCATCACGTATCAAAATCTGTGGAATCTGACACTAACCTTAGATCTCACGAATCACCACCTGTTACGTCAAAAAATAATATACTTGCCCCTGTTGCTAACTGGCCCTGGTCTCCCCTAACTATTTACTTATTGATTTTTTTGCAATTTTTTTTGGAAACTCATGATTTTAAGTCTTTGCACTGACTGAACTAGAAGTCCATCCTTCTGGAATCACGTATATAATACCTCCTATCTATATATTTAGGCATTAATAATATAATTACGTACGTCAAAGCATCACGTTCTTATATTATTCATCTAATAATAGATCACCTCTCCACTTTCGCATATATTGAGCTTTATTAGGAAAATAATAAATTCAAATAACACACGTGTTATAATTATTATTTCTATGTCTTTGTAGGGTCGTGTTAAACGAGACAGCCACATACTCGTCGTGAATAACGATCGCTCCAGTTTCATAAAAACTTCCAATTATGGAATTATGACATTATACGTGAAACTTAAATAAAAAACGGAATAATGCAACAATTACTGAAATTGCCTAGGCCGCATAATAACTTTGTTGCGGTTTTCTGCCTCGGGAGCGAATCTCCGATCGAAAATTTCGATAAAACCGTTTATGGAAGATTAGAGAACGACCGTTGGAAAAAACACGCCGGTGACAAAAGTGAAGGGTTGCAGGCGAAAGAACAATTGACATCTCGAGTAGGAATCAAGGCGGCGTAGGTAAGTTCGACATGGGCCGATAATTTGCTTGTGAGTCCCGTTTTGTATTAAAGCGCCCCAAAATCTAAGACGCATAAAGGCGATAATCGGGTACCGGGCCGGTCTCTTTGACTTTCCAACTCGATGAGCCAAAAATTAAGCGGCCGACAAAAAATTTTGTCTCTCAGAGAGAAGGAGCATTTTCGCTCCAGTGACGTGAATTCCAGGACCGGGCTTCGCGTGTGAGGCGGCGGGCGTCGCGATGGCCTCCTTAAGGTCCATGTTCGTGCGATCCAGGATGTAACACCCTTCGCGTTCCCAAACCGGTTTAAGGTTGCGAGGAAATTCGTCCTTTTGTACCCGATGTATTCGGGCAATTTTGCTGTTTTTATGTTGGTAATTTTGGAGTGTTAATACAACTTCGAAATGGCCACTAATGCTTTCGAGGTGTTTGCCTTATGCGAGTCTAACACGCGATCCGGCTATATATACGCGGGGTGTGGAAAAAGGGGTCGATGGGGGGTTGGGAGACGCGGCAAGGGGTTCAAACGATATACGGAGACCTATAATGTTTTATTTACCTTGGATCTACCGACGGTATCGACGTGAAAATGCACACCCAAGACGCCATCTGATGATGCGCTGGCGGGACGCTTTATTTATCGCATATCGTCCACACGAAAATCGTATTAATAATTTTAAAGTATTAAGTACCAAATTAACCATTGTTATCTGTTATCTGTCGTAAACTTGGTATATCCTTATTCAAATTACAATACCTTATGATACAGTGTCGTGCATGTCAGTCATCATCATCATCTCTGCATCACTATTGTGCCCTAATTTTACTTATTTAACTAAGTACAAATGCATATTGCCGATCAGCAGCTCTATCCTTCTTCTAGGTCTTTGTATTATGGCAGCTTCGTGCATCATAAAAGATCAATTTCAATTTTATTCCCACCAGGATAAGATAGTAAAAAAAATATTTCCAAGTATTTCTCAGAGATGGAGCCACACGGTGAAGTTGGTAGTCTTAAAAAAAATTATGTATTGTTGGTAACTATACGAGAAAGATGCTTCATTATTTGTTACTTGTAATAATAATTTATTGTTTTTAAAGAAATTACATTGAATTCCTTATAGCAAAGGAGTTCGATATTATTGTTTACAATTACATCCGTGATATAATAACAAAAAATTAAATTAAAATAATATTGGCATGAAGAAATAGAGTAGCATGATATACTTAATAAAATAATAAGAATAATTTGACAGAAAATAATAACTGCTTTGCTATAACGAATTCAATGTAATTTCTTTAGATCTGGTGCGTTATCTCAAATTCGAATTTTGGAGTGATTGCTGTAACCTCCGATTTTAACTTCTACGCTCGCGAAGCAGTTACTGGAATCGACCGGAAAATTCAAAAAAATCGAATCGCCAAAAACATGAAATCTTAACGTTTCAGGGTCCTGGGAACCCAAAAAAGTGTTTTTTGAAAAAATATCTGTCTGTGTAGCTCAAACTACTGAACGTATCGAGATGAAATTTGGCACACATATTCAGTGGGAGATTTGTAGGTAATGATTAGAATTTGCGCCACATCGGTTCACGGAAAGTGCCTTTTTGGCACATCAACTTTAAAAACTTAAATGCAAACCACCATTTTTCGCGTTACCATATGAATGCTCTTCGAATTCTGCTTCTAAAAATGTATTCACACTTGTGCCCTTTTGGCCAAAAAATGGTGCCGTGAAAAAAAACCTATGCATAACTGTATATTTTTATTACCGGATTGGATAGCTGATTTTTTTTCAAACCGAAAACCTTAGTGCCATTTTTTCGAAAAATGTCATTTTAGTGGCAAAAGGGCCCTTATTGTTTCAATTTATTTTACAAAAAAAAATTCTTACTATCGGATTCGACAGCTGTTATATTGCCGGATCAAAAATCTTCGTGCAATTTTTTAGAAAATTTCCATTTTAGGGACAAAAAGGCCCCTTTTTGAGTTTTTTTTAGCAAAAGGGCATATTGTCATCATCGAGTTCGATAGCTGTTGCATTGCCGGATCGAAAACCTTAGTGCCATTTTTTCGAAAAATGTCCATTTTAGGAGTGAAACACATTTTTAGATTTTAGTATAAATGAGCGCCGGGTGCATCAGCCATCCAACCGCTCCGCACGCCCGACCTTGGTTAAATAAAGTTAAATGCTGCATTTACAAATTCTGTGAAAAAGTAGAAGTTTCTACCGTCTCCGAGACTGCCAATTTTTTAAATTGGTTGTGCGTCGATTAAAAAGGATTAGAGGATAGGCAGGACAAATATTTTTCTTTTTTTGTAACACATTATTTAGGTCAAATGTGGGGGGGGACTACAATTTAAGTATGACAGAGACTTTCAAACGTGATCAACGTTCGCCTCTTTTCCTCTTTCCAAAATAGCTTTCAGAATTAAAATTAATCCATCCCTCAATTTTTTAAGAATTTTTTTGTAAGGCTTTAGATTGTACCTATACTATTTACAACTAAAAACAACAGGACGATGGAAATTTGCCGATTTCTTTAGTTTAAGTAACTTGTAAATTATGCATTTTAAAGTGAACAAGAAAATTCATAAAAAATTGAAGGATTGATCAATTTTAATTCTGAAAGCCATTTTGGAAAGAGGAAAAGACGGGCTTTAATCGTTAATCGTTATGTGTAAATGTCTGTCATGCGTCAAATTGTAGCCCAAGAGTATAAAATTGAAAAATATCGTACAAAGACTAACGAAGATATTTAAAAAAGAAAAAAAGCCTGTCTTTTGTGGGCCACCACCATTTAGTTTAGATTAACAAATCAGTCCAATGTCCATTCGGGAAGGTAAGGCTGCAGCGGCAACTCGAAGTAGGAGAAGGAAATATCGATCGGTTCTTCAGGTAAATACGAGCTTCCTATTTAATTTAACCCGAGACAAGACGCGTATTGAAATTTGAGGTCTTGGCCACTTTTAGAAATTCGTCGTAGACAGGCGGACTTTTTTCTTGTCCTGCTTCCAGTTGCCAATGCAGCGGACCAGGCATGTAGTGGTCGGCCCCCACCTTCCCGGGTGAGCATTTGCTCTTTTCCATACTGTACCTACCTACCTATCTATAGAGCATAGTGCGATTGCACACCAAATATTCAGAAATCGGTTTTGGTCTACAGGTAATATAATATCCTCGATAACATCTATATGTACTGTGAAAATATGGAGAGAATCAAGTCAAAAATACACCTATTTGCTTTTTTCTCTCAGTTAGTTAATTTATTATCAAGGGCATTGAATCTAGTCATTGCAAAAGATAAAGAAAATTTATAGCGCACCCCAACAATTTCCTTTCACGTAAATATCAGACAGTCGAAGATCCCAGCGATTAAATCGTGTATTAACGGCAATTGCAGACACTTTTTTCCCCTGTTATTAAAGTCAAAATTACCAGATATTATCGGCCGTACAAGTCCATGAACAAGTATCCACAAGATAATGCGAACAAGAAATATTACTAGGAAATATACAAAGTGTTTTACATTTCCGTATGAGATAAGCCGAATCCAGCGTTCGATTCCCTGCAGGGAAAACCGCTCGCCGTTCTCTCTCTTCTTTCACCTCCTCCAACAAAGGGACAAAAAAAGGACACTAAACCGATTTAGTATGCAGCCCTTCTCCCGCGATTCCTTTCCTTTTCGTTTTTTTTTTCCTTCGTGTTAAATGCATAATATATGGTGCATGTCTTATTCACAAGACAGGGTGGCTCCGCCTCGGGGCGTGACGCGAATTTAGGAGATCCTGTATATTATCCCTTTATCCCGTTTTCTTAGTGCGAAAAGTATCGACCGATTCATTAATTATTGAGAGAGACTGGAAAACGTCTCAAAGATGTGTCTATCGACGAGTGCATCCGGAGATTAAAGATAGGTTTCACCCCCTGAGGGTTTAAAGGGCAGGGGTTGTTAAAAGCTGGGGGATGATACACCGCGGCTTACGCTACTGTGAATTTGTCTAATGCGATTTGGTGCGTAATGCAGGATGTTCTGCTGGCGATAAAATTATTCGGAATACTATATAAAGTTGGTCCATAAAAAACAGGACAGTTTTCTTTTTTGTGTATCTTCGTTAGGTTGCGTGCAATGTCTTTTAGTTTTATACTCGACGTAGCTAAAGGTTGATGTCGTCAATATCACTCATTGGATTTGAATTCGCACCATCAGTGTCCTTCCTATATATGGACTTTAATTTAACCCCATTATTTAGGCCAATGGGGTTTCGTTACCCATTGACATATGACAGTGGCGTTTAGACAGGATTGAAGGTCGTTCTTTTCTCTTTCCAAAATGTAGTTCAAAATGAAAATTAATCCATCCCTAATTTTTTTGTGAATTTTCTTCCAAGGCTCTAAATCGCATAATTTGCAACAAAACGTAGAGAGACGATGAAAACTCGGTAGCCATTTTTGTATAATATAAAATTATGATAATGTTGCACAAAAATCCGACAGATCAATCATTTAACAGATAAATTGTAATTGAAAAAACTAAATGCCACCCACAGAAAGCCATCACCGACCTGTAATTTTCCGGAAAAAAGTTTATAGAGGGCGGTTCCAAAGTGTAAAATGCACCCAAATCGATCACGCCTAATGACATCCAAAGCTAAACGTAATATTCATTAACGATCATCAAGTATTGTTTGTCAACTCGCATTCGGAATTATTTATCGCCGTTTTTGTTCCTCATTCGTATACACAATTTTCGAATCGATTGCTGTCTAGGTTCGATAAACACCATTAATTATTCACTCGAGGACCACCAAAAAAGTCGAAAATTTTTCTTTATTAGCCCACTCGAGAGATAGAAAACGGTGGCACTACTATTGAAGCGGAGTGGAAACCGATGTAGTCGATATCTAAATTGCTTTCGGATATCTCTCATTTCGGCTACCGGTCACTTTTTATATCGCCATCGGATGGGTGGTAAAGAGCACGTGTGATACCGTCAAAATTCTACCAAATAAAGCACTTAGGCAACACCAGCTTCTACAGAAAATTTCACGCCCTGGTAGGCTGGGGCAGGATGATTTTTAAACGATTTCTAGGAAGCTTTCGCTGTTTAAATAGTTGGATTTGGTGCACGCAGTTAAATTTTTTTGTGTGAACGGTTGAGTTGCGGTCGTAAATTCGAAACCGTAATCTGTTTCTTACATCTAAATTAATTTGATAGCGTTTTCTTGGTTACCTCAACCTGAAGAGTTAAGTCCATCATCATTTAACATTTTCTGATGTATAGGTATAGGTATGTAATTACAAAAATTAGCAGTCTCGCCGGAGACGGTAGAAACTTCTACTTTTTCACAGAATTTGAAAAGAAAATTATCGCAACAGAATAACCTACAAGGTCAAAAGGAAGCTTATCGCCATTGAAATAACATTTTTCGAAAAAATGGTATCTACATCTAAGGTTTTCGACCCTATTATTGACCTTATCGCCATTATTACAAAGAAATAACTCGCTTTAGTTTTTAGTCACTTTTTGCCACGACTGTATACGTCCGAAACTTCCTCAGGCCTCAGGCCTTGAGTCTCAGACTCACTCAGTCAGACCTCTTGACTACACAAGACGAGAACAGTGTTTTGTCACGTTTGTGTTTTAAAGTTTAAACTAGCATGTTTACTCGAATTTACTAGCTGGATTTTAACCACAATGTTAAATTTAAATAAAAGTAGAATAAAAGTCAACCATTTACCCTATTTAAAACGTTTCAGTTATTCGTTGCGTGAATATACCTTATTTTAATTTGAAGACTTGGCAACGCTGCATTTTCTGGCTATGTTTAATTTTAGGACTTTTACAAAAAAAATTTAGTTGTTGCTCCGGCTACATAATAAAATCATCACCTAATGATCGAGGGAAGATATTTAAATTGTGTCCTCGAATCAAACACCATAATTATGTATATGTATCTAATTAAAAGAAGGAATCTGAGAACGAGCAATTTCTAGATAGTTTTTTTTTAATGAGTTCTCCGTATCAGAGTATAGAATCAGCAATGCAATTGTAGGAACTAGATAGGTAATAAAAGGCCTAGATAGATAGATAATTCTCAAAAAGTTCAAATTTCGACAAGAGCTGTTAGTTGGCAAAGTGAAAATCTAAACCCACGCTCCCAAACAATCTGATGGTCATATTAGGAGCCATTGATAGTTCAATTTAATTCAGTGTAATTTCAGAAATTGCAAAATCTACTAATTAAGATTACCCGATTTAACTTTATAAAGCGTCATCAATAAGGTTATAGTCAAGAGTATACTGTAAGGATCTTTTAAAAGTACCTAGTATAAGGTTATAGTCAAGAGTATACTGTAAGGATCTTTTAAAAGTATACCTAGTTAACTCTTTAGGCTGAGATTTCATGCACTTAAGAAACTGCTTTCGATTACAATACGATCATGATCATAACTCATAAGAAGTATACACATCCCATTAAATATAACATCTGCCACAGGCATCAAGCCTCAAAGCGTTTTTATGATAAAATGGTCATAATACTATGAGGCCATAAGATCTAACTGTGTATAGGTACTTTTACGGTATGTCAACTGAATTTTAAAAAGCTTCATCAGTTGATATTCAGAAATTGTTGTCTGTAATTAAAAAAAAATAATTGTTTTGAGGTTATTAAGATAAATAGATAATTGTGTTTGAGAAATATCGAGGTGATTTTCACAAAGCGTCAATTGTAATTCAAATTGGTCAATTGACTTTCAGAAACTTATGAAGTCAAAGACGGAATGGTGAATGAAACATAAATAATAAAATATCAATTACAATTCAGATCACAACAATTGTAATTCTAGAAAGTGTAATTTGTAATTCGGGAGAATATTTTAACAGTTTGTGCAAACAAAATGTTATCATAAATTTAGACTGAATTACCAAGTCTCACCCGCCTTTCTTCCGTATTTCTTAAATATTGGAATGAAATTTGGTACACATATACAGGGTGGTGATAAAGTATGGAATATTCGCAATAACTTTGCAACCAGCAATTTTTCAGAAAAGCTGTTGGGTCACACCAGAGACTTAAAAGTGAAATGAAAAGTTTCGCAAGAATTTAAATCAATTTGACCTATCCAACAGATTTTCTCAAAAATTGCCGGTTGCACAGTAATTGCGAATATTTCATAATCTATAAGATTTTTTCACGTTATGATTTTGGTAAAATTTTTATGTGGCTGGAAAGACAATTCAATAATGTATCGAAATCAGTCGAGAAAAGTATACGCTGACATTAAAAAAAAACATCAATGGCGTAATATGTTTGACATGGATGACGTCAGAGACTTAAAAATGACGTCAAAATATTCCCAAGAATTTAAATCAATTTGACCTGTCCAACAATTTTTCTCAAAAATTGCTGGTTGCAAAGTTATTGCGAATATTCCATACTTTATCACCACCCTGATAAATAGCATGATAAATTGCATTATTTGAAATTTAGAGTGATTTTGAGTCACTTCCGATTTCAACGAAAATTTTGAATGGAACACCTTTGTATATTTTAATATTTTCGAGTTCTGTATTAAATTCTGAGTGACAGAATTTTTTTTTTCAAATCTCCGATTTCATGTTTTCGAAAACCTTGATTTTAATTTCTTTATCTAGAGTGCTATGACCTTTCATACTAATCACAATTTTCAAATTACTAATTTTATTTGCCTATACTGGTTAATTCGGAAAAACAAGAAGTTAATTTCTTATCCATTGGTTAGGTACCTACATGTTTCATTTTAACCGGTCGAATCTTATACCATTTTATTTATAAGAAAATCTACTTTTCAGAAAACTGTATGAGCCACCCTTGAGCCATTTGAAAATTGAAAATTAGTAATTTGGCAAAAACTGCTTTGCATTCTTTCAAGCAAATCAGGATAAGTGACATCAGATAGAAGTAGACAGAAGCCTAGAATAAATTTTGCTGATGTGTTTGATGACTCTAGATTAGTTTTCGAGGGGTTGTGGCACTCTAGATGAAGAGTTAAAAATCAAGTTTTTTGAAAACATGAAATCAGAAATGTGAAAAAAAAATTATTCCGTCATTCTCAGAATTTAATGCAGAACTCGAAAACATTCATTGATCATGTATGCCAAATTTCGTTCTAATATTTTAATAAATGCGGAAAAAAGGTTTCGTTGACACCCGGTATATAGGTACGCAGGGTAGGGACAAAGGTTGCAAAGTCCTGGAAAGTTCAATATTTTTCTCAGTTATTTTTCTAAACTTTGTTTTCAAGAAACTAACTGAAAGCAAGGAATTGAAAAATATATCTAAAAAAAATATATCCGAACCGGAAATGATCCTATATTTTGATTTTTCAAACGGAAACGGAAACGAATGATTAGGTCTGGGATAACTTGATAACTTAAAAATAAAAGCTATACCTTTCGAAATTCAGTCAGAGCTTTCTGAAATACAATATAATTTATTAATCTGAATTTCAAAATTGATGTTTTCTGAAATTCCGTGAACGACTTCTAAAATTCAATTCACTGATCTGAATTTCAATAAGTCATGCTTTCTGAAAGTATGTATATTAAATGCTCTCTGAAATTCGCTTTATACGTTTCCGATTTCCGAAATACAGTTGGAAAATCAGGTGTATAGGTATATTAGGTAGGTACCTGCATAAATTTGATCAAACAATTAATTAAAAATGAATCTCTAACGAAATAAAGTCTTTGGCTTTGTAGGTATGCTTTTCGGATTCAACGAGCTTTGCCAACACAATTTAAAAATTGAGTAATAATTTAATGCTTATAGATTAAATCTGCTTAAAATTGAAGGCATGTTTTGATTTTTCGTATATCACTTCTTAATTGGCAACAAACCAGTTTAAATCTATCCACCAGTACTGGTGGACGATGAGATCTGTTTACCGTCGGAAGGTCTTTGGAGTCTTTTGGGAAGCTCATCTTATCTGTATATTTCAAATATTAAGGCTTATATTAACTGATTTTCTCTTGAACTACAAATGGAGAAAGAGTTTTTTTGAAAATATATTTCGATATTTAAGTTTGAACTCTTATTATAATGGATAATGTATGGGAATGGTGTAAATGAATAAATAACATACGTGGTAGGGCAATTGAAAACTGCGTCTTAGATAATCTTCAAGAGTCAAGTATCGAACAAACACTTAACACAATGTAAATTTCCTTTAATTTGCAAGCCGATATAGTTCTTAAAATTCCACTAAACCATTAAAAGACCGCGCAGAAAGATTTTCTCACCGCCAAGCAGACCGTGTTGAACAAACCATTGAAAATTCATACAATATTCTCATCTAGAATACCCAAGAATTTTTTTTAGAAATCCAAGAAACACGTTGTCGTATCTCCGGATCAATATTCATGAAGTGATTAGGATCGACGGATTTATGACTTTTCAGGTTTCAATTAACGCTCGGCCCCGTATACGAAAGCGAGGATAATGAAGATTTTGGCCCCGAAAGCAATTAATCGGCGCATATCTCTCCCCCCGTTATCTTTATCGATATCTACGTCCATTATTTCGGTAGCTCCGGGTCGAATTAGCCTTTGCGTTTAACTCTATTTCCAGATAGGTGGTCTGTGTACTAATTAAGTGCCACTAAAAAAGAAACCGACTCCGGATTCCACACTAATTGTCTCGTTTTGAAAAATTTCGGGAAAATTTTTTTTCGGATACTTACGAAGCCGTGTTTGTCGGAGATGTTGTTGGTGAGTTTGAGTTTGTGGAAAGAGACGACTTTTTGCATCCATTGCTCTCCAGTGGAAGGACTGTCAGGGTGAATGTACATCCGTTTTGGCATTTCAGGATCCGCTTTGCCCGCCACCATCCATCGACTGAAATTCGCAATGCTTCATCAGTCAAAAATTACAACAAGACGTCTCATGCAAGCTAAATTTCCTAAAAACATGGTTTAGTATGATTTTAGGAAATACTAAGATTCTCGACAAGAATTACGCATGCTTCGTGCCTTTCAAAACATTCAAAATTCGGGCATTTGTCAATCTGCTACTGATGGTAATAAAACACAAAACAAACACCCGAAAGGCATAATTTTCGTATAAAACAGAGCCTACAATCGAAAAATTACGGTCTGTCGCATACGAAATTTTTGCAAAGAATCGTTCAATTTTTGATAAAATATAAGTAAATTTCTAACCTGTTATGGAATTTATATCTACAATCGTCAGCAGCTACGATGTCCATTAGTAGTATATATTTGGATTTTTTGTCTAAGCCCGAAACGCGTACTTTGAAGGCAGGAAACATACGCCTGAAACATTGATTATAAAAATTAGAAATTGATGATTCACCTGTTGTGGAATTTGTATCGATAATCGTCTGCCGCCACAATGTCCAGCAGAAGGATATATTTTGCTTTTAAGTCCAGACCTGACACCCTGAACTTCATCTGAGGGAACATTTGTCTGCAAATATATACCAACGGCGTCAAAAATAAATTCTGAATACCTCCATGTTGGTCTAACTTAAATGAGCTCTCTAAATTTTGGCAAACATCTATACAAATAATTGAAAATTTTGTGTGCTTCGGTAATTATTTTTATTTATACGACAGAAATAACCCCATAAGTATTCCTCATGGACATTTTAACAATACATTCCTATTGCTTTTTTAAATTTATTAAAATTTTCAGTGAATTTTTGTTCACTCTTCATCGTTTTCAAGATCAACGTAAGAGATTTAAGTACAACTTAGAAACATGAAAATGTCCATCAGCTAGAACTGAATATTTAGCTGGTGGCAGTACACGAACTAAGTATTCAGCTTTAGCTGGGTGGGCATCTTCATCTTTCCAAGCTGTACATTCGCTGTAGCCAAATTCTTGACCAATCATCTAGGGCCCGGATTTAATGGAAAATACACATTTCCCATTTTAGGAACAAAAAGTAAATTGAAGATAAATTTATGTTTCGTAAAAATTTGCATACATAAACTCGTTAGTATTTTTAGTTTTAATTCTATAATTGTGATGACACATTTAACTGAAAACCTAACTAGGAACGTTTTTCCAACACTCCTTTTCATTTAGCAATTGTTATGTTATGTCCTGGTTTTTTGAAGCGCGTTTTTTGAAATATCGAATAATGACTTTCTTAATAATTTTTATTGATGTGAAGTTTAGGTATTTTTTGTTGTACGGTTTGCTTTCATAGCCACCGCTTATTACATTATATCACGTTAATAATTGATTTAAAACTGCTACAACGCATCATGCTCCTGATGATGGTTTATAATAGTTTTGTGAATAGGAATTTTACAGCCAACGCCATCTCGAGGTGATTTGCCGCACCTATGCTTAAATTTTGTGTTACAAAATGTAGTATATAAAAAAAATATACATAACATGATGATTTGTTTATTAATATTTATAAAAGATTTTCTTGTGCTGTAAATTGCATTTTTAAGCTCTCAAATGGTACCACAATTTATATTGAACACCCCACAAATTTTACAGAACAACGTGTTCACGGGTCTCTTTATTTGTGGTCTGCTGTTTGATTTATTCTTTAATGACAATAAACAATAAATCAAACAGTACCAATCTTGTTCGATTCACTGTAGGTTCGCAGAACTTCT
The DNA here is from genome assembly GCA_963924575.1 of Pycnomerus fuliginosus. Classification (NCBI taxonomy): domain Eukaryota; kingdom Metazoa; phylum Arthropoda; class Insecta; order Coleoptera; family Zopheridae; genus Pycnomerus; species Pycnomerus fuliginosus. The sequence continues at coordinate 12,932,848 of OZ004625.1, read as the reverse complement.
TGAACAATTTATTTTCTGCTTACAGGTCATTATTGGGTTATACAACTAGTCTTCGTCTTCTATTACAGATTTTACCAAATTAATATTAGGGTAATATGGAGGAAGTACTTGCTTTCAATTTCTGTGACAAGAGGTTACATATCATTTACTTTTTTGGGATAACCCCATTGTAGAGTCGGGTACTTTGAAAATGCCCACTCCACTGCAACGAGTCACCTGGTCGACTGTATCGCTGTAATGTGCTTAATGTTTTCCGACCTGTCAGACAAACATCATTCAAATTGCAGCGATGCAGTCGACCAAGTGAATTGTAGCAGTGGGATGGTCATTTTCAAAGTCCCCGACTGTACAATCAATAAGAGGACTTCACAGCAACTAAAGGGTGGCGATATTTTTTAGTTTTATACTCGACCAACTCGACGTAGCAGAAGGTGGAGGTCGTCGATACCACTCATTGGATTTGAATTCGCACCATCAGTGTCCTTCCGAAGGACTTTTATTTAATACCATTATTTAGGTCAATGGGGTTCCGTTATCCTTTGACACATGACAGTGGCGTTTACACAGGACTGAAAGTCGTTCTTTCCTCTTTCCAAAATGTCCTTCAAAATGAATATTAATTCATCCCTAAATTCTTTGTGAATTTTCTTCCAAAGCTATAAATCGCGTAATTTGCAAGAAACACTACAGAGACGATATTGAGCAGATTAAATTGTAAATTGTAATTGAGTAAATTGAGCAGTCTAATCTGCATTTTTAATTTAAGTTGTAAATTAAGCTAATAATCTGCATAATTTACAACTTAAACAAAAATGGCTACCGAGTTTTCTTTCATCGTCTCTGTACTTACTGATGTTGCAAATTATGCGATTTAGAGCCTTGGAAGAAAATTCACAAAAAATTTAGGGATGGATTAATTTTCATTTTGAAGGTGCGAACTCAAATCCAATGAGTGGCATTGCACAAAACCTAATGAAGATATACAAAAAAGAAAACTGTCCGATTTTTTATGGACCACCTTTTACTTCAGATTTGTAGGAACGCCATCAAGCTATTTCTTGACTATACCAAGAAACATTAGAACAAATATTTGGGATTGTCTTGTGTCAGATCATCCCTCTAAAAAGCATTTGTATATTCATGCCTGCCTTTTAATTTTCATTTTTTTTTGTTTTCATTTCTTCGAGCCCTATAATTTTCGTGTATTTTTCAAATTCGAAGGTTTTGTACACATAGACACAACCTTGGTGTCCGTTAATCGTATACAATGAGAGTGGCGGAAAACGATAATAATTTTGCCATTTTGATTTGTTAATTAACGTAATTAAACCTAAACAACAGCCGCGGACAATAACAACATGCGACATGTTCTAGAAAATTGCATTACGCAATCAAGATAATTCTTTTTTCGGTGTATAATTGGTACGTGATTAACCAATTATAAATAAATTCGTCCAAATCCCGGTTGGCGATTAAAATTTTTGTTTGCTCCATCGTGATGGATCGAAGCAGACTTAATAATAGAGTGCAGAGGTGAGAAAATGATGGTACCAATTATGGGTACAGTCAGGGAAGAGAATGATGGGTATAGTCGAGGGAGAAAATTTTTATTTAATTTGTGCGTATTCGAGAGAGGTATGCGGGAAATTGAAAGAAATGAAACGTTTGATTGATAATATATTCCTCCCTCGAAATGTACGGTATTTTTCATTATTGTTGTTAGGGGGGAAGACGAAGATTTATCGTTTCGAGTAGATACTATAATTTTTGTAGTAAAAACCGTGTTATCTCTGACAAGTCTGGGGTCGAAAAGTCAGAAGTCAACAGATTGAGGGGCGGTTCGTTAAATCCGCAGCTGTTAAGGTCGTGAAATTTTAAGTTTCCAACATCTTTGATAATAATTAATTCTGTTGACTCTTCAATTTTCCCCTTAATATCCCAACAAAAGCCCGTGTCGGATTTATTTAAAACATCATTAATAATATTTCTGTTTTGAGAATGTTGAAACGTTTACCTGACCATAAAAAAGGAATATTTACCTGCGATTCTAATTTATGACTTTTCTGGCGTTTACGAGGAAGGAAAAGGGTTTATTTTATTTTATTGCCCTCACGATTTAATATTTTGATAATTCGAAAAAAGTCATGGGAATTTACGTTGTATTTCCCGGATAAAGACGTCGTCTAAAAATTCCGAATCGCAATCAAGTAGGCGTTGAAAATGCTCGTCGACGATAATAAATCAAGTCGAACATTTACCGTGAATATGCCACCAACATGGTATTTACAAAAACATATATTATTAGAGATGGGTTATAGCAGGTATGGGTATCACAATACAATCAGTAGGATAATGGGAGGCCATGACAGGACGTGGCCAGAGGCGCTCTTGGTTAATTCTAGGGTACACATCTAGCAGGCGCCTAAACAAGACGTAACGACGGGCCTCGGCACACCACGATACACGCAAACGTCTGTGGCTGGGCGATTTTTCGCCAACAACCTTGATGGTCTCGGTTTCAAATGCGGTCAATGATATCGCGAAAATGTGACATGACGTGAAATGCAAAAACTGTATAACCTGGCCGGAAATATTATAATTATAAAAGTGAAACAAAAACCTAATAAAAATATCTTGATTTTCATCTTTTACACGTCGACTTCAGTTAGGAAAAATATCTAAAAAATCACATCGCCAAAAAGAGGGTTCTGCATGATGGAAACCCCAAAAAGCGATTTATGAAAAATATGCCCGGTTGCTGCAGCTGCAGGTGTAGCCCAAAACTGATAAATATCGAGTTGAAATTTGGCACATTCGTACACCAAGTCACACTTAGTTATAAAAAGAGATTTTAGCTTCTGGCGCAAAATTTTTACTAGCACTTATAAGCAAAAGATCGCAATAGAACCTACAAGATCAAGAAGGCTTTGTGCCTTTAAAATGACATTTTTGAAAAAATGATGATGCTTCAATAATACGTGTTATTCTTTTTTTTGAATTATTTGGCTCAAAATCTAATAAGTACCTACAAGTGTCAACTGAATATGTGTGCCAAATTTTGTCTCGATGTCTTCAGTAATTTGGACTGCAGCGTATTTCTTTCACGATCTCTGACCAAAAGAGGCTCTAAAATGACATTTCTCGAAAAAGTGGCACTAAGGTTCTCGACCTGAAAAAAATCATCTGTCAAATCCATCAGTAATAAAAATGTATAGTTTTATGTGTTTTCTTCAAGACACCGATTTTTTGCCAAAAGGGCACTTGGATCGTACAAAATGCACATACCAGATGTCAGCCAGATCGGTCCAGTAGTTAGTTCTGTAGCGTGCTCACAGACATACATACGGATAGACATTTTTCAAAAACCATTTTTTTGGATTCAAGACCCTAGAACGTAAAGATTTGATGTTTTTAGCGATTTCAGTAGACAATTAATAAATTAAGTTTCACAAGAAAAATTATTAATACACCTATTAATATTAATATACCTATTCTAAGCACAATAATTTTATTAACGTAATTAAAATAGGTACAAAATTTGACACATACACTATCATTATCACTCGCTAATATTTATCAATCATTTCTTACTAAATTAAATAATGAATCCAATTAATGGTTCAATCAGTAAAAACAATAATTCGTATTTAGTCTGATGGAATCTGATGGCAATCCACGCGCTATACAGGGTTGTTACAAATGATGATTGTTTCATCTTCTATAATATATAGGTGGCTTTACTAGTTCGGGTGACATTTTTTTTGTCCATTAAACTTGAATGGTTTTTTTTCTCAAGCCATACCTAAGGACTTGAGGTGAAAAACTATGTCTACATCTACATCTTTTCCAATATTGTATTTTGTATTTCCGGTTAACGAACTATATTAGAGAAATGTTTGATTATTGTAATTCAAAAATATATGTGTATATATTATTTGAGAAAATACTATACCTAGTTGTGATAGAGAAGGGCAACTTTAATTTTTTGGTTTTAATGTTCTTTGTTATAATGTAATTAAAAATTAACTAGTTAGAATTAAAAAAATACAGTATTCGGAAAATAGGTGATGATGATGGGTAGCTATGGAATTAAATGAACAGCAATCTTAATCCTACAAATTTCACACATGCGAAAGTAATTGTGGCCATTCTAAGAGTAATTCGCTACTCCTGTACTCCAGTAGTAATTTTACAAATAATTCTAGTAATTCTTATAACAGTAATTCTTCTAATTCTCTCTGGAAGAGCTGATTTAGTTTGTACTGCGCATGCGCAATGGTTGAACACGTATGGTAATTCTAAAAGTAATCCAGGTAAGAAATTTCAAATATAATTCGTGTAATTCGCTTGTGTAATCTGAATAATTCCAGTAATTCTGAATATAATTCAGTTAATTTGCGTAATTTCACGGTACCTAATCCTATAATTCTAGATAATTTTAGTAATTCAAGTAATTCTTAAACAATTTGTATCTACACCTAATCCTGGTAATGCATTATTGCTCCTTGATTTGTATTCAGAAAATATCACATTTTTCGAATTGTATTTTGAGGAATGAACATACTTATTCCAAAAAGAAATTTAGGAAATACAAAATAATAAATTGTAGTATTCAAGACAGCATAATATCGTAACTCAGAAAATTCCTTTTCTTAAGTATGTTCTTAAGTTAATTTTTTACAGAGCTATGTATTTCACACACATACGTACTTTCTTTATTTTTGTGATGTGAATTCGAACGGTGGATAAATTTTTTTCAGTCAATTTTGAATTTACATTTTTTTCTTATTTTTCAAGTTTTTGATTTATTTACTGATTTACTGAATTACAATTTATGCTTTCTTCTTAATATGAATTGGATACCTACCTACATCATACCTCCTGGTAATAAATGTGACTCTACTCTTTTGCAAATACAATTGGAAAAGGTGTGGTCAGCTTTTGTCATTCAAAATCTGATAGTTTTAGTATTACATGAATAACAAAATCAAATCACATCAAGAGGTAACTAGAAATAGATTTTTGTTGATCAGATAGTGAGTATACTCTATCTAATAAAAGTAGCAATGAATGCCTGTTTCATTTCATATCCTATACCTATCAAATATATTATTATGTATAGGTAATGAATGCAAGAGATAATATTATGTAGATATATCTTATATGTAATATACTATACCGGGTGAATCTAGTTAGACCAACCAGTGGTCGTAGCGTCTAAACTACAGAACTCAGAAATTAGATTTTGGCATGGGTTGTAGCTGATAATGTCTCCTCCATATAGGACTCGGAAAGAAATCTCCAGTTCTATTGATGTAGAAACTGTTAAGGAAAAACTATCGATGAAAAAGCGACCAAATTGCTGAAAATAATAATTTCAATAATGAGTAATTTTAATTAATCAAAAAGCAAAACAACGTTGGTCTTTGAAAGAAACAATTGCTGGTTGATGCGTTTTTGGTCTACGACGGCGAAATGTCAAATGAAATGTCAAGCGTATGTCAAACCAAACGTAAATTCCCGAAATGCCTAAAATATCCTAAAATTACTTCATTTTGGGTTTTTAGATTAATGAGGGTTTAGAATTGTTATACCTGAATAAAGAATCTGTCTAATTCGTCTCATTTACCGAAAGCTGAGTAAGTAAATCTGGGATTTTTAGGACATAAATCCATTTATAGGTGCGCAGTGAGATGAAAGTGAGACAATGAGATGAAAAACCAAGAGGAAGTAGGGCCTAAACATATTGATGTGCAAAGACTGGTTCATATCGGGAGTTGATTATCTCTCGTATAGAATTTGGTTCTATTAGACAAAGGGGATTGTGAATAGAAGAAATCTGTCATCGATAATTACCTGTTAAAAGTTTTAAATTAAACTTTACTCACTTTCGATTTGTACTTTCCTGCATTGTAAACATGAAAACAAACCGAGTGTAGGTGTTTTATTTTGTGGCTTTCGCTTTCTAATAAATAGACATTTTGCCCCAATTTACCCCATTGTTTATTGCTTTTTACATGCACGAGTACTTTAAGTAAACCTTTTTGATTTTCGATCTTCATATCGATTGGAGACTTTATTAAGGTTATGTTTGCGTTTTCTTCCTTTATGTTGTAATATTTACGTAGAGTTGAAATCTTCAAATAATAATGGAAAATTAAATGTATTTTTAATTCTTGACGTTTAATTTAATGACGTTTGTCGTATAGGGGAGGGTGGCCCAAAATTGCATTAACCATCAATTGGTTCTTTCAAAGATCACGTTGTTTTGCTTTTTGATTAATTAAACTGAAGATCATATATGGAGGAGACATTGTCAGCTACAACCCATGCCAAAATCTAATGTCTAAGTTCTGTAGTTTAGACGCTATGAACACTGATTAGTTTAACTAAACTCACCCTGTAGATAACTACATACATAAGTAGGTCCTATCCTGTGTCCATATCCATATAATGCCAAGCAGTTATTGCAGCAATATCAATATCTTATTAATTTTTAATAAGTCGTCGGGTCATCTTTAATTAATTATGATAAAAAACGTTAGAGAACTACTATGATCATGATGATTATTACAGATATTTTTCATGTATAAAGCGCACTTCCAATAATTGCCTTGATGTCTTCATAATATCATGAAATCTTCATTGCGTGCACTCATTACAAATCGATTTTTACAACAACCCGCTATCTTTTGTCTTCTCCCAAATAAATTTTCTTAACGTAATTAAACGTGAGGATTTAGTGTCCGTCTGGGTGAGGTATACGGAAAAAATTAGCACTCTTTTGTGTTATATGTAAATAATCTCATTAAAATTTAATGACATGATAAAAAAGCAATCTTTGCATGACCAGCGTTTTGTCAAACGCTAAGGTCGATATTCGCGCAATCGCACCCTTCGAATGGAGATATCAAAATAATGGCGTCGACCATATTTCCCCTAACAAAAATTCGACAGCTGTCTATGATCTATTCTGTAAACATCCCCGCATTATATTAAAACGCACCCCGAGGCGGGGACCCGTTATCCTTGTTCCTATATGTCCTGTTTACTGTCTTGATGCCGTTTGATTAATAGTTATTTGTACAAGTAAGGAAAAGTATGACTTTTCCATGTGAGTAAGTGTTTAATGCAAGGAGGCGAAGCCGAGCATGGAAAAGTATCTTTTCCACGAGTTGTACACATTATTTTTCCGTGTACTGTCCTGAAATGGCGTTAACATTTAAGATCAAAAATGGGGAATCAAAAATTATTTGTACAGGGTCAAATACTTTCTAAAACTACGTTTACATAGTAACGGAAAACAACAAAATAATAATTAACAAATACTTAATGCTGCCGATGAAAAAAATTATTTAGAAAAGCGTTGCTATGTAGAAAAGTTTAGCTTTTCTGAATGACAAAATACTTGGAAATTTAATATATTTCAGAACAGTACACGGAAAATAATGTTGAAACCGAGTGTCCGTTTTACTGAAGGGTTTCTCTTGGTGGAATGGAATTTAGGCGCCGGGTCGTTATAATTGACTTAATGCAAGATTCGGGCGGACCTGCAGACCAGGACCCCTGCTGCGCTGCGACTGACGGGCGCCACTGGCACTTACGCACTAAACAAATACTGTGGACTATAATGGCCTTACCTGAGTCTTATACACGGAGTGATGATTTATTGTTGCTGGGAGCGCTCTTCGGCGCTGCTCGTGACCGATCTCGCATACAGGGTGGAATAATAAATTTTATAATTGGATCCGGAAAACACGTGAAATCTTAATTATCTGGATGGTTAATTATTGGCGGGGAAATTGGTTTTAATGTAATGCCCCACCGCATCACGGTTGTCTATATAGGAAATTGGATAAATTATTGAACTGATGCGTTGTTGACGCACTGTTGTGCCTCAATCATTAAATCATGCCTATGCCCACAACTGAAAAATATGTAATTAGTGTCTTTGATCATCTCTTTTCTTTGACAATGTAAATATCAATTCTAAAAGTTGCTCGTACTGAAGGTGAGTAAAATACTAAAGTTGATCTGTTGATATACAAGGTGTCCCAGTTGTCTGTATTCAGTTGATATCTCCATTACTATTTTAGAGATAGCGACAAATTGTTAAATACAAGGTTGCAAAGGGTCAAACAAGGTATTTAAAAAATACAATACAGGGTGATTCAGGTATGCAGTCATTAATTTTCAGGGATAATTCTACATCGAAAAATATGAAAAAAAGTTCCTATAAACATTTGTCCGGAAATCGCTCCTAAGGGCACCCAAACTTAGAGGTTATTATTGAATAAACCAAGAACCGAGTTTGAGCTACAGGGGAAGCCTCGGGATTTTTTCACCCAAATTTTTTAATGCGCCATTTTTTTGACATCTCCCCACCGGAATATGGTTGTCTGACTAAAACTACATAAAAAGCCCCTCTTGTTATTACTCCGTAGGACTAACCGTTTTCGAGAAAAGTGAATTCAAAAATTTTCTATGCATTTGACCGGGCTGATCAAGCGAAAGGGACAATTTATTTATTTTTAGTAAATTATACAAAACTGAACGGATTCTAAAAATTAGTAACTAAAGTAATCTGGTGATGTTTAATAATGTCAGATAGTATGCAAAAACTTAATGATTAACTAAATAAAAATCGAATTTTAGACGCCCCCTTCAGGGGGCCGCAGCCGCCTTAGGAGCGATTTTCAGACACATGTTTACAGGAACTTTTCTTCATATTTTTCGGCGTAGAATCACCCCCGAAAATTAAGTAACAATATAAACGATGGGACGCCGCCTTGAACAAAATTAAAAAATTATGTATTTTGATAAAATATTTGAGAATCGACAATAAAAACATGAGGCTTCATCACAAGATTTTCGTTTGTGAACTATTTTTGTGTTTTATATAAAAAATTGATAAAAAACTTTTTGAGTAAGAAATTCTAATTTGAATAAATTATTTGTGTTAGGCATGAAAATTTTTATTTGAAATGAATTTTTCATACCCGTGCAGAACCGATTGACGTTGAACCTGAATTCGTAGTGAAATACTATAGCATAAATGGAGGCGCATTTGAGGAAAATATTTTAAAATGTACAGGGTGGCTCAAACATTTTTGACAGGTCGAATGGAATGCCCGGTATATTTTAGCGTATTTACAACCCCTTTACTAGCCTTTGTTCATCCATAAAATATTACGGCTTTTGAGTATGCAGTTTGGGAACACAAAAAAATACTTAAAATTTCTCCATTTACACGGGTGCAGTTTTTATAAGAAAATAAGATGAAGACCTTGTTGTACAGGCTTTTGGGAAGCTCTAGTCTTGTTTTCGTTGTTTCCCTATGTACAGGATGTTCAAAATTAATTTACAACAATTTTTGAAATTCAAAACTATTTTTCTCAATTTTTTCAAATGGTACATCCTGTATATTTTTAGACAGTGTAATGTAGAATTTATAAACATATTTTTTTTTACACACGTTGGTTATTTTCGTCCGTTTTCGAGTTATTGCCAGATATTAGGTACTAATTTTCTTGTTTGTAGACAACTTTCACCTTTTAAAATTGTAACATAAGCAATCAGACTAGTATTATGTAGTACTAGGAGCAATTTAATTTGTTCACGAAGACATTTTCACTGTCCTTCTTTAACGATTCCTCTGAAATTGTGGCATTTTTGTTAGTAGGAATACAAAACCAATTAAATTGTTCATAAACCAAAATAGAGGGCATTTTGAACATTTACATCTTAGTTTGGGTGCTTATTTTATAATTTTGTCTGCAAACAAGAAAATTAGTAATATTTGCGAATAACTCGAAAACGGATGAAAGTAACTAACATGTTTGTGTTACAAAAATTATTCGTTTATAGCTTCTACATTACACTGAGTAAAAATATACAGGATGTTGCATTTGAAAAAAATTGAGAAAAATAGGTTAAAAGTTGACAAATTTTATAAATTAATTTTGAACAGCCTGTACATAGGAAAACAACTAAAGCAAAACCAGAGTTTTCTAAAAGCCTGATGTACAACAAGGTCCTCACCTTATTTTCTTATAAAACTGCATCCATGTAAATGGAGAATTTTTAAGTAGAGTGATGTCAAAAGCCGCAATATTTTAGGGACGAACAAAGACTCCTAAGGGGGTTGTAAATATGCTAAAATATAACGGGCATTCCATTAAAAAAAAAGTCAGCTTCGACCTGTCAAAAATTTTTCGGCCATACCCTGTACTTTCTTGAAATGCGCCTGTATTTACAATTTAAGTATGCACTTGAACGAAATTTCTAACTGAAATGGTTTGTTTATGCGCTATGGAACGCCGACGGACTGTTGCAGGACTGTACATTAAAATTTTCTGTAATTTTTGGGCTTTTTTGCTTTTTCGACTTTTTGAGTTACTTTAGAGCTTTTTGTGTGCGGTTTTTATGCTATTTTAAACACTTAAAACTACTTTCTTTTTTGCTTATAAGTCCGCGCTCTATAGTTATAATACTTAGGTAGGTATGTCTAGATTTGGAGATATGTGAGCGTAAGAGAAAAATTTTGATTGTTTTGTGTTGCTTTTTCACAGTATTACTATTGTTCTTTAGGCTATCATCTACCGCGTGACCCATTCAAGACGATCTAGTCCTAATAACTTTTGAACGGAATAAGATATCGACTTGCGGTTTTTGACAAATTCCTTGCCATTGAGGGGGACATGTTTTGCCATAGCTTTGACCTTGTTCAGTTTGCGCATGTCCCCCTCAATGCAAGAAATTTGCCGAAAACTGCAAGTCGATACCTTATTCGGTTCAAAAGCTATTACGACTGGATGGGCCACCCGGTATATGCTCTTCGAGACCCGAAGCAAGGTATAATTTGGAAAATTTAGCACGTCATTTTGTTTTCTGAGCTCAAAGTCGTGCAGATTTACAACGGTCTGAAGCGTCTATGGTACTGTTGCACTCTGGCAACATCGTCTCGTATGGCTTATTGGGAATAAGGTAGTCTTCACCTCCACACATCCTCGTCTAATAAATTCGAGGTAGAAACCGCTTCAGAATCGCATCAAAACGTCAGATTTTAATTAACCCGAGCGCAGTTGTGCGAACGACCTCCTCTCGTCGTTTTTAAGCTCCGTTCAATTAAGAATCTCGATGAATTAACTCCTCCGAAACATTATTAGCGTGTTGATTTATGACTTCCCCTCTAAATTTCTAAGCAATAATAATAACGTATGTGTTTCTTTCCCGAAGAGACCACCTGTCAATAGACCACACATAACCAGGTTTCGTCCATCAATTTTTCGTCCTTTCTCTCTCTCGTCATAAAAAACGAAATAATGATAGGTTCGCCAGTTTTAAAACACACACACGGTCCAAAAACGGTGTCCGTCTTTGTTTTTACCATAACGAGCCATCAGCGCACCCGTCCAAATAAAACCACGCTGCACCTTAGAGCCCAACTCGATAAGGTATAATTTAGTATTTATCATATTTTCTGTGAGGTAGGTACATGCGGCCATGTGGAAGCGTTCATGTTGGAGGCTAGCTTGGAAGGCTGAGCTTGAAATGGTCTGCTGGGTCCTGTTGTTATTATGATATACTCGTTAGTTAACAACGTTGTTATATGTGGTAGGTTAGGTGGGTCCGTTTTGCAGTGAGCCGACCTCGAGTGAATCAAGCATCGCGTCATCGCTTTGAGGGAATTTTTGGGGGCGGCGGCGGCGGCGGCAGGCGCCGCCAACGCCAAAGCGTTCCACACTCGAGCTGTTCCGCATCAGGTTAGCACCTTTGGGAAATTTAGTATATAAATTGAAGGCGGCGAGGTAATCATCTCTCTGTATAACACACGCCTGGACGCGTCGTTCTTATCGATCCGCTTCCATTTCGGGCTTTCAAAACCAACGTGAATCAATTCCAGCTTGCATTTTTTAAATCGTACAGTTTTGTGGTTATTAACACGAGAAGTACGAGAACAGATAAAGGACTCCATTATGAGGACATTTTTCATCAATTAAGTAAGTAGGTATGCGATTTTCTAAACTAGTAGGTAGTAGGGGAGAGCGGGGTGGAAAGTAACAGGGGTAAGTTGTGACATTCAAAAAAGGTATTGCCAAGGCATGTACATTTTGTTGGTTTTCAGGAACTGCAAGAGCAATTCTAAACTAACTTAGATACACTTTTAATATTATCAAGAAACGGATAAGGTCCGGGATTGGTGGTAACCCCATTTATATTAAAATACGGTTTATTGCCCTAAAGCAATCTTTTTTAGGTGAGAGCCTACCCAGATGGGTATATTAATTTTCCATAATGTAGATATTTAGTTTTAGGGGTATAAATGAGGCTTCATTGTTGTGATCCCTTATTTCTTGCCCTTTAATATGTTTTGTGTATCCCAGAAACATTTTACATCCTTTTATTTTGCCCTTTACTATCTCAGTCTTTTAAAATTCATTCTGTTTGGCAGACTACTATTGCTTGCCATTTGAAAACTATTGGACTCTGGCAATTCTTGCAAAGGAAAATTTGCCTTAGATTGAGTCCAGGAATGTACCACGCCACGACTGGCTTATACAAGAATTCTAAAATAATACCCTTACTTAGGTAACAGAAACTCCGAGAAAATTTTAATTGAATGTGTTCCCAAAAGTATGGATCTCTTATTTCACAAATTATTCGCTTTGGCAAAAAATAGTTCCAATAAAAGTTGAAAGATGAATTTAGGTGCACGCTTTGATGGGATTAATTTTTTTGATATCCACTTCACCGAGTCTCGCTGAGTAATTACGTCAAGCACATTTTTCTATTTCAAGATTATGTCTAGTTAATTACAATAACTGATGCGCCTAAAACCATTCAACTTGTATTGAAACAATTTTTGATAAAGTATGACTATTTTGTAAAATTAAGGAATACCTAGAGGTATACCCAGATCCATACTTTTGGGAACACCTTCAATTGACATTTTCTCTAAATTTCCATTACGTAACAGTATGAGTTTATTACACCGTTAATTGTAAAGAAAAACAAAAATTCTAATAGATACAATAAATAAACGTACATGATGTCACTTAAAATGACAATGAAATAAAAATATTTTGGGACCACTGATCTTGTTGAAATGTGGTCAATAGATACCAGGTGTTTCACGGGACCGCGACCATATAGTCAAACAACATGGAGAAATTAATTATATTTTATTCGTGTCCCCGAGAATTTACTACAAAAGTTTTAGCTTGTGGTGGAGGGTATAGTATCGAGTAGCCTGTACCTCTTGCGATTTTTTTGTTCATCAGTTCCAACTAGGTAAGTACCTACTTAACAATCATTTTGTAAAAATTGAATTTTAAACAGTGGTCGGAAATATTTCGGTGACAATCGACACGCTTCGGCAGTTTTCGACTCAAGGATAAAACCAATTTTGTTTCGTGTTGACATTTGTTCGATAATTATCCTTAAAATTCGACAGAATCCTGATTTCTTCTGTAGGAATAGTCACATACTCACATGAATCATCACATACTCACATAGATCAGCATCAATCAATCAATTTTCAAAAAATCATTGATAAGTACTTAAGAGAAGCTGATGAACAAAAAAAATCTCAAGAGGTACATCCTACTCGATACTACCCTTCACACAAGCTAAAACTTTTGTAGTAAATTCTCGCGGACAGGAAAAAATATAATTCATTTCTCCATGTCATTTGCCTATGATGGTTGCGGTCCGGTGAAACACCTGGTATACAGGGTGTCCGGAAATAACGTCACAATATTTCGGGGGGTGATTCTACACCTAAAAATAGGAGGAAAAGTCGATATAAACAGATGTCCGAAAGTGCCTCCTGAGGGCACTACATGCCTTAGAATGTGACTCTCAAAAACATCAGGTATATGTATTTATTAATTATTTTTGAAACGGTTGGAGCTAGAATAACGAAATTTAGGTTCTGAGGTAATTTTGTAGCCACAAATTATCTGGTGGGAATAAGACAGGTGATTGACGACCATAGGAGTGCGAGACAAGGGGGCTTAGGAAAAAAATTCGCACAACTTTTTTTCTCCAGCTTTCCTGAATTTTTGACTTCAGATAACAATTCTTCAAAAAATTCTAAGTACATAAAAAAGGTACTCTTGATACTAGTCTGTCACTAACGACTACAACTTGTTATTCTAGCTCCAAAAATTTCAAAAATAATTAATAAATACCTAAGGTGCACTTTCGGACATATGTTCATATAAACTTTTTTCTTTATTTTTAGGTGTAGAATCACCTCCCGAAATATTGTGACGTTATTTCCGGACACTCTGTATACCTACATTTGACTCCCCGAAAAATGGTTCTGATATGTTATATAAGGGCCGCTCCCCCATTTGATTCACCCTGTATATATTATTAAGGGTGTTCTCTTCGCCCATAATCGAAGCGAATTTTGAAATAGGATTATGACTTGATGGATACAGATATTGTTTCCAAATATTTTTTGTAATAAAGAGAAAATGTGGTAAGTAGAGTATCTCTTACTCTTTCAAAATCGGCAAAAGCTTGTTTTAATTTTTTTTTAAGTTAAAACAAGCTTTTGTCGATTTTGAAAGGAGGATAAGGGACACTCTGCCATATTCTCTCTTTATTACAAAAATTTTCGGAGACAATATCTCTATCCATCAAGTCTCAATCGTATATGTTTTACCTCGATTACCTTACGATTTCCGAGATCCCGATAATGGGAAGCGAAAAAAACACCAACCCTGCCGAGGCAACATAAAAATTTCATCCATCACACAAACGTGTGGTAAGTCCTATATCATATCGTCGGATCTTTTTAAAGGCATGATGGAAATAGATTAAAAATGTTTCTTAGTAGTTTTTTAGTTTTTTACATCGTTGAATAAACTACATTATTATTTTATTAAAGTGTAATGTAGAATCTTTTGTTTGTTTTTAACGACTTGAATATCGTTAGGTATTTCTCTTATAACTGCAGCAAGCGTGTGGTGTGCCCTCACCCACTAGCAAGCAGTTGTGGTTATCGATTATTCGAACGCGCCTGTTCTTTAATATCTTGTAAGTAAATTAAAGAACATTATGTCGTATGATGTCCGTGACAATTTTTACAACTATTCATTTTAATACATAATGCCTAGACGATGGCGTGTTTGTTTTATGCCAACCACCCCTAATAATTATTATTTTATCGAATTGTTTCCGATAAGAAAAAATTTAAACTCCGTCCCTGCTAGCCAATTACGCCTGATCGAATTAAGTTTATTTAATTAAAAGCTCCACAAAATTCCAGGATAATGCCCGGTTTCGTCCGCAGATCGTTTTTTAATAACAGCATCCAGAACGGCGTAATTGCAGCTTATTATCTTTCACGATTTTTCGAAAAAATGAATAATATAACAAAGCCTATAAATCGTGTTCAAGCCTCCGCTCTTATCGCCCTGTATGTGTATAAAGGGGTGTTAATAATTAGGGCTCTTTCTGATGGTTTTCTGCTCCCATTTGCACCCTATTAAGTCGAGTCTTTTCACGTGGGGTTAAGCCCTTGTACTCTTCATCCCTTTTATGGCGTCCATGTCTAAAAATACACCGCGTGCCCCATTTAGAAATTTGCCACGGACTCTAAAAAACGTGCAGCTAATTTCTACAGGAAGATATTTGTTTTGAATTAGGAGCGAATAATCACATTTAACACTAATTAGAATCAGGCTTGTTCTTTTTCTCGTGCTGTAGGTAAAGGCGGCTGTGTTCGTAATTATTATAATGAGTGAGCAATAAATTTACATGACCGAATAAATTTCATTAACACACAAAATGGTTGACAAATGTTTGCGCCTGATTTGTATAAAAACAATAGCGGAATGTGTGAAAAAGCAAACAATCACCTCTCGATTTTTAAGGTTTAATTTAAAACTCGGCTAATTATACCCATATGAATCGTACCAACCATATAGTTTCCTAATCTAGGCTTAATTGAAGGTTAGACTGTCATTAAACTTAATGCTAGTCCACTCTAAATAAGGCTAATGCTTGCGCGTGCCACTTTTTTCAAATTATTATTAAACTATGATGTTCCCTTATTGGGATTTATGGTCCACTCACCCCTGAGTAAATGTTATTTTGTTGATTTTTCGGTAGGTAAAAACAAGTTCGCATGCGGGTGCTAATTTGGGATCTAAACCGCAATAAATCTCGTCTAGACGAGACAAAATGAGGCATAAACGGATGGATTTTATTGTGGTGCGAATGCAGCAGTGATAAAATTTTTTGATACTGTTCTGAGCCGGTATGCTAATGAATTTACATTTTTGGGATAGGTACCTACTTTAGATTTTTTGTGGGTGCAAGTTTATGACTAAGTTGCCACGTCAGCATATTTTAAACTCAGCTTAGTTCCATGTAAATATTATACTACCTATTATGATGTATGTGCAGATCTTACTGTATTTGGGATATCGTTTTTTTCATACTATAGGGCCAAAATGTAAATTTCTCGATTTAACGAGAACAGAGGCTCTTTTGGAAATTAATAAGAAACTACAAATTAATGAAGAAATCTTTCAAGTTTAAGAGGGCCTTATTGAGTCCAAACTTCAAGATTCTCTGATTTGTATTAGAAATACAGGCTGCTCCTAAAATCATAGTCCCTGTTATCCCTTACATCATTCCTATGGACATACTCCATCCGTAAATGATTCAGGTATGCCTCCTCAAAGAGGATAATCAAAAAGTCACTTATATTAAAATTACTCCAAAATTTCAAGTGATAGAATTTTGAAATTTGGAGCAATCGTTATAAAGGGCTTTCTTTAGACAAATTTCAGATTTTTGACAAAATCAGAAGCGTGTGTTCTTGGGATGGGAGCCTACACATTTTTTGCTCTCCCATGCAGCATTTCCGGACATAATGTCTACAGGCTGTTCCTTAAGCACCACCGCCAAACTTCAGGGAGAGACATAGGTCCTAAAGTGCTTAGTTACAGGGTGTCTAAATTCCAAAGAAAAATTAGTTTTTTGCTAATATTTCAAAAACTTTTCGAGATATTTTGTTGAAACTTGGTACAAGTACGTCTCTTAAGGGACAATCTGCCATAGTATATTGAAAATTTTGTACCAAGCCCAGGGGCAAGTAACCATCAGGTACATACTTTTCCCGTCAGGTAGGGTACGCCTCTGTTTTTTTGCAAATATGTATGAGTCGAATTTATTATGGACCGGTTAAAATTGTTTTTTTTCTTTATGATGAGCCGTTTTTGAGAAAACAGGAAGAAACTAATTGGAGGCAGGTAAATTGGAAAAAAAATAAGATTAACTACAATCTTTAATTAATCCACATTAATACATGAAAAAATAAAAAAGAAGAAAATCTAAATGTGCAAACACTTAAAAACTTACACACCTTGTATCTTGCAAACTAAGCACTTTAGGATATACGTCCATATAGGAAGTTTTCGTCTTAGAATAATAATAATGTGAAGAATGACCCCGTGAAGTTTGGTGGTGTACCTTGTATATAAGAACTTTTCTTCCTATAATGGATGTAAGAAATAATCTCCCGGGGTTAGGGCAATGAATTTAGGAACACAACCTAACGGATTTTCACGAAAAGTCTGAAGGTAGTCTCATCATATTTTAGTAGCAATCGGCCAACGATAAGTGCCTTTTTGGCATGTCAACTATGAAATTTGAAAGATTAACACCAACTTCTTCAATGAGCAAATGAAAGGCTTTCAAATTCTATTTAGTACCCTTTTGATACATAATTCAAAATCTCTGTATTTCGAAGGAACGCTGCAACCTGGGGGGCATTTCACAGTCGGCAGTGGTGTACAAATTTTCGGCAGTGGTCCAAATTTTTGGGCTGTCGGAGGACTTCACAGTCGGCAGTGGTGTACAAATTTACGGCAGTGCCATGAAAATTCGGCAGTGGTGTACGGTGTACAAGTTGTTGGAGTGTGAAATGCCCCCCACTGCAACCCTAAAAACTATGAACACCAATCGCTTTTTTCAACACAGTAATAGCATCCAAATTCTGCTTCCAAAAATGTACTCAAACCTGGTGCCTTTTTGGCAAAAAAGAAAGTTTAGAAAACCTCAGAAACCACTTAAAGACTGGTGAATTGAAATTTTGTGCCAATTTTTAGTTCATTTGGTAACACTCGTCTAAATAAATGTACACCTACAGTATAGATTTGCTGCCGCCATCTGGATTCGCCCGGCGCATCCACCATAGACACTTAAAGAATAATTGTTGTGATTCCCACTATCACAAGATACCTATACGACTGCCTCTGCTCATTTCGAGGTAGAAGAAGGTAAAATCTGCAAATTTTACAGTTGATTTGGCCCTTTTACGCCCACGTATACTAAGTATACATATTATATACGTATATAAAAATGTATTGAAGTTAAAAACCATTTTCTTCCCACCAAAGTGATAGTGAAATATAGTGAGTGAAATTATGTTTTCATGCTTGTATAGACTATAGTGACATATACCTACAAATTTGTCATTTTGTTGGTATTTGTTTACATCTTTTACCACAGTTTCTATAGCCGCGTTCCGTGAAAATTTTGCATTTGCATCTATGCAGTTTTGTTTAATTTTGTTTTCGTTAATTGTTGGCTTTATTGTTTTATTCATACACAAGTTTATTTTTGTATTTTCAGATCCAAACTGTATATTTAGTATTTAATGTTATTTTTATTACAGCTTTATCGTTAAAATATTTCAACGGCTAATTTTTGGTAAATCTTAGAAGTCAAATTCTTTTGTAGTCAATGGAAATTTTAAGCAAAAAAATCTTCTTTATATATAGGGTAATGCTACTCTGGTTACTGGGAGTTCTATCACACAATTTTTTTTCTTATGTAGGGTAATTGGATGGACCACAGGTTGAGATCAACCTTAGTTTCTATTATGTTGGGCAGTTGGCGCTTCTGAGGTGACAAATGTGTTAAGTAGATTCTGTTTAAATATGATTCTCTATTTGGCTAGTGTTCCGTTACTGTAATTATTTAAAATATGTGTTACCTATACTGTGTGTTAATCTACTACGCTGAATAGGTATTGTATTTTGACCATATTTTCTGATCTTAAATTAACCAAATTAATTTGTACCTAATGTAAGTAGGTATGATTGAAAATTGATTTGGTTATATCGTTTACAGTATTTAAAAAAAAGTGATTCTATCGACTCTCCCGAAAACACCCTATGTGATTTCCCTTATTTCCTTTTATGTGTACCTACCTAATAGGTAGGTACCTGCTTATCTAAGTAGACCGTGTTTTAGGAGTTTTGGTTAATTTGTCGTTGAGATTCAAGTACCTATAAATCTAAATCGAAGAGGAATGAAAATTCAAACTCAAAGTCGATCCCACTTTGAGTTTGAATTTTCATTCCTCTTCGATTTAAATACTTAGCCCACTTCGAGTAAAATGGATCACCGCCTCTCGCAACGTTTACCTATAAATCTATTTTGAGAAAAATGAAGCCATCATTTGACATCTATTTGTTATAGCCTAAAATACCTATTTTAACATTATACAACCTAAACTATTTTGGGACAAATCAATAATTTTACTGCCTAAAATTTTCTTGCTTATTGTTTTGTTCCTATATTTACGCACAAGTATTATAGTACCTATACTTAAAAACATGAAAAAGAATCAAAAAGCCTGGGCCACCCATCATTTTGGATTAAGTATTCTTATTTTATTTCTCGATCAAATGCAATACCTAAGTATGAAAGTATGGTAGGTATACTTATTTGAAGCCCAAAATTGTGTTTTACATGTTTTATAGGCACCTATTTCGAATTTTTAACGACAAAAATCCGGTCTCTAGTAATATTAAAGTTACTTTGATGATGATGGAATTGGTCAATTTTTCCTGTGAATTTTAGCCACAATTTTTCTTGTTTTTCGTAACTCTAAAAGTAATAAGGGTTTTCAGCATAAAAGGATGGAAGATGTGCCATGTCAGACCCCCTATGCGCCGCCATAAACAGTATACCATCTGCGCATAGTGCGCTGCCGCTTGATTGGCTTGACGTCACAATTAGAAAAGGACCCTCTTATACTAAAAACCCTTATTGGTTAATTTTTCAGGTGAATTTTATCGATTTTACCCACAATTGTTCTTAATTGTTAGGTGATTCTTTTATCCTGCAAATATTCACTCTATCAATTTTCTCATAAGGAAAATAATGTTCTTCTGATGGAATTAGTTCCCTAATTTGGACTTGGAAAATCCATACCTTATCTTAAATTTTTACAAATTCAAATACCATAAATCTTTTTGAGATTTTATCTCGGATTTTACTCCTATAGATGTAAAATTTATTATGTACCTATAAGTATGTATAATTATGTGATGGGAAAATTACTATATATACTGAAACTAAATTATCTCCGCAATAATTGAGAGAATCACACAGTTAGGTATACCTTCAATTCCAATTATTTGTTAGCATTTCCTGAAATATTTTTTCACCTAAATCGTGTTCCACGAAGCTTTGCAGCGCAGCGGTAGTTACTTTTTTTGTATTTACCTAAATAAATTAAAGAAGGAAACTAAGACGACACAACTATTTACCTATATTTATAACTGTACATATAAAGTATATTCTATAAGTAATATAACGAGTGATGTGCTTATTATCGATAATTTTTTTACAAAAACAAATTTTAAATCCCATCATCAACGAGCAAAATTGGGATTAACATGAGTTATTGATTTGTAAAAAAATATTGATTTTTAAGCATAACCATGATGATATTTGACAAGAAAATAAACCGTACAAGTGGATTATAAATTGACGTTAGTTTTTGATTGTTTATAAAAATAGTAACTATGAAAATTGGACCTGCAGCGACAATAAAAATATTATCGCTTTGGTACCCTGGTCAAAATCGTATTTTCACTTATTAGTATCAATCTCGACAGTATTTTTTACAGTGATTAATTTGATGAAAAATTTATTGTCCCTCGTATATTCCATCATATTAGGATACCAAAGGTTGTTTTGTAGCCGCAACAATTTAGTCCTAAAGTTATTTGAATTGTTACTTTCGCTCCCGGTCTACCCCATTATAGGTATAAGTACCTATGTATACCTACTACTTAGGTATATTAGACTCATAATAAGAGAAAAAACAACACGTGGTTTTGTTATCAAATGCTGCGCTAAAATCAGCTGATTGAATGTTTAGTCTTCCGTCCGTATCACCACCCATCACACGTAGGACGTAGGTGTACACATGTATTTTTTTTAACTTAGGTAGCTAAGTAAAAAAAATATTTGTGTGTGCAAAATGACAAAAATAAAAAAAGATGTGCTCATATTTACACCTACTTATGTCAAAAATGCTTTTAACGATAAATTGTGAACAATTCAATGTATTTTGTATACAAGAGTGTGTTTGCCTGATGCTTATTATAGGTACCTACTTTAATTGATTTTTCGAAGGTTTAAGCCGTTAAATAGCGGCAATTCCATTTTAAATCAATATCAAATAAGAATAAGTTTATTTATTCCTACCAAAATTTGTTACAACCATAGTAACCGGTCCATGTCTTCATATACCTAGGTATAGGAACTATGTATTGATATAACTTAAAGCTTTCTGAATAGGATTTTGTTCAAAAATATTTTAGCTTGGACCATGGACTTAAAAAAAACTTCTTTGACAGTGTATAGGCAAATAAATATACCTATTTGGAATGAGAACTCTAAGTCTTGCCACCAAAAATTATATTGAAGTACTACATGTTTCGGCTAAAATTAGCCATCATCAGGTACAGAATCAACAAACGATCATTTAAATTTGGGGTTAATTAAAATTTGAGGTTAGACACTTAATTCATAACTACTGAAACAATTATAATAAAAAAATTTGGAAAAATCCATGAAGGATTATGAAGAATTAAAGAAATTCAAAGTCGCATGATGGCAGATGCGATTCGCATCTGCCATCATGCGACTGCATTTTCGTTAAGTTTGAATTTCTTTAATTCTTCATAATCCTTCATGGATTTTTCCAAATTTTTGTATTATAATTGTTTCAGTAGTTATGAATTAAGTGTCTAACCTCAAATTTTAATTAACCTCAAATTTAAATGATCGTTTGTTGATTCTGTACCTGATGATGGCTAATTTTAGCCGAAACATGTAGTACTTCAATATAATTTTTGGTGGCAAGACTTAGAGTTCTCATTCCAAATAAACTTTTGATGCCACTTTGAGACGATGGATTATTACCTATTAAATATACCTATACCTACCTATATCTCACATAGACACTTTTTTTAAGTTCTAGGTATATACCTACTTATAGTCTTATAAAAATATACTAATCTACAGGGTGGTAAATTTTTCATGGTGCATGTATTGGTAACTCCTAAACCATAAGTGATACAGACACCGATACAGACACGGTTTTGACAATGTCATTAGATGCACCATATCAAACAATGGAAGATTGACAAGTTTCGTAAAGCTATCTTAGTTAAGGCGTCTTTTCTCGGTTTTATGTATTGAAATACAAACTTGCATTTGAAAGCATATATAGGAAATAATCTGGTTTTGTATTGAAATATTTTCAAAATAATGTCAGATTTGAAACGTCCTTCCGAGAAAAATTTGAAACTGACGGCGGCAAAAGTGACAGTGTTTCAATACAAATTTTAAAAAATACTTAGTATAAGCTGACCAATCTTGAAAGTCCATTCGTATTAATTTGTATTGAAAAACAAAAAATCGAGAAAAAACGCCTTTAATAATGGCGAGAAATTTTTTTGTTAAAAATCGACTGTTTCGTTTCTTCTCTGTAAATTTTGAACGAGCAAACACTTTTCAAGTTTCTTTACAAATTCTTGATCGGCATCAAATTCCACAGCTTTTGTCTAATTTAACCGTGCATGCCTGTGTCTGTATATCTTTTATGGTTTAGGAGTTACCATGAAAAATTTACCACCCCGTATACTTAGGTAGGCAGGTATACAGGGTGTTAGGGAATGCTGCCGTGTAATTTTAAGGGCGGCCATATACCATGAGAAATATAACCGACAAGCCATTTACCGTTTTGGCCTATAAGAAGCATATTTTCTTCAGGATAAGATTTTCAAATATTTTCCTCAAAGTTTTGAAACTGGTGAAAACATGTAATGATAACAATAGGAAAATAAAATTTTTTATTATAGGTAGATATCATGGCAACAAAATATTGCATTTAATAATTAACCTACGATCATTTTTCGATTTTGAACGCAAGAATATCCAGACATGCATTTTGTACGTGATGGCCAGTGTCTTAGTAAAATAATGCAGAGAAAATGGTAGTGACGATTTCCTTTAACGTGTTGCCAAAAAATGCGAGAATGACAACCCAGGTAACAATTCATAATGTACCAAATTAATTTTCTGCTATCAAACTAGGTATTTTATGAAGCTGTTATTGAATGAAGTATTCCAACAGTTCCTAAACTTTGAGGAAAATATTTGAAAATCATACCTTGAAGGAAACATGCTTCTTAGCTCAAAATGGTAAAGGACTTTTTGACTACATTTCTCACAGTATTATAGCTGCCCTTAAAATTACACGGTACCATTGCCTAACATCTTGATGTATACTATAATCTTACAAATATCTGTGCTTTAGGTATTTTAAAAAATAAAACCATTTTTTAAAGTACAATCTAATTTTAGCACATCATGAACTTATAATAGGTATATGTTTTGCTTATTCGCAGTAGCTATGATATATAGCTTATCTAATGAATATTTTCGTTAGGTAGGTAGATATATGTATGATGTATAAACATCACATAAAAAATTGATTCGGTTAATAATTTATCAACGAACGATAGGTGAGCCCTGATCATCAGAGTATATACTTATTACATATTTCTGTTTTATAAATATTCCCTTATGCAATTTTTCCTAATTTCTTTAAATACAGAAAAATGTTAGTGCACCTAGTATTTTTCACGCCGGCATCATGTAGGCAGAAATTATGTCTAGGTACTCACCGACCACTTTTCGTTATAACCATTTCCGTGCCTAACTTGTGAAATTTCTCCCACAAATCCTTTCCTTCGAGCGTGACTTTAGGGTCATCCACAACCCCGTCTTCTTCGGGTTGTATAGCCCTCAAAGGCCTCACCATACCAGGATGATGGTTGTGCGCAGCGACGGCAGCCAAAACCACGTCCTCGGCAGTCGTGTAAGGGTGTCCTCCGAGCGCGTGATGCGGATGGGGGTGATTAATTTTGGGTATCAGAGTCCCTGGATAGCAGCCGTGAGGAGTTTGTGCCCCGAAGAGCGCCGCCGACGGAAAAAAACCCGTGGGGGTTGGCGGCGAACCCGACGGATTCGCGTTGTTGGAGGCGGCGGTCAACAGCGAACTCACACTGAAATCTGTCTGTCTCGGCAGCTGCAGGAAGGGGTGGTAGGCCATAGTATTTTTTACTTTGGCATCCAGGGGTGGTTCCAACAACGTATCGAAACGCATCTGGCGGGATTTTATCGGCGGCGGCGGGAATCGTTGCGATTCTTCGCCCGCTTGCCAAATTTCATCAAAAACACTAAATTTTCATTGGAAACGCTCGAACGGCATTTTTCACGCGCACACCACTTCAGGTCACCAACGCGCGCGGTACACTCGGAGACCGAACCGTGACTGTGACCATCAACAATAGAGGGTGGTTTTGGTGGAGAGCGAGTGTGAAGTCTGACACCTCCTTCCCGGTTTAAGTGTAAGCGACGACTATAGCAGGAAACCCACAGATCCGACACTGTGTGTGTTAATGACACGGACGCGTTGCTATTGGCCGGTTGGTGTCAGGTCTGGCGGCTCGACCAATCACGGGGCGACATTTTTCCCCCACTTTTCACACTTACGGTGGGCAGGAGTTAGGAGGTTATGCCTATGGAGGCGTTACTCGGGGTTTTTGTGACACGCCGGCTTCATCCGTTTTTGTTGTCTGTGTGTGTGTTCGCGGACTTTTTTTTTCGGCGCTATCTTCTTTCGTTGTTTCCCTTTTCTGACGAGGCGACATTTCCAGGCTTCTAGATGCTCCTTCCACTGAACAAACACCCCTGGCTGCCACCCTCACTCATCCTGTTGCCATAATTTCGCCTGCAACCAGAAACCGCGCTCAGGATTCAAAGCCCGACGGCAGACAATTTTTCTAACTATTGGATTTTTACAATATTTTGAACAATGAAATCACTTTTCCCACATTCTATTTATTAAACTCGAGCAACATCTGATAAAGTAAGTAGAACATGATGCTTAAATTATCAGAGGCACGCGAATCATTAACACACATTTCTACACTTACCTACAGTAAATTTTAAATAATAAATGAATACTCACCGAATTGAATAATTACGCGAGAGCGCACGCGAATGTTTATGGGGAACGTTGGGAGGGTCGCAATGGCGCTGACGTGTCCTCAGGATATCGCCAACAACTGACGCGAAACGTCGAGGTGGATATAGCGACGCGCCGGTCCCCCTTTACTAGGGCTTGCGCCGATCGAAGTTGAAATTTTGGTATAGGTCGTGCAAACATTTTAAAAGTTTGCTTTAATTTACGCAGATTAAATAGAGGAGATTCGCGAATTCGTTGTAACAGACGACAGATTTTAGTCCTTTTGGTTTTAATTCATCAGCAAACAAGCATCTTAAGTAAAAATGTTGCTTGAGCTTGTCAATATTTGACAATTAAAAAAATGGGCAGCTACGGAAGCGGCTAGAACCTCCCCACTTGGTGAATGATTTAATAATCCAACCCCCATAAATTTCAATGCAGTCTCTACCTAAGAGTTTTGGTAATTTTTAAAAATTTTTATTACTTATTGCCAAAAGGGCACTAAATTTAATTGAATTTTTGAAATAACATTCGAAGACTTTTCATGTGCTGATAAAACAAATGGTGGTCATAGTTCAAATTTCATAGACGCCATTCCAAAAAGGCACTTGTTATTGGTCGTTTGCCACCAAAATTAAGTAAATTTTCTGACTTGCTATACCTAAATATTACTACTGGTATTTTTCAAAATTTTATGATTTTTTGACAAAAGGGCACTAAGTTTGAGGACATTTTTGGAAACGAGATTTGAAGACATTTCATGTTCTGATAAAGAAAATGGGAGTTTGATAGTCAAATTTCAAAGTTGATATGCCAAATTGGCACTTGCCGTTGGCCGATAACCACCAACATTAAATCAGCTCTTAGGCGGGTACTGTGTGTCCCTACCTACTAAATTTTCGCCAAATCGATTAAGCAGTTTGGGCTGTAGCGTATTATCTAATGTTGCTTCGAAATTTCGATTTTTTTGATTTTATGCCAAAAAGGCGCCAAGTGTGAATACATTTTTAGACACAGAATTTGAAGACCTTTCACATGCTGATAAGAAAAATTGGTGTTCATCAGTCAAATTTCTTAGTAGATACGCCAAAAAGGCACTTGGCGTTTGTAGATTGGCAACAAAATTAACTGGGCTCACCAGAAGGCCAACACTAACCTCCATACCAAATTTCGTGAAAATCTGTTCGGTAGTTTTCGAGGAATCTTGCTCACATACGTACATACGTACGTACGTACATACGTACATACACACAGACATTTTTTAAAAACCACTTTTTTGTGATCCTGGGACCTTGAAACGTAAAGATCTGGTGTTATCTCAATTTCGAATTTTGGAGTGATTGCAGTAACCTCCCATTTTTATATGGTTGTGGGGAGGTTAAAAAGGTGCATTAATGTATAAGTTCAACATTTTTGCCGGTGTCGCAGTAGTAACCCCAATGTATCAATAGGCCAGGGTCTGATGGTACCGGAATCACATAAAAATTTGGAATTGGGACCGATACCGCGAAATCGAAACTTTAACCTTTATTTTTGGCCATTTAATATAGGATACAGCGGAACCGAAACCGAAATTTTTTGGGTTTCAGTTCCAATAAAATATAAAAAAGGCCTTTAATTAATTTTATACTTATATTTGGCGCTACAATCTTTATTATTATTAATTATTATTATTTTTCTTTATTATTTCAATTAGGTACTTATTTAATAATAATTATTAATACCATTCCTCAAAATCCATTAAAGAACAATTACTGTTTTTTGACACAAGGTACTTACCTACTTATTTATTAGGTACTATAATCTGTCCGGGATCCACACGACCGAGATTCACCCGATTTCCATGGCGATTCATTGTTGACAACAATGATTCACCATGGAAATAGGGTGAATCCCGGTCGTGTGGATCCCGGACAGACCATATAATAAACAATAATTGTATAATAAAATATAATTTGCAATTTTCAGTAGGTAAGTATAAGTACTTAAACGTAAAGCGGACGAAGATCCTCGAGCGACTAGGCCAAGAGAATCATTTCAAAAATAGCTTTTCTTTAATAATAATGTTCTTTTTATTTGGGAGGTGTTTAATATCAAAAATATTTTCATTGTAGGTGTCACGTGGATTTTTTGTAACCGGAACCAAAAAAATACCGGTTCCGGGAAAAGTTTTTCGCCTGCGCGCGTTTTTAGGCCTCGCTTCGCTCGGATTTTTCATCATTGTCTACCGGAACCGTACAACAACCGAAATCCTTTAAAGGTTCGGAACCGAAACCGGAACCAAAATCCATCTTTTAAGAAGTGTACCTACATCATTTAAATCATCAGTCCCTGCAATAGGCCGTTACGGTATGTCACAAATTTCCATATTATTGGTATAATTCAAAAAATTATCAATGATTGAAATCCATATCGTTTTCGTTTTAGATTTTATTAAGTACTTAATAATAATAATAATAATAATAATAAGTTTTTATTTGCCAGAACGAAAAATTGCATTCTATGTATTAATCTAACGTAAACCTATAATACATTGTACGTTCCAGCAAAACACAGGAAATGCGTTCAGTACACCCGTCAAATTGCGGACTGGTCTTCCACGCATTACCTGGAAACACAATTGAAAGTTTGTACAGCAAGAGAAAGGCACCAAAAATCTACAAATCTAGATATGATAAATGAAGTCGACAAAATCATTTGAATAGCGTTGAAGCTATTTGAAATTGCGAATTAAACAAAAATCGAAAATTGAAGGAGAAATGTAAGGTATATACACCAAATTTACTTAATATTAAATAAATAATAAGACCAGTAGAATATAATAATATTGCTTTTTTAAATCATGATAATAAGTTATTGAGTGGAGAGGAGGCTTCAATTTGAAATTAGGAAGTGAAAGTATTGAGCTGAATGTGAATGGAAGATTATTAATGACATTTGCAATGCAATAAGAGAACGATCTCTTAAAAAGTTCAGTTCTGTGGATCGGAATAGACAATAAATCTTTTCTCCTAATATTAACATTATGAGCATCACTTCTATAAGAAATTTTGTCAGACAAATACTTAGGTGAGCATGAAGTTATCAACTTATAGTAAAGACACGCTGCATGCAATATTCGTCTATTTTCCATGTTCAACCAACGAAGTTCTTTAAGCTTAAATGAAATATGTTGTTGCCTAGTTATACCGAAAATTAATCTTAAAGAAGAGTTTTGAACAACCTGCAACCTGCGTTTACTAAGACAGTCTAAACATGGACCGTACAGCACATCGCAGTAATTCAACTGGGAAAGAACGAAGGACTCAGTTAAAATAGTTCTCAATTTTTGATCAAGAAACGCCTTATTAACATATAGTAATCGGAGATTTGCATAAGCAAAACGAATACAATTATTAAGATGCGATTTAAACCGCAAGTTACAGTCAATCGTTACTCCCAAATTTTTAGCCTCATTGAAGACTTCAATTAGCACATACCATCTACCTTAACAACAATATCCTCAAGAGCTAGGTTCCTATTTGTTTTATTACCAAATAGCAAAACTTTGGATTTTTGCGGATTGATGATTAGTCCATGCAACTTTGAAAAGTGAAGAAGTTTTTCTAAATCATTATTTAACTGTGCTAAGGCGATCTCTAAATTTTCTAATTTGAACGAAATATAAACTTGTGTGTCATCGGCATAAAAATGATGTTTACAGTTAATGAATTTTGATTCGAAACATGACGTATATATTGAAAACAAAAGTGGTCCAAGTATAGAGCCTTGAGGAACTCCGGATGAAATAGGTTTTGAGCTGGACACTTTACCATCTACCTTTGTCACCTGAGTTCTTCCAGATAAATAGTTACTGAGCAGTAACTGCGAAGCCCAGCTTAAGCCGATGTAATTAAGAATTGCTAAAAGGGTGTTATGCTGAATGGTGTCAAAGGCTTTGCTAAAGTCAAGAAGGACTAAAATTGTCAACTGCTCGTTATCAGCGGCTTTCAGTATGTCATCAGTGATATGTACAAGAGCTGTTGTACAGCTATGGTTTTTTCGGAAACCCGACTGACACAAGGGTAGGATGTTATGCCTTTCGAGATGATCACGCAATTGAATGTCTAGCACCCTTTCCAATATTTTTGACATAGCTGGTAAAATGCTGATAGGCCTCAGGTCCTTTAATTCTGTAGGTTTAGAACACTTTGGAATAGGAGTTACGATTGTACTTTTCCAAGACTCAGGATAAACGCTATTGTCTATGCAGAAGTTCACTATGTGAGTTATAATCGGTACAATATAAGGACAACACAGCTTGATAAATTGAATTGGTATCAAATCTGACCCCACAGCATTGGAAGTAATTGAACCAACTATCTTAAGGATGTCGTCATCAGAAACATTTGCAAATGAAAAATTATTAGGCATATTAAATTTAGTGTGATTATTATAATAATCAATTAGATCATCTACATCATGCGATGCTTGAGTATCGGGTAAATTTAAAAAGTGGTCGTTAGGTACCTATTTCAATTTAAAAAATTCAATTTTATAATGACGTATATGTAGGTACTATAGCGATCTCACCTTTCTGTACAATTTCTTGGTGTAAGACCACCAGATGACAGATAGATGACATAGTTGCATCACTTGTTTCCATTAGGAGAACGTACCTCATACGTCATCAACAAAATTCATAAGTATTTCATTTTATGGCCTTCTATAGTAGGGGAAATGTTGTTAAAACGGAACACTACGGTAAAATGGGATACCTACCACAATTTTCTAATAAACTAAACATAGTAACGTGGTAGTGAATTTCTTCATGTGATGATGACTGACCATCATGCCATAATTTCACTAGAAGTTGATAAGCGCTAAGCTATGTGCTTTAATTGTATTTTTATGACCTAGCAAACCTTGATTAGCAAGTAATCTGCCGTCAGTATAGTGGCTACAAATTCTTTTTGCGGTAAATTTTTATAATAAAAGTGAGTTAAGGGTAAAACGGGAAATCAGGTGTTTAGGTAAAATGTGATATAATTTATTTCACGCAATGGCCAATGAGTGGCTAGCCACGACGCACTTGTTCTAAAAGAAACAATTGTTAAAGATATGGTTAGTTTATATCCCATTTTACCCCAGACTGTTCCCCTGTGGGTAAAATGGGAAATTGCAGAAATTTTTTTGTAATTTTAGTTTTGTTTCTTTCGAACATGCATTAGTTATCAAAAGGGTTGATAAGTGTTGTGCATTAAAGTTTTATCCGTTTCCTATGAATACTTGAAGTTATATAAATTTTAGAACCTTAGTATATCCCATTTTAAGCCCACTTCCCCTACTGTCATATTCGAAAATGCAAAAACACGTCAAGCTCATTTTAAAAGGTCGTTCAATTAGAACAATAATTCAAAGGTATATACGGCAATTCCAATTGTGTAACATCATGAGCCGAAAACATCAAGTAAAAATTTAATTTGTTTTAATTTATTATCAGGTTCTTAACCGTTCGCTAATACACGAAGGATTAAAAATTCCCCCCCATAACAGGATGATAAAACGTAACCGTATAAAAGTCCAACCATAACATTACAGGGTCAAAATATTTGGCCCTCATTAGCGAAGTGCATTTGAATGGTGGCTTGAGAGATTTAGCTTAAAAGTCTTCGCTGATGAGGGTCAAATTCCACGATATTACTAAATTTGTTAAGTTATATGGAATGGATATAATAATAATAATAATAATAATAATGAGTTTATTTTCCAACAGACATATGTAAACATACACCCAATTACAGGAAAAAACATAATTGTGTAGGATAACGAAGTTATATAAGATATTATATAAAGAAAGTAAGCAATGAAATTAAGCAAGCTTCTGAGGTACATATAATAAGTAAAATCATAGAAACAAAAGGAAATTTAAAGACAAACAATTGTTTATTTTAATTTTGTAAGAACTGCTGAGGTAATACGCTTTATGGAATCGCTATTGATATCACAGAGTTGTGAAAAATTATTAAAGTGTTCGCACATAAGGGTAATAGGAGCTCTCCTAAGAACATTTGTGCGACATTAAGCAGGGTAAAAAGTGGAAGAGAGTCTAGAACTAAGGCGAGGGACCAAAAACTTGATTCGACCCAGCAGAAATGGACAGTCTATATTATTATTTAGGAGGTTGTAAAGAAAACGAATAGTCATAATTATGCGCCTAGTATGCAACGATGTGCAATTGAATCTAGCCAGCAAAACGGAGTGATCGAATCCCCCCCCGAAGAGGATACCTTCTGTCTATTAAAAAGGAGACATATTTTAGAAAAAGTCTTTGAACGGACTCGATGAGGAGAATATACGTTTCGTGGATTGGAAACCAGATAATTGAGGCGTATTCCAATATGGCTCTAACTAAAGATTCAAACAAGACAAACAAAACTTGTGTATTGGAAAAATCCCTGCAATTTCTATGTATAAATCCATAGATCTTAAAAGCTCTCGCGACGCAATCGGTGATGTGTGATGGAGTAAAACTGAGACTCGAATCGAAAATTACGCCAAGGTCCTTGTATTTGTCTACTCTTTCCAGAGCAATATCATTTACTGAGTAGGCAAAAGTAAGAGATGAGTCCTTCTTTGAATAAGTAGAGGCATAGCACTTGCTTATGTTTAATTCTAGGCAATTTTCAACACCCCACAAAGCTAACCTATTGATATCGTCTTGGAGGCTGCGACAATCATCAACAGTATTTATTTCATAAAAGATTTTGATATCGTCAGCAAATAGTAATTTCTCGCAATGAAGTACATCAACCACGTTATTAACGTAAATCAAGAACAAAATGGACAGGGTAACGACGAAAATAATACATTATGTACTTAACTGACAGGTAGAAATGGCAAGTGAAATTGAGTTGTAGGAAACTGCGAACATTTTTATGTGTGAGTGAAAACTGCTCAAAAAATACATTTATTTTTATCAAACATCTGTTTCTCTGAAAAATGGACCAAGCTTTCAACCAACATTTTTTTTGCTTAAAACTGTAGGGTAATTTGTTATCCTCCAGCTTTGTTTTTCAACCCTTTCATTTCATTTTTTTTTGTTTATTGCACATTATAATTAATTAATTATTTTTGTTAAATATTAAAATATGTATACAAATTACGTGATATTTCATTCGATTTCTATTGAATTCATCACGAACAACTCCTTCACCAATCGTCTAAAACTAAGTAGGTATATTAGTATTATATTAATATAATTATTATTGGCTTTGAAGCCGAGCCCCATGACAATTCCCAAGTTTCGACGTCTATGCTTTAGGCAAAATATAGATATACTCGCCTAAAGGTGCCCACACACTTCGAAGTTTTTCGTCGGTTTGTCATCAATCCCGTAATGTCGTTCCAGACGTTATTTCAGGTTTACCAAAAATTGAACGAGTGTAGGGCCGTCATTTCACAGGAGGGGATGCCGTTTCATGCTGTAGATGATCGGGAGGCCCCTACAAACCTTTCATTTTTTCGTCAATTCTGAAATAACGTTTGGAACGACATTCCGGAATTGCTGATAAACCGAAGATAAACCGGAACGTGTGTTGAGATTCTAGGCGTTGGCCTATATGGCCTATATGAAGGTAGGAACATACCTATACCTATACCTAATGCGCCAAAAGTCCAAATTTTAAATATGGTGGTATACCTATGATATACTTATTCACAATAAGTAATTGAAAAGAGTTGATAATTTTGTCACATTGGATAAAGTTTTCTAAACAGGAACCAACTCAAGCCTACAGAAAAGCAATATCAGTACAAAACCGTAAAATAAAACTCTATAATCAGCTGAAAAGTGTATTAATTTTTTGACATCCATCATGCAATGGAAGCTTTTTGAAAAATTTAATTATGCGGTGAGAGAGGATACTTATGACTTATGGTGTTAATATTAATATACCTACAAGAACCTACCAGCTATTTTTTAAATAAAATGCGAAGAAATTATACATACCGCAGGTTATTCAATTTGATATTCGCCCCCTTGTAATTTTTTTATTTGGAGAAACAAATATATAAAATCATATGTATTTATAAATCGCATGACAATAAGCTATATTAAATGGCGGCATTACCTATAGGTCGTCTCTATGATGACATAATGTCAAAATGACGATATTCAACTTTTGTTTTTCAAATGACAAGCTATATGTCTTAGCGGATTCTTGTAGACATATTTTTCTACATTCAAATATGTAAAAAAGTTGACACTTTCACTAGAAAAATTTCGAGAAAGAAATTAACTTTGATATATCATTTTGGTAGTTTTGTTGTCAATAAACGCAGTTAGCCATGGAAAAAGTTGGTTTCTGGGGTTGACTAGTTTCGCCCTCACTTCAAGGGTCGTGTCTTTTAAAAATTGTAATTCATCATTGACCTTTAAAAACGTTGATAAGTTGGTAATAATGTTATTGTTATTAAAAAGTATAAGCAAGTGAGGTATTATTGTTATTAATGAATATGAGGGCAGCGGCAGATAATAATTATTTTTTGTGAAACTATATATACCGTCCTTATGATGTGTGACATTTTTTTCTCGAATTTTCTCTAGTGAAAGTGTAAACTTTTTTTACATAGGTACCTATACCTACCTACTTGAATGTAGAAAAAATATGTCTACAAGAATCCGCTAAAACATATATTTGTCTCTTCAAATAAAAATGTTACAAGGGGGTGAATACCAAACTGAATCACCCGGTAGGTACCTATAGAAATTTGCAAATAGGATGTAAAGTGAAAACAAAACACCAATAACGATTAGGTACATCTTACCTCCGTTCCGGCATTAGGTTGCTATACCTATAGGTACCTAGCTAGAGAATGACGAAAAAAGGTCATTATTATTGTTTTGTGTATTTCTAATAAATCGCCTATACAGGATGGTAATTTTACGATGCTCACCATTAGTATATCTCGGAAACCATAACAGAAGGAGAGTAGTTTAAATTGGTAAAAAGTTGCGTTATTTCTTGGTGATTAAGATTCTGAAGAGAATTTCCCGATATTTTGGTTCATTCCTCAGTTATCACAAAAAGTCTGAAAATTGCCAATTTAAAGGAAAATTAATATTTTCCTAACTCTTGATGTTATTTAAATGAAACTTGGAACTTTTACATTTTTGACAGAATTTGAAAATTGACATGAATCATTTAATGTAAAATCAGCCTAAACTTAGAAGAAAAATAATTGCAAAAAAGTACGCCGACTTCTTCAATCTCTTATAACGTGTAAAAACAAATGAATTCAACAATAATAACATACGTCTTGCGGTCGTGGGTCGTGTGACTCACGCTTTTACATATTTTTTCAAAAACGTTCATGTTGGTTACCTACATTTTTGTGTGTGTGTTAAAATTCAATAAGGCATCCATAAGAAAAAGAAAAGTTGACTGTCTTTATTCAAAATCTAGAAGGCATAGAAAATTCCTGTCAATGACATTCAATTGGCAGCTGTCAAAAATATAAAAGTTCCAAGTTTCATTTAAATAACTTCAATCGTTATGAAGATATTAATTTTTCTTTAAATTGGCAATTTTCAGATTTTTTGTGATAAATCGGGAACGAATCAAAATATCGGGAAATTCTCTTCAGATTCTTAATCGCCAAGAAACAGCGCAACTTTTCTCTTTTACCGTTTAGAAGATCCCAATGGTTAGCATCGAAAAATTACCCACCCTGTACCTACCTATACCGACACCAAATTTTATATTTCTCAATGAAAGTTTATAGGTATAAATCTAGTATTTACAGAGAACAAACAGATCTATAAAACATTATGGCATCCATCATCTCACCTGGGTTTTACAGTGACTGCAAAGGCGCAACTTTCCTGGACGAATTTGACCCACTCCGCGCGCTTGTTGAATTGTCCCGGCGCATCCACCAATTTTAAATGACTACTGCTGTGACCGCTGCGCTTTTCACGGTGGATTTTCCCATTTATAAAAAATTGTCAAATTGCATTGCATCTTAAAGCTGAAATAAATCTAGATTCTATTCTCGATTGTACGTTTTTCAATAAACGAAGCTTTTATATAAAACCCTAAAGGGGTGCATCCCCGGCTCCCTATTCCTCTGTGCAAATATTTCCAGTGAGCAAATAATAAGTTCAACGTTCAACACATTAAGACTTGCATCAATTAAAAGCAGTAATCAAGATGAAAAAAACGTCAAAGAAGGCCCCGGTTGGCTGATAGCCATAAAATCGTCAGCAATAGGGATTAAACGATAACAATTCCTCTAACAGCTATTTAATGTGTAAAATCAAGTTGGCCTCTTGATACGAATATCACATAAAATACCTGTCTGGGTTTCTATGTGTTTGTATGATGATTTGCGTCTTCCTTTAACCTTCGAGTGCGATAAAGAGGCAAAATTGAAAAGATTAGCAGTTTTAGGCCCCGCCTTGGCACATTTCACCCCCACCCTTAGAATTGCCCCGCCCCTTTCCATTGCCTTCTGGATCGTTGCCGGCGTCAGTTATAACCGGCCCATGCATTGAGAAGCTTCGCTGTATCAATTTATAGATCTTGATTTGTGGTGTCTTTTTTTATTGTCTTCAGAGAAGGAGGTCCGGCCGGTCTATAGATCTATACACGGAGATTATTGTCTTTGCAATTTGACGTCATGGCCGTCTTATTTTCGTTTGCTCTCTTGGGTTATTGATGGATGATCGTACGTGATGCACCGAGAGTAATTTAGGGGTTTCGTGTTGTTATTACGGGATTTTGTAATGATAGTGCAATTTGAATGCGCAAGCTTCGATTTGATTGGCCATAGTTTTACGTCACGTAGGTATATGCATGATGATCGGGCCCGAGCTTTCCATAAATTTTTATCTGAAGGAAAACAGATTGCCGAAGTCAGTCGAGTTATCGATTTTTCCTACTGTTTTATTTTATGGTGCTGAGATTTCCAAATTGGGGTATAGCTATAAATATACCTAATTAGAATGTTGCATACTGTTTCAAAGCGTAGCTGGGTACATATAGCATACACCTACATATACAGGGTCGTTCACGAAGAGTAGCCCGGTAAGTTTTGGCCTGTCAGTTGCAAAAATTTGTACCCGGGGTCCCATCAATTGAGATCTGAAATGAAGGAAAAGGTTTTCAAAATTCTACAATGAATTGTGAGAATTTTGATGTAACATTAGGTACCTACACTATTAAGAAGCCAGGTGTGATAGTTTAAGGGAAATATTTTTTCCCTTGATTGTCATTAAAAGTGCATTTTTACTAACTATAGACAGGTTACAGATATAGATTTTTACATAGTAACGTCTCAACAATCGCCATCATAGCATTTGATATGGGAAAAAATTATTTAAGTGTTAATTATAGAACCTAAAAATTATGTATCTAAAACGGCAAACACAGTAATGCCTTTATTTCTATAATCAAAAAAATCAAAATAACTTTATTGCTCTTTCAAATAACATTTATGAGCAAGAGAGAACAGTAATGCCTTTCTACAATGTTTTGACAGTATAAGTATAGCAATTTTTTGAATTTCAACAGAGGCGAAAATTTAGTAATAAATAAGTAATAATAATTAATAATAAATTTTGACGGCAGTAAAACCTGTCTTTAAGACATCGAGCTGGATGGAAGTTCAAATCGAGATCATCAGTGTCGTTCAACATCAGCTTAGAAAGAACAATGAAAATATTTTTTTTTATGAAATGCCTGATCGTTTTTTATTATTCCAGTGGATATAGCAAATTTAATTCCCTATCAATCCATGTCCAGTACCTATACCGATTCCTATACAGGCTGGTTCCTTTTTCACTATTCACCATTGGCATCTCCTAAAGGGTGTAAGGGATACGGAGTCGGTTAAATTAGAAAAAAGTTGCGCTATTTTTTTGTGATTAAAAATCTGAAGAGAATCCCCGATATCTCGATTCGTTTTTGAGTTGTTCCAAAAAGTCTGAAAATTGCGATTTGAAACAAAAATTAATAGGTATCTCCCTAACGATTGATGCTATCTAAATGAAACTTCGAGTTTTTATATTTTTGACAGCTGTCAATCGAATGGCATTCACAGAAATTTTCTAGTCCTACTAAATTTAGAGCAATGATAGTCAATTTTTGATTCTCTTATGACCACCAAATTTAATTTTGACACCGTGGGATACAAAAAAAAATTAGCTATACAAAAATGTAATCAATATGGACTTTTTTGAAAAATCGTCAAAATTCTATTTGTATGATTAATTTATAAAATCAGTATAAAATTTTTGAAATAAATTGTAAAATAGCACACCAACTTTTTAATCTCTTGATGTTTAGTATACCCACGCACAATTGAATTGAAAATTCAATAAAATAAATTTTTAACTCGTCTGACTCAAACTTTAACATGTTTTTTCAAAATAGTTCTTCCTAGTTGCATTGGAAAGCATTGCCCAAAATCTGGAAAGCCTAGAAAATTTCTGTCGATGCCATCATTTGATTGACAGTTCCAAGTTTCATTTAAATCGTATTAATTGTTAGGAAAATATTAATTTTTATTTAAAATAGCAGTTTTCATATTTTTCTGAATAACTCAAAAACGAATCAAGATATTGGTGGTACCACCGTCTAAATAAACCTAGGAAAGATCCGGCGAGTCAGCGCTGGCAGACGACTTAACCTCACTCTCACTCAATTAATCTAAGTACCCACTTTAGGCCTCATAATATTAGTAAATTAAAACATGTTTCTGCAATTGTAGAGTCCTGAAGAAGGCTGAAATGAAAACGGCCGAAACGTCGACCCGAATATATTTAAAGGTTTTTATTCCATTCATCCTGCTCCTAACCAAATAGTTAACAACAATTGAAAGGAGATAACCATCCATAACATTTTAATATAGTTTTAGAGTTAGATTACATCATAAACACCCATTTAGGTTTCCTTTACATCTAATTATGTATTTTTTTATGAGTGGATACGGATTTTAATTATCAAGTCAATTTTAATTTACAGCGGTAAGGTTGTTTATAGATCACGAATTAATCAAAGACTTCTTTTAAGTTTTACTTTTAATTGCCTATAGTGCAGTTAAAATTAAATACAAAAAATTTTGTTATTAAAAAAATATTAAATTATTATTATTAAACTAACTAATGGAAATAGGAATACCTATTGTATACAGGGTGGGTAGTTTTTCGATGCTCACCATTGGGATCTCCTAAACGGTAAAAGATACGGGGTCTGAAGAGAATTCCCCGATATTTTGATTCGTATTTGAGTTATCACAAAAAAACTGAAATTTGACAGTTTAAAGAAAAATTAATATCTGCCTAACGATTGCTGTTATTTAAATGAAACTTGGAACTTTCATATTTTGGTAAGCTGTCAATTCTAGGCCTTCTAGATTTTGAATAAAGACAGTCAACTTTTCTTTTTCTTATGGGCGCCATATTGAATTATAACACCGCCGGATACACAGAAAAATTAGCTTCTCAAAAATGTAACCAACATGGACGTTTTTCAAAAAATAAGTGAAAGCCCGAGTCACACGACCGCAAGACGTATTTTATTACTGTTGAATTCAATTGTTGTCACATGTTATAAGAGATTGAAGAAGCCTGCGTACTTTTTTGCAAATATTTTTCATCTAAGTTTAGGCTAATTTTGCAAATTATTCCTACCAATTTTCAAATGCTGACATCTGTCAAAAAAGTTCATGTTGAGTACATTTTTGAAAAGCCATAATTTTTTTGTGCATTTGATGGTGTTAAAATTCAATATGGCGGCCATAAAGAATCAAAAGTTGACCGTCGTTATTCAAAATCTAGAGGGCCTAGAAAATTTCTGTCGATGCTATTCAATTGACGGCTGTCAAAAATATAAAAGTTCCAAGTTTCATTTAAACAACATCAGTCGTTAGGAAGATATTAATTTTTCTTTGGCGGCCATAAAGAATCAAAAGTTGACCGTCGTTATTCAAAATCTAGAGGGCCTAGAAAATTTCTGTCGATGCTATTCAATTGACGGCTGTCAAAAATATAAAAGTTCCAAGTTTCATTTAAACAACATCAGTCGTTAGGAAGATATTAATTTTTCTTTAAAAAGGCAATTTTCATATTTTTTGTCATAACTCGGGAACAAATCAAGATATCGGGGAATTCTCTTTAGATTCTTAATCATCAACAAATAGCGCAACTTTTCTGTAATTTAACCGACCCTGTATATCTTTTACCGTTTAGGAGATCCCAATGGTGAGCATCGAAAAATTACCCACCCTGTATACTGCTTTTTTTGTGAAGATATTGATTTAAAGTATTACTTATGCCTACTAAATTTTCTTTCCCAAAAATAAAAATAAAAAATTTTTCTGGAAAACCGTTACGTCTGGCTAGCAGTCCACCCCTTATCCCTCCTGTAAGTGGAAGCTTCTTGTCATTGATGGGGATGAGGCGTGTAAATGCTAGAACGGCGTTGTCATGCCAACCGGAATAAAAATTGCGCGAAATTTAAAATGAGATATTTTTTTAAATAAAACTGATAAGGTTTTTCAAAAAAATAGGATCATCACCATATAAGGAAGGAACCCCCCAAAAAAATTACAAACATGTATGGTGCCATTAATTTAAGAAAGAATAATAACTATTGCTATAAATTATGCGATAAGATCGGTGGCTCCAAATTACGATAAAATGATGAAGGGAACTAATTCTGATATAACGTAATGGATTTTTTATTTCATTCATTTACCTCATGGTTTGACCGTGAGAGCCGTTTGGATCACACTGTATTTTAGTATTTTTTTTACTTAGCCATGATTTTACTCTATTGGACCCCTCTAAGCCACTGGTGAAAATTTTTTACATTGGTACTTGTTTGATATGATGGTCACAAATGATTGACCGCGCTAAATGCCAAATGGCAACTCTGTCCGACATTATAGGGATTTTGCAAGCTTCAGTTAAGCAACCATGTAACAAACTATGAGACTGACGTTTCGCCCAAAATTCAAATAATTACAAAAAGCAGTGTTGTATAACCTAACTTTTCAGGAATCAGGGTTTATTTTTTAGTTCAGAATAATTGCTTAGATACTACAGAATTACTACAATAATATTTCACAAATGCAATTCTCATCGATTATTGCATGTATGCAATGTTACATAATACAGTATACACAAAGAAAATCCGATTCTTCTCTTTGGTTCGTCTTGAAAATTATAAAATGTGGAAAAATACACACAATTTTGGCTTAGCTAAATGTTTTTTTTTGAATCTTAAAATTAATTTTATATTTAAAAAATTTTCAATAATCTTGACTTGCGCATTAATCTTCTGAATCTCCTTCGTGCATTGATTGTATATCAGGCAATTTATACATTTTATCCATTTATCAGCTCCATGCTAGGCTCATGATGTCCCTTAATTTTAATCAATATAACAATAATTATATCAGAGTCGATCGGTATTTGGTACAACATAATTATTATTATATCAATACAAAATTATAGTAATCTTAAAGACTATAGGTAATATCACTAATATGATGCTTTCTTTATGCTGATGCATATCAGGATTCAGAAAAGTTCGCAACTTAGGTAGAATATTTTTGAGAAAATGATTTTAATATGCACTGTCACAGCTATCGCCCAACAAAAAATGCGTTATTTATACAAAAAACATCTTTCATTCCACTCTTATCTGACACTACATTATGAATATTTTACATGCAACGCGATGCTAATTTCCTCGAACACCGCGATCAAAATCATAATACACGTTCCTTTACGAGCATAATGTCATTACGTATTATGCGATGTGTAATTTTCTATATCCATTCCCTGGCTATTTTACATAATAACAGTCATTGAAAGATAAAGATTCGATTTAATTCCCACGTTTCCGATATCTACGTACTTCCAGAGCAAAGAATTAATTAATTAACATCTGTCCAAGTGGCTAGAATAAAAAGAGCATTTCATAAAATATCTGCGTTAGAATTATAAATGGCACACGCTTGCATATTAATCCAGCAATGAATAATTTAATGATCTGTCGATTACTGTCCGCTATCAATCATTTTCACTTTTAAATAATTCAGAGACAACTGTCACTCCGCGTGCTTCCATCGATTTAAAATGAAAATTTGTATTTATAAAATAATCGAAGAGGGGCCTTGGTTAAAACGGCTCTGGTGTCATAAAATTGATAGTAAATCCGTGAATCGTAAAAGTGGCAGGATTTACAACATCCAGCCGACATTAAAAGTGTTATTTACGCG
The DNA here is from genome assembly GCA_963924575.1 of Pycnomerus fuliginosus. NCBI lineage: Eukaryota > Metazoa > Arthropoda > Insecta > Coleoptera > Zopheridae > Pycnomerus > Pycnomerus fuliginosus. Next base: position 12,891,207 of record OZ004625.1, on the reverse strand, counting down.
TCCGCCGTGTGTATATTTTACGATTGTCGCCGCCGCCACTGTGCCAATTTTCATCGCGTTGGCGGCGGCCCTCCCCCCACCCCCGTTGATCCCTTTGAATCTGCCTGAGAGATTGTGGCAGGACCGATGCTTGCACACGTTCCTAACTCATATTCTATGAGTATGACCATAGGGGACACCCGGGAAAAGAGTCTTGAAATATTATAGCGGATATAGAAAGGAGGCCGTATCGTAATTCTAAATATGTAAACAAGGGAGTTATCGTGGCATATCTAATGAACGTTGCCCAAGCACATCAAGTTGCCGCCATTATCGCTCTTTAGCGGTGGGCACAGGTTTATGAAAAAACCTTCATTGTTTGAGTATGTAATTGCATCAAGAGTATATGTAATAAGACGCGTAGGTAGCTATAATTTTATCGATCCACTACATGTAAAACAAAAGTGTTTGTTTGCAAGGCAAAGGGAACGTGATTATACATATATGGCGCATTACAAGCGAATAGAACAATAATACTTTTAGCGAAATAAATCTTTCGCGCTGATACGATCTTGGCGTGCTATTTTCTCGTTTCTGCAAGGCAGAATTAGAATCTTACACGTGTATGGTTGGGTAACATCCCGCCTTGCTGGTGGATTAAACGTGATGCCTGCATGGGTCATTCTCGGCTTTCAAATGCTTTTTAGAAGAAGAATGAGCATATTATGATTTATTCAATATTTATGTCTAAATCGTAACTGCTGTACAGGACTGCGAGAATAGTTTGAATAAGGTTTTCCTGATGTTGCTGAAATCACTAAAATTATACTATTGTTTTTTTTTTGTTCAGGGTGGTGTAAAGAACGTCCATAGTTAATGATGGTTGTAGGCAAAATAAATCCACCTTCTTGATAAAATTCTTGTATATGATGGCACAACAATTGTACTACAAAATGGAGAGCTGTTGACATCGTTGGTCTGAAGATGGTACATGTTGTGCCGAAACTAGTCACCATAAGTTTTTGCTAATATACAAGAATTTTATCAAGAAGGTGGATTTATTTTCTCTACAACCATTATACTATTGTTTGTTTCAAGCATGATGGTGATAACAGTATTTGCACAAGAATCAGGCAGCATTGCGCGAAAAACATAGGATTAGGTCAAATGCAGAACGAATAAGCTTGGGTTTTCAGGAGTTTTGCAGGCTCTTGTTATTATACCTAAGTGATGGCTTTAAATTCGACTGTCTTGATGTGTAAGATGGTGCTCTGGTGAGCATTATTGCAAATACTTATGTAATTTCAGTCAAGGTGCGATAATGCAGTGAAAGAAATACCCACTGGTTAACTAAAGTCAGCCATCTAAATTTAAAGAAAGGCATGAAAAGCAGTATGGAAAATGTCAAAATTCTGGTAGATTAACATCCCAATACAGTGAAAATTGTCGGTTAAACACAGTAAAAAAATTTGTCTCGTCTAATTTTTGAGCACATACAGAGTGTCCCGTCTCAGAGTGCAATAATTTCAGCCACAGATTCCTTGCATGAAAATAAGAGACGTGCATTTTTTTGTTTTGCTAGATTGGCCTCCGCTTCGTCCTTAGGGCTCCTCAAAAGTGAGCCCCAAAAATCGAAAATTAATTCCCACGTCTGCATATTCCGAATTTGCAAAATTGGCTGCCATTATAATATTTACAAAAAAAAACAAACAGTGCCACAGTGGTGCAAAACTGACAATAATTTAAAACTTTAACAAAGCCCTGACATTAATCGCGCTATAGCTATCTTGATAAGTCTGTCAATAAGCACGTGTATGGCTCCACATTCCTTACTTTTACTCGGAAATGGTGCATTTTACAGAAAAAGTGCAAGAGGTATCGTAGTTTCTAACTTCAATCGACCATCGGATGGTGTGTAATTAATTACGAAATTTAATTACGTTAACAAAGATATTGGGCCGAAAATGTCGAGGACGGACCAGGGGGCGCCTGTGGTGGGCACCACGAAAGCATCAGCTACATTATTGAAATCTTCATCGTTCGTAATAGTCTTGTTGAAATTTTCAGCAAAATCGGTTGAATGGTTAAGACGTGGGAATTAATTTTCGATTTTTGAGGGTTCACATTTGAGGAGCCCTAGTGACAAAATGGGGGCCCATCTAGCGAAACAAAAAAATACGGGTCTTTTATTTTCATGCAAGGAATCTGTGACTAAAATTATTGCACTCTGAGACGGGACACCCTGTATAGGTCCTCTAGAAGAAATAATTTACTTGACGCTTAGATAATATTTCTGCTAAATAGTTTTAACAAATTGTCTTACTATACAATATTAAAGGAAAGGAGATTATATTGGTGCAAAACTGGTGGATGCGCCGGACTACACCGTTGACTGCATAGTGCATGCATTAGCTCGATCGCGCATGATTTTGGCTGCTTACTCACAATTATTTTCACTCATTCGTTTTGGCCACTCTGTCCAAAAGCTACGCATTATTAAAAAATGGGCAGCTACGGAAGCGGCTGGAACCTCCCCTCTTGGTGAATGATCCAATCCTATCACTAATATCACTTAAATTTTACTATTTACTATGCCTAAGTTTTACTCCACCAAACCAAATGTGTTTTCTGTGAGTTTTCTGAATTTTACGATCTTTTGCCAAAAGGGCATTAAGGTTGAGTACAATTTTGAAAACAAAATTTGAAGACTTTTCATGTGCTGATAGAGAAAATAGAAGTTCATTATTCAAATTTCAAAGTTGATATGCCAAAATGGCACTTGCCGCCCTCGGATTGCCACCAGAATTAAATCAGCTCTTCGGCGGGTGACGGTATCTCTACCTACCAAATTTCAGCCAAATCAATCCAGCAGTTTGGGCTGTAGCGTGTTATTTAATGTTTCCTCAATACTTCGAATTTTTCGATTTTATGCCAAAAAGGCAGATACAGAATTTCAAGACCTTTCATGCGCTGTTAAGAAAAATTAGTGTTCATCAGTCAAATTTCATAGTTTACATGCCTAAAAGGCACTTGGCATCTTCGGATTCGCAACAAAATTAACTGGGCTCACCAGAAGGCCAACACTAACCTGCATACCAAATTTCACTAAAATCCGTTCGGTAGTTTCCGAGAAATCGTGCTCACATACGTACGTACATACACACAGACATTTTTTAAAAACCACTTTTTCGTGATCCTGAGACCTTGAAACGTAAAGATCTGGTGTTATCTCAATTTCGAATTTTGGACTGATTGCAGTAACCTCCCATTTTTGTATTGGTTGTGGGGAGGTTAAAATGCGGAAACCAAGCTTTTATTGAAGATACAGGGTTGTTACAAATGATTGTACCACCGAGGGTGGCTTTAATGGTTTGTTTTTGACATTTTATTTCTACAGCCTTAAATGCGTCAAATATCAATTATTTTGTTTTTAATATGCGACGGGACTTTAGGACTTTTCATAACTAACTACGTAAATAACTATTACAGCGCGAGGTTTTTTTAAAGCACGACCCGCAGCGGAGTGCTTTAATTAACCGAACGCTGCGCTGTAAAGTGCTTGCCGCACGAGATTAGCATATATTGAACTTTTTGGCCAACGCAGTAAGTTGCAATATTTTGGGAATTTTGGCGTTTAAATGCTAACACAGTAATTACCACCGATCAAAGTGGCCACTGATAACAAACATGAAATTATTTAGGTTTCAAAATGTCTGATAGTGAAAGTGATTTTTAGGCACACCACCAGAATTAAGGGAGGTAGCGCCAAAGTGTCTTCTGAACTCTTATATCAACCTCCACAGCTGTTTGCAATGGAAAGATGGTGAAAAGTCAAAATAATGTCAAATTTCAGTCACAATCGTGGATGCTGTGATTTGTAATGCTGTGGATATCTACTGAGGAGCTAACTGGAGCAACTGGCAAACGGTGGCGTACCGGCAATTCAAATAAAAACCAAAATTTTAAATATTTAAACGATGTTAATCAATTCAAAAGCTAAGTAAAGTGAAATTTCTTTAAGAGCTTATTCACAACCACTTTACGTACGTAACGTAACAAATTTTAACAATGGTCAACAATTGTTCATGGCATCTTCTGACTTTTCTAGTAATTGTTGACGATTGTTAAACTTTGTTATGTAACGTACGTAAAGTGGTTGTGAATGAGGTTTAAATGTCATTTATTGTTGTTGCGCTACTTTAATTTTTGCGTTTGCCTACGAGCCAGTGTTTTTTTGATATTTGCCGCGCCGGGGTGTTGTAAAGTGATGACATAACCGTAAAATCAAAGTTACCACCCACGGACGTTAGTTGTGTGTAAAGCTGTCATCTATATGTCAGGAGGGCAAAATAGGTTTACTTAATAATAATAATAGTAAGCTTTATTTGGCAAATATGATATATACTTCATATACTGTATGTGCACTTTGCTTAGTTTTAAGGACTTTAAGGACTATAAATCTATTCATGTAGTGGCAGATTCTGTAAAATAACGTCAATCTTGTCATCGCCTTATTGTTTAGTTTCGAATTTCGTTAGCAACGAATGACTAAAATCAAAGAATCGGATATAGTTTTCCAGGTTTCACAACCAATTTTGACAAAAAATGATAGTTGTCAGCTGTCTGTCACATCAATTTTAGAAAAGCACAGGTCTTTTTAGTGCCTCATTTCATTTGTTTAAAACCCGCCTGCTCAAAATGACTTTTTTATTGAAAGCCCGTTAATAATTAATGAAATCTGTAGGAATGCCTCGGAGGGGTGTAGAAGGGACATGCGAGAGCGCGTGAGTCAGAGTTCGCGCGGATGAACCGCAGATTTTCCATTGGTTAACATTGATTTCAATTTTCAAATCGAATCCTTACGAATTGCAATTAATTGCTCATAATTCATCAAGAACACATTTTCTGGATAAATGTAATATTTAAGTAGAAAAAATTCAAGAATTACCAAAACTTTTACAACGGTTGAACGGAGAAAACAAGAAAAAACTGTCTTCGTGTCCCATCAATACCTAGGTCCGAATATCTACAGGATGAGTTTGAAAGACACCGCATCCGTTCACCACGCAGAATCTACTGTTCAAATGATAAGGTTTGGTGTAAAAATTATTGGTCAATTGTGATTTCTCTTGATGTTATAAACCGCCAAGATCTTCATTTTAAAACGTTCTTATTTAATATCTTTCGAATGGTGTATCGCAGGATTTTGAATTTTTGCACAGTATTAATTGTTACCGACCAAGAGGCAACTGCTGATGGTATTTTAAACATTATCTAAAAATCGCAACCTCGTTATACAGGGTGCTCTTTAAGTTATTTGTCATCAAACTTTTTTATTTTTGAAAATATTGCTAATTTGCCTATGCGGCCTTACTCCTCGTTCAATTGTCAACCTTTTTTGGCTCTTCATTTTTTTTTATGAGGAATCATCTTATTCAGTGAAGTAAACTAATTTCATGATGGATCAGGCTCCGAATTCGATAAGCAGGTGTGAGTACCGGCGTCGTACGGTACAAGATTGTGTGAGAAATGGTCAAAGTCTTTGCCGACAAAACACATGTCGAAAATAATAAGCGTGAAACGTTACGCACGCATAGATACGCGCCCGTCGCCAATGTTAACAACACTGTGTAATATTTCCCAGTCGTTGGGCGACATTAAACATATAACCTCAAAATTATACCGTCTTCAATGGTAATTACCATTCATGTCAACAACAAAAGAGACATCCGCGATTCCATGAAGATTCCCTCGAAAGTATTTATTATACTCCGATCATCACACACATGTGTCTTTATTGCGTTATATATGTTATTATTGTACAATTAGCGGCATGTGAACGGGAAAAGGAGGCTATGTCTAACCGCTGTGACGTACCGGAATTTTCCTCAAAAACAAATTCCAAGAGTCCAGACCGGTTCAGATGACAGTCGACGATATACCAGCCGTCTTTTATTGCCGTGCATCGTTTACGGCTAATTAAGGGATCAGAAATTGTATGCTCCCAGTCTGGATTCAATTAATTTTAAGCAGATTAGAGGCGACCATCGAGGTTGCGTTTCTACGGAAACGACACCGTCTATTGTCCAGAGATTTCCTCTAATTACCGGATCGTATAACAAAAGACCACTTCTGATAGTGGCTATGAGGTGGCGAGAACCCTTTCGAAGCCGTGTGTGTTCTATCTCCGAGTGAGATTCAAATGGTGAAAAATGGTGGAGGCGGCTTCCTTTGGATCGATTAGGGGAGATGAGGGAATAAGTGTGACACTTTAATACGTCATACAAAACTGAATTATTCAATTATCTTGTATGAACTGTATAAGGTAGGTATATACAGGGTGCGAGATTAAAACTCCACAATGCTATAGTATGTATATAGCTATAGATATTAAGTAGTCTTGATTTTTACCAACTTCAACTTGAATGTCAACTTTTTTTTTACTCAGTCTAACAGCTAATTTTTTTCTGCGTCTTTTGATGTGCAATAAGTTGAGTTTGGTGTATAATAAGTTCTCAAAATAATTAAAATTATTATCAACATTTCAATGTTTTGCGTGTTAGAAAATATCATATTTTAATTATTTTGCTGAGTTTCTACCATATCCAGTAAAAAATATTTAAATTTTGACAAGTTATAACTATTTTCAAAACTAATTATAAACCAAACCCGCCTTATTGCACCTCAGAAGATGCAGAAGAAAATTAGCTTTTAGACTGAGTAATAAAGCCGGGTATGTCCGCATTTGACAATGAAAACTTGACATCCAGTTGACACTCAAGCTGAAGTTGATAAAAGTCAGAGCTACCTTGGGTTTGTAGTGTTTTATGAGCAATTTCATTTGGTGTTTGGTTCACTAAAATCGGACAACAAATAACAAAGTTATATCGTTGTGGAGTTTTAATCTCGCACCCTGTATAGTGTATACCTACTACGAATTGTAGTAATATGCATAAATCTAGTTATGCCTGGTTGAATCTGTTTATAATTCAATTGACTATCATTATGAATCGTACCGTGGAAAGAAATTTGCACGTGGAAATGTTAGGATCTTGTGTGTAAAATTATCCATTTCCGATAATTATCTAAATTTATAAATGTAGACACGTGTGGCATCAGTATTGATAGCATTGGCGCAAATGAATCTTAGGGCGGGTTGTATAAAACATTTAATCCTGGACTTAACGCTATGGCTATTTGCACCGGCTTCCGTTAAAATTAACGGAAATGATTATATTGACACAATGGACCTTTCCAATTTAAAAAAAATACCGTTTGTTTTGTTATACTTGCAAAGTTGAAGCAATTTCTATGATATTTGTTCAATTACTTTGCAACGTAAATCAAATTCAACTAAGTAGAACAGTACATTCGGAAAACACTAACTACGTACCGACAGAGATTCAGCCAATAACACTGTGAAGTTTCTCGGCCATTTGTCAGCATATGACGTCATTGACGTCATATATGCTGACTTAAAATTTTCATAATTTTTCAATTAAAAAACTACGAAGTTTTGAAACATTTTATTTAACGAGAAGGGCTTGACGAAGTGTATCCTTTGTTATTTTATAATTTTTAAAAATTGTTGGAAGGGCCCATTGTGCCCATAGGAAAGAACTGTTAGCATACTTTAAATGGAACCGGTGCAAATAGTTCAAATGGGGGTTGCCCATAGATACCATAGAAACAATTGTTGTCAACAATTTGTTACTATGGAATTTTTGAAGGATTAACTTTAAGACAGAATTAAAATCAAAAACAGACTCTACCTGATATAAGGGTCTATGAAGCGGAAACCAGCGACGACGGCCCCCTTTTCGTACAACATATTGTATGACATTTCCAGCATTAACATACACATTTTAGAATGCAAAAAATTTAGCGATATGGATTAATTTTCATTTTGAAGGATATTTTGGAAAGAGGAAAGAACGACCTTCAACCCTGTCTAAACGCCGCTGTCATATGTCAATGGGTAACAAAACCCCATTGGCCTAAATAATGGTGTTAAATTAAAGTACCTAATTAGGAAGGACACTGATGGCGCGAATTTAAATCCAATGAGTGGTATCGACGACCTCAACCTTCAGCTACGTCGAGTATAAAACTAAAAAACATTGCACATCAAAACCTAACGAAGATATACAAAAAAGAAAACTGTCCGGTTTTTTATGGGCCACCCTTTAGATATGCAGCAATGATTTTATACCTTAATATAGACAAGTTGTGGATAAAACTTTTTTTCTAATACTAACATCTTACACTATTATAATGGTGCATGTGAATTAGCACGTCGCCTATGACAACGTGTTTTAAGGCTAATAAATCAAAATTGTTTGACATTTATCAATAGTAATACGACGAGTAGTCGCTTGATTGCTCGAGCAAGCTTTCGTCCTCTTTTTAGCCTAAAAAAATCTACCATTTTGACTCGTAGTTGACAACCATTCGGACGTTAAAACCCGCGGCAATCAAGAGACTACGAATCGTATTTTGCAGATTATTTAATAAATTAAAGTATTATTCGGCCTTATTCTATAAATGTTGATAGTTGTCAACATTGAAATCAATTAAGAGAACTGGATTGGCCAATATGACTAGTGTTTACGTTGTTGTCTGGGATACATCAATCTTTTATTGAAATTTGTCAACATTTTAAGCAAGTGGTTTTGGAACTTGCTTGAATCTCAATTGACTTGTGAAAAATATTGATATAAAAATTGTTATCTCCAAGGGAACAAAGCAAACAATGGTCATTTTGGCCAATCCAGTTCTCTAAATTTATTTCAATGTTGACAAATATCAACAATTACAGAATTAGGCCGATTGAGTAAGTAATGTCAATTTGACGTTGTAGTTATTATCACTATAATCAGGATTTGATACTGGTATACTAAATGTATAAAATAATCACTTGAATTGACAAGAAAATTAAAAAAAAAACTTTAAAATGTCGTGTTAATATGGTTGGTATTAGGAAAAATCATGAAGACAATACGTGTTTTATAGTTTAAAAATCTGGGCCTATTATATTTTGGCTCCTAACGTCGCTCAAATATACTTAGACTACGGCCTCGATTTTTAAATTGCCTACAAAACACTTATTGTCTTAATAGCTATCAATGTAGTCTTAAATCTCATTGTACCTACCATAGAAAAAGTTCTCGAATTTTGCATAATTTACCTACACTGTGTCCAAAAATTAAAAGAACAAGAAAAGCAATGGTGAAATGTAAAAAATACGTGTAGAGATGACATATCGTGACTCAGAATATTGTAGGTGCGGACCTTTTAACAAACTTTTACATCAACGAGTCACACCAAACAAAAGTCCTAAATGGGATGAGAATACGAGATGAAAACATCCGTATTCCACACACGAACATTAAGATATCGACCCCGGGGATGGCAAAGATTTGATGACTCATAGATTAGTGGATGGCGCAAACAAGCGGGCAGCCTGATTTTTTACCACAATCAAGGCTTCCTTTAATTAACGTTTATTCTTTATAATCTCGTAATAAAGAAACCTTTCATTACGAAAACGGTGAGAACCGTGAAGGTAGCAATTAGGCTCATATCTATACAGAAATACACATGACGCTGATTCCCATATATGTACCCTATGTCACCACTGATGTTTGTGTTATTTCACGTACATACAACAGCCTGTTTGTAATTGACATTTATCTTACATTATTGTTCGTTAAATTGCTCTGATTTTTTTTTTGTTTCATCACATACACACACGATTTTTAATCATTTGGAGAACACGAAACGTTAGAGCGTACGGTATATTATTAAATAAATAATAAGTAATTTAACATGCTGCCAGTATGTGAGAAACATCATCATCGACATCCCACTTTATTTATTTGCTTGTAATTGCTTCTCATACACATGATTTTCGCGTACTATATTAAAGCTGGCCCATAAAAAACCGGACAGTTTTCTTATTTGTATATCTTCGTTAGTTTTTGTGCGATATTTTTTAGTTTTCCTAAGGACTTTCATTAACACCATTATTTAGGCCAATGGGATTTCGTTACTTTTTGACACATGACAGTGGCGTTTAGACAGGATTGAAAGTCGTTCTTTCCTCTTTCCAAAATGTCCTTTAAAATGAAAATTATTCCATCCTTAAATTTTTTGTGAATTTTTTTCCAAAGCTCTAAATCGCATAATTTGCAAGAAAAAGTACAGAGACGATGAAAATTCTATAGGCATTTTTGATTTTAGTTGTAAATTGAGCAGATTAATCTGCATTTTAAATTTGAGTTATAAATTAAGCTAATAATCTGCATAATTTACAACTTAAACAAAAATGGCTACCGAGTTTTCATCGTCTCTGCACTTTTTGTTGCAAATTATGCGATTTAGAGCTTTGGAAAAAAATTCACAAAAAATTTAGGGATGGACTAATTTTCATTTTGAAGAACATTTTGGAAAGAGGAAAGAACGACCTTTAATCCTGCCTAAACGCCACTGTCATATGTCAATGGGTAACGGAACCCCATTGGCCTAAATAATACTGTTAAATTAAAATCCTTAGGAAGGACACTGATGGTGCGAATTCAAATCCAATGAGTGGTATTGACGACCACAACCTTCAGCTACGTCGAGTATAAAACTAAAAAACATTGTCCCGTTTTTTATGGGCCACCCTTTATAATAAAACGCTTCTGAAATAATCTTACCAAATGACATTCGAACGATGCACGTCTGCCGCCATTAATCCTATTTATCAGACCGGCTAGAGCACCCACATGATGATTATGATCATCCTGCAGCTAAATATCGGATTACTTTTTGAAATTTCCCTTTGTGATAAACCGTAATTTCAAACCACAAACCGTACACTTTGGAACAATTGTCGGCTACCGCAAAACATACGATCTGGACGGGAAAAAAGCCCCGACTAAAATAATGAAAATGCTAAATTACAATGTTATCCGATATCTTCGGCGATCCTGTGTGGAAGTAGGTAGGCCTCTCGGTTCACCAAAAAATCAGGGGGTAAGAATTGGAGCAGATGCGATAACAATGCACGTGTTTGTACCCTCACCTAAAAAGGGGCCAATGGGAAATTATTTTGCAATCTGGTGTTACAATGGACGGCCATGTTTTCGGACTTATTGGGCTTTAATACCGATTTCCGGTCATTAATGGGAGAGTGAGGACAACTTTTAATACGTGTCGATTTCAAAGGGCGTTTGACGGTGGAAATCTCATGCAAATGAAGGGATTAATGCGGTATGATAAATTTACTGTCAACTGTTAAGTGCGAAGTTGATCTCAGTAGACGATGAGAATTCGTCTTTCGGCAGTACCTATATTTTCAAAGTACGTACGTATCTAAGGATCATTGATAAAACCATTGATAAAACAATCAGAGTCCCTAAGTAGATACCTTCAAGGCAAGAAATGATGCTCCCTCATGTGTTCCTAATATTCTTGCAGTATTTTAAAGATTCCAACAAACTAACATTACAATAGTTTTCATTTTCAAAAAGATATCTCGAAGATTATATACAGAGCGTTCCAATGAAAACCGCAATGAAAATGAGCCACCCTAGACACTTCAAATCCGTGCTTCGTGACATTTTACTACTGACCCCCTGACCCCACAAACGTCAACTTAAAAAAATTTGATATGTCAACCCCCCACTTGTAATTAGGGATGTAAAAATAGAAATAATTTCAAATTTTCTAATATTACAATATGTTTCACGTGAGATGTGATTAGAATTAAAATGTACCTATTCATTAATATAATCTTCATTTTCAGCAGGAAAATCACCGCAATTCTGTCACCTGCGCCTACAATCATTGTTTCGAAAGAAAATATGTATCCTAATATTAATGAACAATCGATTTCCTGCATATTTAATATTGGTGTAATATTACCAAAATCCGGATGTAATATTACGCATAAATTACAATACATGTAATATTACCGTATAATATTACAATTTACATCCCTACTTGTAATACATTATTTAGGAGATTGAGTGTGGTCAAACGCATCATATTAAGAGCATTAAGGCCCTTTGGGCTGCATTATTTTAAAAGACTATGAAATTCGTGCTGAAAGCGAAACAAGAATTTTTGAAATCAGTGTGCCCTGTTAAAAGTTACATTGAAGAACGTTAGGGGATCTGGGCCTAGAAACAATTTATATACATATTATTTGTTAACAAAATATTCGGCTTGGACGCAGAAAATAAAAAGTAAAAAAGTATCAGGGGTACGCTTTTAAAAATACATACAAAATTATAATTCCGTATCCGTACGCCACTTCGAGTCGTGGATAAGTCTGGGTTTAAAAATGGTGGATGCGCCGGGCGAATTCTACTCCGCTGTGCATGTTCAACTTATTAATTCAAATTAAATTACTTTTATAAAGCCGTGTTCTGCAATTTTTTTGCCTTGTTAAACAAATAAATATTTATGCTTTCCTCTCTTCATCGTAAAGTTAATGTAAGTCCATCATGATTCAAAAAAAATATTACACCACTGCGAAATGCAGCTGGAGAAGTGAAGAATCGCCTTAACCCAAACTGCGAAAGAAATTAAACGACGACAATCAAAGCCACAAACAAAGTCTTAGATCAAAAATTAAACATTAAAGTATGAGTTCCAAACTTCCCTATTAAAAATTGATGTTTATGACGGCATCCGAAAGCCATGGACAGAATACTTATACCGTCTCTGACGGTTGCTTTTGGCATCACATAAGAATAAAATATATTTATGTATAAGTTGCCCCCAATCTTTTCTGTAAGTTCAAGTTCGAGAATAATTAGTTTATTTTATTTTACCTAATTGTGTTTTGAAAAGTTGGATTTTACACAATTAGGTAAAATGTTGTACGGAATACGTTATGAAAAGTCTAAATTGTTTGACTCGCATAACGTTGCAAAACTCGCTATCGCTCGTTTTGGCAAATACTACGACTCGTCACACAATATAGGACTTTTCATGACTAATTACGTAAATAACTATAACGTAATTTTTTTTACGGTTAAGTATATACCTCACGAGCGCTTTCACAACTTATCTTGAGATCTGCTCTGAAAATCCAAGCGCGATGTGAGGCCTTCGGTCAAAACTGAGTGTACCTACACTTACGGGGGGGGGGGGGCAACGGTGCGATAAGTCCATTTATGTCCATCACCCGTTATTAATCATATCGAAAATATGTGTACGCCAAAAGTTAGTTAGGTAGGATGTGCATATAATCTGAAAATACTATGATCTCACTGGAGCAGGGGGGGGCAGCAGAAAATTACATTTTATTAAACGAAACACCCCATAATAATATACCAATGAATTTTTGATTTCTAAGTATACAGGGTGGGTAACTTTTCGATGCTCACCATTGGGATCTCGTAAACGGTAAAAGATACGGGGTCGGTTAAGTTACAGAAAAGTTGCGCTATTTTTTGGTGATTAAGAATCTGAAGAGAATTCCCCGATATTGTGATTCGTTCCTGAGTTATCACAAAAAATCTGAAAATTGACAATTTAAAGAAAAATTAATATCTTCCTAACGATTGATGTTATTTAAATGAAACTTGGAACTATTATATTTTTGACAGTTGTCCATTGAATGGCATTGACAGAAATTTTCTAGGCCTTCTAGATTTTGAATAAAGACAGTCAACTTTTCTTTTTCTTATGGGCGCCATATTGAATTTTAACACCGTCGGACACACAGAAAAATTAGCTTCTCAAAAATGTAACCAACATTGACGCTTTTGAGAAAATGTGTGAAAGCCTGAGTCACACGACCGCAAGACGTAATTTATTACTGTTGAATTCAATTGTTTTCACATGTTATAAGAGATTGAAGAAGTCGGCTTACTTTTTTGCAATTGTTTTTCATCTAAGTTTAGGCTAATTTTGCAAATTATTCCTACCAATTTTCAAATTCTGACATCTGTCAAAAAAGTTTATGTTGAGTACATTTTTGAAATGCCAATTTTTTTGTGAATTTGATGGTGTGAAAATTCAATATGGCGGCCATAAAAGAATCAGAAGTTGACTGTCGTTATTCAAAATCTAAAAGTCCTAGAAAATTTTTGTCCATGACAATCAATTGACAGCTGTCAAAAATATAAAAGTTCCAAGTTTCATTTAAATAGCATCAATCGTTAGGAAGATATTAATTTTTCTTTAAATTGACAATTTTCATATTTTTTGGGATAACTCAGGAACGGATCAAAATTTCGAGGAATTCTCTTCAGATTCTTAATCACCAAGAAATAGCGCAACTTTTCTCTAGTTTAACCGACCTCGTATCTTTTACCGTTTAGGAGATCCCAATGGTGAGCATCGAAAAATTACCCACCCTGTATACATGTCATTCTGTGCAACTTTTGTCGTGTGTCCTATACTTAGATTCAACGGTTTGTGAGTCATTTAATAAAATATGTAGAATTTTGCGAAAACAAGACTTCAGTTAAAAATTAATATTTTCGAAGCTTTGAAGTTTTTCTCTTCCGAACTTATGTCACATCTTAAAGAAAGGTCCGGGCTACCTGATGAAACACCAGGATGTCCCATTTTCTGTAACTATAACTAACGATTTCTGAGATTATTAGTGACGTGTCCCACCGTTGGGAGTTGGGACACCCTGTACCTATGATCACCATAGAGTCCACTCTATTAAACGTGCTTTAAACCTAAGTATGTCATTAGCTGCGTATCAAAAGCTCATTTTTGTACCATCATTTGCCTATATGTAGATAGTAGATAAGCGGATACTTTTTTTTAACTTAATATTTAACTATGTACTTTAATGATTTAGCTTGAAAATAGTTACTTTAGTAGGATACCTACCTTATAATCATTGAAAACTTGAAGCAGGAACGGTTCTGTTGAACGGTGCTGATTTTGAACAAATCCCTGGAAAACAAACCGTTTCATTCATTCAACTTAAATCTGATAACTTCCGCTGCGTTTTCCTCGAAGCGATCATTTCCGCGTGGGCTTCCGCTGCAAAGAAAAAAACCGGCCCTTCTAATTTACAGCTAATTTTCCCATTTCACCCACTAATACATTACTTCGCTGGTCTGTCATTATTATTATTTAGGATTAGTTTTTTCTCTTCGCACATGTCACGCAACGGAGTAGGGCCGCGCGTAAGACAGATACCCATAGCGCTGAAAAAACTACCACCCCCGCCCCCCCCGCATCACGGAAAAAGCTAAATGTAAAACAAATTGTATGTCATTAAAATTTTGCGCTCGACGAGTCTAAATTGATAATAAATGACAATAATGAAACGTGGGCGGGGTAAATATCATGCTGAGCGCCGGAAGCGGCCCCGGTGGCAGCTTTTCGAACCTCTGTCATGGCAGTCTTGATGTGCATGTTATTCATTTATACCTGGTAATTACCGACATGACGATTGTTGTATACTTGTCACCCGGTATGGATGGAAAACGGTTGCCGTGCACCGACGACCACAAGTGAAGTGACCCCTTGCCAAACATCAAAATTCCTGAAGCAAAAAAAAAATTATCAGCTTAGATTTACGTGTAAAATTAATCAAAGGTGTGCTCTTACATTGATCTAAACTTCGCAGAATTTTGCAAAATTAACGATTTTTTTTTCGGATTATTTCCAAATTACAATTTAAACCAATCAATGAGACTCATTTTAAATCTTCTATCCAATCAAATTGATTTAAGAGCGGTTAATGCATTTTATCGCAGGTATCAGTTTGCACGAGTCATTTAATCGTTTCGTCGACGACTTGATTTTGAACACAATTTTTTCACAATTAAATCACCACGTAAACAAAATTATGAGAAATTCAGCTCCACAAATATGACCACGATCAGATACATATATCTTACACGCACGTAATGTCTTCCTTCCACAAACCATTTTAGATGTTTTAGGACATGAAGAACGCTGATTTTTTTTGGATATAATTTAAAAATTAAATGACATTTTGTTTGGTTGTGTCCTAACCTCAAACGTCAATGAACTATAACAGCTGGTTCACAACATCTTATTGGGCTTTTGAGTATCAAAATAAAGAGTTTCATTTGTGAAATAATCTTACGGAATACCACTCGTGCATCGCTATTGCAATCGGTTAAATTTTAGAAACCTATTCAAGTTTTGTTGCTGTACCTAGGTAAAACAATTCGAACTAAATTGCCATCTGAAAGATTAATTTATTAATTAATAAGATAATAAATGACAATTTAGTTCTCATTATTTTACAACCAGCAACAAGCTTTCGTAATCATATTCAAAATTTAACAGATTAAATAGCATGCATTTGTGGTATTATAAGCGACTGTTTCCACTCATTACCATTCCACCAATAAAAAGCTGTTCCAACGTCAAACTTCTGCCAATCATGTCAGTTTTATACTAATATTATTATTATTATTATTGTTTATTCACCAAAAAAGAAACATAATACAAAATATAACCCATGAAAGGTGGAAAATATCGATAAACGAACAGCATGCCGTTTCACATCAGATACTAAACACCACCGTATCATTTTATATATAGTGATAAAACACCAGCATGCCTGCCAATATGAAAAAACTGACAACTAAAACCAATGTCCTTGATATTCTTATTTTAATGAATTTTAGGTCTGCAGAAAACTCGGTTAGATTCAGAGATACTACAACCAAACAAAACCAAGAAAATCAATACTTATTATTAACCAATGTCAATTGTCATTTCATTTGACAAGATGCAACAGGCGCCCTACCGGTGGCAGTAAAGCGAACCGATTAATTTTTTTAATTTGCACAAATACATTTATTTCAAATATTGAAAATAGGCATATTGAATGCTAACAGAGCTGGGAGTAACTTTAGAAAAAAGTTACTTTTATGTAACTAGTTACAAAAAGTAACTAAGTTACTTAGTAACTAGTTACTTTTTTTCTCCCTGCGAAAAGTAACTATATCTAGTTACTTTACTGAAGTAACTTGTAACTAGTTACTTTTGGTAAGTATCTAAAGACATAAAAAAGTAACTAGTTACTTTTCATGTATCTAGTTACTTTTCATGTATTTAGTTATTTTCCAACGTAACTAGTTACTTTTTATGCAATAAGATACTTTTACAATAATATCAACAATTTTCAGAAAAGTTGTATTTCTGTAGGCTGGGTAAAACAGAATTTTTTGATGCCATAATTCATCTGCCCATTGACATTTTCTTTTTATTTACTTTTGAGATTTTGACAGATTGTGAGGTAAGAGAAAATTTGATAGAAATGAGAAATCAAAAAATGAAATTGCTCAGGTAAATTTGCATCAAAACAACTAACTTTTGTGGTGTTTTTGCGTTTTTCGAAAATCTCAACATTTCACCGATTTCTTCGATATTTTTGAAAATCTAGGGTGGCCGTGACTGCACTTCCGGTCAAGTATGATACATGTTTCTAACTCAGAAAAAAATTGTACATTCCGAATCCGTTGAGAAAAAGGTGTCATTCCATTTGAAAAAACAAAGTTAAGATCATTTCCGGTTGATCCGGAAGTGGAAAAAATTCCCTTAATATACGCGCAAGTGTCCCCCTCCGTGCGGGATTGGCCAGCTTTTATTTCAATTCAATATTTAACTTTCTTTATTACATCCAAAGATATTCAAGAGGTGGGAAGTTTTAAAAAACCCTGTATGGGCTGTACGTACATATCATGATCATTTATAATTTTAGTGGACCATGATCTTTATTCTTTGGTTAGTAACGCAACGCAATGAAACTGGCTTGCTCTAATTTATCATAAATCTAGATGCACCTATTGGTACAAAAGAATTTTAATGATCCTCCTCCGAAATTGTCGAGGTACTTAATTAAATTTAAACTCAATCCCAACCGTTTCTATAACATTAATGAAAGTAACTAAATTACGCCAAAAGTAACTAAAATACTGTATCTAGTTACTTACAGAAGTATTTAGTTACTTTTTAAAAGTATCTAGATACCAAAAGTAACTAAGTTACTTCAAAAGTAACTAAGATACTATATCTAGTTACTTTTCATAAGTAACTTGTAACTAAGTTCTTTTTTCAGTAAAGTATCTAGTTACTTCAGTAACTTAAGTTACTTTTATGAAAAGTAACTTGAAAAGTATCTAGTTACTTTTTCAAAGTAACTTTCCCAGCTCTGAATGCTAATACTAGCCTTTAGGCTAGAGAATTTAATTTTGCATCTTTTGGATACATAAAATTACCTACTCGCATTTGAAAAAATTGGGTTGTGGACAATTTCGTTACGCTATTTTTAAAAATTATTTTCCGCCATATTGTTAAATCAACATGCTCAATTGAGACATCAACACAAATTTACACAAATTTTGACACAACATGTCAAAAACTATAACAGGTAGGTAGGCAAAGTGGGGGTGCAGTATAAGCTCACAATTAAGAGGCCAAACCGAATCTAGAGTCAAAACATAGGCTTCCCATTCAAAATAACAAAGATGGCGGCCACTTCAGGTATAACCGGAAGTGCGTCAGAGCTGAAAATACTTTTACTCGATGGACAATGAACTGAACGGGCGTGTGTGAATTTTTGTTTACCTGCTCAAAACTATTCTCTAAATATCGCTAACTGACACGTTAAAAGAGACACCCTGTATTCGAGTAAACTAAGAATTTAAACGAACAGGACCCTAGAATTCCTTCAGAGCGAGCTTCTATAATTTTTTGTCCATTAATTTTCCTTCAATTTGTACCGAAAAGGAGCTGAATTTGACAAGAGAAGAAGAGCCCCAATTTCCTTCAAATTACGTTTCAATATTGATAAGATACTGATGTTAAATTAAAAAGAACACTCTGATTTAATAATAAATAATTCGTTTCCCTAACAGATTTCCTCCATAATTCCGTTAATGATACATTTAAATTATACTTTTTATTGCCGGAGTAATACCAGGCTAAACCATTTAATATTTAATTTATTGATTAACAAATGTAAAAATTGGTAGAGATGCACAGAGTTCGAATTGGTTAATATTTGACGACTAGCTTTTATTAGTAGCATAGTGAAAAGATCAAAGCTGCAAAACCATATAAAAAAAATAAATAAAGCGAGGATGGGTTGATGTAAACATTTTTTATCGCCCGAATAGTGAAATTAGCACAATGGCAGAACTGCCCCCATTGTGGAAGTTCGCAGGCGAATAAAACTGAAACGGCTCTATTAGGAGCCGTCCCATCAGACGTAAAAATTTCATAGACGATAGTGACATCAACAAAAGGAACCCTCTAGGCGATTACATTCGTACTCAAGAAATAAACATTTTCACTTGAATACGGCCACTTAACACGTTCAATGAAATGTTAAATCCCAATTTTAGAAACGGACGCAACCCGTATAAAGCATTTATTACGAAAACGGTCCCATTGTGAGCGGCTCTGTACGACTGACAGGAGGACAAACAACCATCGGTAATCTGATTTTTGGTCTCCTTTTCAAGGGCGGGATTTAATTGAGAAGACGACCGAGAAATTATAAAATAATGTCACCCCCACCCCTGCGGCGGATGGGACACGCACAAAAGGGATTGTTTTTGCCGTTTCGCAAAGTGGTTACCGATTCGGAAATATTTAATCTTGTAGTTTTGCTAACTGTGGAGACGCTCCCGATTTTTCCGTCTGGTGGACATAGACCTGGACCTTTCTCTTGTTACGGCAATTATGCCCAATTTGGGAGAGGCGGACGATAAAAATTATTATCAAGAAGGGCCAAGATGGTGATTTCAACAACAAATGAAAACATCCTGTTGTCATGTAATATTATTCAATTAATTTTAATCAAATCAGCCAAGTATTAAATAAGAGGGCTGTCAGATTTACAATTATGTTTATTAATTACATGGGCGGCAATTAGGATACTAATTGCTTGAGTTAACTAATGCTTGCGTTTCAAAACAGATTTATTGTTCAAATAATGTTGGGACAGAAAGAAATTCGACTTTCACAAGAATTAAGGCTAATTTCTTCCACGATTGCGGGACATTTTTACTTTTCCCACGCATAGGATGTCGTTTATTTGCGAATTGTTCAACTGAATTCATATTTTGGTTCACGTAGGTAGATGTATACCTGGTATATTCGTACTGAAAGTCACGATTATCTTATCGTATAATTATTAACCTCCCCAGAACAAATTGAACATGAGCGTACAGCGCCTGGAATGTATGCAACCCAGCACTCTGGTGGACCAACATAGAGCAAAACTTCACTTTTACCTCGTTGACGTCAACTCAACAAGGTAAAATGAGAGGTTAGGACTGCCCAAAATTCGAAATTGGGATACCTGCTAATAATAGGCGCTTTCCATTTACACGTTTGTCTGAGGAGCCTCGCACTTAATCTCAACAATTTGATTGGTCTATATCCAGATAAACCTGGATGAACCAATCAAATTGCTGAGATAAGTGTGTAAATGGAAAGCGCTTATTATCAGAGGTCCTAGGATCACGAAAAAGTGGTTTTTGTATGTATGTATAATGTGTATGTGAGCCAGATTCCGCCGAAATTACCGAAAGGACTTTAACAAAATTTGCGGGGGTTGGGTTTAGCCCGTAGGTATAGGTGGTCGGATTAGATTTTGGTGATTATTTTATTCATTAAGTATTGAACCAATCCAAAGCAGCATTTAGTATACCAGTAACCAATCACATTCTGATTACAGTGATAATACTACAACGTCAACTTGACACTACTTACTCAATACTTTAATTTATAAAATATTCTGCAAAACACGATTCATAGCCTCTTGTTTGCCTTGTTGAATCCTCATGGAGTCACTACTCGTCAAATGGTAGATTTTTTTCGGCCAAAGAGGACTCGAGCAAGCTCTCGTCTTCTTTTTAGCCTAAAAAAATCTACCATTTTGACTCGTAGTTGACAAACATTCGGACGTCAAAACCCGCGACAATCAAGAGACTACTCGTCGTATTACTATTGACAATCGACGAGCGACAAGTGCCTTTTTGGCATTTCAACTATGAAATTTGAAAGATTAACAGCAATTTTTTGCATCAGCAAACGAAAGGTCTTCAAATTCTGTTTCCAAAAATGTATTCACACTGTGCTTGTTTGGTTTAGAATCGAATAATTCTTTACTTTGAAGGGACGCTAAATAACACGCTACAACCCAAATTGCTTGGTCGATTTGGCTGAAATTTAGTAGAGCTCAAACCCGCAGAACAGACCTTGGTGGCAAGTGGTTTTTTGGCATGTCAACTATGAAATCTGAAAAAAGAATACGCCTTACTTATCGACACAGCAAAGGTTTTCAAATTCTAGTTCCAAGAATGCATTCCAACACTTATGGCAAAAAAATGAAGAACTGGAAAGCCTCAGACTGCGGTGGATTGAATTGAATTTATACAGGGTCCTGCAGAAGTGCGTCGGGCTTCCATAGCGCCTATACCATCCGAGTTGGGAATTTCGTTCAGGTACATACTTAAACTATTAATGAAGGCGCATTTCAGGAAAATATTTGTAATTATACAGGCTGGTCCGAAAAAATTTGAGGAGGAAAAGTCGTCTTTTTTTAAATGGAATACCCCGTATATTTTAGCATATTTGCAACCCCCTTAGGAGCCTTTATTCATCCCTAAAATAGTACGGCTTTTGAACATCTGATTTGGGAGTAAAAAAATATTTTCAAAAAAAAATGGTAGTTTACATCATTCTGCTTAAAAATTCCCCATTTACACAGGTACAGTTTTTATAAGAAAATAAGACGAGGACCGAAGGACCGAGGCTCGAAGAAAGCTCTGATTCAATTTTAGTTGTCACCCTATGTACAGGCTGTTCAAAATTAATTTTCAAAATTTGAGAATTTTGAAGTTGGATTTCTCAACTTTTTCAAATGGAACACCTTGTATATTTTTAGATGTTAAAATTTTTAATGTGTAATGCTTTAAGGTGAATAAATAAGTTATACTTACTTTCTTACTATTGACAGTTTTAACTTATTTATTCGCCTTAAAACATTACGAATTAAAAATTTTAACATGATTGCCATTTTCATTCTTATAGGTACATTTCTCGTAGAATAGGATTTTTCTTCTCGAAAACTATCAACCCCAGGTATCAACTACCATATATCAACTACCATATCAATGAAATCAGAAGAAAATTCTCTATCCATTCGTGCAAAAATATACCTGGCGTACCATTTAAAAAAAAGCAAGTTGCATTCACACGGTGATCGCTAAGAGTAAGGTCCAGAACAAGACTTGGAAGTACGGTCTACTATCCTGTTTTTAGTTCAGGCGAATATTTCAAGTAATACAGGAGATATTTTAATTTAAAAGTGGGACAATAATAAAAAAAGACTCTGTACAACTAATTCCACTAGTGATCAGTCCCCCAACATCAAATAACAAACAAAATCTCTCATATTTTGCCAAAAAGAGTAGAATATTCCTGATGTTTTCTTTTATTAACCTCCCCAAATAACAATTTTAAAAATTATCAATCTTGATGGAGACGAGACTAGACGGTGGAAACTTCTTCACAGAATTTTTAGGTAAGTATAGCAAGAAAAATGAAAGGACATGCACTGGTTTGAATGAAAGGAGTGTAAGCTTATCTGGCAGCCCTCTAAGATCGGAAAGAGACCTCAGGCGTACCTATGGTACCCTGGTCTCTTTTGCAAAGATTATTTTCACCTCTTCTGTTGAAATTCAGCATTCTTGCATTTTTCATTTTTTCATTGCTTTAAATTTTTCGTCAAAAGCAAGCTGGTTTTGTGTTCCGCAAAGTGATCGCAACGAGTCAAGGTTTTGCTTTCTCAGAATAGCGTCAAATTTCCTATCAGTGTTGGGCTGTTAATGATTGTCCATTGTTACCAGTTTTTGACACCGACAGGAATTTTAACGGAACTGAAAACACAAACCAACACAAAAAAGTCTGACTCACACAACCCCCGCTTCCGTCCGTTAGAAAATAATGTCGGGATTACTATTTTTTAACAAACATCAAAGAATACGAATAATTTGTTATTATAAGCAGTACTTTAGGTGTGAGTGAACTTTGTTTTTTTTACATTTTTTATCTTTTAACAATTTTATAATCATTCAACAATAACGCTATTTTAAATTAATCGATTTTATGTCTTCATCTTCAAGTCCACTCTCTTATAAAGTGGACGTAGGCGAAACGAAACTAATAAGGATGGGTCAAACCGGAAACAAGGGTCAAATTTTGAATGTAGCCAACGCCCGAGTTACTCAGGAAGAAACAAAATCGTGTCCAACGACCGTCACTTATTACGAAAAACAGTCAGTGTAAACGTCCGAGGAAAAGGCAACGAAAAACATGTGTGTGTATCTCCCCAGAACTATGTTATAATAAAAAAGGGGGAAACGGACACAATATGGACCGGACGAGCAATTTGCTAAAGCGATCCCAGACATCCAGAGGGAAACCGTTTGTGCGGCGAAATAAAAGAAAATCAACCCCATTGTAATACGATACATTGCGCTTGTACTTTTTCTCGAAATCATCTACACTCGGTGGATTCGTCGAATATGAAAAACGCCAAAAAATAAAAGAAGACGCACAGGAATGAGGACCACGTCTCGTTTTAATTCGATGACGATCTTGATTTGTCCCGTCTTCGAGTCGCTTAATTTATACGACATGTTTACATATGTTGAAAACGACCGGGCGCATTCTAATTGTCGGCATTTGGATGAGTCAAAGGGTCGCAGCATGCCGTGCTCGAACGTGGCGCCACCATGAAAAAAAGCGGACGAAACGCGAAACGGACAAAACGAACACATAAACTGTACACACAGAGACGCCGCGATCCCCACGGATTACCATGAAATCGGGACGTGCGAACGCGACCCTCCCGCGCATCCCCCCTTCTCGACCGCCTCTCCCCTACTTGAAAAGTAATTAATTGCAACTACATCTATTAATTCCATTTCAAGTAGTTTACGACGACCACCTCATACTAATATGACTTAAGTCACTTGTTAAATTAATTTATATTACTAGTCACGACACTGACCTGGCTTACACTATAACTCACGCCTACTTCGATTTGAATTATATCCTTCACCAATTCCGGTATTAGATATAGTTATAGCTGCAATTTGAAAGCGACTGCCTACTTAAGCAGGTGCAGCAGATATAGGTAGTCCAGTCAAGTTAGGTTTTTTTAGAAGAAATAATTTATATATTTTTGAAATTTTGGCCTACGGACTCCTGATGGCACCTGAAATGAAATGCCGAAAAGTTCTCACCCCCCAAGTGTGCGCTTCATCTCTTATTTGGTGAAAACCACCCCCAAATGTGACATGACGCTAGTTTTTAGCATTTTTCGGCGAAACTATCCATCTGACAAAAAATGTATTCTAATCAAAAACATTCCTTATGAAATTCTGTATTAAAAAAGTCCTTTTGATTATTTTGCTTATCCCCACCTAATTCTCGCAAACGACGTCCGAAGTTGTAGAACATAAGCGAAAAATTGTTAAATACAAAGTTGCAAAGGGTCAAACAAGGCACACTTTAAAAATACAATCCTGTATATAGGCTGTCTCACTAAGGAATAACAATACAAACATAGTTTGTTTAAATGGAACACCCTGCATTTTAATTTTTTATTGGATTCTATGAGGAATTCCAAGTAATGTAAAGTAAAGTAATGTTTTGAGCTGAAGTAAATGGTTTAGAAGACATTGGCAATTTTGCGGGAAAAATTACTTTTGCAGTACTTATTTTGAAAAATCATCCCACAACCAATTTTTAACCTTTGGTTTTGGAAATTTAGCATGTCATTAAGGAAGGTTTGGGCTATACTTAAAGCTCTTGAAAACGGTCTTAGCTTCTCAAGTTCGTCCCTATAGTAACATTATGAACCCTCAAAAATGTAGAAGTTAATATTTCGAAATTTTTAAATGGCACCACTATCAAATGTTCTAGCCATAGGTTGTAAAATTAAATTTGCTTTCGTTTAATATAAAATGTTCCTATATCCAAGTTTAGTATTTTTCGATTTATTCATCAGTAAAACACAATTTTCATCTTTTTCTTCCTGATGTTTTTACACGGTTGGCTCTGACTACATTTCATTAGGTAATTGTAGCTGTCAAATATGTTATCAGTCGAATTACAATTTCTATAGATCTAATATTTAAGGTTGCGTTTCATAATTTGCCCAATTGTCTTTGGGCTACAAACAGGACCTGCAATAAATTCTGTGTCTGTAAAAACAAAGCGTAATTATTATAACTATCACCAGAAATGCCCACTATACCGAAAAGGTTTATTTCAACAGCTAACATGTTTCGAACACAAACTGCTCATCATCAAAACCAAATCATTGGCATTATAATTCCTTTATTTTAACAGAGTATCTACCTGTTGTATTTTAAATAACAGAAAAATAAAAAAAAATTAAGTCGGTAAGTAAGCAATTAAAAAAGTACGTACCTATTCGAAAAGTGCAATTGTCATCTATTTATTTCATTTTTGTAAGTACCTAAGTGCTGAAAATGCTGCAACTTTTTTGAGTAGGTACATTCTTGCTTTCCATAAATAGAACATTAAAAAAAACACTTGATCACAATTTATGGTTAATTAATGCAGGATTCCGGCTGACAGAATTTGTGACACCTACTGTGACATGTGTCCGAGCAGCCTTTCAAAAACATTATTGTAAGCTAAAAAGGGAAATTCCCAAAAACCATATTTTACTGAATGAAACGAAAAATTCTAAACTTGGATATAGGGACATTTTATATCAAACGAAAGCAAATTTAATGTTACAGCTTATGGCTATATCATTTGATAGTTTTGCCATTTAAAAATTTCGAAATTTAAACCTCTACATTTTTGAAGGTTCATAATGTTACTGAAGACGAACTTAAGAAGCTAAGACCGCTTTCAAGCGTTTGAAAGATAGCCCAAAGCTACCTTAATTACATGCTAAATTTACAAAACCAAAGGTTGAAAATTGGTTGTGGGGTGATTTTTCAAAACAAGTGCTGCAAAAGTAATTTTTCACAAAATTACCAATATCTTCTAAACCATTCGCTTCAGATGAAAACATGATTAATGAATGTTACTTGGAATTCATCATAGAATCCCATAAAATAAAGGATGTTCCATTTAAAAAAAACCTATGTTTGTGTTCTTACTCCATAGTGGGACAGCCTGTATACAGGATTGTATTTTTAAAATGTGCCTCATTTGACCCTCTGTAACAACAATTTTCCCTATCTCTAACAGCAATGGAGTTATCGACCGAATACAGACAATTGGGATACCCTCTATATTTATGAATATTTGGCTGCGGACTGCGGCGAAAACCTACTCCGACGTGGACATTTCGCTACTTTTTAGCATTTTTCGGCTAAACTATCAAACGGACAAAAAATCACTCTAAGTAGGTAATCTAGAATATTCCTCGTAAAGTTCTACATTAAAAAGTCTTTTCATCATTTTGCTTATCCTCACCTAATTCTTGCAAACGACGTCCGATAAGTTGAGGGTTGTTTTTCGCTCGCACCGCACAGAAAATCAATCTAGAGGTACCCTCAACTTCGGACGTCGTTTGCAAGAATTAGGTGGGGATAAGCAAAATGATGAAAATGACTTTTTAATGTAGAATTTCACGAGGAATATTCCTGATTAGAGTAATTTTTTGCCCGTTTGATAGTTTAGCCAAAAAATGCTAAAAACTAGCGCCATGTCCACGTCTGGGAGTAGGTTTTTGCCAAGAGAGGGATTAAGTTGGCGGCCCTTCATTTCAAGGCCCATCAGCAGTCCGTAGCAAAAATTTCATAAATATATACCTAAATATGTTCTACTAAAAAATCTAATTTGACTCTTCTACAATTTCGGACGTCGTTTGAGAGAATTAGGTGGGGATAAGCAAAATAATCATGAGAAATACCTGCTTTAGATTAGAACAAATTTTTTGTCAGATGGATAGATGTCATACGTTTGAGGGTGGTTTTCGCCAAATAAGGGATGAAGCGCACACTTGGGGGGTGGGAACTTTTCGGCCCTTCATTTCAGGTGCCAACAGGAATCCGTAGCCAAAATTTCAAAAATATATAAATTATTTCTTCTATTCGTCTCTTTTAGATCTAATAAGACTGGACTAATAATTTACCTTTAAACAAGATTTTACTAATATCGGTCTCGGTCAGTTAATTGAGTGGAATCGATGAAAAAAGATGGCGTTTGAAAAATCGCAATTCGGTGAAGGATAAGGCGATGACTATCTATCTCTGAGGTTGTGAGAGCCGGTCCTGTTTGCACGTATAGAAGGATGATTTATTCCGGTTGGATCGTGAATGTCGTGAAGCGCGTCTCGGTGTAAGGCGGCTGTTGTGGCTGCTTGGTCGAAGCCGTGGTAACGAGATACCGGGGTGGTCCAGCCTTCACCTGTCCTGATCTCCTGTCCGCGACGCTAAGACCACGATGGCACCATTGGAAAACGCAAAAAACTCCATGGAATCGATGAATGGGACGAATATTTAATGCGAATTTCAGATGGAAAGATAAAAGAAAATGATAAATTTATTATTTCTGATGGACTTGCGAGCTGACCTCGGACGAAATCGTTGAAATGCCGCTTTTTAAGCGCCCTTGAATAATAAGACATAATCCTATAATAGAGTATTATTTAATGAGTGTATAATGTAGGCTATATTGCACGAGGATGAACTTTATAATACGAGCCGTAGACGAGTATTATAATCATCCGAGTGTAATATAGTCATTATACGCGAATCAAAGACTACATTCTTAATCTACACTAATAGTTTTCGACAACCAAAATGCGAATTATTTAATTTAACACTAAAAAACCTGCTATACAAAACAATGTGAATCGAATAAGGAGGCCCCAAGGAAGCCCTAACATGGGGATGCTAGTAGGCATGGAGTCCTAACAAGGGGGCTCCATGGGGGCGAGGCAGTAACAAGGAGGGACCCATGGAGGTGAAGTGCTAAGCGGGGTGCCCTTGAGAGCGAAGCGCTAGCAAAGGGGCCCCCTTGCGGGTGTGAGGCCCTCAGGACCTTTCATGGAAGCACGAGAGCCATACTCCAACAGGCAACAGAATACGAATAACCTCACGCGCGCACCAGTTGAAATAAGGTATTTTTTTCAACAGTTTTCATCAGCCATTTTTACAAAATAACTAACATTATGCATTTAGTGTTGCATACATTATGCGTATATTATTATTATTGCGTATATTATTATATTATTATATTAATAGTTTTTAATAAACCCTATTATATGATCAAACACTATTGTTATAGGAATTAGGAGTAAAGTAACCTTCTGTTCCTATACCTAAACCAAACCCATATAGGAATCAATAGAATCTTTAACAAATCTGCAAAGATCTATCAGAATTTTATGAAATAAGAAAGTAAATTTATTTTTGGCTATAGCTTTGTTATTATTGAACCGATTTTGCCCAATTTTGGACTGGATGTAGTCAAAAGATGAGGCTTTTACAGTCAACCATCATTTTCCAGATGGCGCCAGCAACAATTTTTTTGTTGGTATATTTATTACAAGGCCATTTTTTGATTGGCTATAGTTGAAGCATCTGTGAACAGTTCAAAATAAAAATAGTGTAAGGCTGATGCTTTTCTCTTCCAAAGCAACTTTACAAAATTTTATTCCGAACGTTCTTGATTAATTTACAATTTTTTTTATTTCTCTACCGATCTTGGCAAAATTTTCCGGATCTCTAGTGATACTATAAATCTTTCACAAAATAACGTTGCTTTACCAGGTATTTACATCAAGTGCTGTAGTTACGAAGTATTAAATAGTTATTTTCACTCTTGAATTGAAAAACACTGAAAACTTTTACACTTTTCTGTAATTGTTAAACAATCCACTAATGTCTGTCCGGGATCCACACGACCGGGATTCACCCTATTTCCATCATTGTTGTCAACAATGAATCGCCATGGAAATCGGGTGAATCTTGGTCGTGTGGATCCCGGACAGAGTATAGTTATTGTTCATTAATTGGATTTTGGATACAAAACGATTCAGGTATGCGGAATGATTTCCACCTTCAGCTTACTTCGGTAAAAAGTTAAAAAAAACCATAAAAAGATCTGTAACTCGCCTTCATATTTCAGAAATCCATACGGACGAGGAATATAAAAGTTGTTAGATTTTGAATTCCGGATGGATCTAACAATCAACTTGACAAGTAGAAGCCTCCAATTTCGGTATATAAAAATAAAAGTTCATTATGACAATGAAACTTCATATTCACAGAGCCTACCATTATGTATTTAGTGTTGCATACCTACATTATGTTTCTATTTTCATACGTGCATGGTTGTAAACAATATTTTATCCATTTTTGGCGAAATAATAAGGGTAGAAGTGAAATATTTCCCAAATTGACTTATAAACCACCAAAAATCTAGTCAACGCAAACGAAGATTTCGACAATTCACTAGGATATTGATGAGAGAAGACGAGAAGATAGAAACTCCAAAATACCAAAACTTCTTCAGTCTAAGTGTCATCTGCCATCAATTATTGTTATTGATTGAAGAACAATTCTGTTAATAATACTTATACAGCTTGTCCGGAAATAACGATATTATATTTCTGGGGGTGATTCTGCAGCTCAAAATATGAAAAGAAGTTATTATAAACATGTGTCCAGAAATCGCTCCTAAGGGGGCTAGGGCCCCTGAAGGGGGCACTCAAAATTCGATTTTTATTTAGTCAATTATTAAGTTTTTGCTTATTATCTGACATCATCAATCAACATTAGATTTACTTTAGTTATCAATTTTTAAAATCCGTTCAGTTTTGTAATTTAGGCTTTTTTATGTAATTTTAGTCAGGAAACCACAGTTTTTTTCACGCCTCTGGTTGAATCTGCTTTTGGTAGATATCATAAACGGTTCCTGATTTATTCGATAAAAACCGAATTTTAGGCGCCCCCTTCATAGGGCGGTAGCCCCCTTTAGGAACGATTTTCGGACGCATGTTTACAGTAACTATTTCTCATATTTTGAGCTGCAGAATCACCTCCCGAAATAAATATCTCATCGTTATTTCCGGACACCTCATGTCCTCTCCAATTTTCGCTAATCTCACTTATATCGTTATACACGGTGTCCCAGAACGCTCGGTCCACATATCAATGGATTATTTAGCATTAAATTCTAAGGCGGTCCATAGTTATGAGATTTAAGAGGACCAATCAGATTTTAGATATGAATTGCTTCATGAGGTAATTTAATGTTAAATGCAGTATTTCCTAGGTAACAAGACACTATCAATAAAAATTTATATTGTTGTATCTTGTTAGCTAGGAAATACTGCATCTAACATTGAACTATATACACCTCACGAAGAAATTCAGAGCTGAAATCTGATTGGTCCTCTTAAATCAATTATAAATGGAGAACTATTGGACCCTGAAAATTTTCAAAAACACGGATCGACTCAGAATTTAATGCTGCTATTAAATTCTGCACGGACTCTGTTATCGCCTGGTATGGCTGGGCATTTACATATTTCTAAGCTGTACCTATAAATACATTTTTAATTCCCGAAGCAATGCTTTCTTCATGCAGTTTTGTTTGTTCAGCGACAGTAACTGGATCCGGAGATCCGGTGCAAATAACTCCTAGTAATAGTTAATTTGAGCGTTTAATAGCATATCATCAATTTTTAGTAATTAAGACTATCATTATTTTTCTAACGAGGCTTGTCGGAGCGCTCCAAGTCCTTATGCCATTTCTAAGGTAAATTCCATTCATTAATAGCGCTTTTACATTGTACTTAAATTCCATTATTACCATCATAATCTTTCTTCTTATTACATTTGTAAGGAGATTAAAATATACCCTTTTCAATAAGAATCATAATTTGTATTAAGTGCAGCATATCAGTTATACCAGAGATATATACTTAGAATACTTCTTGATAATTGTGAATGGAACGAAATTACGCAGAAATGCAGATGTTCAAGACCTGAAAAACATCTGTTTTGGGAGATTCATTAAAAAACTTTTCTCGGAAACTTTCGGCTTCATGCTACATAGTTTTTATAATGGGTTATTGGTGGATTAGATACCGAATGTCTTATTGAAAAGAAATTTGAATTATTATCACTAGGAAAAATTCCAGACTAATGTTAGTACCTACTAAATAGATACCTCCTTACTACTTACATCAAAAGAACCATAAAGAAACTCTTTCTCAATGTACCTATACAGGGTGTTTTGCAACCGAGTGTAAGTTTTTTAACATTAGATTGCCCATCAAAAATGGTGACGATTGGCACAAAATTGTTTAGGTCGAAGTCGTCTAAGGAAGTTAGGGCTTTACCATAGGGAGCAGTTTTTCTTATTTGGATATCTCTAAAACCACTCATTAAATAAAAAAATACCAAGAATAGTAAAAGTTGCAGTTTAAGCTGCTCTGTACAACAGGCACCACCATTTTTAAAATGCGTGACCTTGAAAAATTTTCCAGTTACCTCAGGTACTGATATCTCTAAAACCACGCATTAAATCAAAAAATACCAAGTATAGTAAAAGTTGCAGTTTGAATTGCCCTTTCTAACGGACACCACCATTTTTAAAACGCGTGACCTTCAAACATTTTCCGGAAGAAAAATGTCAAAAGTGTCTCCGTTTTCTGGGGATCCCGTGGTCATAATCCAACGAAATTCCCCATGTAGATGTATAGTCACTGGCTACTAGTGTCCAACAAATTTCATTGAAATCCGTTAATCCGTTCCTGAGATAACTAAGAAAAAGTGCTCCCGATGGCTGACTTTAAAGCCCTATAACTTCCTTAGGAGACGACTTCGACCTAAACAATTTTGTGCCAATCGTTACCATTTCGATGGGCAATCTGAGGTTAAAAAACTTACAAGCGGTTGCAAAACACCCTGTATAGTGAGCTTTGAAACTTAAAGTTGACTCTGTGTCAAAATAATGTTTTGTTTGGCACACATGTCAAAGAAAAAGACACAAAATGACATGCATCAGTTTCAATTCCAAAGCCCACTGGGAATATTTCATTACACAGTGAAAAAATTCAAAATTTACGATCGAGATTTCTTTTGGGCAGGATTAACCCTGGAAAGGTGCGTAGTAAATCATTTGCAAAGGGGATTTCGCATAAGTCACCAATTAAAACGTCGCGCATGCATTTTCGCTTTTGAGGACTGAGATAAGAAGCGCCTCGAGGATTCCGATGATGCGCTTAATATTACAGTATGGAGAAAAGTTCGAGCAATAATTCATCAGATAATTATAAAATTAGGTGGTAGTATCCGTTTCATAAATCTTTGATATGATAATAGTGTAATCGAGCCCAATAAAATTTCGTCTGAGCCAGTGAGATATCAACTTGAAAATTAATCGCTTGAAATGATTGCAACTTGTAATTATCATAAAACAACGGATATATACGAGTGGACGAGTGAAGATGTTATAACCAGTCAAGAAAATCAAGCGTCACATATTAATTAACCTGACTGGATTGGTTCTTGAACGGCGCGAAAAAATTTATACGACCGTCTACAGAGAAACGATCGTTTCTTCAAAAACTACCATTAAAATAATTTATCGCAAAAAGTTACCATTAATATAGGAGCATCCGACAGACGAGTAATTCCACGACCATTAATTTCGTATTCACATCTAGTGTCGTTGGGGTCACGTGGCTTTAACAACCAATAACAATTAGCCACAGATTCGCTACATTAACAACCCGTAACCAAAACGAAAAGCGTTTTTTCGCAAGTCACCCACTATAACACCCTCTCTGTCAACGTTTCGGGGATACCCACGAGAGGGAAAGAGCAGGGAACAGTTGGCGAAAAACCCATAAAAATTTGTCACGTCGAGGGTGGTTCCACTGGAGGGATGCGGATGTGACGCAACAATTACAATCTCTGACGCTGCGAGGATATGTATTTCCGGGACAACTTCCCGATTTTTTTCTATATCTTGTTCTAGATCTAGACACTTGATTTAATAGTCGTAAATTTCACTGTTTAGGTGCGTTTTACCCCAATTTCGTTTGCTCAGGTGCCCCTCTAACGAACTTAATATTAATAAATACAGAATTAAATGCGGGTTTTCGGACCCATGCAGAATAGACCAAGCCGTTTTATGAGGATACGATTTGATTTGTGGCTCAATAAAAACCGGGGCCCACTAATTAAATGTATAAAGTGAAGTAATTAAAAGCGAGTTCAAATCAACTTTAGGTTTCGAGAATGTCTACTCTTTTATTATTAGGTATAGGTTCTCTGTTAAGTGATAGGGTAGTATTTTTAAATCACCCGCAGTATTTTAATGCACTCTTTTTTACAAATAAATGCAAATTATATTGAGTATTCAGGAGTAAATTCTTAGTCAATCCGTGTTTTTGAAAATTTCCAAGGTCTAATAGTTCTAGAGTTATGAGAGATTTGAGAGGACCAATCAGATTTAAGCTTAGATGCACTATTATATTGTTGTGTCTTGTTATACCTAGGAAATAGTGCATTTAACATTAAAATAATATAGCAATTCAGAGCTAAGTCTGATTGGTCCTCTTAAATCTCTACTTATAACTCGAGGACTCTGGAAATTTTAAAAAACACGAATTGACTCAGAATTTAAGACTGAATACTCCATTAAAATTTGGTGCGATCGTTCTGAGACACCCTGTATCAACTTCAAGATCTTGAAATGTAAACCTCTATTTTTCGCACTATACCGAACGTAAGAAAGAGCTTAAAATTCTGCTTGTAAAAAATGGATTGATTCACATTGACAAAAAAATAGTCAAAGACACGCTATATGTATAGTAGAAACTACTGAAGATATCGAGATTAAATTTTACGCACACCCACACGCTCAGTGACCACCTTGTGATCGACTGATTTCTTTATATTTAGATTTATACGTTTATATGTCAGCTCCAGTACATTTACTGCATTAGCGGAGAAAAAGTATGTTTTCCGAGCGCTTGAAGATGAAACAAAATATTATCCAGAAGAATTGTTGGCAATAAGAAGATCTACGAAAAAGTAATTGTGTTTGTATTTCAATTGTTGTGAAAATCGGTTTTCGTGATTATGGTGGAATATTCTTCATAGACGCGTATGCGTATACCTATATGCTGATGCCCCGGAATTTTTGGCCAAATCTTTTCTTAGTCAACCATTTTTCTATTTATTATTTTTTAGCCGGTAAATTCCATGACGGGGTGCTACAAGACGTATTTAATAATTGAAGTGGCCCTTTCACATGGATTTAAGGAACAACTCCCAGCTCAAATCTGCTGAATCTTGTTTAAAAAAATATTCTTCAATTTCCATTATTCAGGTCTATGTCTGTTATTAATTTTAAAGAATATTTTCAACTTAGTTATTTTTCAACTGCCTTTCAGGTCTGATAGGTAACTTAAATTTGTTTCTGTACAAGTTATAGGTACACTGTTGTTTGCCGCCTCCGAGATATCTAAGGTACTTTTCGAAACAAAATCTTTGTCTTTCAACATTTTGTTATAAAATTTACTCACAGATTCTTGATTTTGCTAAAGCGATTTTTTGGAATAGGTAACTGTCAATTCCGAAGTCTTTTAAAAAATCGCTATTTATACAAATCATCTCTCATCTTTTGCCTTGAAAATTTTAAAAATACCTACTATGTATACCTAAACTACGGCGTGAGTTAAGAATATTACTGAATTATACTCGAAGAATTACTGCACTTGCCCTGCGGGATCGTAAATAAATATCAACTTTACCAAATTGCTGTATATAAAAAGAATGCAGATAAATAAAATCCTCTTTCATCGCCTATAACTTAAGGATCCTAGAGCTTTCATCTGAATTGTTTTCAAAATTTAGTTTTCTCCACAGGCATACATTCCTGAAGGTACTTTAGGTAGGTAGATACTGTTCCCATATTTTTCCCGCTAAGCAATTTTCTCACAAAATATGATAAAAATGACAATGAGCGGTAAAGAAAGAATGTACTCTTGTTTGAAGTCGCTACAACGCATCGTTTTCGAATAAAATGGTTCTAAAAAAAAATGCAGCAGAGAAGCGGCTGGAACCTCCCCATCACGTGGATCTTTGTATTCTGTGTAGATAGTAGTCAATTCAACAGAATTTTTTTAATCCTTGACTAATTTCGCAATTTTCTGACAAATACCGACATCACCTCGGACATCACCCATCACATTTGACAATATGTTCCTTTTAAGGTTAATCTTTTGTCACCTTTTTGACAATAACTGCCACTTTATGTCATCCACTGTCAGCCCGCTCCCTTTTATTGAGAAAGAATTTTTTCTCTATTTTCTACTGAAATGGCCGAAACTGTGAACACATTTTTAGAACCAGAATTTGATTGCCTTTCTAATGGCGACATAAAAAATGAGGTCTTGTATTTAAAATTTTAAGTTGATATGTTTAAATGGGACTTCCCGTGGGCCAATTGCTTTCAAAAGCCTTTCAGGTCTTCAACGGGTCACCCGATCTCCATGTACCAAATTTCAGCCAAATCGATTCAGTAATTTGGGCTATAATGTATTTTTACTGTTATTATAAAATTTCGCTTTTTTGAACCAAACAGCGCTAAATGCGAATTAATTTTGTCCTATTTAAAACCAGAATTTGAAGACCTTTCTGATAGTGACAATAAATCTTTCAAAAACTTGTTTTTAATGGTCAAATGAAAAAATAATTTTAAATTTGGAAATTGGTGTGCCAAAACGGCACTTTCCGTGAGTCGATTGAATTCAAAATTTGTTCAGCTCTTCGACGTGTAATGCAATCCCCATGTGCAAAATTTCAGCCAAATCGGTTCAGGGGCTTGGGCTACCGCGATTTTAAAGTCCGATAAAAATCAATTTTTTTTTTATTTTTGGTCAAAAGGGCACTAAGAATGAATACACTTTTAGAAGCAGAATTTGAAGGTCTTCCTTATGGTGAAGTGAAAAATGGGGGTTTGCATTTAAAATTTAAAAGTTGATGTGCCAAAATGGCATTTCCGGTTGCACGATTGGCTTCAGATCTAAGTTAGGTTACGAGAAGCCTATGTTCCAAATTTCAACTAAATCGGTCCAGTAGTTTTGGCTGTGGCGTGATTACAAACGAACGTACGAACGTACGAACGTACGTACGTACGTACGTACATACACACAGACACATTTTAAAAACCCCTTTTTTGGGTTCCTGAGACCTCAAAACGTGAAGATCTGGTGCTATCTCAAATTCGAAAATTTTAGTGATTGCAGTAACCTCCCATTTTTTTAAAATTGTGATGGGGTTGGGGAGGTTAAAATGCTCAGAAATTAAATGAACATTACCTATATCAACGGCGCGGAGAAATTGATGATTTTCGTTCACTAATCACACCCTATTCACACTCTAATCTGATAATGTACCCAAAATCCAGCAGTTAATAAAGACAAAAGGAATCTTTGCATTTCAAATTTTAAAGTTTATATGCCAAAATGGCAATTCGCGTGGACCGATTGCTTTCAAAAGTATCCCAGTTCTTCAGCGGGTCACACAATCTCCATATATCAAATTTCAGCCAAATCGATTTAGTAATTTGGACTGTAGTGTGTTTTTAATGTTTCCACCAAATTTCGGTTTATTTTTTGCCTAAAGGGCACTAAGTATAAATGCATTTTGCTTTACTTAAACCAGAATTTCAAGGTCTTTCTGATGGTGATAATGAATTTTTCAAAAACTTGATTTAAATGGTTAAATGAATACAGTTATAATGCAAAATTGATGTGCCAAAAATGGCACTCGCCGTGGGTTGATTGCTTAAAAAAACCTTTAGGCTCTTCGACGGGTAATACAATCTTCATGTACATACAAAATTTAAGCCAAATAGGTTCAATGGTTTGGACTGTACCGTGATTTTAAAGTACGTTATAAATCTCGAATTTTTTAGATTTTTGTCAAAAAGGCACTAAGAGTGAATACATATTTGGAAGCAGAATTTGAAGGCCTTTCTTATCGTGACATCAAAAATGGAGGCCTTGTATCTAAAATTTTAAAATTGATATGCCAAAAGGGCACTTCCCGTGGACCAACCGCTTCCAATTGCTTCAACTCGTCAACGGGTCACCTAATGTCCGTGGCTCTAATGCATTATTAGTATTTTTACAAAATTTCGAGTTTTTATCCAAAGGGCACTAAATGCGAATGAATTTTATCTTATTTATAAAACTAGAATTTGAAGACCTTTCTGATGGTGACAATAAAATTTTCAAAAACTTGTTAAGACGGTAAAATGAGAGAATGTTTAGATTTGAAAATGGATGTGCCAGAACGGCACTTTCCGTGTGTTGATTGCCTCCAAAAAAATTTTAGCTGTTCGGCGGGTAATACAAGCTCCGTGTGCAAAATTTCAGCCAAATGGTTCCAGAGGTTTCGGTTGTATGGCGTTATTAAAGTACGTCAAAAAATCTCGAATATTAGAATTTTTGTCAAAAAGGCACTAAGCGTGAATGCATCTTTAGAAGCAGAATTTGAAGGCCTTTCTTATGGTGATGTGAAAAATGGGGGTTTGCATTTAAAATTTAAAAGTTGATGTGCTAAAATGGCATTTTCGGTTGCACGATTGGCTCCAAAAGCTTTTCAGATCTAAGTTAGGTTACGAGATGTCTATGTTCCAAATTTCAGCCCAATCGGTCTAGTAGTTTTGGCTGTGGCGTGATTACAAACGAATGTACGAACGTACGTACGTACATACACACAGACACATTTTAAAAACCACT
The DNA here is from genome assembly GCA_963924575.1 of Pycnomerus fuliginosus. Classification (NCBI taxonomy): domain Eukaryota; kingdom Metazoa; phylum Arthropoda; class Insecta; order Coleoptera; family Zopheridae; genus Pycnomerus; species Pycnomerus fuliginosus. The sequence continues at coordinate 12,853,433 of OZ004625.1, read as the reverse complement.
TTTTTGAGTTCCTGAGACCTCAAAACGTGAAGATCTGGTGTTATCTCGAATTCGAAAATTTTAGTGATTGCAGTAACCTCCCTTTTTTTTAAGTGGTGAAGTGGAGTGGGGAGGTTAATAGTTTCAAAGATGGCAAACATTGTGGAGGAAAGATTTTATTTTATTTATGAAATTAGGTACCTACAAATAAGTGACGAAAAAACATTTAATGTACGTAGTTACTACTGTTAATGATTGTTGGCATTTGAAATTTTAAAGTTGGGGTTGACCGGGGAGGAGGGGGGGTTTATAAATTTTCGCCAAACAGATTTAAGTGTCCCCCTCGAAATAAAAATCAACCTGTTCGAGCGATTTTTCCTCAGATGAGCCATCAGAAAGGAAAAAGTCTGGTGGCCCTCTGCAAACAAGAGAATTAGTAATAGTTGCCAATAACTCGAAAACGAATAAAAATAACCAACATGTTCGTATTACAAAAAATATTCGCTTATAAATTCTACATTACACTAGTTGAAAATATACTGGCTGTTCTATTTGAAAAAGTTGAGAAAAACATCTTCAAAATTCTCAAATTTTGGAAATAAATTTTGAACACCCTGGACATAGCGAAATAACGAAAACAAGACCAGAGCTTCCTAAAAGCCTGTACAACATAGTCCTTATTTTATTTTCGTTTAAAAACTGCACCCGTGTAAATGGAGAATTTTTAAGTAGAGTGATGTAAACTCCAATTTTTTTCAAAAATATTTTTTTGTTCCCAAACCACATACTTAACAGCCGTAATAGTTTAGGGACGAGCAAAGGCTCCTAAAGGGGCTGCAAATATGCTAAAATATACCGGGCATTCCATTTAAAAAATGTCAACTTCGACCTGCTAAAGATTTTTAGGCCAGCCTGTACATTTTAAAATAATTTCCTGAAATGCACCCTCATTTATAGTTTAAGAATGCACTTGAAATAAATTGCTAACAGAAATAGTTTAGGCGCGCTAAAGAACGCCGACGCACTGTTGCAGGACCCTGTATATCTCAATATAATGACTTATTATCTCAATATATTGACATAAATAAGAGAGTAGCGTGACCCATACGCCCTTTCGTACTTATGCATTGAAAATGCACTTATGATTTTTTCGCAAAACAAAATCCGGAATTTCCACGGATTTTTATTATAAATAATGGTGTATCAGTTTGATTGGGTTTTGTTTGCGGAGCCATAACGAGATGAAGTAATAAGGTTTCTTTTAAGACGATCGAAGAACAAAAAAGTTCTCTATTATCGCATAAAAAGGAGAATGGGTTATTGTGATACACCGCATTACTTTTTTTCCGTTAATTAGCATTCAAGTTAATTGGATGATGAAGAAAGAGGCGAGGTGTTCGTCGTGATTGTGCCGGAAAAATCGATCGGGCTTGATGGGGCCGTTGACAGCAAATCCCCTCTTTGAAAAAGGACCATTCAAGTTTCTAAATAACGATGACAAGCCCAGTGCCATCATGTTTGCCGTAATGTATGAACAACACCTTCAATGTAAACGTTCAACGTTAATTAGAATTTACTATTAACACGTTTTGTAAAACAAGCGCAGAGTTTAAAGCCGGCTACCGCCGTTCCAGTTGGCGATCAATCAGTCAATCGTCCGCGCATGTGTACATGTTCTTCTCGCAGACAATCTCTATAGATGTCACTCCTTTTTTTGCCATCCAAGAGTTTAATTTCTTACATGTCTCCAGTGCAATTGTCACTCTACTTTCTGCCCAAGACCGCCATCATGTTAACCATAAATTCGAGGAAGAACAATCGAAGATGTTTCAGGACTTGACAAACCGTTTATGGTCTAAAACGACTTTAACCAAGAATGGAAAAATTCCTTCATTTAACCATTTTCGGGGCAAAAATTTCGATTTCTCAACTCATTAAGCGGCAGTTCACGCTCCCTTTGGAAAATACAAGGCGAGTGTGTTCATAGGGGGCGCCAGTGATGGCGGCGCCGCCAAACACACTTCCGGCGCTCTAACAGCTCCGGATATCTCAATGTTTACCTGTTGTGGAAATTCCATCATCGTTTTAAAGGCGGCTGTTTTAGTGCCGCAGCAAAATGCCCTGGTACTCTTGTCCTTAATTATTCGCTCGCTCGTCTATAGTCTGTCCGTCGGATAACTTGAGAACGGATTGAGATAACGAGCTGAAACTTGCTGTGCAGTTGTGTTTCCCTAAATACTCGGCGGGGATCGGACCAAGGGGGTGGGAGTCAGGGGTGTAAATAAAACCGAAAAACTATTAATTGCAATAACTCGAGAACTAGTGGATGTATTTTGCTGAAACTTGGTATGCACGTTGGACCCTCAAGTATGTTGAAAGTGAAGGGATACTAATTTCGGGGGATGAAATTTAGGGGATGAAAGCCACAAAAAATATAATAACTCCATAAGGGTTGCACGCAGCTGTTGGAAACTCAACGTACAGGGGTGGGTAATTTTTCGATGTAAACAGTAAAAGATACGGAGTCGGTTAAATTACAGAAAAGTTGCGCTATTTGTTGCTGATTAAGAATCTGAAGAGAGTTCTCCGATATCTTGATTAGTTCCTGAGTTATCACAAAAAATCTGAAAATTGCAAATTTAAAGAAAAATTAATATAATATCTTCCTAGCGATTAATGTTATTCAAATGAAACTTGGAACTTTTATATTTTTGACAGCTGTCAATCAAATAGCATCAACAGAAATTTTCTAGGCCCTCTAAATTTTGAATAACGACAGTCAACTTTTGATTCTTTTATGGCCGCCATATTGAATTTTGACACCATCAATTGCACAAAAAATTTGGCTTTTCAAAAATATACTCAACATAAACTTTTTTGACAGATATCAGAATTTGAAAATTGGTAGGAATAATTTGCAAAATCAGTTTAAACTTAGATGATAAACAATTGCAAAAAAGTACGCGGACTTCTTCAATCTCTTATAACATGTAAAAACAATTGAATTCAACAGTAGTAAAATACGTCTTGCAGTCGTGTAACTCGGGCTTTCACATATTTTTTTTTTTAAAGTCCATGTTGATTACATGTTTGAACAGCTAATTTTTCTGTGTATCCGACGATGTTAAAATTCAATATGATTCTCTTCAGATTCTTAATCGCCAAGAAATAGCCCAACTATTCTGTAATTTAACCGACCCTGTATCTTTTACCGTTTAGGAGATGCCAATGGTGAGCATCGAAAAATTACCCATCCTGTATATTTGTGACATCTTGCGGGGGATGCGTTTTTCGTAAAATCGAACAGGTGGGGTGGAAATTAGGGGTTGCATCTCGAAATTCCGCTTAATAAGTATTATTGGTCGAAATTGACGTCATTCTATAACTTACCTAGAGATGTGAGTTTTCATGAAAAGTACATTTGTTGAAACTTTTCATGAAATTTTGAAAAGTTTCAAAAAAAAATTAAAAGTTGTCCTACAGTAGTATAAAGTATTCTGGAGAATTAAATAAATCTACAACAGCTGAATATAGTCCAGGGGCTCATAACAGAATTTTCGGGTATCATAGTATTCTGCTGCAGACCCCTATTACTTTACATTTCCAGTCTTGGAGATAGCATAGGACCAATTGGCATGCATGTACAGTGGATGTACTTGTTAGGAGGAATTTTTAAAATCATCATTTTTGACAACAAAAAAATATTACAGTATTCTGTCTGAAAGTTGTACCGATCTTTGAATAGGAAGAAATCATCCGATAGATTTAATTGGCATTAACTTCGAGTGGATGGAAGGGGTCGGCAGCGTGGGGTGAAATGAGCTCATTTAAAGCATAGTGGGGTATCATAGTATTCCTGCTGCCATTTGGCACACAACCTTATTTTAGCCTACATTAATAGAATATAATATTGGCATTCACCTAGGGTGGATGAAAAGCTCGCTAACTTAATTTAAAGATAGGCGTCACCACGATGACTTGGGTATAATAGTATTTCGCATGCCCTTTGATTTTTAGGTTATATAGTCTGTGTACAACACAAAAATATAATTGGCATGCAAATTCATAGGATGCATACGCTGGCATGCTCGAAAAAAATTCTTTTTATTGAAGTAAGTTTTAAGGCGGATTGTATAAAAAATTGACAATCTGTGCGTCGAATCCAAGCATCAAATCACTTCGCTACGGTTTTGTGCCGTTTATACACCGTCCATACGGTAGGTACACGGTACACGAGGTGCCGTCATTATTTAACTTAAAAAATGTTTTTCATCGCTAAAATGACATTTTTTGAAAAAATGCACTAAGGTTTTCGATCCGGCAATGCAACACCTATCAAATTCGATAATAATAATAAGTATGCTAATAAAAATTCTAAAAGTGAAACGTAAATTTCCAAGAAATGGCATTTAGGTTTTTGATCCGTCAAAGCAACAGCTATAGAATTCAGTAGTAAGAAAATGCTCTCTTGGTAAGAAAAATTCATAAACCGGGGCCTTTTGCCACTAAAAGACATTTTTCGAAAAAAATGGCACAAAGGTTTTCCACCCGATGAAATATCAGCTATCAAATTCAATACTACAAAAATGGCAGCAGAGAAGCTTCTGGAACCTCCCCAACGCGTGGGTCTGATTTCCGTGACTTGTGCTTAAGATTTTAAAGTTGATATGCCCAAATGGCACTTCCCGTGGACCAATTGCTCCCAAGAACCTTTCAGCTCTTCAACGGGTTACCTAACCTCCATGTACCAAATTTCGGGCAAATCGATCCAGTAGTTTGGGCTGTACCGCGATTGTAAAGGTCGATAAGAATTTCAATATTTCAGATGTGATAAAAATGCATAAAAGGTACAGTAGCTCGGCGGCGTACCCCAAGGGGAGGGGGGTCCGCCCCCCCAAACCTCCTTCGTATTCCAGATATTTTTATTTGCGCGCCTTAATGCACGCGATGCAAGAGTGTGTTGCCTGTGATTACTTACTTTACCCAAATTTAAAGCGTAAAACGGCAAGTTCCTTTTAAAATCAATTTCCAGCAAGAAAAAAATTATTTTAACTTAGATTTTTTTAGAATCAATTTTTTTCAAACTTTCACATCGTATGCAGATTAAATTACCTTTCTAATGAGCGGTCACATGACCTCTCGTGCCATATACATTTTTGACTTTTATGTCATAACTTCGAAATTTCAAGGTCACAGCGCATTATGTCAACGGAAATCGGTTTAGTTTCTCGACTAATGCTCCCGTTTCAAATTTGAAAGCTCTAACTTAAGTGGTTCCAGAGATTCAGGGTGTTGGGGGCGGACTTTTGGTCCTGACTGTATATCGGGTTACATCCACTCCATTTGAATGCCAATGTCATAATCACTTCTAATGCTACCATATCTACTTATTCTCAAAACCTGAGCTGGAATACTATTATACCCAAGTCATCGTGGTGACGCCTATCTTTAAATCAAGTTAGCGAGCTTTTCATCCACCCTAGGTGAATGCCAATATTATATTCTATTAATGTAGGCTAAAATAAGGTTGTGTGCCAAATGGCAGCAGGAATACTATGATACCCCACTATGCTTTAAATGAGCTCATTTCACCCCACGCTGCCGACCCCTTCCATCCACTCGAAGTTAATGCCAATTAAATCTGTCGGATGATTTCTTCTTATTCAAAGATCGGTACAACTTTGAGACAGAATACTGTAATATTTTTCTGTTGTAAAAAATGATGATTTTAAAAATTCCTCCTAACAAGTACATCCACTGTACATGCATGCCAATTGGTTCTATGCTATCTCCAAGACTGGAAATGTAAAGTAATAGGGGTCTCCAGCAGAATACTATGATACCCGAAAATTCTGTTATGAGCCCTTGGACTAATAGGGAACATAATATAATATTAAATGGCAAAAATAGTAAGTGTATAGGTAAACAAGTTAATAAGTCAAAATAAAAGCATTAAACATTAAAATTCATCGTTGTATCCATCTTTTAAGTAGTATTTCACTTTATTTCACTGTTTTCAGTGCTCAATAGGTACTGTCGGTAATTATTCAAAAAAAGGGTCTTTCAGATTTTGAGAAAAAACACCCTTAAAGGCGCTACAAGCTACAACCCCTAACATGCAGAAACACAAAAAATACGAGAACTCAAAAACTACTCAATGTATCAAGGCAGAATTCGATGTGTTTTGACGTTCTCGGTTGACGTTCTCTTTTGACATTGACGTTGACATTGCCGGTGGATTGGTTTCCTCCCTTACCGACGGGGACACCTATATAAGATCTGTTTGACCCATATTTCCTTCTTTTCACTGCCGGCGCCGTCCTTCAGACGGTGTGGTCGGTTTTTAATTTTTTCCAACAATTTTAAGTAATGTAACCCAAATTTTTAAATTTTAATCATCTTTACATTTTAAATTTCATCGAACTCTTCACAAGTTCACCTTTTTTTATGTAACTCCGGAGAAGTACGTATTTTATAGATTATTATAAGTGTCTGTTTGTTCACGACTGAAGATGGGGCTCAATCCCCGAAACATGTATCATTCTTAATTTAACATAAACAAAATTTTTGTGGATTGACTTCGAAACTATTTTTATTCAAAATATAATTGTTGTTGAATGAAAATTGTGACGACTAGACCCCCCCTCCCCTAAGTATAAGTATGTATTTTGTTGATTTTTCATCCCTTTTCGCAATTTTTCAGCCCCCTGAGTGTTAATTTTTCAAAATTTTGTTTTTCTCTTTAACTCATTTGGTTTATATTGTCATTCTTTTTACTTTTCAACCTTCAAAATTTCTGTTTTTTCTGTTCATTTTCTAACTTTTTAATTCTGTAACAACAATTTTTTAACATTTCGTCATGTGTGCGTCTGCGGAAGCACTACTACTAGGTGCAGATTGATAAAATCTGATTCCACCAGTAGGACCAGCCGCCCCTACATACTCCCCTACATTAACGTGATAAACATCTACAGGGATACACATCGCATTGATGTACATCTTCCGGCTGTTTTTTAAGGGCGCTTCGTCCCATGTCATCTGTCGCTTTCGATAATTGCCTATCGAATGTCAGAGCCGACTAAATATCATGTCGGACAAGGCATCGGGTACCAATTAAAAACTATGAAACACACATCAGATAATCGGGCGGAATTCGAGACTTGTTTTTTCCTTGTACAAACCCCTTTTTTCGTTCACCCATGTATGAAATGAGTCGGCATCAAGTCAGGCGCTGGAACGAGCAGGGTTGCCAATCGTCTGACATAAAGTCATCTGCAGTTGAGAGGTCATCTCGGGGTCCATCCTGGTTACCTAGCAACGCCGCACACTATGATGATGGCAAGTGGCGTCCTTACACTCCGGACGAAACGATGGCAACCGACCGGAAAAATAAGTCCCGCTCCTGAGACACAAAGGGAAAATTTTTTCATCCTTGACTTAAGTCATTCTTTTCATTGGTAATTGAAGTGTCCATATTTAAAACAATGGTCCCCGACTGCGGTCCCCCTCACTAATAATCTGTTAGCTCTGACACCGACGCTATCTGCCCCATCATCCATTAACATCAAACATTGTTGGCATTTCGGAGCTGTGGCATTCTAGATATTTCGATTTTATGATTGTGACCACGGGTGAATTCGCAAATCTTAATAGAGGTAGAAAACAGAGGTATAAATATTTGGTTTTTTTTTGGTGGCGAAGGGACCGCTCCGGGGGGTTAGTTGGTTGCGTCATTAAAATATAATTTATACGAATTTTTGGAAAGGTTCGCTCTCCGGGCGACGGCAGTTTAGAAATCGTCAGCTCAACCGCAGGGACTGATTGAATGTTCGCCTCTTCAAACCGACGAAATTTACATTTTACGTCCAGATCGTTATGTTCTCAAGATTATAGGGTCAATGTTGGATGTCTCCCAAATGTTGATGGAAATTACGACTTTGATATAAAATAAAGTATGAAAATAAACGAACGGAATGAAATTGAAAGTTTGTGCAACGGCGCATGGACCAGAAATATTATATTAGATATATCCGATGGTCATAGTCATTATCTCTCGAGCCAATAATGTCAGATGTCGTTACTTTGTACACTAGAGGGGCAAATCCAAAGTGTTGTTCCGTAGCATGTGAGTTATATTAGTTTTGACAAAACTGAATAAATAGTGGACTTACGGGGGCCTGAAGAAGAACAATATAATAAACAGCCGAAACGTCGACACTTCAGTCGTATAGTTTTATTTCACTGTCCGAATCCTAATCGGTGTACACTGCACGTGCCTACAATGAAATATAAAATTAAACATATCTACTAATATTATTTATTTTTTATTTTTAGAGCCACCATTCAAAAACTTCGGACCGGTTTCGGCTGGCAATTTGAAGGTCCCGGGCTTGAAAGTGAGTCGGTCACTGCAAAGTGCCCTCGCTTTCTGGTGTTCATTTGACCATACTTCCGGTAGAGGGCGTCAAAACTCTCTATCAGTTCCTAGTAATATTAATTTTTCAGATTTTAACTTTTCATGCAGTCTGTTTTTGAAGGCGGTATTCACAATAACCTTCAAAAAGTGCCTCAAATGGTACCAAATCGCGGTACTTAGTATCCCTATCCAGTAAATTGATTATTCTGAACGTCCCCATTTATCATGAAATGAGAAATGAATTAAAATAGGCATCCATCAGTTCGATTAGGAATAGTTTTCTCTTGGGATAAATAAGCACCCAAGTAACACAAACGTATTTATAAAAGCTGCAAGAACATCTACACAGGTAATTTATAAAGGTTTAAGTTTTATAAGAAAGCTGTAAGAGCAATTACTCAGTACTTATAAAGCACTTATATACCCAAAATAGGCGCAGCTTATAAAGCAAGTTTATAAGAGTTGCACCTACAACACTTAAACAACTTAAACACTCGGTGGTTACGTTTTTACAGCATCTATACAGGTGTTACAAAGTATTTATACAGTAGAATACCTGTATTATAGCGAACTTTAATACAGCAAAAATGTGTCAATTGGACAGTAATATAAAACATTTTAGCTGTATATCTACTGTACAAAGATACCAATTTGTTTTATTAATAATTATTCATCAATATGGGCTTCCATCTTTAACAGGGAGCTTTTGTTATAGTACAAATAAATTTTAAAATACACTGACTGTCAAAATTTGCATCAGAAGGCAGAATCTAGGTGCGAAGAAAATTTTACTGTATAAATATACTTCAAAACTCGTAAATCTAACAATGCCCCTCGAAAATTGTGCGGATTTTGTGGTCTTTAAAAAAAAAATAAAAAAATTAAATCAGCAGGCGGAGACCAAAATAAAACTGACAATTAATATAGTATGTCCTTGTTATCAGAAAAAAGTATATTAAGCAAATTCACGGAATTTACGACAATATTTTTAAATAATTTGCTTGATTTTACTGCAATAGCAAAATGGCCGTCACCATATTCCACTCATTGAGTCCAAAAAATATGGCCGTTGCGAACAACGCAGGTAAATTAATTTATAAAGGCATTGAATACAGGTAAAAACCTCAAACAGAGCATTATACCTTTATAAGACATTTTTAAAGTATGCGCCTTACTAGTGTAATACAACATTTATAAAGACTCTTTTTAAAGCCTGCTGCAAAGTGTATATAGCTTAAGGAGCCTAAAAGCTGCAAAATTAAGTTGTAAGAATATTCTTACGACTCTATTATACAGCTTTTATACGGAAAATAATAACCTCTATAAAAGGTTTATTAAATAGCATATAAGAGCTTATACAGGCATTGTACAGGCACTATAAATCTAAAATGCTAACGTGGAAGGCTAAGACTGTATAAGCATAGTCACGTGAGCCTTTATAAAACTGTAATAAAGGCTTTATAAAGTTACTTTATATTTTTGCTCGGAGAATGTTCTAACAGCTTGTATACAACACCAAATTGTTGTTGGCAGTAAATTGCCTCCGAAATAAGCTTTAATACAACCGATAAGAGACTTCTGCAGTTATTATAAAATAGGTATACAGCTTTAAGTGTTATGATTGTGGCATCTGTGTTACTTGGGCAGGAAATCGCTTCATACCATCACATGACCTCCTCACATTTTTCCGCTCATTAATATTTCTTCAGGGAAGCACTTCCCCCGTTATATTCAGGAATTCCTTGAAAGATTTTAATCCAGGTCCCACATGCCATCCGCTACCATATTAAGCAAGTTTGTCCTTAAGCATTATGAATTTCCTTCTAATTATTACCATGACGTTAGAAAAATGAAATGATTTAGTTTAAATGTATTCAATAAATTTTCATCACTTATTAGCCTCGCACGTTTGCCAACTGTTGGTGCAGGTCAAGGATGATGCTGAAAATCGCATTTTATAAATATGAACCAATCGCTTTTTAGAATTTTTAACGTATCAGCCAATAAAATTTTGATTAAACTGGAAATCATGCACATGTGCTGATTTCCGGAAATCACTCTCGTGCTGATTTCCGGAAATCACTCTCGTCCTGATTTCCAAAAACCACCGTATAGTGTTTTAATTATTTATTAGTGTTAAAAGTTAAAACAACTCCACATCAACAAAGAAAATGAAAATTGAATTACATGTTCATTGAATTGCAGTGAAACACACAGTTATTATAAATTTGTTGATTCTGTCGTTTCTGCGACGGGGAAGAAGCTGTAGTAACAGTCAACAATTCTTCAACTATCGAGTCGCTTGTAATGCTTTTCATTTCATGTTTTGATCTTGCTCCAGCTTCATCTGCATCATCAGTTCTTTCTTGCTCTCCTCGTAGCTTTAGCACCATTCCTTTATGATGATCCTTGTCGAGCTGGATATATGGTTTCAGGGATGTTATACTGGAATGTCCACTCATTTTTATTAATTGGATTTCCCCTACTCCTTTTCTTGCTAATTGGAACACTGCCGTTGATCTGAGTGGTGGATGGCTAGTTATGACTGAAATTGTGTCGATACCTATGGCATTAGCTCTGCTGATTTCATCCATTTGTCCATTTCATTTTGCCCTACTGGGCAGTTTTTATACCATGTATTTGAGTGATGAAGCATCCAGCCCTCAGGATCAAGAGTCAGGAACAATCTGTCCATCGTAACATGCTTGGGACGTTTAGCAACCATTTTCTTAAATAACCTAGCAGATGCAAAATTATAAAATCTAAAATAATCAATGTTTACCTGAGTTGACAGCACAGCCAAAAATATTTTTGCAATTTTTCAACTATTTTGTTTATTTTGCAATCTCTATAGTTACAACTGCCACGAATATCTTGATATTATTGAATAAATTTTGGAGCGCGCCATAAAATTGCGATTTTCTGGCTGAATTTATTTCGTGGTGTTTTGATTTTCTTTGGAAATCTCTCCTGAAGGTTTCGTTCTTTTATTGCTGCTAGGAAATCAACCGCTCGTCTTCGACTCGCGGTGATTTCCGCCGCAATAAAGGAACTCAACATGTCAGTCGAGATTTCCGAAAATCAAAACAACCACTTAATAAATTATATACGATAATCTCGTCCGTTTTTCAGGAATGGTAACGCTGTATAAACGGTTTCGCGTTTAGTAGTCGTTATCTGTTTCGACAGATCACCAGAACCTCCTTCCCGGTCGGTCTACAACAGACATATTTCGGCGGTGTCAAAGACACGGACTTACATGCATGAGTTCACCGCATGCTGTTGAGACGCCACCAACGCCTGTTTCTAGTGATGTTTAATTTCACGTTCTTTTTTTATAAATTCGTAAATTACCTACAATGTAATTTTACGGTAATTTATGTTTTTTATGTAATTTAAATAATTGACAAAACAATGAAGTTTCGATAAAATTTTGTACCCGTAAATTTAAAAAAAGCTGAAAATCAGGAGAACTGTTTCTATCATCGTCATGAATCTACAATATGTTTGCCATAAAATATTTGGGGCATTCCATTTGAAAAAATTGACTTTTTGACCAATGAAGTTGATGATGTTTAAAAATTTGCAGAGAACATCCTGTATGTATTTGTCCCAATTTGAGTCCGGGGGCGGATACACTCTATATTAGACTTCATGCCAAATTAATATCGTTTCCTTATTTCATACTGTAAGAATTTTCCAGCTTTTAGAAATTAGGCCTGCACTTTACACAAAAAGGCGAAATTCTTGATTTTCTCAAAAACGTTTAATTTTTGGCATAGCAATTCTTAGTAAAAGTTCACCTAAAATTAAACGTAGAATCCAAAAATATCATAATAAACAGGGTGTTCCATTTAAAATAAAGAAGTTAGTACCTATTTCCGGTATAACCCAAAGTGCACCATTGATGAAAATATTTTACGTCGATTCAAAATTAATTGAAACCTCCGCGTACAAATTTTCATGACGGCTAACTGACGCTCGTCGGGGGATATACCCTGTAGACTTTCAGAAACCTATCAAAAAATGTTTTTTGATTGCAATGCTCTATTCGCTTTTCGTCACAAATGCAGCAGATCAGTGCAATCTGCACTCAATACTTATTGCAAGAATACCACTAGACAACCAATCGCAATGATAAACCTCTATAAAAATACACATCGCTGTGATAAACATAGGAAAATAGGTCAATTGTCGATTTTTAGAAGCGTCACAAAAGTCCAACAAAATAATAATTAAAGGGAGCAGAGATAAGTATAAAGTACAAAGTGAAATGAATCAATAAGTACATTTGAAATAATTGAATAAATTATTTCCGGTAATTAAAAGCACCCGAAAAGCCCATCCGCCGGCATTCTCCTCTCACGCGATATTGAATATTGTTTAGTTAATAACACCGTTCGTACCCGGTCATTAATTTCTCGGTTTTTTCATCCTTGGAGTTCAACAATTGATTTTCTAAATGTTTAAGATTACGATCGATTGTTGTCGATAATTCGTGGGACGAGTGTTCTTTTTGTCGGGGGATCCTAATCAAGGCGGCTTTGTTTCAAAGCCGACTTGACATTTCTAGTAGAGACACCGTCCTAGACGGGGAACGCGACGATGCGAAGAGCGAGATAACGTTTTAATGAAAATTCAAAATTTGGGTTTTTAAGATGGGTGCCTCGACAATCGCGAGCAAGGCGATCGTCCCAGCGGGACGCGTTACGGGACCACCCATTCGAACACACTCGCGGCTTGCAATTACATCGCGGGGGGCCAACCAAGACCGCCGTCTAGTCATTCGAGGTACCGTCCGATACATTAAAAGTCGCGCGATTAAAACGTCTTAAATACCGAGGGGTAATGAGGGTACTTGATGGCCGGTACGTGGCCTGAAACGAAAACTTTTCACCCATCGAAACTGAAACAGGTAGTGATGATGTTGATTGTAAAATAACGTTTTGGTAATTACGTAAAAAACTGTTAAATTACACGTAAGTTACATTTCACTCTGTAATAAATAGTACCTATATTACAATACCGAGTAATGTAAGTGTAATTTTTGTGGTCGACGAATGTAGTTTAGGAAATCTTGGCCCGTAGGGCCGAGGTATTTCCTAAGCATTCGAGATCACAAAAATAAACTACATTCCGAAGTGCGACAGTATTTTTAGCAATACCTGAGGCAGGAAGAGAAAAGTACTAGGCACACACCTTGCACTGTAAGTAACACATGGACCGTAAGTAAATATTACAACCCTGAGTTGCTAGGGCACAAAAAGGCACTATAGTTAAGAAATTGTTTTCTTTTTGGAAAATTAAGTTCCCCAAAGGGACCGATACATAGACAGTAAATATCATAGAAACGACATAGCAACTTGTATATATTTTGTAAGATCCACTTACTGTCAGTGAATTTTGACCCTAATGGAGAACTTAGGCGTATTTGCTCGATTTCATGTTTTTCAATACAAATAGGCTCTCCTGATTGCTCAGCTTACTATTTTTGAAAATTTGTATCGAAATTCTGTCACTTTTGCCGTCAGTTTCGAATTTTTCTCAGAAGGACGATTCAAATCTGACATTGTTTTGAAGGTATTTCAATACAAAACAAGATTATTTCCTATGCTTTCAAATGCATTTTTGTATTTCAATACTTAAAACCTAGAAGAAACGCGCCTACACAATGCAGGTATTGCTAAAAGTTTTTTATGTAATTTATGTAACTTGGTAATTTATGTTTTTCGTAAGTTACAATAATTTTTGTAAGTTACAACAGGTAATTATTGTAAATTACAGTACAGTAATTTTTGTTATTTGTCAGTTGTTTTTCAACCTTGGAAAATGGCTTTGTGGACTATTATTGTAACGTAGTCTACAAGATTTCATGCTTTATCTAATGAAATTCCAAAGAGCGAATTACGGCTTCCTCATATTAAACTTGAGTTCATTGCATTCATAGTAGTCCTATAGCTGCTACCGGTTAACAACAAATATCCAACCAATGCTGCATTTTTTGATATCATGGAATGCCGCTTTGCACACATCAAAAAATTTTGTCTAAACGTTTTTAGCACATAGGTCCTCTAGAAATTTTTAGAAGAAATTATCTATTCGCATTTAAGAAATAATTTACTTGTTGCTTAGATAATATTTCCTCTAAATAGTTTTAACAAATTGTCTTGCTATATACAGAATTTTTCACTTACACTAAGTAGTAAGTTGTTAGTAGATTTGTCTAAGAAAATATCACTTATTTTGTAATAAATTAGATATTCCGTCTCAAAAATCTAGACCCGGCGTTTCTCATTTATTTCAGACAATTTTTCTGAATCAGAAACATCTCCAATAATAATTAAGATTATTCAACTTATCAGTCATTTCACTAAAAACAGACCAATCAGCGCACAGTTTTAGGCGAATCATATCGAATATTTTCACGTGTGGGTATTTCATGGATTATTTTATTCATTAAGTATTGAACCAATCCAAAGGAGCATTTAGCATACCAGTAATCCTGATTATAGTGATAAGACTACAACGTCAACTTGACATTACTTACTCAATACTTTAATTCATAAAATAATCTGCAAAATACGACTCGTAGTCTCTTGGTTGCCTTGTTGAGTCCTCATGGCTGCACTACTTGTCAAATGGTAGATTTTTTTCGGCCAAAGAGGACTCGAGCGAGCTCTCGTCCTCTTTTTAGCCTAAAAAAATCTACCATTTTGACTCGTAGTTGACAGCCATTCGGACGTCAAAACCCGCGGCAATCAAGAGACTACTCGTCGTATTACTATTGATTATTTTATTCATTAAGTATTGAACCAATCCAAAGGAGCATTTAGCATACCAGTAATCCTGATTACAGTGGCAAGACTACAACGTCAACTTGACACTACTTACTCAATACTTTAATTTATAAAATAATCTGCAAAATACGATTCGTAGTCTCTTGGTTGCCTGGTTGAGTCCTCATGGATGCACTACTTGTCAAATGGTAGATTTTTTTCGGCCAAAGAGGACTCGAGCGAGCTCTCGTCCTCTTTTTAGCCTAAAAAAATCTACCATTTTGACTCGTAGTTGACAGCCATTCGGACGTCAAAACCCGCGGCAATCAAGAGACAACTCGTCGTATTACTATTGATTATTTGTCTGAAAGAAAAGTTCATATGGACATAGGACAGAAAATGTTTCTTCAGGGAGTTATTAACTGCCCCTTGAAAAAGTTTATAAACTGATGTGATTCAGAAATATATTCTACCGGGCACTACATTTTTTGATCATGGAATACCACCTTGCACCATGATGGTATATGCATATATGTTGTACCATATAGAGAACAATTTTAGATCGGGATCCACTCGAAATTTTCCTAAGGATTTGAGGATTTGATGAGGTGACGCCTAAAATGGTATATTGTGTAACTAGAAGGAAAAGTATTATATTCCTGATGGACGAGGATGGGATTGCTGGGCGAGGCGCAGCCGCGTTCAGCAACCATCAGAGTCCCGGAATGTGTATTTTCCTTCGTGTTGCACATATACTATTTTTTCGTCGATCGCGCAACTATATGCCGTTTACGATGTTTAAAAACTGCAGTAGGCAATGATATGTTTTTCTTATGTTGGTCATCATTAAATGACCAGATTCCTATTTGACGGAACTTTGTAGCCGTGTTGTCATATTTATACTTTGATTGTTATTTGACAAATATTTATTCGGTTATTGTTAAGTTGAACACTGAAAATTTACAAGAATACCTATTACCTACTGAAAAGCTACCTGCTACTCCTAGTGCAGAAGCAACATCCCTATTGAGATTAAAAACTCGTAGACGTTTGGTTAGTCTGGTAAGCTTATAATTATTCATTTTGTTGAAATTTTACAACTTATATTGCTTTAGGTTGAAAATTCGGATAGAATAGCATTGAAATCAAGAAAACCGCGAGTGGAGGCAATCAAAATGATCTCAGGATGAAAGGTCCTATGGAGGTCCCACAGAGGATCCAGAAGCAACACCAAAGAACATCTCATTTCTGGATATAAATTAAACTTTTTTTAAAAAAGTTACGATTAAGTGAAAATCTGTATAGTACTTAGATGAAACCAGTTTATTATTACATAGACGCTTTAAAAAAAACTTTATTTATTCTCATACTTATTTCAAGGTCAGCATTCTATCAATAAGGTACTTGCTTTATACGAAACGTCATTCAATAATTTTTGTTTCTAATTTGATCTACTATCTATCCATCTGTCTTCATTTTGTTTGTAGGTACAATAAATACTATACAAAGCTCCATTAAAATTTGGAGTGGCTGGTATTTACGTAAGTTAGTACTGTACTGAGTACTAACGCATAGTTACAACTGCAACTTCCTCGACTGACGATGACAAATTGAGGTATATGCATACAAATTGCTGCACGATCCAATTTTCTTACATCGATCTGAAATATTGTTACACTACAAAGTAGTATACGTTTCTTAAAATCTGAACTTACATTTTACCATTTGTAAACCATAAAACAATTTATCTCATTTTGTAACACCATCATTACCGTTTTAGCAAACAGTCAAAAGCAATCCACTGATGAAGATTCAGGAATAACGACTCCAACTCACTTTGGACTTGCATGATTGTATAGATTTAAGATGTAATCATTTCAATCGTGAGAATCAGCTTTTTAGAAACAATCTTGTAGGTTGCCTGACACAAATAGCTGACATCTTCAAATCTGCTTACGTTTACCATGCCCTGCCCTGCTCAAAAACAGAAATCATTGTGTCTTCAGTAAAAGGAGAATTCTTATTAGTTCTTGATACTTTTTCGACATTATTGTGTTCTGCGATTTTAACCTCCCCACTCCACTTCACCATTTAAAAAAAGGGAGGTTACTGCAATCACTAAAATTTTCGAATTCGAGATAAGACCGGATCTATACGTTTTGAGGTCTCAGGAACCCAAAAAAGTGGTTTTTAAAATGTGTCTGTATGTATGTACGTACGTTCGTACGTACGTACGTTCGTACGTACGTTCGTACGTTCGTAAACACGCCACAGCCCAAACTACTAGACCGATTTGGCTGAAATTTGGTACGTGTGCATGTGATAACCCAACTTAGATCTGAAAAGCTTTTGGAGCCAATCGTGCAACCAGAAGTGCCATTTTGGCACATCAACTTTTAAATTTTAAATGTAAACCCCCATTTTTCACGTCACCATAAGAAAGACCTTCAAATTCTGCGTCTAAAAATGTATTCATTCTTAGTGCCCTTTTGACCAAAAATTAAAAAAAAATTGATTTTTTTCGGACTTTAAAATCGCGGTACAGCCCAAGCCCCTCAACCGATTGGTCTGAAATTTTGCACATGGGGATTGTATTACACGTCGAAGAGTTGAACAAATTTTGGATTCAATCGGCCCACGGAAAGTGCCGTTTTGGCACACCAATTTCGAAACTTAAAATTATTCTCTCATTCACCCATCAAAAACAACTTTTTGAAAGATTTATTGTTATCATCAGAAAGGTCTTCAAATTCTGGTTTTAAATGAGATAAAATTTATTCGCATTTAGTACCCTTTGGGTAGAAAAATCGAAATTTTGTAATAACACTGAAACCACGTTATAGCCCAAACTACTGGATCGATTTGTCCGAAATTTGGTACATGGAGGTTAGGTAACCCATTGAAGAGCTGAAAGGCTTTTGGGAGCAATTGGTCCACGGGAAGTGCCATTTAGGCATATCAACTTTAAAATCTTAAACACAAGTCACGGAAATCAAAGACCCATGCGTTGGGGAGGTTCCAGCCGCTTCTCTGCTGCCTTTTTTTCAACAAAGAACAATTTTGAGTACAAAGAACGTGACGTACAATTTGACAAATGTCATGAGTACTACACCCAGTGAATTCTGTCACTCCAACACAGCCTACTGTGGTTTTAAAACATCGTAACTGGATTATAGAAAGAAATAATGAAAGGACCCTATACGATAGTGGCCCAGGAAAAAAATTGACAATCAAGATCTAGACGATACTGAACTTTGATTTCTGGTGTGGAGGTATAATAGAGTGTACTTATATCACTGAATACAAAAATATAGAAATTCTTCCAGGCGGTCATATTTTTATGTGGCTCTAAACATGTTTAGGCTTCGAAAATGCAATTTTCAAGAATTTTTTTCTCAGAAACTAGAAGATACTGTACTTTCATTTCTCAATCAAACATTCTGTCGCTCGTTTACCACAATCTAAAATTTGGTAAAGATTGGCCCAATTGCCTTATTGTATAGGGTCCTTTGGAACTATTTTTTAAGAGTACAGGAATATTTTCCGGCCTAGGCCGGGAAAATCGTTATTCCTGTACAGCTAATGCGTATTGCCTAGCAAATGACGCAATCCTAGGAACGTAAGCTTTCGGATGATAATTGCATGTCAAGAATGTGACGTTTCCAGTATACGATCGACGAAAAAAATATATTGTAATAATTATTTTTGCGCTTTCCATAGCTAATATAGGCAAACGAAACCACCAAAAGACGAAACACTAATATTGGATTACAGCTCTCCGTTTCAGTCTGCATCAATTGTCGTTATCCTTATCAGTGATGCAATCCAGTCCTGTCTCGTTCCCATTCAACATGATCAATTTGTGTTTTCTATCAGTTGGGATTTTTCCAATATGTGTGTCGCGTGACCGTCGCAAATGCACTGCCGTTTGTTTGCCTCGGGGGGTATATCGGCCAAGTTAGCGTCGGTTTCCGGTGCCTATCAATTGTTGACTATAGTCCGGTTTTTAGGGGTTGCACGGAGGGTGATTGCGTCAACGGTCTGTGGGGGAGACAATTGCACCATCTCAACGTTAGTCGTGCATCACTAAACACGACATGCAACAGAGAACTCTGTTATTGAGATAATTTCATTAAAATCGTGTGTGGCACGATTAAAACGTTTCGGATTGTTTCAAGAATTACAGCCCGAACGTGTCTCTCCTAAATCGGTCGAAAAATTTCCCCTGGAGTTTCCGAGAAGACGAGATCGAGGAATAACGCACTCTCTTTCAACGTTCAATTAGTTCACCAAGGGCGCTCGATCTCAATTTTAAATTCGTGACATGATTTTCGCGGGCCCGGATCAATCTAGCCACGGTTCACCCTAATCCGGACTTAACCGGAGTTTTGCATAGACACCCATGAAGGGAAAATTAAGGGGTTTTACCGTAAGTGGCTTAACTGGAGTTACCATTGCCACCCTAATTTACACGTCGACGGAAAAACGAGAGATTTTTAACATCTGTGCTTCGCGAAGCAAGTTTTAAAATCGATCGCAAAATCGAATCGTCAAAAACATCAAATCTTTCCGTCTCAGGGTCCAGGGAATTCGAAAATAGTAGGTACTGATTAGAATTTGCGCCACATCGGTTCACGAAAAGTGCCTTTTTGGCACATCAACTTTAAAAATTTAAATGCAAACCCCCGTTTTTCGCGTTACCATATGGATGCTCTTCAAATTCTGCTTCTAAAAATGTATTCACACTTGTGACCTTTTGGCCAAAAAATGGTGCCGTCAAAAAGAACCTATGCATAACTGTATATTTTTATTACCGGATATGATAGATGATTCTTTTTCAAGCCGAAAACCTTAGTGCCATTTTTTAGAAAAATGTCATTATAGTGGCAAAAGGGCCCTTGTTCTAATTTATTTTACAAAAAAGCACATTCTTACTATCGGATTTGACAGCTGTTACATTACCGGATCAAAAACCGTAGTGCAATTTTTTAGAAAATTTTCATTTTAAGGACAAAAAGGCCTCTTCTTGAATTCTTCTTCGCAAACGGGCATATTATCATTATCGAATTCGATAGCTGTTGCATTGCCGGATCGAAAACCTTAGTGCCACTTTTTCGACAAATGTCATTTTAGGGCTGAGAAACATTTGTATTTTAGATTTTAGTAAATGAGCGCCGGGCGCATCAGCAATCGACAACCGCCCGCACGCCCGACCTTGGTTAAATAACGTTAAATGCTACATTTACAAATTGTGTGAAAAAGTAGAAGTTTCTACCGTCTCCGAGACTGCCAATTTTTTATGATAGCGTCGAGTTTATGACAGGAAGATAAATCTATTGGACGCTAATAGGTTTTTAACGACGTCCCCTCGGTGATGACGTGGCTGAAATTATTTTTTTTCGATGAAGGGTGTTTGTTTTTCCAAATTCTGTAGATGATCCTGATGATAATAATTTCTTTGGAGGGGTGTTCCCTCTTGGTGCGTCTTTTAATATACGGTGTGTCGTCGTGAGGGCCTTGATATGCATTTCGGACATTCTTTTGTAAGGAGCGACATCGTTCTTTGCAATATAGCATTTCGACCCTAATTTTCTGTGTCATATACATTTATGGAGCTTGTATTTTCTGACAGCTGAGCCGGAGGAACATCAATTATTAAATATATTGCTTGAAACGTATAAATGCAATCTTCTCCCCCTTTTTTCGCAGATTTGTTGGATTGCGCCAGTTTGAGGAATTTAAGCATCAAAAATGAAAAGACACTGCATTATCCAGCATTCATAACGTAACTTAGTTTGGTAGGTACTTAGATTTCGTGTACCATTTCCATCCTAATACCTGATGCCGAGAAAGGGCAAATTGGAGAAAAGTTGCGCTATTTCTTGGTGATTAAGAATCTGAAGAGAATTTCCCGATATTTGTGTTTGTGTGTCAACAGTAATAAAAAACGTCTTGAGGTTGTGTGACTCAGGCTTTCACACATTTTTTCAAAAACGTCCATGTTGCTTACATATTGTTTTTCTAGTCTTTATTCAAAATCTAGAAGGCGTAGAAATTTTCTGGCAATGAAATTCAATTGACCAGCGGTCAAAAATATACAAGTTTCAAGTTTCATTTAAATAACATCAATCGTTAGGAAGATATAGGTAAAGGAAATGAAACTTTCGTCGTACATCACAACTAAAATAATTGCTACCGCTAATACAATTGATACCAGCTGTTACCAGTAAAGGCTATCCGAAAGGTAATTTTTCAAACTATTTTTGTAGATATTCACATTGAACTCAAAATTCAAAATACGCCAACGGGGGAATTTTTTCATCTGTGCGTAAGACGAAAGTTTCATTTCCATTGACAATTTTCAGATTTTTTGTGATAACTCAAATACGAACCAAAATATCCGGGACTTCTCTTCAGATTCTTAATATCGTCAAGAGATAGCGCAACTTTTCTCTAATTTAAAAGACCCTGCATCTTTTACCGTTTACCAGGTACCTATATACCTTGCTTAGTAGAGACTGGATTTCTAGTAGTCAAAAATTCGAAATTGGTACCCAAAATTACTTCATTCCTAAAATAGGTGTTAAAATTATGTCAAACAGGTTACATAAAATATCATTAGAATGCTTAATATACTATAGAATTGGGTCAATTAAGAATAGATTATACCTACTTATCTAAATTTTTTGCATATTGACAATTATTCGTAGTGAGAGCTCTGTACTTTTTTTAGCTATTTTATTAAAAATTCTTGCAAACAAGAACAAAATTTAATCTCCTTGACGTTCGTCATCAAAGGAAGTCGAGGGCAACCCCTCGGCCTACCCATCAGTGATGTTACCAATCATTGCAAGTAGAAATTCCACCAAATACTGAAAACCCCTGGTGATGCAATTTTTTCGAAAAATGATGTAATTTTAATAGCAAAAGGCCCCTTTTTTGAATGTTTCTTAGCAAAAAGCATTTTCTTACTATTGGATTCGACAGCTGTTGCAATGACGGATTAAAAACATTAGTGCCATTTTTTCGAAAATTGACATTTTATGGGCAAAAGTTCCCGTCTTTGAATTTTTCTTAGGTAAAGGGTTATTAATATTGTTGAATTCGAAAATTGTCATTTTAGGGGTGAAAAACATTTGTATTTTATGCGCAACACAGCATCAGCGATCGACACTCGGCTCACGGTTCCACCCATCTGATGAGCTGCCGCGCTCGACTCACCGATTCTGACTTGGTTAAAGTTAATTGCTACTCAAATCCATGATTACGTCTGTAGTGTAAAGATTTTTTTAGTATTTTACCGGGATATTAGACAAAAAACAAGCAGAAAATCTTCCTCGTTTATAAGCGTTTATAAATGAGGAAGATTTTTGTCCCATATTTTTTTATCCCGCTCGAATACCAAAAAAAAAAAAGGTAATTGCTACATTTACAAATTCTATGAAAAAGTAGAAGTCTCCGAGACTGCCAATATTTTCAATTTTTCGCTTATGAAGGAGATGAATATTCACTTATAATCTCATAAGAGCATTCATTCTTTCCGGAAATTTTTGGAGTGCATCCCAACAACGTATTAATCGGCCCGAGTGGAACACGAGGGCCCGATTACGTTGTTGGGATGCACGACTAAAATTTCCAGGAAATGAATTAATGCTCGAATGCAGATTCGGTAAGAAAATAGCAACGATACAGCCGCAGAAGCTGAATAGAAATGATTTTTGACATTTAATTTGACATAAAAATTTCCACTTATTAATTTCGTTTAGGTTGGTCTAGGTGGGTATCAAAAATTTCCAGGAAATCCTTGAGTTGCCATGGTAAACACACAGAAATCAATTTTTCTATTAGCTAATGATTAGTATCGTGCGATTTTCAAAACAATTACTTGCGCGATACGTAATGAAAGTATATTTTTTTCGCACGCTAGAACTTTCATTACTGGTTGTACAAGTGCCTAACTAGGTTTATCTAAAAATAAAATAAGATTTTTTTTCAAATATTCCAAAAACTATAAATGATGCGGTTTTGGAATTTGAAGCAAAAGTTAGGGCCGATTTCATAATAACGCCTGTGTCGCACACGATACAATATTTGGTCCTAAATTGCATATTGCCTATGTAATAACTTGTTAACCTGTTAACGTTAGTTATTCATACTATATTTGCAAATTCTGTAAACAAGAGTGGTAAGTATAGTAAATTTTCACCTACTCTGAGATTGCCAATTGTTAAGTCTTCTGTTTAATCGGCAATTCTCACTGCATTGTAATGTGGAACTAGGTCTACCTACCAGAATTTAATATTTTTTATATTGCTTCATACTTTTTCTCTAATTTAGACGGAACAATCCGGGGAAATAAATAAATCTGGCAATGATTATTGACATTATTTTTAAGAATCTATTACTGCGTGACTAGATTTATACGAAGTAAATATCTTTTGAACTCCTTAGCCAATTGCGACGGGTAAACCTTTCACATAGTACTCGTTTCGAAATTAAGGACTCGGCTCCTGCGTCGCCTCCAGAGCTGGGAAAGTTACTTTGAAAAAGTAACTAGATACTTTTCAAGTTACTTTTCATAAAAGTAACTTAAGTTACTGAAGTAACTAGATACTTTACTGAAAAAAGAACTTAGTTACAAGTTACTTATGAAAAGTAACTAGATATAGTATCTTAGTTACTTTTGAAGTAACTTAGTTACTTTTGGTATCTAGATACTTTTAAAAAGTAACTAAATACTTCTGTAAGTAACTAGATACAGTATTTTAGTTACTTTTGGCGTAATTTAGTTACTTTCATTAATGTTATAGAAACGGTTGGGATTGAGTTTAAATTTAATTAAATACCTCGACAATTTCGGAGGAGGATAATTTTTTAAAATCTGTAGCTAGCTAATAGCTACTCATTTTGCGCTCTGTATGTTGTACCATTAAAATTCTTTTGTACCAATAGGTGCATCTAGATTTATGATAAATTAGAGCAAGCCAGTTTCATTGCGTTGCGTTACTAACCAAAGAATAAAGATCATGGTCCACTAAAATTATAAATCTTGATGATCATGGTATGTACATACAGCCCATACAGGGTTTTTTAAAACTTCCCACCTCTTGAATATCTTTGGATGTAATAAAGAAAGTTAAATATTGAATTGAAATAAAAGCTGGCCAATCCCGCACGGAGGGGGACACTTGCGCGTTTATTAAGGGAATTTTTTCCACTTCCGGTTCAACCGGAAATGATCTTAACTTTGTTTTTTCAAATAGAATGACACCTTTTTCTCAACGGATTCGGAATGTACAATTTTTTTCTGTGTTAGAAACATGTATCATACTTGACCGGAAGTGCAGTCACGGCCACCCTAGATATTCAAAAATATCGAAGAAATCGGTGAAATGTTGAGATTTTCGAAAAACGCAAAAACACCACAAAAGTTAGTTGTTTTGATGCAAATTTACCTGAGCAATTTCATTTTTTGATTTCTCATTTCTATCAAATTTTCTCTTACCTCACAATCTGTCAAAATCTCAAAAGTAAATAAAAAGAAAATGTCAATGGGCAGATGAATTATGGCATCAAAAAATTCTGTTTTACCCAGCCTATAGAAATACAACTTTTCTGAAAATTGTTGATATTATTGTAAAAGTATCTTATTGCATAAAAAGTAACTAGTTACGTTGGAAAGTAACTAAATACATGAAAAGTAACTAGATACATGAAAAGTAACTAGTTACTTTTTTATGTCTTTAGATACTTACCAAAAGTAACTAGTTACAAGTTACTTCAGTAAAGTAACTAGATATAGTTACTTTTCGCAGGGACAAAAAAAGTAACTAGTTACTAAGTAACTTAGTTACTTTTTGTAACTAGTTACATAAAAGTAACTTTTTTCTAAAGTTACTCCCAGCTCTGGTCGCCTCGTTCTTAAATATCTCACCCGTGCTATAAAATTTGGTACATACCGGGCTCAGAACGTAAATAACTATTACCCCGAATATGCTATAAATGCTCTGCACAAATTTTATAATATATTGGACTGGCAAAGACCTAATCAGGCATCCATTCAAAGAAATGTTACTTTTTTGCAGGTCTTATAAAACCTTATAAGTATAATTAAGAGTAATTTTACTATATTTTACGAGCTTTGAAAGCATATCGAAAATATATGAGAATATTTTGCCATCAATACCTAAGCATGATTCCAATGTTGTCTTAGTTTTGACCTCAGAATAGTGTAAAAACGCATTTTTAGTGCCGTAATTTTTGAGAATGTTAAATGATGGCATCAGCAGCAACTATGGAAAATTTCCTTTCATTTTCGAAGAAACCGTGGTTTGTTTGCGTTAACAAAAAATGGCAGCAGAGAAGCGGCTGGAACCGCCCCAACGCGTGGGTCTTTGATTTCAGGGACTTCTGTTTAAGATTCTAAAGTTGATATGCCTAAATGGCACTTCCCGTTGACCAATGGCTCCCAAAAGCCTATCAGCTCTTCAACGGGTCACCTCACCTCCATTTACCAAATTTCGGGCAAATCGATCCACTAGTTTGGGCTATAAAGTGGTTTCAGTGTTATTACAAAATTTCGATTTTTCTACCCAAAGGGTTCTAAATGCGAATAAATTTTGTCTCATTTAAAACCAGAAATTGAAGACCTTTCTGATGGTGACCTCGATAGTGACAATAAATCTTTCAAAAACTTGTTTTGGATGGGTAAATTAGAGAATAATTTTAAATTTCGAAATTGGTGTGCCAAAACGGCACTTTCCGTGGGCCGATTGAATCCAAAATTTGTTCACCTCTTCGACGTGTAATACAATCCGCTTCTGCAAGATTTCAGCCAAATCGGTTCAGGGGCTTGGGCTGTACCGCGATTTTAAAGTCCGATAAAAATCAATTTTTTTTTTATTTTTGGTCAAAAGGGCACTAATAATGAATGCATTTTTAGAAGCAGAATTTGAAGGCCTTTCCTATCGTGACGTGAAAAATGGGGGTTTGCATTTAAAATTTAAAAGTTGATGTGCCAAAATGGCATTTCTGGTTGCACGATTGGCTCCTAAAGCTTTTCAGATCTAAGTTGGGTTATCACATGCACACGTACCAAAGTTCAGCTAAATCTCTCGAGTAGTTTGGGCTGTGGCGTGTTTACGAACGTACATACATACATACAGACACATTTTAAAAACCACTTTTTTGGGCTCCTGAGACCTCAAAACGTATAGATCCGGTCTTATCTCGAATTCGAAAATTTTAGTGATTGCAGTAACCTCCCTTTTTTTTTAAATGGTGGAGTGGAGTGGGGAGGTTAAAATGGAAAAAAGTACATAATTACTAATCCTAACAAATAAATGTTTATTTATTGGTACAACAACATAACAGTAATTAAATTTGCAGTCAGAAATCCCCTGCTGTAAATTCAATTTAAGAACTGCTGACATTTATCAAAACAGTTTTATTATTTTCGATTTCGAAAATAAATAACACTTAATTACGGTGGTTCAATTAATTTGATTAATTGTCGAGCACGTAATTATGAGGCCCTGAAATTTATTGCCGGGTTGTTTGTTTAACGTCGAAAAAATGTTATTCCCGTAGAACCCATAAAAGTACAATTTCCATGAATCACTATTAAAGGTTGTCTAGGAAAAGCGTCGGTTTAATTAAGAATTGCCTATATATTAACACTGGCCGTAAGAAAGGCAGCCTGGAGTGTGTACCGCTTGTCACCGCCTACTTTCATCGTTTTTTAAAACAAAAGTGCAGAACCCAAGCCAGTACCTGATTGGTCGTCGGGACATTCTATATGGGAGGCCTAACTTATAACTTTTAATGTTTAGCATATAAAGCGCCGTCTGGATCGGTGTAAATTTGACCGCACGTCGAATTAAAGGACTCACCCTCGGATTCCTGCATTTGTCATGGTCTCGTTATTGGAATGGTAATCTGATACGTGTCCAACCCCAAATATTGACCCCTAGCGATTAGATAACGTCCGCAATACTTGGCGAATTATTATTGCGTTTTTCCATCGATTTAGAGTGTTATCGATCTCCAGGGGTGGCGGTGGTTGAAGAGATTTAGGCCACGTGCCCCGCAGGAAGCGACAGGATTGACGGGTGGCTGAAGTAATGTTATAGCGGAACACTTCCGGGACGAAAAACTCTGTTTTCCATTAAGTGTAAGCGACAATTTGTCAACGGGATGAGTCCACCCTTTTTCAAAAGCATTAATATTTATGAGCCAGGAAAAAGTGAGATTTATTCAGATTTTTTATTTGAGGCCAGTTTTGATGCTCTCAAATGGAGTGAACGTGATTAGATTATGAAATTGTTACTTCATTCGAAGCTTAATTAAAATGGATAAGTCACTAATTAACAACAATCATGATTCCTGTTACTGTCAAATTATGTCGAACCGTCTACAGTAAATTGATTTGGACTTTAATCCTGAGAGAAAATTACAGTTCATTATCTACTTAAATATATGGGTATTTCTTGGGTTTTTCCTAATTTAGACTATTTAATTAGGTATAGGTTTCACAATGTTGTTAAGACTGCTTATCCAGAGCAATTTTTTCAGTCAAGCATCAACGATTACTTTTTCTTTGTGGATACATAAGAAATTTAGGTAAGTACCATAAGTAGGTCAGGTATCTACCGGGTGGACCAACCCTATTGCCCACCTCAATAATTGCCCTTTACCTTGAAGCTAGAGTTTTGATTTTTTTACAGGGTGTATGGGTACTAAAAACCCTTCAGAGGACGTAAAATTTTTTTTGATTGGCCCAAAAATGTGACGTCACGAAATTTTCAATGGGGCTATTTTCATGAAATAAATAATTTTTGCCCACAGGTTGGTTATTTAGGGCCTTAGGATCACGCTAAACTGATTATTTAATTTTTTGGACATCAGGTTACCAAACTGCAGAAGCTAAAAATCACGTCAATTTTTCTCACAAGTCGCCCATGAAACAACACCTAATCATTGCGAGGTATGTCCTTTATCGATCGGCGGATATTCAGAAATGTCAGTGTCAGCTTGTCATGTCGGCAGGGTCATCAAACCACATTATTCTTAATTTTCGAATTCATTCAATTAATCAATTAATTTTCCCGGAAAATTATTCAAACAAAACCCCTGAAGCATAGGGTTTGTGTGAGACAAGCGCGTGCGTAATTCCATATCGATAAAATGACACATAACGCACATAACCTCGTTTTGGTGAAATTTTTCCAAATGTAATTTACAACCAGCACCAAGTACGTTTACCCATTGTACGCTTTCTGATTTGGTAAGTTTTTGGAATTTAGGTCGATTTATTTAATTGTAAAATTGAAAATTTTAGATGGAGACCAAAAATGTTTAATAAAACGATGGGGCCCTTTTGTGAACCCAAAATCTAATAATGGCAGTGTCTGGCCTATTGGTAGGTTCTCTGCAAGCCTCATCAGACAGCCTGTTTGCAACATAATAATTGATTCTCAAAAATGTTATCACGGAGAGTGTCAGCTAATCGACAAACCAGGACTATTCTTCTCAGTGCAAGTGTACCACCTATGAACAGTGCCAAATTAGTGACGCTTTGTCCGTAAACACAGCAAAGCTGCAAGTTGTCTGATTAAATTGATTAATAAAATAATAAAAATTGTTAAAAAATCTGTCGTGTGGTCTTAATTTTTGATATTTCTGGAGGTAGGTTAATACTTACCCATCGTTATGAAATTAAGTAAATCCAGAGCACTGTCACATCATGAATTTCAACAATTTACTTAAGTTACAAAATACTTTGAATAGCTTTTATTATCAGGAGTCAAATCTAACAACGTAACAGGAACAGTCTCAATTTTATCAACAATTTCAGTGGACCAATCTTCCACACTTGAAAGTAAGCTTCTTTATTATCTAATGGACCTTCTGCAGAGTAGATACATACCACCAACAATGCTACCAGCTACTAGGTTTTGGGTTCACACATATCATCTTCGTCACCTAAAATTTTCAATTTTACAATTAAATAAATCGACCGAAATTCCAAAAACTTACCAAATCAGAAGGCCCTTCAAATGGGTAATGGGTAAACGTACTTGGTGCTGGTTGTAATTTAAATTTGGATAAATTTCTCCAAAACGAGGTTATGTCTGATTTAATTTGACGCACAATGTGGAACACTACGCACGCGCTTAAACAAACTTTGGGCGTTTTGTTTGAATAATTTTCCGGGAAAATTAATTGATTAATTGAATGAATTCGAAAATTAAGAATAATGTGGTTTGATGACCCTGTCGACATGACAAGCTGACACTGACATTTCTGAATATCCGCCGATCGATAAAGGACATACCTCGCAATGATTAGGTGTTGTTTCATGGGCGACTTGTGAGAAAAATTGACGTGATTTTTAGCTTCTGCAGTTTGGTAACCTGATGTCCAAAAAATTAAATAATCAGTTTAGCGTGATCCTAAGGCCCTAAATAACCAACCTGTGGGCAAAAATTATTTATTTCAGGAAAATAGCCCCATTGAAAATTTCGTGACGTCACATTTTTGGGCCAATCAAAAAAATTTTTACGTCCTCTGAAGGGTTTTTAGTACCCATACACCCTGTAAAAAAATCAAAACTCTAGCTTCAAGGTAAAGGGCAATTATTGAGGTGGGCAATAGTGTTGGTCCACCCGGTATGTCAAAGATTGCGCGACTATTATCATTTTACAACAAATTTGCAACAAAAAGTACAGAGACGCTAAAAACTCGGTAGCCAATTTTCTTTAAGTTGTAAATTATGCAGATTATTAGCTTAATTTACAACTTAAATTAAAAATGCAGATTAATCTGCTCAATTTACAACTTAAATCAAAAATGCCTACAGAGTTTTCATCGTCTCTGTACTTTTTCTTGCAAATTATGCGATTTAAAGCTTTGGAAGAAAATTCACAAAAAATTTAGGGAAGGAGTAATTTTCATTTTTAAGGACATTTTGGAAATCCTGTCTAAACGCCACTGTCATATGTCAATGGGTAACGAAACCCCATTGGCCTAAATAATGGTGTTAAATTAAAGCCCTTAGGAAGGACACTGATGGTGCGAATTCAAATCCAATGAGTGGTATGGACGACCTCAACCTTCAGCTACGTCGAGTATAAAACTAAAAAATATTGCACAAAAACTAACGAAAATATACGGTTTTTTATGGGCCATACCTTTTACATGTTTTAATTTCTCTATTTTTCGTCTTTTGCCTAGACCAAATCAGCATCCACTGAATCCGTGTGTCAATTTTCATCTTACTACGTTAAGTCGTTTGAGCCGTAGCGTTACCACAAAAAAACGCTTTTTTGTATTGATGTTTCTGCCGATTCGATTTTAGGCTCTTCTCCGTGAGCCTAGAAGTTAAAAGGCGACTAGATTAGTGTAAAACTGGTGGATGCGCCGGATATAGCCTGTTGACCGAGTAAGTTTCGGTCGTCCTTGATCTTATTGAGTTACAAAATTACAATTATTTTTACTTGCCCGTTTTGGCCGCTAAGTTTATTAAAAATATTCTTACTTTTTTTACTTTCCATTTCGTACAAAGTACATTAGAGTTTACATGAAATGGGAACGTAAAAGTGTAAAAATAGAACGCTTCAGGGCAAGTTGAAATATTTTCCCTACCAAATGTCTCCCATGAACCGTACTATTTGCAAACCAAGACCGATTCCCGGATTCAAATAAATTTCCTTACCGTGGGAATCACCCCGCGCTCGTAAAACAAAAGACTAAATGAAGTAAATCCTCAAACACGACGTCGTCGTCGGGGGTGAAGATGTCATCCCAGTTAGAGAAACATTGTAAAGTCAAATTGCGAACTGTAAATCTCCACTTCCCGCCCTCTCGCTTTATTTGACATCGTTAGAGTAGAACGCGCGCGGGGTGGTTATCCGAGGGGTGAAATTAAATTCCGTACAGCAAGGGATGGGTATTATTGAAACAGACACTCGGATTTATAACCCTCCTAATATAAGAATCGGAGATTTTTGCGGTGAAACCGGCCAAGTCACGAACCCCGCAACAACTAATCACTATGTTTATTCTGCTAATGATTGTTAGCAAGGGTTGTTGGCTTTTGGTAAATATCCTAACTGGACAGGCTCATCGGACGGTGGCCACTTAACAGGGTTAAGTCGGATTTGTATTCCCGCTACAAAATTGACCGAAGGAACTTCATTTAGTTGTGCGGATCTATAGCAACATGCCACCCTCCAGGCTGGCTGCCTCTCTGGAATTGAAATTGTTGCAAGAAGGGACTGGACTAAACAAACACTGGACGAACAAAATCACAAAAGACTAGCTTGAATACTCTCAGGAATCTCACATTCAACCCCACAGTGGTCATTTTCCAAACAAAAACTCCATCTGCTTAAAGGGCTATTAGCACAAGATCATCCTGCTTATACCGATCCAGATCTCTAACTACCCCAAGCCAGATAATTCACAACAACCGTATACAGAGTGTCCCGAAATTAAGCTGCAATGTTTTACCACAGTGCCCTCAGAGCTGGGCCAAGTACCGAAAAAAAGTACTTAAGTATCAAGTACTAAATACTTGATATTTTGAATATACTTCAAGTATCAAGTACCAGTACTGGATAGAAGTACTTGAAAATTGCAGTCCAGTACTTTAACTAGTGTGCACACGTTAAGTACCCAGTACCAGTACCAATACTTAAAAGTACTGAGTAAAATAAGGGACTGAGTATTTAATAAAGTACTTAAGTACTTCATAAAATACTTAAGTACTTGACATAGTACTTAAGTAAAATAAGAGACTGAGTATTTCATAAGGTACTTAAGTACTTTCAGGATTTAAGTACTTGACACAGTACTCAAGTATCTACTTGTTATTGAGTACTCTTATAAACAGCGGGCTAGCGACAATTTGACTGACGTCCAGACCGCTGCGTTTTCGGTGAGGGTGGTTGTAAACATGTCATGTGCCGTCTTATTTACATGAAAAATTGACAGGATTGCAGTCTGCACCCCGTGCCCGTAATAATTTCGAGTTCTGATAACGACACCACGCAAAAAGTGCTCCATTTCAATAAGATTTATGGTATTGTTTTGCGAATTTCAGGCTTCTAAGAAATGAACAAAGTAAAGTCGTTCTTGGATTTGCCCCAACCTAATAAATACTCTAAAAACCCCCTATTTTTCAGTAAAAGATTCAGTACCGAACTCGATACTTAAGTACTCGATACTTAAGTACTCGATACTTAAGTCCTCGATACTTAAGTACTCGATACTTAAGTACTTGATGTCGCATGGTTTAAAATACCAAGTACAAATACTTCGCTCGAAAAAATTAGTACTTTTAGTTTAGTACTTTAGTACTTTAGTACTTAGTACTTTAGTACTTTTAAGAAGTACTTGAAATACCCAGTACCAGTACCGAATTTTCAAAGTACTTAAGTATCGGTACTTTAAGTACCAAAAGTAATCAGTACTGTACTTCAAGTACATTTCGATACTGAGTAGCCCAGCTCTAAGTGCCCTCAGGAATCAGAAATAGGAGTAAAAGTTTCAATGAACGTGGATCGAAAAATGCATTCGAAGGGAGGTACAGCCCTCTGAATCTTGTTTTTAAAATAATCTCCGAGACAGCTTATACATACATTAAAGAATTATTTCAGAAATTATGCCTTTTCTTGTTTCAGTAGTGTAGTCGAGGGTTGAGGGTATACAGAGTGGTGAATTTTTCTTTGCCCACCATTGGGACCTCGAAAACCATAAGAAATCGAGAGTAGGTTAAATTAGAGAAAAGATGCACCTTTTCAGGGTGATTAAGAATCTCCAAAAAATTTACCGATATCTTGACCCGTTCTTGAGTTATCCCGAAAACACTGAAAATCGCGATTATAAAGAAAAATTTATATTTTTCTAACGATTGATGATTATATTTTTCTAACGATTGATGATATTCAAATGAATCTTTTAACTTTCATATTTTTGACAGCTGTCAATTCAATGGTACTGACAGAAATTTTCTAGGCCTTTCAGATTTTGAGAAACGACGGCCAACACCATTGGTTACACGAAAGAATTAGCTTTTCAAAAATGTAATCAATATAGACTTTTTCGAAAAAAAGTCTCCAAGCTTGAGTCACACAATGCCAAGATGCATTAAAGTAAGTGTCAGATGCTATAGTTTCTGCTACAAATAAGATTTGAACTTCTTACCAAAGGCGTCTTCGGCTGATGGGGGAGGAGAGAGATCTTCTACTCCAAACTTTTTGTTAACCTCCCCAACTCCAACAAAATTTTAAAAAAATGGGAGGTTACTGCAATCACTAAAATTTTCGAATTCGAGATAGCACCAGATCTTCACGTTTTGAGGTCTCAGGAACCCGAAAAAGCGGTTTTTAAAATGTGTCTGTGTGTGTGTACGTACGTATGTACGTACGTATGTACGTACGTACGTACGTACGTGTGTACGTACGTATGTACGTACGTATGTACGTACGTACGTACGTACGTTTGTAAACACGCCACAGCCAAAACTACTAGACCGATTTGTCTGAAATTTGGTGCGTAGGCATCTCATAACCCAACTTAGATCTGAAAAGCTTTTGGAGCCAATCGTGCAACTAGAAATGCCATTTTGGCACATCAACTTTTAAATTTTAAATGCAAACCCCCATTTTTCACGTCACGATAGGAAAGGCCTTCAAATTCTGCTTCTAAAAATGCATTCATTCTTAGTGCCCTTTTGACCAAAAATTTAAAAAAAAATGAGTTTTAGCGGACTTTTAAATCGCGGTACAGCCCAAGCCCCTGAACCGATTTGGCTGAAATTTTGCACATAGACATTGTATTGCACGTCGAAGAGCTGAACAAATTTTGGATTCAATCGGCCCACGGAAAGTGCCGTTTTGGCACACCAATTTCCAACTTTAAAATTATTCACTCATTTAACCATCCAAAACAAGTTTTTGAAAGATTTATTGTCACAATCAGAAAGGTCTTCAAATTCTGGTTTTAAATAAGACAAAATTCGTTCGCATTTAGTGCTCTTTTGGTCAAAAAATCGAAATTTTGTAGTACCACTAAAGATACATTATAGCCCAGATTAGTGAATCGATTTGGCTGAAATTTGCTACATGGAGATTGGGTGACCCGTTAAAGACCTGAAAGGCTTTTGGAAGCAATTGGTCCACGGGAAGTGCTATTTAAGCATATCAACTTTAAATTTTAAAGCAAGGCCTCCTTTTTTATGTCGCTATTAGAAAGACGATCAAATTCTGGTTCTAAAAATGTATTCACAGTTTCTGCCATTTCAGTGGAAAATAGAGAAAAAATTCTTTCTCATTAAAAGGGAGCGGGCTGACAGTGGATGACAAATTCTGTTGAATTGACTACTATCTACATAGAATACAAAGATCCACGCGATGGGGAGGTT
Source organism: Pycnomerus fuliginosus (assembly GCA_963924575.1). NCBI lineage: Eukaryota > Metazoa > Arthropoda > Insecta > Coleoptera > Zopheridae > Pycnomerus > Pycnomerus fuliginosus. The sequence goes on along the minus strand of OZ004625.1, from coordinate 12,818,836 downwards.
CCAGCCGCTTCTCTGCTGCATTTTTTTTTTTTGCAAATGCATCGTTAAGATTTAAACTTTGGTACTCGCCTCAATTTTATAGGAGTCAGCTGACGCTCAAATTATGCTTTTCAGCTCAGAATGGTACAAAAACGCGTTTTCAGCTCCGAGCAATGCAAAAATGCATTTTTGGCGCTATAAAGGGTCAAATCGTGCATTTTCGCACACATTTAATACTTTAACTATACTATTTTGAAATAATCTCCGAAAAGACTTGCAACAAAGTCCTAGAATTTCAGTATTATTACAATTTTGAACTTGATAAGCAAGATCAATTTTGAAATCTTTGCTTGAGGCGTCCCAAGGTAAGGGCAAAATTTTCGCAACTTGGGTGCAAAAAAGTAAAATGTTCGAGTTTTTTTTCAACTCTCGTTTAGGGATGCATTTTTCCATCATATTTATTAACTACTTTTATAGTCCTATTTTTGTTCGTAGTACGCACTGGTGAAATATTGCAGCCTAATTTCGGGACATCCTGTGTATGGTAGCTGTCTAGGAGTTACTGAAATTTAACTATTAGACGGGACACAAATCCTGCCACCCATTCATTGCCTTAATGGTGTGCAGATCTAGTAGCTCCCGAACCTCTCCGTGTATAATTTAGTCGGTTTGCGTGTTCACTCCGCTGCCTCAAGTTCCTTAATAATACCACTTTAGCGTCGTACATCTGACTAAAGAACAACTCCCTTATTGTCTTCGCAGGCCGACACTGAGTCTTCGAAGACAATAACGCCTTAATAACATAATTTACGAGAGAAACATGTCACATGTTGTACACCACATCAATTAACATCGCTCCCATCTAAATTATTTAATCGGCGTGTGCGCCCTGAATATCGCAGACAGGTGAAAACCACCCCGAGGCACACAGCCGCCAAGTAATGCCTCTACTTGGATGGTAATTACACGCGACCGGTACTGAAATGAAAATGGCCACTTGACGACATTTTGTAGTGTTAATTGATATTTTGTAATTAACAGTTGAGGAGGTTGTTAGTGGAAACCTGTACTGAATGATGGTCTTCGAGAGGCACACTCGCTGGACGCCATCTCGAATTGCATTCTCACGGTTATAGCTTTCCCATTAAAATTTCATTAACAGGAGTTATATTTTCTTTATTGAAGTAATAATTCATTCGAATTATTCAACAGGAACTATGAACCGAAGGACAATGTCCAAGTAAACACGGCGATGGACTGAATATTGCAGGAGAGATGTTTCGGGATTAATTATTGAAATATTTTTATTGGAATCAGGTAAATTATTCGAAGACAGTTCTTCGAAACTAACAATTATTCGAATGAATGGATGACATAGTTACGGCGAAATATCCCCATTGTCTTTTGATTAATTTAAATTACATGTGATAGTCTCCTTTCTCCTACTACCCCATTTAACACAATTAAATTTATTATTGAGAATGACTCATGTGACAGGAATTATATTTTCAATAATGTAACATTATTAGATTAATTTTGTTAGTTTATTGTTTTTTTTCCGTTAGTATTTTTTTACTTCGCCGGATTCTGCACCGTTTTCGAGAAAAAAAATACAACTTTTATTGAAAAAGTTGAAATGAATATAGTTTTTTATTATCCCAGTGGATAGCAATTCTTTATCAATCCATGTCCAGAATTCCTATGTATGGTTTCCGATAATTCTTTCTATTTTATTTTGTGACACGATACAATATTTGGTCCTATATTGCATACAATGCCTATGCAATTGCATTGCATTGTATGCAATTTAGGACCAAATATCGTACCGTGTCCCACGGCTCTAACATTGTCAGCTTATCATAAATAATAATTAATCAAACATATTTTGGTTTCAATTTATGAAAAATGGCACCATTTACCGTTTAATAGGTACAATGGCATTTTTTGAGTTAAATTTTAACACATTGTCTAAATAAAAGTAAGTCTTAAAAAAAAATGTTAATCGAAGAATGCAGAAAATTGTAGAAAAAATTGGATGTCGAGTCCAGTGATGTTTAATTTGTAATCTAGGTTTGCCATGTTGATAGACTCACCAGTGTATAAAGGGAAACTGACAGTTAAAAGCAGTATCCAGTAATAATATGAAAAAAATTATCGAAAGATGCAAATAGTTTTACTTAATTGGCGAAGTTGACGAACGCCACTGGTTGTGGACCCTCCTTAGAGCGATTCTATGGTTTGGAAAGCACAGTTCGGTGTCTCAAAGACATCTTTTAGTGCTGTCAAAATTTCAATACTCCATCTCTTTTTTTGGCAAAGATATTAATTTTTCAGTATTACTATAGATTTTCCTTTCTGAAAATCAAAAATTTTTTTTTTCTCGGAAACTATCACACCTGGCTATTTCCAGACGTCGGCTGAGTATTGCTTTGTCTTAACGCCTACGTGTTTCCTATGGAGTTAGGTTAGGACAAACCAGATGGCCAAGAAATCGTGGAAAGATGACGTCATCTTTCCCGCTGTTTTTTGTGAATATCTTCAAAACGATAAAGAATTTTTAAATTCTGATCACACCATTGGACTCAGACGCTCCTTTCTCACTAGAATGAGCCATAACCTCAACATCGACTTCTCAAAAAAGGAAAAATGAGACGATATGGATATTTCCATATATTGTACAATGCTATTCAGCACTAAAAAAACAAGAAAAGGCGACGAGAGAAAAAATTTAGCTCTAGCTCCGACAGCTTAATTTTCTTATCTGTAAAAAAAAATTGACACTTTCGAAATAAATCTCATTACGAATCTGCTAATCTCCAAGTATGCTTAGCAAGTACCCACTTCTATCCCCACAATCCGGAAGAACTCATACAGAAGCAACACGAACCCGTTAATTATGTTAAATCCCCTGACTTTCCGACAACCCAGAAGCGGTGGATGCGTCGACAGAATATTCGTTCCGCGTCTAATTCCGTGACAAATCTACGCCTTGTTCTCGTCATTTCTCGTTTTTATTGGAGTCGTCTCCTTCTTAAAGCGCTACTTGAAACGTTAATTACCCGCGGTACATTTCCATCCGCAACAATTTACTGTAACATATTTCAAACTGAGGGACGACGAAACAACCGCAGACGTGTCCCTTTCATCTATTAATAATATTAATTCGATTCAAGTGCCGCAAAGACGGCAAGACGTACGATTTGTGTCAGCTCGGGAAACTTGCGGAAAACTTAAATTAATTCCGTCTTTATGTTCGCCGATAAAAACACAGCCAGCGCGAAATTAAAGGGGCCGCTTTATCGTTATGTTATTTTCGTGTCATCGTCAGCTTATTTCGGACGGACTATACAGGGTGCATACAGGCTGTCCCAGAATTCGTGGGCAAGCTCTCGAATTCGAGTAAATCGCGACAAAATAAAGCGACAAGTTCATATAAAATTTTTTCCTCCGCCTCCTCCCTGTGGAGATATTCACCCTTGAAGATGAATCTTAAAATTCGTTTTATTCCAATAACTTTTTTATTATTCAAAACCATTTCACCATTTTTGGAACTCCTAAGCCTTTTTTGACGCTCTTGCCAATGGTGAAACCGAATTCAATGTAACTTTTAAGGCAGCTCAGATGAGGAGCCCCCTGGGCGCCCTAAGCCCCGTAAAAAAATTCGGAATACGTTTTTTCAATTTTTGAGGCAATTTTTGAATATGGTGGACATTTCTACATAAAAAAAGTATACTTGTCTGATGTCCATAAAATGAGCCGTTTTCCAGCAAAATCAGTTTCAATGTATTCAACCGTCCTTAAGAACCTATAGGTAGGTGCAATATTCCAGGGAGGCCGCTGAGGAAAAAATTTTATATGAGCTTATAGCCTTATTTTGTCGAGATTTACTCGAATTCCAGTCGAGTAAATCTCGACAAAATAAGGCTATAAGCTCATATAAAATTTTTTCCTCCACTTTGTTTTTTACTATTGCACCTACCGTACCTATATATAGGTTCTTAAGGACGGTTGAATACATTGAAACTGACTTTGCTGGAGAACGGCTCATTTTATGGACATCAGACAAGTATACCTTTTTCACCATATTCGAAAATTGAATCAGAAATTGAAAAAACGTATTCAGAAATTTTACGGGGCTTAGGGCGCCCAGGGGGCTCCTCAGCTGAGCCCCCTTAACAGTTACATTGAATTCGATTTCACCATTGGCAAGGGCGTCAAAAAAGGCTTAGGAGTTGCGAAAATAGTGAAATAATTTTGAATGATAAAAAAGTTATTGGAAAAAAACGAATTTTAAGACTCATCTTCAAGGGAGGCCGCGGAGGAAAAAATTTTATGTGAACTTGTCGCCTTATTTTGTCGAGATTTACTCGAATTCGAGAGCTTGCCCACGAATTCTGGGACACCCTGTATAATAACAATGCGCCAGTTTTTTTTTGTTAATTGTTGCAGGGCAAAACCATTCCAGGGTTGAGTTATGTTACTGTTGCGCCGCAAACCACGAAAACAGCCTTTGTCCGCTCTACTTTATCCTCCCTCATCCCACTTCTGATGTGTGAAATTTATGCGTCCCCCGCTTCGGGGTCACTTTCTTGCACAAAATAAGAAAAATGGCTCGCAGGGCGTTTCGTCTCGTCTATTATACGTGTATAGGACTTGAGGAGAAGAGAGAAGTGAAGTGAAGGAAGGGTGGAAATGTAGCACGGATGGAGCATCGGCGGCGATTGTAGTTTTTGCGGGCGCGCAGCGCTTTGCAACGGCGTCGGCAGTTGACGCGACGCTAGGCGCCTGTTTGTGACGCCCCCTCCTCCATTCTTAGCGGCGCCGAGCCCAGCTACTCCACCACTATATCACTCGCTCCCACATATACTGCCCTTGCACGACGCTCACACAAAATTTCAGCTACACTGTCCGGGATTAACTTCATCTTTTATATTGTTATCGGCAAAATATAAATAGAGCTTAAAGCATTTCAATTCAACTAATTAATGAGCGTCATGAATAGAAATGTGTTCTGGCGTGGGACGCGTCCTTTTCGTTTACGTCACATCAGCATAAAGGCATAAAGGCAAATTAAAATAATTGGTAAGTTGGTAACCTTCGAGAGGATAAAAACTACTATTTCAGGGATATTGTAAATATAGCAATAACTAACGTTAACAGGTTAACCTACAAAATTTAAATTACCTGACATAGACTTTAAATGGCAGTTCAAGAAAAATTTAAAAAGAGCCCTTCGAGATTTGAACTCGGATCCAAAACATTGCATTCCAAAACTAGCGTGTCCCGCTCCACACAACCATCGAGTCTTTCCTTGAATGCACGTGAAAGGACCTCTTCCATCATTAAATACGTCGTACCTCACATCATGGAATTAACCGGCTAGATATAGCTAGCTGTTACCGGTCGTTTAGGCACAATTTGTAACGAGTGGAATAAAAATAGAATAAAGAACTTACAGAAAAAACATGCATAAAATGTTAAAGCCCCCCAAAAGAACGCACGCTTCTGATTAAATGCAATCTGCAATATTTTTTGAGTAAAGTTTAAAAAAACTGATTTTTGAGGTATACCTTTTGCGGGGACGTAACTCCCAGAGAATCCATTTTAGGGCAGAAAATTTGACAAGTGACTTTTTTTAAGTGGAATGACCGGTATATTTTAGTTTATTTACAATCCCTTTAATAGCCCTTATTCGTCCCTAAAATGTTATGGTTCTTGAATTTTTGGTTGAAAAGAAAATAGGTAATTATTTTTGAAAAAAACTGCAGTTTAAATCACTCCAGTTAAAAATACGCCATTTACGCGGGTGCAGTTTTCGTAAAAAGATAAGACGAGGACCGAAGGAACCTCTGATACAATTTTAGTTGTCACCCTATGTACAGGGTGTTCAAAATTAATTTTCAAAATTTCAGAACTTTGAAGTTATTTTTCTCAACTTTCTCAAATAGAACACCCGATATATTTTTAGCTAGTGTAGTTCATAGTTCCTACAAACATATTAGTTATTTTAATCTGTTTTCGAGTTATTCGCAAGTATTACAAATTTTCTTGCTTGCAGACAATTTTTACTTATAAAATTATAAAATAAGCACCCAAACGAAAATGAAAATGTTCAAAATGTTCTCTATTTTGGTTCATGAACCATTTAATTGGTTCTTGAAAAAACGTTTCTACTGTTTTTAACGTTTAGTATAAAAATAATGTGCCTACTCCTATACAAACGAAAATACCAAAATTTCACATTAAATTGTCAGGGAAGGGTAGTGGAAATGTCTTTATGAACAAATTAAATTGTTCAAATAGTGCTATACAGTAAGTATTAGTCTGAGTGTTTATGTTACAATTTTATAAGTTAAAATTTTCTGAAACCCAACGCACTGTTGCACCATCCTGTATAGTATAGTCACGTACATATTTCCCAAACCGCCTGTCAATATACCTAGCTATTCTCTTCAGTCTTCAGTCTAGTTCAGGAAAGCATGCGAAATACCTATTGTAATAGAAATTATCAATTCTGTCAATTTCATTAAAGGTGGTTTTTTATGTATTGAAAGCTTGCATATTTTGTATTGAAATACCTTTAAAACAATGTCAGATTTGAATCGTCCTTCCGAGAAAAATCTGAAACTGGCAGAATTTCAATACAAATTTTTAAATTAAAAAATAGTAAGCTGACCAATCATGAAAGCGCATTTGTATTAATTTGTAATGGAAAAACGCTTTAACAATAATTATCATATCGTTAGTTATTTGACTGGATATACTGTTAAAGTTGATGACAACCTTGTTATTTTGGCAATTTTATTCTTGGCATCGATAATACTGACGTTAAGGTAAATATGATGCACTTGTTATATTTCTTTTGATTATTATTTACAACCGAAGCCACATTCTACAATACCTACACTACAGCTGTATACTGACTTTATACCATCTTTAGTGATTTTACTATAGGATTGACAATTCATTACACAACTCTGATATTATTATAATATCATAATAAAAGTATGTATAAAACGTGATGTAGGTACAATTTATTATTTCTTGCCTAAAGTGTGTGCTCTCTGACTATGATGTGGTTGGCGGTTAAGCTAATGCAATTTTAGTAAGAGAATTTAATTCTAAGCAACGTAGAAGTTCTTTTGCGTGAAACGCTGTAGAAAAGCGACCGTCAGCCGAATGATTCTTTCTTATTTGTTCAAGAGCTGTGCGAGACACTTTGATATATACACACGAGTTATAAGAAAAATAATAAAAGAGAAATAAGAAAAGAAGGATGTTCGACACTATTTGACTCCGACTTTTACAGTTGTCGAATTTTTCTTTTGGAAGAGTTATCCATTCAAGCATCGATTAGGGGGCGAAGGCAATGCCATAAATTAAATTTCGATGGAAGGAAAGAGAAGCGAACGGATGAAAGGAGACGGAGTTTCCGCGAGCCGGTATTATAGAGACAAAGCCAACTGCGAGCGTCGATATAACTCATGAACTACTCCTGTTCATTAACGAAAAAGCCGTCTTGTCAACTCGCCGACTATCCTTCTAATATTTTTATAAATCGCTTCGTGTTTTTATTTCAGTACCACAAACCAGGAGGTCCGTCGCATAAATCAATGTCCTATTTACCGACCGGATAACGCGAGGAAATCGGGAACACATAGGCGCCGACGTCGCGGGGGCGCAACACACCTGTAGCTCCCGCAGACACCACAAATCAACATTATTGAAATCATCAGTTTGTTGTCTTCGAACCGACGCGAATTCATAACTTTGGACTCGACGATCTGGATTCTACGAAGGCGTAGAGGGGCACAAAGTTTTTAAAATTTTCTAAAAAAAAACTTTGTTGCATTAACAAATTGTCACTTGACATTTGTCGCTTGTAACTGAGAATTGTCATTTGTAACTGACAATTGTCACTTGTCACTTGCAACTGACAATTGTCACTTGTCACTTGCAACTGACAATTGTCACTTGTAATCGACAATTGTCACTCGTAACTGGCAGGCGCTTCGAACTGCTTCAGTGACGTGCGCAGAAATTTGTCATGAAAAGGGGGGATGTCAAAAGAATAAGGTGTGCAAAAACTACTAAAAGAGCATAAATCCTTACATTTTTGCTATTTTCTAAAAACTGAAAAAAAAAAACCAAAAATTTCTGGAATCACAGAAGTTCTAACCGCCCTAACCCCCTCCGGCGTACGCCATTGGTCTGTTTTAAGTAATGAATTATCGCCAGCTACAAGTGACAATTGTCAGTTACTAGTGACAATTGTCAGTTACAAGTCACAATTGTCACTTAACAACTGACAATTGTCATTTAACAACTGACAAATATATACAGCGTGTCCCACTTAAGGCGAAGAGACACAGATATTTTCCTTATTTTTGTAGGTGAAGACTTGAGTTTTTGTCCAACATAGAACTTAATATAATGCGCATCTTTTAAGGTACTCAACTCGAATGTAAGTTGTAAACCCCGCCTACTGCGACCTAGGGAATAGGGTCATTTTTCAATATTTTGTTTCGTGATCAAGATAAGAAGACAATTGTCATTTAACAACTGACAATTGTCACTTGCAAGTGACAATTTGCTATTGCAACCAAGTTTTTTTTTTTCAAAATTTTAAAAACTTCGTTGTGGCCCCTCTACGCCTTCGTAGGATTCTGGATCCATCATCATAACGTCACGAGAAAGGAAGAATAACGAGGGAGTCGGATGGCCGGTATACCAATTACAAGTACGTCGACGAGGTCAACAGTGCATGTCCCATAATAATGTGACGGTGTTTGGTACACAAAGTGTCCACTCATATTTGAATAATTCGTATGCTCGAACCGTCCTCCACAAAATATACAGACATAAATTATCCTGCTACGCGGTGTCGGACGTGAATGCAGAATTTTACCTAACGAAACGGATTCGCATACAGCGTTGGCGGCTTCAGATTGCCTCCTGGGTGTGGAAAATTATGGTAAGCATTCGACGAATTCGAGGAAAAAACGTAAATTGGGACGACACCTGTCGCGGGCATTTGCATTGAAAACGTAGGTTCTCGGTCAATCGGCAGCGATATACTAATTGGATCTCTGATGTATGGAATCTAAGTATCGATGATTTAATATCCCGATTTGGTTCAAGAGCTAATCACCATCTAGAAGGTGCGCACTGGAATAAGTATGGGTGCCAAATTTAACCACGATATCTTCAGTAGTTTGGGCTGTAAATGTGCAACATGTCCAGAAACATAATTTGGAGACGTCTTGCCTCCTATAATAGTCATGCAAAAAATGAGAATCTATCTTTTAAAATTGTTTTCAGCAGAGAGAAGCGGTTGGAACCTCCCCATCGGATAGGTCTTTGATTTCCGTGTCTAATTGTATTTAAAATTTTAAAGTTGATATGCCTAAATGGCACTTCTCGTGCACCAACTGCTTCCAAAAACCTTTCAGCTCTTCGACTGGTCACCCAATCTCCGTGTGCCAAATTTCAGTCAAATCGAACCAGTAGCTTTTAGGCTATAATGTGTTTTTAGTGCTATTACAAAATTTCAATTTTTTTTATCCAAATATGAGCAGTAAATGTGACTGAATTGTGTCTTATTTAGAACAAGTATTTGAAGACCTTCCTCTGATGCTGACAATTTTTTTAAAAAGTCGTTTAAGATGGCAAAAGGTAGCATACTTAAATTTGAAAATTTATTTGCCAAAACGGCACTTTCCGTTTATTTGCAATTAGTGAAAAAATGACCTAATTTTTTACATTACCTCATTATTGAAATTTTGCGACGGTTTCGCTCGAGGTATTGACCAGTCATCAAAAATTTGTACACCACATTACATATTTCCAACATTTTTCCTACATTTCATCAACCACACACATTTCCATAGTGGTCAACCCCTCGGCTACCCTTCAATTTTTTTACAGTTTCAATTGACTACTCGCTTTTGGCTTCTCCGAAGCTCGCAAGATTTCGGCTTCGCCTCAGTTTTTTATTGTTAAGACGAAGCCGAAGTTTTGCGAGCTTTGGCGGAGCCAAAAGCGAGAAGTCAATTGAAATAGTAAAAATCTTCGGTTTCGTTCGATGTACTGACCAGTCATCAAAAATTTGTACAACACATTACATATTTCCAACATTTTGGCTACATTTCATCAGCCATGTACACACATTTCTATAGTGGTAAATCCCTCGACTCCGCTTCAATTTTTTACGGCTCCCCATGTAAACGTAGGCGAGGCGCCATATAGACGTATAAATCTAGATATAATGGAATCAACCGATTTGCCCCAAAATCGCATCATCATCTACTCTGCTCACTGAACGTGTACGTAAAATTTCATCTCGATGTCTTCAGTAGTTTCGGCTGCAGCGTGTCTTTGATGATTTTTTTGCCAAAGGGCACTAAGTGTTGGTACATTTTTGGAAGCAGAATATGAAGAGCATTCATATGGTAACGCGAAAAATGGGGGTTTGCATTTAAATTTTTAAAGTTCATGTGTCAAAAGGGCACTTTCCGTGAACCGATGTGGCCCAAAGTCTAATCAGCACCTACAAGTTGCCCACTGAGTATGTGTGCCAAATTTCATCTCGATACGTAGTTTGAGCTGCAGCGTGCTTACAGACAGACAGACATTTTTTCAAAAACCCCTTTTTTGGGTTCATAGGACCCTAAAACCTAAAAATTTCATGTTTTTGGCGATCGATTTTTCTGAATTTTCCGATCGATTCCAGTACTGCTTCAATTTAATTGCAATTGGTTATTTGGTAAAGTTGAAAGTTGATTCCTGAACACGTACGATCTGACGGTATACGATGGTACCAAGTGTAATAATAACTTGATCAACGATAAAAACAGCGTGAATTACTCAGTTGACCCCTTCCCACATTCAAACAAATGATTTATGTTTATGGCACACCTCATACGGGAGATAAAGTGTAGGTTGTCGTGGAATCATCGATGGCTATCTCTTAAAAATTGTTAAAGAACGAGTCCCGTAAACAAACCAAACGACATGTGAAGACACTCATAATTGTGCACCGAGGAGGTCCTCTTAATGAGTGAAAAGCCGTCGTTTTCTTATTAATTTGAATGGAATTCGTTGGGCCCGAGGATGGTATATGGTGGAATGCAGAAGTAATGTTCGGGTGCGAACCGCCTTTTGTACATAAGCCGATCTTCTTTGTCGGTAACCACAAGGCCAATTAGATAATATGATCGATGGATCAGCGCTGATCACGCGAAGTCAAATAGACGATCGCCGCCGATAAAAGATATTCTCTTGGGAAACTTTATTTATATTGAAACTACGTATTTAGACAGGGTGATTCACGTAGACCGCGGAATATAAATTTGAAATTTGGTACTCGGCCAATATCGACAATTCTGAATTCACCTAAAATATTGGCAAGACCTTTTCAAACTGAGTATTTCTTATCTGGGTTATCTTCATCTACCTGTCATAGTTTTTTACTTTATGTCAATTTTTTCGTTCAAAATGTCACATGCTTTAAAAAATCACAACTCCTAAACGCTTTGCAGTAATGAAACGAATTTTTTTACTATCAATAGAGAAGAAATCAGAGAATCTTTTGAGTGGTCAGCAATTCTACGAACATAGCTTCAAACGTTCACAATTATTATTCAAAGTTAACTATGACAAAATGTGGGAAAGTCAATTTTTTTCAAAATTTCAAATTTTTGACAACGGCAATCGATAAGAGTGCTAAATTTTAAGGGCTGTTTCATACCCTCTACTTATCAATTCTGAGTTATTTACGAAAAAAGATATTCTGAAAAAATGAGTTATCGGAAATTGAGTAGGTAAGTTTTGGAAAAGAACCCCGCACGATTCTTATGGAAAGTGGCTTTCGGTGAAATTGTCTGAATTTTTGATATGTTGTAGTTTTCATGATTCTGAACAAAAGTTATCATTGCGCCAACCTCCTGACATGGACAGTTTTTGCTACAAAAAATCCCGAAAATAGAACTTTTCCCATAAGAACTATCGGGTGTCCCAAAAAAAACCGGACAAAATATTTTTGGGAATAAGTCTGCCATTTCTTAACCGATTTGGATGAATGTGGTCTTAAATTAAAGCCAAAGAATCAGGCTTTCGACTGTATGAGAAACTACGGCAGATGGCGCTGCCGTAGTAGTCCTATTGATACTTGCTTTAAAGGTTTATTTTAGCTGCATGGGGATTGGTCAGTCAACGACCAATCGGTATGACACTCGAATAGCCTTGAAGATCTTTCTTTCTTGTTCAAAAATCCTTTTTCAGAAGTCGATTTGGCTTAAGCATTAATTTTCTGTAATTTTTTTAAAAAATGTGTTTTTGAGTATTTTCACGCATTAATGGCCGTGACCAAAGAACAGTAATGCAAATAAATCTTAATTTTCAGTTATAAATGAACGAATATGGTGAAAACAGTGGCGCAGATGCCAGTGGGGGGCAACTGAACAGTTATCATTGAAAATTAAGTCCTATGTGCATCAATGTTACTTTAGTCATGGTTATGGAAGCATGAAAATACGCAAAAACACTTTTTTTGGAAAAGTCACAGAAACTTAATGCTTACGCCAAATGGACTTCTGAAAAAAGATTTTTGAAGAAAAAAGAAAGACCTTCAAGGCTATTTGGGTCTCATAACCATTGGTTGTTGTCCGACCAATCCCCACGCACCTAAAATAAGCCTTAAAGACAAGTATCAGTAAGGCTGCTATAGCAGCGCCATCTGTCGACGTTTCTTGCAAAGTTCGAAAGCCTGATTCTTTAGCTTTAATTTAAGACCAAGTCTATCCAAATCGGTTAAGAAATGGCTGACTTATTTCAAAGAATATTTTGTCCGGTTTTTTTTGGGACACCCGATACATGTAGCGAAAATGGAATCGGTCGTTTTGTCATCATAATTCTACATGATAAATTCAGAGGCACCTTTCTTACCCATATTGCTAACATGCGTCTATATGGAAGCCTTTTGGGCGTATTTGAATGTTATGTTGGGAAGTGTAGGAAACGGCGGGCCCAAAAATGTATATAAATCTTATGGCAAAATTCTATCTTCGGGATTTTTTGTAGCAAAAACTGTCCATGTGTAGGTTGGTCCTTTGTCACATGTCAAAAAGTGACATTTTCATTGTTAGTATTAATAATTGTTGGCTTAATTTTGGCCTCACAACAATGGTACAACATTTGTGATTTATGGTCAAAATGACAGCAAAATAAGAACGATTTTTTAACAAAAAATAAACTCTCAAGACAACCTCTTTCATTTCATAACTTACAAATAGTCAAATAAATGCCCGGCAAGTTCCGTCTACAATTCGGTCATTTTGATCATAAGTCACAAATAAATCAAAAACAACTTCATTCTTGTAGCCCACAATTGTTGTAAGACCAACATTAAGCCAACATTTATTAATACTAACAATGAACATGTCACTTTTTGACATGTAACAAATTTTTCAAACCCTACTCAATTTCCGATAACTCATAATTTTTCAGAATATCTTTTTTCGTAAATAACTCAGAATTGGTAAGTAGAGGGTACAGGACATGTTGATGAAACTGCCCCTAAAATTTAGCGCTCTATCGATTGTCGTTGTCAAAAATAGCACGTTCCATTTGAAAAAATCGATTTTTCCACATTTTTTCATCGTCAATTTTGAACAGTAATTGTGAACGTTTGAAGCTATGTTCGTAGATTATGCAGACCATTCAAAAGATTCTCCGATTCCTTCGCTATAGATTGTAAAAAAACTTGTTTCATTACTGCAAAGCGTTTAGAAGCTGTGATTTTTTAAAGCAACTCTTGCATGTGACATTTTGAACGAAAAAATTGACATAAGTCAAAAACTATGACAGGCAGATAAAGATAACCCAGCTAAATTTACTCAGTTTGAAAAGACGATCTCAAATATGTAATCAAAATTATAGGGTTCCATTTAAAATAACAAAGTTGGTATAATTTCCCGCGAAACCGGAAGTGACGGAATCTTGCCAATATTTTAGGTGAATCCGAGAATTGTCGATAATGGTCGAGCACCAAATTTCAAATTTCTATTCCACTGGGAAGTGGAAAAACTTCTAACGAACGGTCTACGTGAATCACCCTGTATTGCCCCGTCATTTGTGTACAATTTTGTTAAGAGTACGATTAGTTTGGGGACTCCAATATTATTGATTAATACCCAGTAGCGTGTCTCTAACAACCAGTATTAGCTATTCCAAGAACATTACTAAGTATCAGAGCTGAGCTTTAATTGCTCACTTCTAATTCCACTCATATTCGTCCTTTTTATAAATATATCAGCGATAACACATATCCAACACTTCAATCAAATCACGTACTTGGATGAAAGGTTACCGAAGGTCCGCATCTTTCTTGAAAATCTAAATGCAACACCTAAACTTATAGCACACGGTGAAGTCATACTAATGCGATCTTCCTTTGGAATTAAACATTAATGAGGACGATTGTATGGTTTCGATGTATATTGTCCGTAAAGTTACACATTTGAGTATGGTGTATGGGATGGGACAATGTCCCGGGTCCTGCTCTATTGTCCTGTATTTGATTACGTATGTTGTGTGCATTGTTTGCTAACAGTGGTCATGCGTCGTTAAGTGCATCCTAACGACGGTCGTTAAGGACGTCCCTTATAATGACCAACGCAGTTCAATCAATGTTAAGCCGGCAGGCCCTTCCCTTTCGAGAACTAATACTGCTAATAAGTCGATGAGAGGAATGCTCTTGAGGAATAATCTCAAGTCAATAGGTGAGAATTAGGGTCCTTTAGATTTAACCCATCACGCTGTTACTCGAATCATATACCAAAAAATTTTAACAATCCAAAGTTGACGTTTTTTCTTTTATCCACGGGTGTTGCAGAATAGACTCATTATGCAATGGGTGAGAGATTGTTTCGCTTTAAAACCCGTGGATAAAGCATAGTATTCTATTCGTGTGTACCTAATGATTATTGCTCCCTCGGTAGATTTATGGCACTCGCCTACGTCATCCTCGGGAGCAATTATTGAATAATATACTATTAAGAAATGAAATGCCCGGTAGGTATATTTTAGCATATTTACAACTTCTTTAAGGACCTTATTTGTTCAACATTAAAATATTACGGTTTTTGAAAAGCATGATGGAAGTTTACATTACTCTTGTTAAAAAATCGCCATTTATTCGGGTGCAGCTTTTATAAAAAAATATGATGAAGACATTGTTGTAGAGGCTTAAAAGAAGCTCTGGTCGGATTTTAGTTGTTTCCCTACCTACAGGGTGTTTAAAACTAATTTACAAATTTTGAAACCTTTTAAAGCTATTTTTCTCATTTTTTTCAAGTGTCACACCCTCTATGTTTTTCATCAGTGTAATGTAGAATTTATACACGAATATTTTTGATAATACAAACATGATGTTCCCATCAGTTTTCGGGTTATTTGTAAATTATCTTATACTTATTACAAAGTTTCTTGTTTTGAAAACAATAATTTTTGCAGTATACCGGGTCTAAACGAAACCTGACGCACCCCCTATTTTTAAATTATTTATGAATCGATTTGAATAATATTTGGAGAGCCCAGAATAGGTAATAAATGCCATTATTTGCACCAATTAGATAATTTTTATCATTTCCGGTTTCACCGGGACTACCTTGGGGCAAAAATTTTAATTGGGGAGCCCTATATATGATTATATTTTTGGAATCTAAGTAAAATTCTGAATCTAATGTTGCCACATTTTGGCCATTGTGATAACTTTAAGAATTAAAAAATTAAAAAATTAAATATTATCCCTGAGTCCTGCGACCCCCCAAAATCATTTCATCGATATCAGGAAATTTTATAAAAATAAGATTTACAGTTGGAGACGTTTAACAACAAGCCTAGCAAAATTTAAAATTAATCCTTATGATTTTGGAGCAATAACTCATTATTTTCAAATTACATCCATAGTGGCGCACTGGCCAGAATAAATAGCAAGTTTTTTTGTGGTTGCATTGACATAATAAAAATGGTCAAAATACGGTATCATTAGATTCAGAATTTTATTTAAATTCCAAAAATATAAACACAGTTCCGGTAAAACCGAAAGTGATAAAAATTATTTAATTAGCGCAAATAATAGCCATTTATTATCTATACTCTGCGCCCACCAAATTTCATTGAAAGTTTTTATTTAAGTACAATACCCTCTTGCTTTATGCCTAACTGCAGGTTTTTGGCGGTCACCCATCACTATGTTTTAAACAGGAATTTACCCATATGTTAAAATATCTAAAATTTCAAAAAGCTTTAAACTTCAGTCCACGTCAGAATTCCCCAAAAAATATTGCAAATATGCAGATTATTAGCTTCTTATACATTCAAAATGCATATTAATCTGCTCAATTTACAACTTAAATCAAAAATCCCTACAGATTTTTCATCGTCTCTGTACTTTTTCTTGCAAATTATGCGATTTAGAGCTTTGGAAGAAAATTCACAACAAATTTAGGGAAGGAAAAAGTCCTTAGGAACGCCATTGAAAATATCACACAAAAACTAACGAAGATAGACAAAAAAGAAAACTGTCCGGTTTTTTATTGGTCCACCCTTTAGATGTCCCCATAAAGAAATTTTCTGTTTTTGATTTTTTGAGATATTTCCAAAACGATCTCTTACTGCTGAGAACATAACTTCCTTTAAAATGGATGAAAAGCAGCTTTGTGGTAATTCAGAAAAACTCGGCTGCCACATAAACCTTTAAATACCGTAGAAAGGGGTATCTTCCGTGGGTATCATTGCGGCCTTCCGAGGTGATGTTCACTGAGGGGGCACGTTTTACGACGTCTATATTAACCGCGACTGTAGTGATCAACAGATATTTGCATAAGTCGCTGACAGGACTGCAAATAATAACGACGATAAGAATCAGTTTCCACCTACTTAGGAATGCAAATATTATTATTATCCCTATTAATGTGGTGAAAATCGCGTCGGGTCCAACTGGATTATTTAATGTATATGTGCTCATGAGCACATTACAATTAATTAATGTTGACAATAATTAAGCGCAAGCGGACAAGTTCTGTGTCGTAAGCGGGCGACGCCCACATTCAAGACCGCCGTTTCCCATCTCGCATAATATCATTTGTCATCGTACTTGTTTATGCAAATATAGCCATATTTATAGTGTATACTATCACGTATCTCCAACATTTTTATGAATGAAACACTTTTATAAGACGAGCTGCACGATACTGCCTAAATCAAGGCGGGCTAAGGGTCGTTTTCCACAAAACTGCCGATAACAAATCTTCACGTTGTTTGGTGTTGGACGAGATCATCTAGAAACGTGGAAAGTTCAAAGATATAAAAACTAATACTCGTGGGAGACCTGGAACTTTTTAAACGACCACAAGCGCATTATTCTAATCACACGCCGAAAGATTTTTATGAGGACGATATAGGGAAGAGGTTAAAGTGTTGGGCTTAAGATGACCACCTTGATGTATGATAGTTTTCACAAAAAAAAAACAATTCTCAGAGACGATTTTCTCAAAATCCACTTAATTTTTTCAAATGCATGCCAATAATCAGTCTTATTCTGTATGCCATTGGATCTTCCAATTGGATTAGAATTTTCAATTGGATTGAAATTAATCCGATTGAGAATAGTCATACAGAATACGAACCATTAGCTGTCACATTATGACAGAATTGCCTAGTTCCCAATATTGAGAAATCCAATTGGCATACAGAATAAGACTGATTGCATTAATTAGCCCGAGCGGAACAAAAACTTGCTTAAATTGAGTAGCTTCCATTTTCACAGACATCCAAAAAAACGGTCCTAATTCTTGTTTCAATTTGTTGCCACCATTAGAAAGGTCTTCAAATTCTGGTTTTACATAAGACCAAATTCATTCATACTTATGCCCTTTTTTTTGTAATGACATTAAAAACACACTATAGCCCAAACTACTCGATCGATTTGGCTGAAATTTGGTACATGGAGATTGGGTGACCAGTTGAACAGCTGAAGTGCTTTTGAAAGCAGTTGGTGAACGGGAAGTGCCACTTAGGCATATCAAATTTAAAATTTTAAATGCAAGACACGGAAATCAAAGACCTACGCGATGGGGAGCTTCCAGCCGCTTCTCTGCAGCATTTTTTTATAAAATATGAGTTCCCTATAATACTCAAGAGTCCAATAAAATGTTGTGAACGAGCCTATCTAATTCATTGACGTTTGAGGTTAGGACACGTCCAAACATCTTTGAATTTTGAGATTAGGTATATCCAGATACGTTCAAAGACACTTAAAATATAGTTTGTGGAAGATATGTGTCTGGTGATCATATTTATGGACCTTTATTTCCCTTAACTTAGTTTACGTGGTTATTTTCAGCAGCGAAAAAATTGTGTTCAAAATCAAGTCGTCAAAGAAACGATTAAATGACTCGTGCAAACTTCGATAAAATGCATTAATCACTCTTAAATGAATTTGATTGGACAGAAATTTTAAAATGAATCTAATTGATTTGGTTAAAAGATAATTTGGAAATAAACGGCAATAATTGATTTGTGCAATGTAATACTGCAGTATCTAGGCAAAGGTTCAAAATACACCTTGCTCTTATTGGCTAGATAAAGTAATATGAAAGACGGGAGCATTAATCAAAGAACTATGGACAATCTCCAACATTATCAAAGGCTTGTTTTTTTATTATCTTTTATTATTCCAAATTCCAATGGACGGTTTGAGTCACACGATCGGACAACAAGTCGGAGGCGGCCAATAATGCAAACTTATGGGTACCGATACCTGCATTCACATTACAATAATTCACATCATAACTGTTTAGCATTTATGTTTTATTATTACGGGCATAAGGCCTGAATGGAATTAGGTAGTCAATTGGTCTTCCGGTTAGCCGCAGGCATGCACCATTAGGCCCATTACTGTTTCGTGCCCAAAATTTTTAGCAAACTACCTCTAATTGCCCTTAGTCGATCGAAAATTGACCGATTATTCCACTCCACCAAAACACCTTATGGTGTGATTCTGCAACAATACAAACAACATCTCCAAACATATAATTAGGTGCAAACCGCACCCATTGTATCCGACCATCGAGTCTGTTGCGCTAAAATAACAGAATCGTAATAATTTTTAAACAATAGTATTTTTAACGGTAGCCATATGTTATATGTCGTTATAGTAATAACTACAGTGGTTAACCACAAGTGCCTATCATCAGGTAGGTGTAATAACACGTTATAATTCACACAAGATCAAGGATGCCTTAGGTCCGAGTCCTACATCCTTAATTATGCGCTCGCTGCACATGCAAACATCAAAAAAATGTTCTGTTTCAAATTCTGATTAAAAAAAAAAAAAGTGGGTCGGATATACGAAAGAGGCGCTCTCCTGAAATAATATTTAAATTTAGTCGAGCATGTGTGTAGTAAAACCAACCCGACTGAGCAGCAAATATAATAAGCTCCGTGGTAAGGTAATCGCGGTAGAGATCTATATGGCAAGGACCGCTTATAAAAGGTCCGTTATAAATCTCTGGCCATCTCGCGGTCTATCTCGGAACTGGATCACATCTTGGCGCCATTTTGGACCACCGACGGCGGACAAGAATAAAGCCCTATATCATCGGAGCGGCACACGATCCACCTTAGATAAATCATGCAACTTTTGCCGGAGTTATTAAGCAATAAATTACTTTTGGTGCACACCGGTAATCAATGAGTGGAGGAGGGGTGTTGTGGTCGGGCATAGAGAACGAATTTTCGGTTCATGGATTATTAATCCGACCCAATTTGATGGCCATAATGTGGTGCGCATTATGTTCTCATACAAAAATGATTAGCACATATTTTAGGTACCTACCTTCAATTCGGTTAATGATACGGTAGGTTTCCCAAAACAAACTTTTCTGTAACCTATCATTACCCTCGTCAGGCAGGAATTGGAGGTTCGACGACTAAGTTGCCACCATCAGTGATGAGCATAGTTATTAAGTGCCTGTATTAGAAGTAACGGATGCCTCAGAAAAAACGGACGATTGGTTTTTCCCCATAATCCTGTTTAAAATTTATAATTATACGTAGTTCTGATCTTTTTTTAACAGTTGCGCTTAATATGATGCATCCGAACAGTCAAAGGTGGTAAAGAGACAATTACGTGAAAAAAGTCGTTTGGCGAAAACATTTGCGATTTTCCTTGCATTTTTTAAAAAATAAAATAAAATTGCAGCATTGACAGCATTTTTCTCGAAAATGGCCATTTCTGTTTGTATACAGCGCTCTGTTTTATTAAAGAAAAGCTTGAGTAATTATTTCTAAAATTTAACCGATTACTATAGCGATGCACGAGTGGTATTCGGTAAGATTATTTGGCAAATTCGACTCTTTATTTTGTTAAAAGTACGAGTTCTTAAACCGGGGTTGCCTATACTCAAGAGCCCAATATGATGTTGTGAACGAGCCTTTATAATTCATTGACGTTTGGGGTTAGGAAACGTCCAAACAAAATGTCGTTGAATTTTCAGATTATATCAAGAAGAAATCAGCGTCCTTTAGGTATGTCCCAAGACACTTAAAATATAGTTTGTGGAAGAAAGACATTACGTACGTCGAGACGTACGCCTGGTGGTCATCACTCATCACTATGGACCTTTATTTTCCTTAATTTTATTTACGTGGTATGCAATAATTTTCAGCAGTGAAAATGAAACTTGGAGCTTTTATATTATTAACAGCTGTCAACTCAATATTATTGACGGAAATTTTCAAGGCGTTCTAGATTTTGAGTTACGATAGTCAACTTTTCTTTTTCTTACGGCCGCCATATTGAATTTGAATATGGACTTTTCAGAAAAAATATGTCAAAGCTTGAATCAAACCATGTCAAGACGTATCTCTTACCGTTGAATTCAATTGTTTTCATCACGTATCTCAAGAGATTTAAAAAGTGACATACTTATTCCAATTTTCAAATTTTGACGATCTGTCAAAAGAGTCCATGTTGGTTATATTTTTGAAAAGCTAATGTTTTTGTGTATTCGATGGTGTTATAATCTAGTATGGCGGTCATAAGAAAAAGAAAAGTTGCGTGTCGTTGCTCAAAATCTAGAAGGCTCAGCGCCATTTAATTGACAGTTGTCAAAAATATAAAAGTTCCAATAAGTTTCATTTAATTGCCACCAATCGCTTCTTTAAAATAGCTATTTTCAGCCTTTTCGGGATAACTCAGGAACTAATCAAGATAAAGAAGAATTCTTTACAGGTTCTTAATCACCCTGAAAAACAATAACTTTTTTCCAATTCAATGCTCTACGTCTCTTATCTTTTACGAGTTATACCAATGGTGGGCAACGAAAAATTCACCTCCCTGTATACCATCATCATTCAGTGGCTTTCGACTTATTTTATCACAGTGACGTGTATCTCTGTAGACGATTATCACCGAGAACAAGTGAAAATTCACAATTAGGTACAGTTAATTGCTGTTACAAACTTATACTATTTCCTGATAGCATTTTTTCTTCAGTTCCATTTATTTGTCTTTAAACACTAAAAGAGTTATTCGTGAGTTTCGTTCAAGTTTTGCAAAAGCTCCGAATGTTCTCTGTATCTACTTCGTATGACATCAAAATACATCCTACATATTTCATTTTATGGCCATAGGACTATGGTTATATTCTAAAATGCAAAAACATTTTGAAAGGTCTTTCAATCAGAACAATAATTCAAAGGTACCGTATAATTCCTCATTCCTCTGAAACCATGGAGATTACAATAGTAACGGAATTTTTGCCAGAAAGAAATTCCTTCCTGTTCTTTTTCATTCATCCAACTTCCTATAATACATATCTGTAGTGATTGTTGTTATCTATAATATAATTCAATTTTTTTTCAGCGGCTTCGTAGGCAATAATTTGCATCGCTTGAGTGGCTTCTTCACTAGTATTTCCCTCATAAATTGATCTTCCAGGCCGTATAAAACAATTCCACTGAAGATTCCAGGAAAATCTATTGAGGGATTTTTTAAGGATTTTACCTCTGCGAAAAACGTCGAAAAAACGCTATCGTGTACTTTTTAAACTATGGGCTTGTTTATTAGTTTTTCGACACTAAATTTTTACCTACATGTAGGCAAAAAATGGCAGATAACAAGTAAACAGGTCATAACAAAAATCACAAACATCACCAAAATAGGCAATGTTTACGTGCCAATAACTCAGGAACCATAAACAGTTACTCCAAAAAATCGCTTTAGAGCAAAATGACGGATATGTTGGTCAAACGTGGGAAAAATGTTAGAGCAAAAAACTGAAAAACAAAGATATAGTTTAGAAAATACTAAGAGCGTGATATCGCTGAGTTCCTGTAGAAATTTTATAGGACGATCGATTCTACTTGCAAAGGTAAAACCTCCGTTTAATTGTCCCTAAAATAATGAATAAAATCGGCGAAATTGTGGGCGTAAGTCTTGACGATTTTGAAAAAAAGACGTGAATTTAGGTATTGTTTTCGGATGGGGATTTTAACAACCTGCACCTAGTGGCACTACATGGCATTGTACTCTATTTTACTTCCTCGAATTTCTCAAAAGATGTTTATCAATGCAGCGGTGTATTCCTGAAAATGTTTATTGTCGAAAAAGGTGAACATTTTTTGAAGTTAATAGGTACATTCGATTCAAGGACTGAATTTCTTTCATGCAATTTTTATACATGTGAACTCAAATTATACAGAACTTATGTACCTATTACCTATCTCACGCGGGTTGTAGATTATTTAGGGGTGAATTTAGCCGTTTAGTATAGAATTTTTTTTCGAATTTCAACTCCTAATTTCAATCCCTGTATCACTATCCGCAGAGTAAATTTACGAACGTATAGGTACACTTAATTTTTAATTTGAAACCCGCTATCTATGTCTCTGCAGTGTGCTGCAGTCTTCAATTTCCCGCACGTCAATGGAATTCGTGTGCAAAATTTCATCTCATTTCATTATATACGTTTATCATACGTTCAGTAGCTTGAGCTGTAACGTGGTCACCAGTATAATATAAACAAAAGACAGAAAACAAAAAAAGGACATACAGACATACACTAATAGAAACCAAAAACCCAGGACCATAAAACAAACAATGCTAAAACGTGATATTTTTGGGGATTCGATATTGGATTTTTCGCGAGCCTAGAAATTAAAAAAGATGAAGGCGGCTATACTCGCAAACAAGAACGGTTCAATCGAGTTCCCCACGTCGAGGTGGCAGTAAATAAATACCAAAGCAAAAGTCGACAAGTCCAATAAATTTCTTGCCAAAAACAACGTAGATGAGAAGCATCCGGTCCTTGGCAGGTGCCGATTTCTAAATTTAATGTGGGTTTTGATGATGATAGTAATTATGGAAGGTGCCTACCTACCACGCTAACGCCATACAACCCACAGCTAGCTCTATTTGTTTTTTTTCTTTCCTCAACCCTTATTAGGGGGATGAATAACATCGCGTGTAGGTGGGCCTTAACAACATCTAAGAATAATTCTCCAAGTATTTCGATGACGTCATCGGAACCTACCGATTATCGAAGTAATTTCCTTAAACACTATAATCTTCTTCACCTAACTCGAATCCTGGCTCGGAATTGGTACTAAACAATTCATTGTGGCACATTTACAGCCCCACTTAAAACATCATTAGAAACTAGTTGAGTACGAGTTAAATTGCTGTTTCTTTTATCGAAACTTATCGGATTAAGTTTAATGACGGTTGTAGTGTTTGCTTATTAGATCGATCCGCGTCTAATTTTAGTGCCGTAGCAATATGCCCTCGCTCGCTCCTCAATGTGTCCGTTGCATAACTTGAGAACGGATTGTGATATCGAGCTGAAACTTGGTAGGCAGCTTCGTCTCTTGAAAAGTAAGGCGGAGATTGCTATTGGGCCATATCGGACCAAGGGTGAGGGAGTTAGGGGTGAAAAACCGAAAAATTATTAATTGCAATAACTCGAGACTAGTGGAGGTATCTTGCTGAAACTTGGTATGCACGTTCGACCTTCAAGTCTGTTGAAGGTGAAGGGGTGCTAATTTCGGGGGATGCAATTTAGGGGATGAAAACCACAAAAAATATGATAACATGAGGGGTTGAAAACATGAATCGACAAATTACCAGAATTTTTCAACGAATTGGATTAGGATGGTGAAATTGAATACACAACTTCCTTTAGGGCATGTGGGAGTGGTGAAATAGGGGGTTGGAGTTTAGGGGTTGAAACGTCCATAAAGCCCTGTAATTTGACACAGAGAAGCAATATCTTCTGCGAAACTGTGATATCTTACACACTGCATCTTCGAGAAAGGAAGAGTGAATTTTAGGAGAAATTTATCGAAGGGGATGAAAGTTAGGGCTGGAAACTCGAATTTTTACTTAATAATGTTGAAAAATTTCTCAGTTTCAACCATTAAATTTTATCCCCCTTCATAATCATAATGAAAATTTGTCCATCCGCCTACAGTGGCGCTGTAAATTACCGCACCAAATCCAGCCTTGAAAGTCTTGAAACGTTGAGCAGAGTTTGTAAGTTCTCGCGTTTTTGTGTTAGCGCCTTTAAGGGCCGTTTTCACGAATTATGAATAAGACCTTTTTTGTACCATCAGTAGAAAGCTTTCGAATGGTATTAATTTCAAATCTACATTATTCGGTGAACATTCCAGTTTCCGCCCTTAACTTCCATCCCATTTTTTTCGAGGCGGGGGAGGAAAGGGGTCGTAAAATGTCGAGCGATGATTCAATTTTCGATATTTCGGGGCCCACCTAGACCGTTTTTTCGGCCGTTTAGTCAAGGTAGGCAGTTATGGTAATAGGACAGAAGGCGGACCGGGAGAGCGGTTTAAAACAATACCAGACGGCGCCACGGTCGTCTCGAAAGATAAATGATCGTATAATACCCACCGATCCTGCTACATATTTTTCGGTAATTTATAGATAGTTTTACATCACCAACATTTTGTCTTTATTTCTGGAATTCGTGTTTTACATTTCGGTGCCCCGACGCGACGGTCCTAATTAATTGAGCTGTGTGTGAGAGAGCGAGATACCTAAACTATAAATTTACACGACACTGATTAGGGATCGGGGTATTAATGTGATCCGGCCCGTTTTCACCCAAATTATCTGCGTAGCACGAACACCTTGTAAACATCAAATTTTGGGGGCTCAGGCAGCGCTCACTAAACATTAATCAACTTCAAAGTGGGACGAACGCATCTGCTGCCCTTTTCGTTATTAATTCGAATCGGGCCCTTTTTACCTTGTTGTGATAGACGTCTGATGGCCTGCGATGGCTCCATCCACCAGGCTCTACTGATGTTCCAAATATTTGTTCAGAGGCGACACGACGGCCAAAAATTTATGACCTCCCATATTCCCAGTGGGATCCAAAATTGCGAATAATGACTGAATTAGATAAGTATGAAGAAGCAAGACAAGAGCCATTTAATATACATATTCGGTATACCAGAGACGAGAAAGCTCAACCGACTTTGACTATATTGAAAAAAAATGGTCAGAATATAATTTCAAAGTTGATGTACCAAAATGGCACTTCGGGTGCCACGACAAGCCTTTCTGCTGTAAGTTCAGTTACGAACTGTGTACATACCAAATTTCAGCCAAATCGTTCAAGGGGTTAAAAATTTTAATTTTTTGATCTTTTTGCCAAATGGCACTATATCAGCAGAATTTTAAGGCCTTTCTCATGGTGTTGTCAAAAATGGGGGTTCGCATTTTAAATTTTAAAGTCAATGTGCCAAAATGATACTTTTGAGTTTTGGTTGCACAATCGGCTCCAAAAGCTTTTCAGATCTAAGTTAGGATACCTATGTACCAAATTTCATTCGAATTGGATTACCGTATTCCCTCGTGTAAAAGCAACAAAGTAAGTAAGCTGCTATACTTTTGACTTTTATCGGGCTTTGACGTTAGGCTTTTCGCAAATACACCACGGTCAAACTGATATTTGCTATACTCTGTCCGGGATCCACACGACCGAGATTCACCCGATTTCCATGGCGATTCATTGTTGACAACAATGATTCGCCATGGAAATAGAGATTCACCCGATTTCCATGGCGATTCATTGTTGACAACAATGATTCGCCATGGAAATAGGGTGAATCTTGGTCGTGTGGATCCCGGACAGACCATAACACTAGAAGCAATCATACACAAGCAAAAATAAATAAAGAGTTAAGGATCTAGGAGAATGTTCACTCCAAACTGGTCTTGCTGTTCTAGCGTTAGAAGTTCGGTTTTCAAAATGCCCATCTCAGTGCGCTTAGTTTAAATTCGACCGAGTAATTTTTGTATTTGACCATGGTGGAATTTTGCAAAGCTAACGTCAAAAACGTGACAGAAAAATTAAAAGTAGCAGCCGACTTACTTTGTTGCTTTTACTCGGGGGAATACGGTAATTTGGGCTGCAGAGCATTTACAAAAGCACAACGGTACAAACGTGCGAATATACATACACAGACAGATTTTCAAAATCATTTTTCTGGGAACCTGGGACCTCAAAACTTATAACGAGTGTCCTAACAAAACCAAACGAAATATTTTTGGGAATAAATTCGTGCATTTCTTATCCGATTTAGGCTTTCGAATTGTATAGCAAACTGCGACAGATCGTGCTGCCCATAGTGGCCTTACTGATACTTGCTTTAAAGGCTCATTTTAGGGACGTGGGGATTAGTCAATAATCAACCAATCGTTATAAGGTTCACATAACCTTACAGAACGTTCATTTTTGTTTAAAAATCTTTTTTGAAAAGTTAATTTGGTTTACTCATTAATCTTCTGTGCACTTACTGATGGAATGCCCAGACACTGGCGACCTGCGACAAGAACTGGGTCTGGAAGCTCAACTACAAAACATCCTAGGAGACAACGTAGACAGCATCAGAAAATTAGTGACCTACCTGCAGTGAAGTAATCTATTTCACAAAATTTAAAATGTAATTGTAATGGTCAACTGTGTATGCTCGCTAATAACCCCGACGGGTTGATGCGAATTTTTTTTTCTAAATAAAAAAAATAATCTTCTGTGGTTATGTAAAAAATATGTATTTTCGCATATTCTCACGCAGAATGATGACCATGATTAAAGTAACAATGAAGCGCAGTAAAGAGCTTAATTCTCAGTAATAATGTTTCAATTGCCCCCAATTCACATCCACCAACAATTTTTGCTACTTTTTCTTTGCACTTTGCAGTTTCCTCCATAAGACAATATGTTGGGGAAACCGGGGCGCGGTGGTCCCAAAAATGTGATATAAAGGACCCCCGCACCATCCTATGGGAAAATGGCTTTCTGTGAGTTTTCACATATTATAAAGAAATTCCTAACAGAAAAAATGACTACTTTTATTTTTTTACGGCATTGTATTAGGACATAATATGCTTGAGAATTTCAGCATGTTTAGAGCATACATATGGTGGTCGTTTTATCTTGAGACTGGCAAATATCTCGAAAAGGAAGCATTTTAGAAAAAAATGATGTCTTGATTCAAGGCCATTTTCAAGGTCAAATGAAGGTCAATTTGATTTTTTTTAATGGAAACCTATATTTTTTATTATAGATTCTTATTCCCCATAAAAGAACAAACAACTCTCATTTAAACTAAAGGGTGTCCCAAAAAAAACCGAACGATTTATTTTTGGTTATAACTTTATTATTATTGGAGCGATTTTCCCCAATTTTATACGAGACGTAGTCAAAAGATGAGGCTTTTAGAATCGGCAATTATTTTCCAGATGGCGCCACTAATAAATTTTTTATGGCAGTTTTCTACAAGGCTACTTTTTGATTGGCTGGAGTTGAGCCATCTGTGAAGCGATCAAAATGAAAATAGTGTAAGCTTAAAGCCGATCCTTTTCTCTTCCAAAGCAACTTTACAAAATTTTGTTCTGAACCTTCATGATTAATTTACAAATTTTTCTGTGATGCTCTAAAACGGATTTTTTAAAATTTATTTGATATTAATTCGCTACCGATCTTGATAAAACTTCCAGAATCCTTAGTAACACCATAAATCTTTCGTAAAATAACGTTAGGTACTTTGTGCAGGAATTTAACTTAAGTACTATATCGCTATACAAAATGTTAAAATAAATGAAACCCAAAAAAAATGGTCTAACATTGAATTGTTTGTGAACTGGACAAGTTGTTCTTCAGCTTATGACTGTTATAAAGCACATATTTGGTTTATTTTAAGATCCAGAATTGTTGTTTATTCCAATCCAGCCTGTTGCCTGTAACCGCTTTTAGTGCTGACATTTTTTACTAATTACAATTTCATATTATTCTCGTCAATTTTTTAATCAAATGTGTTCATAAAAATTTGCTAGGGTGGCGCCATCTGCAAAGTAACATCATTTTGTGAAATATTGATGGTGTTACTTAGGATTCTGCAAATTTTGTCAAC
Source organism: Pycnomerus fuliginosus (assembly GCA_963924575.1). Classification (NCBI taxonomy): domain Eukaryota; kingdom Metazoa; phylum Arthropoda; class Insecta; order Coleoptera; family Zopheridae; genus Pycnomerus; species Pycnomerus fuliginosus. The sequence goes on along the minus strand of OZ004625.1, from coordinate 12,790,354 downwards.
ATCGGTGGCCAAATAAAAAATAAATCTTCAAAAATCCTTGTTTTAAAGCATCACAAAAAAAATTATAAATGAATCAAGAACGGTCAGAATGAAATTTTGTAAAGTTGGTTTAGAAAAGAAAATCATTAGCTTCCATCCTACACTAATTTCATTTTGATCGGTTCACAGATGGTTCAACTCCAGCCAATCAAAAAGTGTTCTTGTAAAAAACTGCCGCAAAAGATTTATTAGTGGGCCATCTGGAAAATGGTTGCAGATTATACAAGCCTCATCATTTGGCTACGTCCCGTATAAAATTGAGGAATATCGGTCCCATAATAATAAAGTTATAACCAAAAATAAATTGCTCGGTTTTTTTTGGGACACCCTTTATTTGAACCTTTTTCGAAATCCCTAGACATTCCCTAGTAACAGCGGCACGACAAAACAAATGAACAACCGTTATATCTTAGCAACGATGAATTCTAGATAAATAAACCACAAAAATTGTTGTAGATTTTGTTTTTGCCATGCCGCTGTTGCTAGGACAGGCAATGGATTTAGAAGAAGATTAAAATTTTGATTTAAATATCTGACAAACTATCCATCGGATCCAAAAATAGTTTAGATGAGAGTTGTTTGTTATTTTACGGGGAATAAGAATCTGTAATAAAAAATGCAGGTTTCCATTTAAAAAAATGAAGTTGACCTTCATTTGACCTTGAATCAAAATGGCGTCGGTGCCATCTAATTTCCCCCTCGAAGTCATAAAACTTTTATACAAAACATTTTCTTCTAAAATGCTTCCTTTCAGAGATATTTGCCAGTCCCAAGATAAAACGACCACTCCGATATGTATTTGAGGATTTTTACGGAACATTTAAGTGTATGCTTCATGCTCAAGCCTATTGATGATTTTGAAACATTAAATCAAAAATTTGAAAGAAGTTGTGTCATAGGTACGCTTGCTCGCAAAAAAATCGGAACACTCAATTTCCTCTATGTCCATTTTTTGAGTTTGGGGGCTGAAAGCGGTGAGTTTTGGGGTTGAAATTCTTTTCGGTTGTCCCGATTTTTTTGCGAGTTAAGTGTATACCTAGGTACTCGCAATTTAATACAGAACTCGAAAATATTTTAATATTTATTCAGGTGTCCCATTTAAAAAATTCAATGATAGGATATAGGTTCATTTTTAATTGGCTGAAGTAGGGAGAAGTAAGTGGATAACATACCAAATGTCTCAATCTGCTAGTAGTAGGTATGATATGTCCGGATTTTTTCAAAGAGTATTCCTGTATTGTCAATTTTAGCCTGATGATGGCCAGAAGGCCGAAGTCGCTTTTAATTAAACACCTTTAAACTTTTTAACAACGTTTTTATTGTGCCAGGGCTTTGAAACAATCGTTCCTAATTTTATATTGCAAGCCACTTTGAGAGAATGGATCTATTCTACAACTGTCAAACTAGTTGAATTACCCAGGGTGGCTTGTGACTCTACAAAGAGAAACGGGTAATTGTTTGTAAATTGTGTCTCCTATGTCCTCCTATGTCCTTTAGAACAAATTATGACCTTAGCGAACTATATATTGAAGAAATTCATGTGAAAATTGAAAACTCCTGGGAATCCCCGGGATTCGAAGATTTCTGGAGTTATTTGATTCGGGATAGCAAACTGAGTTTTTGTTTACGAGAGGATTTGCAAATCCGCATGCCTGCAGCCCCAATACCAATAGTATGTAAATTATACCTACAGCAAAGCAAGATACAAACGGTTCAATAGGACAAACGGGCAGCACTGAATGATCGCATAATAACATGACACGATGGCAAGCTTGGCGAGCTTGTGGGAGAGCTGGGGCACCACATATAACGTAATCGCTGTGCGCATTAAACGACCTGACAAGTGTTGAAACGTCGACCATAAATTATCGGTAATACATCGCGCATTTTCGACGTGCCAATACGGCATCAAAACAGGTGATTTGCTTATTCACGGCTCCGTCTCTCTTTTTCGGCGTCGTACGCTTAATTGATTTCGGTCGGTTGGACCGTCTCACATCATGCAAGAATGCTAAACATCTGTATGGTGGCGCCAAGGTTTCACATCCTCGGACGGTGGCACCGCATCAGATCGGGGCCGGCTCTGTGCAGGGTCGAATTAAACAATAGTGAGGCCCGGAGGTTGATCAATATGAGGGGGCCCCTTGGTTGTGGGCCAACTAGGGTGTGGTGCGTATTTCGTACTGTCAGGAGAATCTAAAAAGACTAACTGCCATTAATTTTTCACGTGAGAAACCGAAAATGACAATTTCAGCAAGAGGTATACACTGGAAGGTGATTTTTTTTAAAACCGTGCGCGACCTAAAGAGTGACCCATCTTGCTTCCTCAAATTTGAGGGAGAATCAATTGGCGTAAACTTCGAACTTCTAAGAGCCACCCACTTCGAGAAAAGTAGATTTTCATTGGTTTAAAACTTCAAAATTCAATAAAATCAATAAATCATGGCAAGTTCTAATAAAAACCGGATTTTGTATTATAAGAGATGCTAGTAAAACCATTGCCACTAGTTTTTCTAAGAAAAAACCTTAAAACGCCGAAATTCAGAAGAAACTACACATTTTTACGTTTTCTAAAAGTTTTTTGCGACCGCAAGTGTGACCCATCTTATTTCCTCAAATTTGAAGGAGAATCGATCGGTGCAAATTTAAAACTTCTAGGGCTCACACACTTCGCGAAAAGTACCTAGCTTTTCTTTAATTTAAAATTCCAAAATGCAATAAAACTATGGTCTGTCCGGGATCCACACGACCAAGATTCACCCTATTTCCATGGCGAATCATTGTTGTCAACAATGAGTCGCCATGGAAATTGGGTGAATCTTGGTCGTGTGGATCGCGGACAGATAATAATAAATATCGGCAAGTTTTAATTAAAATTACATTTTGTATTATCAAAGAGTCTAGTGAAACCAATTGCCAGTAATTTTCCCGATAAAAACTTTAAAACGCGAAATTCACTATACTCCTTTTACGATGTTTTAAAACGGCAGTAGGCTGTGTTGGGGTGACAGAATTCACTGGGTATTGTACTTTTGACATTTGTCAAATTGTTTGTCACATTGAAATCTGTACTCAAAACTATCCTTTGTTGCCAAATCGTTGACTACAATAATGTCGAAAAAGTATCTAAAGAACTAGGGAGTCTCCTTTTACTGAATACACACAGTGATTTCTAAAGGGTGGCCCATAAAAACCGGATTTTTTTGTTTTTGAATATATCTTCGTTTAGTTTTTGTACGATATTTTTCAATCTTATGCTCGACGTAGCTGAGGGTTGAAATTGTCGATGCCATTCATCAGATTTTAATTTGCACCATCATCATCAGTGTCTTCCTTAAGAACGTGTAACTTAACACCATTATTTAGGCCAATGGGGTGGGGTTACAATTTGACGCATGACAGAGACGTTCACACATGATCAAAACCTGTTTTTTCCTCTTTCCAAATTAACTTTCAGAAATAAAATTGATCAATCCCTCAATTTTTTATGAATTTTTTTAAAAAACCTTAATTTTCGTAATTATCACAAATTGTGAAAGGGAACGGAGGACTCTTTTTTTGTATCTTCGTTACTTTCTATCCAATACATTTGAGATTTATTCAGGATGTAACCAAAGGGTGGACCTTTCGATTTCTCTCTTTGGGCTACAGATAGCACCATCATTGTCCTACTTAGGAACGTCTAACTTAACAGAAAGCCCATTCCTCTTGGTCTAAATCATTTAGACTAATAGGGATGGCCTTTCTCATTGACATATGACAGTAGCGTTCACGCATTATTAAAGCCCGCTTTTTTTTTGTCTAATATGGATATCAAAACTAAAATTACGTCAATTTTCTTGCAACAGTTTTTTAACCTCCCCAACCCCATCACAATTTTAAAAAAATGGGAGGTTACTGCAATCACTAAAATTTTCGAATTTGAGATAGCACCAGATCTCCACGTTTTGAGGTCTCAGGAACCCAGAAAAGTGGTTTTTAAAATGTGTCTGTGTGTATGTTCGTACGTACGTTCGTACGTACGTTTGTAAACACGCCACAGCCAAAACTACTGGGCCGATTTGGCTGTAATTTGGTACGTAGGCATCTCATAACCCAACTTAGATCTGAAAAGCTTTTGGAGCCAATCGTGCAACCGGAAATGCCATTTTGGCACATCAACTTTTAAATTTTAAATGCAAACCCCCATTTTTCACGTCACCATAAGAAAGACCTTCAAATTCTGCTTCTAAAAATGTATTCATTCTTAGTGCCCTTTTGACCAAAAATTAAAAAAAAATTGATTTTTATCGGACTTTAAAATCGCGGTACAGCCCAAGCCCCTGAACCGATTTGGCCGAAATTTTGCATATGGAGATTGTATTACACGTCGAAGAGCTGAACAAATTTTGAATTCAATCGACTCACGGAAAGTGCTGTTTTGGCATACCAATTTCCAAATTTAAAATTATTCTCTCATTTGACCATTAAAAACAGGTTTTTGAAAGATTTATTGTCACCATCAGAAAGGTCTTCAAATTCTGGTTTCAAATAGGACAAAATTAATTCGCATTTAGCGCTGTTTGGTTCAAAAAATCGAAATTTTATAATAACAGTAAAAATACATTATAGCCCAAATTACTGAATCGATTTGGCTGAAATTTGGTACATGGAGATTAGGTGACCCGTTGAAGACCTGAAAGGCTTTTGGGAGCAATTGGCCCACGCGAACTGCCATTTAAGCATATCAACTTAAAATTTTAAATACAAGGCCTCTTTTTTATGTCGCCATTAGAAAGACGATCAAATTCTGGTTCTAAAAATGTACTCACAGTTTCTGCCATTTCAGTGGAAAATAGAGAAAAAATTCTTTCTCATTAAAAGGGAGCAGGCTGACAGTGGATGACATAAAGTGGCAGTTATTGTCAAAAAGGTGGCAAAAGATTAACCTTAAAAGGAACATATTGTCAAATGTGATGGGTGATGTACGAGGTGATGTCGGTATTTGTCAGAAAATTGCGAAATTAGTCACTGACGTCAGACGATAAGGATAAAAAAAAATCTGTTGAATTGACTACTATCTACACAGAATACAAAGATCCACGCGATGGGGAGGTTCCAGCCGCTTCTCTGCTGCATTTTTTTATAACAAATTGTGTTTTAAAAGGTAAATCGAGTAGGTTGATTATTTGTTGCTATGGTTATGTTGCATACGATTGGACGGTGATCAAATCATGCCTTACTTAAATGTTTAATTTTTAACCTCCCCAACCCCATCACAATTTAAAAAAAATGGGAGGTTACTGCAATCACTAAAATTTTCGAATTTGAGATACCACTAGATCTTTACGTTTTGAGGTCTCAGGAACCCAAACAAGGGGTTTTTAAAATGTGTCTGTGTGTATGTACGTACGTACGTTCGTTTGTAATCACGCCACAGCCAAAACTACTAAACCGATTTGGCTGAAATTTGGAGCATAGGCATCTCGTAACCTAACTTAGATCTGAAAAGCTTTTGGAGCCAATCGTGCAACTGGAAATGCCATTTTGGCACATCAACTTTTAAATTTTAAATGCAAACCCCCATTTTTCACGTCACCATAAGGAAGACCCACAAATTCTGCTTCTAAAAGTGCATTCATTCTTAGTGCCCTTTTGACCAAAAATAAAAAAAAAATTGATTTTTATCGAACTTTAAAATCGCGGTACAGCCCAAACCCCTGAACCGATTTGGCTGAAATTTTGCACATGGGGATTGTATTACACGTCGAAGAGCTGAACAGATTTTGAATTCAATCGACTCACGGAAAGTGCCGTTTTGGCACACTAATTTCCAAATTTAAAATTATGCTCTCATTTGACCATTAAAAACAAGTTTTTGAAAGATTTATTGTCACCATCAGAAAGGTCTTCAAATTCTGGTTTTAAATAGGACAAAATTAATTCGCATTTAGCGCTGTTTGGTTTACATGGATATTGGGTGACCCGTTGAAGACCTGAAAGGCTGTTGAAAGCAATTGGCCCACGGGAAGTCCGATTTAAGCATATCAACTTAAAATTTTAAATACAAGACCTCCTTTTTTATGTCTCCATTAGAAAGGCGATCAAATTCTGGTTCTAAAAATGTGTTCACATTTTCTGCCATTTCAGTGGAAAATAGAGAAAAAAATCTTTCTCATTAAAAGGGAGCGGGAGCGGGCTGACAGTGGATGACATAAAGTGGCAGTTATTGTCAAAAAGGTGGCAAAAGATTAACCTTAAAAGGAACATATTGTCAAACGTGATGGGTGATGTCCGAGGTCACGAGTTGAGGGATTGATCAATTTTATTTCTGAAAGTTAATTTGGAAAGAGGAAAAAACAGGTTTTGATCATGTGTGAACGTCTCTGTCATGCGTCAAATTGTAACCCCACCCCATTGGCCTAAATAATGGTGTTAAGTTACACGTTCTTAAGGAGGACACTGATGGTGCAAATTAAAATCTGATGAATGGCATCGACAATTTCAACCTTCAGCTACGTTGTGTATAAGATTGAAAAATATCGTACGAAAACTATTACGAAGATATTTAAAAACAAAAAAATCCGGTGTTTTATGGGCCACCCTTTAGATAGCAATCAACCATGGTATACTACGTAGGTAAGCATTCTGGAAGATTTGAAGAGCTGTTTGTAGGTGCAAGATTGTGATTGTGACGGATTGAAATGGTTGAATCTTAAATCTATACCCTAATGCAAGTGTTAAGTGAGATGTAGTCGCTATTTCTAAATCTTCATCAATGGATTGCTTTCGACTCCTTATGCAAAAATGATAATGATTGTTTGGAAACTACTTACTATGCGTCTATTAATTAACAGACGATAGAATATATTTTCAGGTTACTAAAACCTACCGTAATGCCTACTTAATGAGAGAACTAGTTTAACGGTTTACAAGAGGTAAAGTAAATGTAAATTCTGATTATAAGAAAGGTACCACTTTGCAGTGTAACAGCATTTCAGATCGACGATGACATTCGGAACAAAATTGGAATAGTCCTCTCCTTCCATATCATTAATTTCAATGATTGGCAATAAAGAGATGCAAGAAGACACTAACTGGAATGCATCAAAATCACAAATAAGCGGTTCAAATCTTCTGTAGGTTACCTGCTACCTATACATCAACGAAGAAGTTGCATTTGTAAATGTAATTTTAATGGAGTACAGTCCCTATAATACTTATTGTATGGTAAAGATAAAATAAAGACAGATAATATGTGTAGTAATAAATTATTGGCTTTATCTACTATATCTAAAGGTCTTTGCTTAATTGTAACTCTCTTAAAAAAAGATTAATATATAAGTATTTAAAAATGAGATATCCTTATTACTTCTGGATACTCTTTGGGACTTCCAGAGGGGCTTCCTCCCTCATTTGATTGCGTTAGTCACTTGCGGTTTTCTTCATTTTATTGCCAATCTATTCGACTTTCTTACAATCTAAACTAACATAAATCGTAAGATTTCATCTACAGAGTGAGTCTGAACAACACCACATCCTTCATACCACTTAATCTACTGTTCAAATGATGAGGTTTGGTGCAAAAATTTTTAGGTCAATTGCGATTCTTCTTGAGGTTATAAGTCGCCAAAGTTCTTCATTTTTAATCGTTTTTATTTAATGTCTTCCGAATGGTGTATCGCAGGATTCTGAAATTTTGTACAGTATTGTTGCCAACCCAGAGGTAACTCGTAATGGTACTTTAGACATTATCCAAAAATCGGATGCCTGTTATACAGGTTGGTCCTAATGTTATTTGTCCTGGAAGTTTTTTATGTTTTTAAATGTTTGTCTATTCGACAATTCGATCAATTCTAAAGCTTTTTTGGCTCTTAGATTTTTTTGAAAAAACTTACAATTAACCAGCAAAATTGAAAAAACCGATAACATGCTTCAAGTAAGGACCATAAAACCAATGGTACCGCAAGTGTGACCAATCTTATTTCCTCAAATTTGAAGGAGAATCGTTTCTTGCAAATTTCAGATTTCTAGGACTCGAAACTCTTTGAGAAAAGACGGTGTGGTTTAATAGCGTATAATGCATCATAATACATAACAGTAAGTACTTAGTTATTTTGCTGGTAGGAATACTTTTGCAACAATTACTGAATTACAAGTTGGGGGACCGGAGGCTACAGCCCCCCTCTTAATCCGGACCTGGCTCTGTGTGTTAGATAAGGGATGGACAGTTGTTGTAATACCGACATTTGTAATTACGCCGGTTTAATTGACAGGCGCAATGCTTTGCAGAGCCGATAACGGAGCCCCCACCTGCACGTCGTCGGCGAAGTCAGAAAAATTCCCAACAAAGGAGTCTTTGAACACTTCCAGCGGGTGATGCGGTCCTGGCGCCGTTTCTCATGCTCCTCAAAGATGTTTCCGTCCTGTCGGTCGGTTTATTAATCGTTCCAATTGTCTCGGCAATTAATTCTTCTTCTCATCATCGTCGATGTTTCAAACGAGAGGGGCGCCAATTACGCGGATAAATTGCGTTCCCAATCAAGCGTCTGAACTCTTTCCGTTCGCTTTGCATACATATTACGCATTAACCTCGTCAATGATGCACAGCAGTGCCACCTTTGACCCCATCCATGTGGTGGGTCCTTGAGAATTTACCGTTTTCAATAAAGGGGGTGACGTCACAGCGCCCCCGAAATATAATTACCAGATGGGTCAATCGAGCCCAAAACGTTGATCGGGACGCGCTTGGTGCATTGGTATAGACCTCCCAACATGAAATATGGTCAGAACGCAACCTGTGATTATGACGGGGGCCCAGCCTACTTGGATCTCTCTGAGCACCTTGTTAGCGAAATCATCACTTAGCGTGACGTAGTACCAACCTTATTATACCAATATCCTGGGGCGTCTAACGCTGAGCATTTGTTACTTCTGCAATATAGACCTGAGGGGTCTTTATCTCACTGCACTAGGAAATCAACGGATTGCCGAGGAAACGTGACGCGCTCGTAATGCGATTGGAATTCAATTTATGGTAAGGAACTTGTTTTAATTAGCGACTTTTCAGACATTGCCGAGGCTCAAAATAGAAGACTTAATCGCCCGAAGAATAACTTAAAAAGTTTCAGAGTTTGCCAGTAGTTCTTATCAATTGGTCCTTAATTGACTTCAGTAAATATTGATATGAATTGAGAGAACTGATTGGAGAATGTGACCGTTGCTTACGTTGTTGTCTTGGAGATATCAATGTTTTCTTGAAATTTGTCAACATTTTATTGGGACTTGCTTTCATGTCAACTGATTTGAAAAAATATTGACATCAAAATTGATATCTCAACGGGAATGACGTAAACAATAAGGATCGGTATACAATCATTACATTTTCCAATCAGTTCTCTCAATTTATTTAAATGGTGAGTAAAGTCGACATATTTACAGCATACGCTGAATATCACACACAAATCATAAGATATGCCTATAATTTTACCTCTCACTATCAAAAATTTTCATAATTTTGCAATTAGATGCGGATTCTTTCAGCAAAATTTAAATTTAGAAATCTTTGATTTTGCTGTTTCAGGTACATAGGACCTAAGTTTTTATTCAAATCAAAGTACCATCGCGGCCACCGAAAAGTGCACGATTGCTTTACAATGCATTTTTTAAAGATTTTTATCACAATGAAGACGGCTTTGTTTCAGTGATCTACCAGGGTCATTCGAAACGCTAATGTTCATAGATAGTTATTACATCAATAACCATCGCATTCAGCAAATGCCCTTTGTGCTATCGATTTTCAAAACATAAGGAAAAACCAAATCGTGCACTTTTCGGTGGCCGCGATAGTACCTACCTATGTATTGGTTGGATGTAGTATATATGTTCTGGAAAATGAGGACAAAAGACACTATGGAAAGTGAGACTTAAGGCGAATTTTCTCGATTTTGTGGTTTAAAGCACAAATGCTTATAGCTGATATTGGGAGACCACTCAAATTTAATTTTCTTATTTTACAATACGCGTCTCAATAAGCTGAACAATTGTTATCATTATCGTCAATACTACAGTTTTATTAGTTTAGTTGCAATAATAAATTTTATATCGAAAATTTTCCATTTCCACATACAGGGTGTCTCAGAACGCTCGCACTAAATTCTAATGGAGTATTCAGGATTAAATTCTGAGTCGATCAGTGTTTTTGAAAATTTCTAGGGTCCAGTAGTTCTAAAGTTATAAGAGGTTTAAGAGGACCAATCAGATTTCAGCTCTTAATTGCTTTACAAGGGAATTTAATGTTAGATGCACTATTTCCTAGGTAACAAGATACAACAATATAAATTTTCATTGATAGTATCTTGTTACCTAGGAAACAGTGCATCTAACGTTAAAGTACCTTATGGAGCAATTCAAAGCTGAAATCTGATTGGTCCTCTTAAATCCCTTATGACTCGAGAACTATTGGTCCCTGGAAATTTTCTAAAACAAGGATCGACTCAGAATTTACTCCTGAATACTCCATTAGAATTTGGTGCGAGCGTTCTGAGACACCCTGTAGAAAGGCAATTTTACGAAGGCGTCGTAGAGGGGGGGCCACAACAAAGTTTTTAAAATATCCAGAAAAAAAAACTTTGTTGCAATAGCAAATTGTCATATATAATACTACTAGTAAGTACAGAATTGTCGACAATTCCGTGATGCTTACCTGGATACGTCTGCATACTGCGACGAGAATTGGACGAGACCGTAGGTCGAGTCCAATTCTCTAGTCAGTATGCAGGAGTATCCAGGCATCACGGAAGTCGACAATTCTGTACTTACGAATAGTATTCGGAGGACAATTCGCCAAATTATTATAAAAATTGCAACATTTCATGGAAATTGTGACAGCTATCAAAATAAATTTCAGCGGATATTTGGACTAGTATACAAAATTGCCGCTGAAATACAGGTGCCAATTGTTGTGGTTGGTCAGAATTTCGACATTTGCTCTCGGTCATTGGTCAATTTCAAATGAGTCGAATTGTCACTTGTATAACTGACAATTGTCACTTGTGACCGACAATTATCGCTTGTAACTGACAATTGTCACTTGTAGTTGGCGATAATTCGTTATTTGAAACAGACCAATGGCGTACGCCGGAGGGGGTTTAGAGGGGTTACAACTTCTGTGATTCCAGAAATTTTTGTTTTTTTTTTCACTAAGGCGGCCTCGGCCCCCCGGCCCATCGGCTCCTTTCAAAATAGGGTTTTTATTTTTTGCTTCTAATTTAAATTTGAGAAGAATCATCAGCTTAGAATTGCTATTTTACCTGCACGTTTACTCCTGTAACACGTTGGTTAACAAATTATTGTTAAAACTACACTGGTTTTTCAAATTTGTACAATTTCGCGCCAAAGAACAAAGAACAGTATTGTTCTACAAATTTGAAAAAACAGTGTAGTTTTAACAATAACGTGTTAGAGGAGTAAACGTGCACGTAAAATAGCAATTGTAAGCTGATAGTCCTTCTCAAATTTAAATTAAAAGCAAAAAACACTATTTTGGCGGGAACCGGCCGAGGGGCCGCCTTAACCTTCAAATTTTAAATACTTCCTTATAAACCACTACTTATCTCAAAGGTCTTTCAATTTCGATATTTTTTATTATAGCATCTTAATTATAATTATTTTATTATAATTTAAAGCGTTAGTTTAGTTAGCCATAAGTATTTAGAGAATCGTTTTGTTTGAGCAGCTAAACGAAAATTCATACGCGGTGGTTTGAATTCATTGTCCATTGAATGAAAATATTTTCAGCTCTGGCACACTTCCGGTTATATCTACTAGAAGTGGATACCAAATTCGTTATTTTAAATGGGATACCCTATATTTGTATTTGATTACATTTTTGAATTCTATGCGTAATGCGTGAAAATACGAAGGCCAACACTGATGACATTGACAACAAGGTAGAATCTACCAGGCACTAGGTTTAAATTGAGCTAAATACTTACAGGGTGTTTTCTACAAAATTCTGAATTTCACTAATTACGCCAATAAAACAGTGTATTTTTTCAAATGAAATGTGTTACTTCAAATTAATTATAATTTTACGAAATTTCCCATTCTGCGTTTGATAAACATAGGTAGTTTGCTATGACTTTTTCGTTACTGTCAAAATTTATTGCTTATAATAAAAATGGCGCGTTTGGGCTAGAGTAAAGAAGATTTTTTAAATTTCAAGTCCATGAGAGCATAATCACACTTTTAATTTGGAATAACGCAAAAACCAGTTATGTTGGGTTTAGTAACATTCTGCTGATCTTCGTTAGTATAAAAAACCTAACATTTTCAATAGAAAATATAAATAAATAAATGGTACCTATCTATACAGATCGCCGGAAAAGGAACGTCAAATATGTACATTATTGCTGGCTTGGGGAGGTTGAGGTATAAATAGTGGCAATTTGTTTTAATATTATCGAAAAGCCAGAAAGAGTAATGGGACGATTTGAAATTTGATTTGCCAAAACAACAGGGAATTATGGATTTTTAATTCTGTAATTGGGTGACAGCTGGTGAATACCGAATTGTGAATTCATACCTATAATTTATTGTAGCGGAATTTAGGTATGAATATCATTATTAATCTAAGAAATTATAATAATGCCAATATTATTCAATGCCCTTTTATAAAAAAAGAAAAAATTTCTGAGATTTTGAAAAACAGTAAGCTAATTCACTATAGGTACCTACTTAGCAGACTTCGCGTGGCGCTTTGCTAAACTGATAAAAGTGTTAATTTCAAAAAAATGCTAACCACCAGCAGTTGCCCCTTATTGGTTTGTAACAATTCTATGCAAAATTTCAGAATCCTGCGATGCACCGTTCGGGAGATATTTAAAAAAAAACTTTCAAAAATGAAGATCTTTGGGGGCATATGAAGAGGAATCACAATTCGCCTCGCAATTGACCAATAATTTTTATTTATTTATAACCTAAACTGATGGTTATTGAACCTAAAAACATGTTTTCAACAATCTATTTAGGTATACCTTTCCTCAATTTTTGTATAGGACCTCGAATAATAAACGCCTCTCTATTGTCTATTTCATTGATTAGGTACCTCTTACATGCTGATTTACTATGCCTACTCTTATTTATACCTCAGGAGCCGTCATGATGATGCGTTAAAATTATGAAAGTGGAGATCATATAGGTGCCATGGTGGCGGTAACATGGGCTGCTTCATTTGTTAGCGGTCTGTCACGGTGGGTGGTAGTAGTGCACCGCGCCTTTTGTTTTAACTCAACCTACGCATCTCCCCCATTAAAAAAACTCATCAACTATATGACTCGATACAATTAGGAATTAGGTGTCTTAAATTTTTCAATAGGCAGAGAATAATCCTCAGACAAATTAAGTTTTGAAACGAGTAAAACGATCGACCTGATTTGGCCAGTGTCATATACCTAAGTCATCTAAAGATCATAGTTCAGTCATAGCTACATATAAAAAAAACGGGATTGATCGATAAATATCGAATATTTTGGAAAAACTTTTGCACGAGTTTGTATTAAGACCAAAGTCCAAAAAGTCCAAGGAACTCGCTTTTTCGCAAATACTTTCTTCCTTGTACCATGTTATAGAGCAAGAAATTGTCTACAAGAATAGTCTGAACAACTAGAGGTATAGGTAACCTTTTTTAGTCTATTCTGCAACCTGTATAGGCATAATCGGAAAATTAGGAATGTTTCTTGTTGTTTAGAGTGAAAGCGCCTTTACTCAGTTATACAGGGGAGATTTTCCCATGACATCCAAATATGAAAATGTGACTTTCAGTTTCATTGAAATCGATTTTCTAGCTGTATTTCCTAGAAATAGTCCATCACTCGTTCTTGTTGCCCCGTGAAAACATTGCCCGCTCTGTTTTTGTGAGGCAGTGCCTGAGGAACTCAAACATTTTTCACCCGGCTGTACCTTGTTTTGTTTCTACAATAACTTCCACTATACCTTAAGACTACAGGGTGGGTAATGTTTCGATGCTCACCATTAGTACCTATATCTCGAAAACCATAATAGATAAAGAGTAGTTTAAATTGGAGAAAAGTTGCTCTATTTCTTGGCGATTAAGAATCTGAAGAGAATTCCCGGTATTGTGATTCGTTCCTGAGTTATCATAAAAAATCAGAAAATTGCCAATTTAAAGAAAGACTAATATCTTGCTAACGATTGATGATATTTAAATGAAATTTGGAACTTTTATATTTCTGACAGCTGTCAGTTGAATGGCATTGACAGAAATTTTCTACGCCTAGATTTTGAATCAAGACAGTCAAATTTTCTTATGGGCGCCATATTGAATTTTAACACCGCCGAGTACACAAAAAAATTGGCTTCTCAATAATGTAACCAACATGGACGTTTTTAAAAAAATATGTGAAAGCCTGAGTCACACGACCGCAAGACGTATTTTATTACTGATGTTGAATCCAATTGTTTTCACATGTTGTAAGAGATTGAAGAAGTCGGCGTAGGTACTTTTTATTTGCAATTGTTTTTCATCCAAGTTTAGGCTGATTTTACAAATTATTCATACCAATTTTCAAATTTTGACATCTGTCAAAATTCAATATGGCGGCCATAAAGAATCATATAAAATTTCCAAATTACATTTAGGTAAATAACGTAAATAACATTAGGAACATTAATTTTTCTTTAAATTTGCAATTTTCAGATTTTTTGTGATAACTCAGGAACGAATTAAAATATCGGAAAATTCTCTTCACAATCTTAATCTCCAAGAAATAGCGCAACTTTTCTCTAATTTAAACTACTTTCCATTCCATCTATTATGGTTTCCGAGATACTAATGGTGACCATCGAAAAATTACCTAACCTGTACCTATATCCCGCTAGGCTGAACAGAACTTAAGAATCGCAGAAAAATTTTCTTAAGATTGTTACATTTTGCCTTTTTTACCTCTCTTAAAATCGCAATTTTATTATTTTCTGCTATATAAATCAAAATCAGGAGCAAAAAAGATACCTATAGGTAGGTAGGTACTTACCTACTTATGATGCCTACCTCTATTCATAAAAAAAATTGTCAAAGTTCTTTGTAATAATTGAATCAATTTCCTTCTGCGATTCTCTATCTTTTACCTTTTAGCACAGCATACTTTTAGTGTAAGTAGTGTAGTGGTTTTGTTAAAATATATCAAAGATTCCAAAAATGAGTAGGTAACGCATAAGAATATAATAACTTCTGATATTGCTGGCGCCCTCTTGCAGACAATAGCAAGATTAATTCTAAAACAAGTTCAACCATTTTGAATTTAACAGATTGAACTCCCTGAATGAACCAAGAAACAGACCAAAGAAAAGAACTGCCAAAATCAGCTGGTGTGATCCAGAAAATGACATCCAGTGACAAAAGTGACAATTTTTTTTTAAAGGTCACGAAAGATGTTTTCCAACAATGACGCACAGATTGTGATGAAGTTAATAAACCGTTAATGGGAAAATGAGAGATAAAACCCCTCCAATTAATTAACACCCCTTCACTTCCGGCAACGCACTTTTGGTAAGCCCTGTTTAATTAAAAACAAAACGTCATAACCTACTAAACTTTCACTGAAAACAGATTACACCAAATTCCAAATAATTTCAGGTTGTGACAATGAATGCAACAATGGACGACTCGGGGGCTGCCATTGACAACCTCTATCCAGCCCTAACAGAATGCTTCGTGATTATAATGTGTGGATACGTGGCTGGTCGCATGAATCTCATATCAGAAACTGAAGCTAAAGGAATAAATACTTTTGTCGGAATATTCTCCTTACCTTCTCTAATATTCATCTCCCTCGCTCAGCTGGACCTCACTTCTGTAAATTGGTTGTTCATGCTGTCGATCCTGATCTCGAAAAGCATCGTCTTCTTTTCTGTGATTGTAGTCACGTTGTTGGTGGGTCGACCGATTAATTTTGGGAGGGCTGGAATTTTTGCCATATTTTGCACACAAAGCAACGATTTTGCGATTGGATACCCGATTGGTGAGTTTTTTTTTTAATTAATGGAAAATAAGAAATAAAAAAAAAAGCCATTTTGAAAAATAATATTGAAATACTAGGTGGCTGTGCCTCAGCGTTGCCAACCTTCTGAATGCAGAGCACCCTACCCAATTCAGAAATCATAAAAATTACCATATTTAAAGTCCCCTCGCATATTAACGAAAGCGGGGGTTGTGTGTCTCAGGCTTTTTTTCTGCTGGTTTGTAAACGGGATTTCACATCCGTCAAAACTCCCGTCACTCACTGTCAGTGTCAATAAACAGTAACAATGGAGGTTGAAAGGGGTCGTTGTTGTTAATTATTGTCCATGACAGGTATTTTGACAGAACTGAAATCCCGTTTACAAACCAACAGAAAAAAAGCCTGAGACACACAACCCCCGCTTTCGTTAATATGCGACGGGACTTTAGACGATTATACGTAATCAAGAGGGTGCCAAAATTAACCCCACCCCCTCCACTTCCGGTTAGTAAATTTTACAGTTGCAACTTTTTTGTACACCCGCACTAGACATTATGCCCGCTCTAGACCCTAGTCCTAAATTCTAAATTATCAACATATTATCAACACTCTGATATGACATTACAGGCGTTTCCATTTACACATATACAGTACGGCCACGAAATCCGCCCCCCCCCCCCCCGTATCTCAGGCTCCGCTTGAGCTAGAAGTTTGAAAATTTGCATAATGCATCGTGACCTTGAAATCAGGGTTCGGAGGCTGATCTATATGAGGGGGCCCCTTGGTTGTGAGTGCCAGCTAGGGGGTGGTGGGTATTTCGTACTGTCAGGAGACTGTAAAAAGACTAACTGTCATTAATTTTTCACGTGAGAAACCGAAAATGCCAATTTCAGCAAGAGGTATACACTGGAAGGTGATTTTTTTAAAAACCGTTAGCGACCTAAAGTATGACCCATCTTGCTTCCTCAAATTTGAGGGAGAATCAATTTCCGTAAACTTCGAACTTCTAAGAGCCACCTACTTCGAGAAACGTAGATTTTCATTGGTTTAAAACTTCAAAATTCAATAAAATCAATAAATCATGGCAAGTTTTAATTAAAACCGGATTTTATATTATAAGAGATGCTAGTAAAACCAGTGCCATCAGTTTTTCTAAGAAAAAACCTTAAAACGCCGAAATTCAGTAGAAACTGCACATTTTTACATTTTCTAAAAGTTCTTTGCGACCGCAAGTGTGACCCATCTTATAATTCCTCAGATTTGAAGTAGAATCGATTGGTGCAAATTTCAAACTTCTAGGGCTCGCACACTTCGAAAAAAGTAGGTTTTCTTTCATTTGAAGTTCCAAAATAGCATAAAACTAATAAAAATTGCATTTTGTATTATCAAAGGCTCTAGTGAAACCAATTTCAACAATTTTCCTGATAAAAACGTTAAAACGCGAAATTCACTAGAAAGCATACTTTTGTAAAAGTTTTTTGCGACCGCAAGTGTGACCTATCTTATTTCCAACTTGTAGGGCTCACACACTTCGCGAAAAGTAGCTTTTCTTTAATTTAAAGTACCAAAATGTAATAAAACCAATAAATATCGGCAAGTTTTAATCAAAACTACATTTTGTATTATCAAAGACTCTAGTGAAACCAATTGCCAGTAATTTTCCTGATAAAACTTTAAACTTTGTAGCGCATTGGCATAAATTTTTATGACATTCTTGATGCGCAAATCACGCTGGCGCTGGCAGAAAAATGTCTGTGATTTTAACTTGAAACTGGAGAAGTGATAAAAAAATACATCTACAAAATAATGAGCTCGATGGATAGAAATGAGAAATTGATGTATCAGGTCCAAACTGCGCATGTACAGAGGCAACTTGCATGCATCAACTTTATCTCGGTCGGCATAGTTGTTGCCGGACTGCGTTCACAAATCTTACCCCGTCTGTCTGTGTTGGTTAAAACATGTTAAGGTTATGTTTATGAACGCACCCCGGGAGTATTCTGTTTCAGTAGCTGCAGCTTATGCAGAGAGCAAATTTTTCGCGAGTTACCGGTATTATAGGGATTGGTTACTTATAATTTAATTAAACTTTCACCACTAGGGACCATTTGCACCGACGTTAGATATTTTTTAAAATCTGACTTAAAAATTAAGAATGCCATTTTCTTTATGGGGCAAACGTCATTCTTGTCATTGTAAGTGTGTCTTAAAAAATTACTAATTATATTTGTTACTACAAGATTTTCTAAATGGTATGAATATCTGGTGGTCATACACGATTGGCCGCTAGATGGCAACGTTGCTTTCAATACAGGATTAATTAATACAGCGCGATTAACACTGGATGGTACTGCTTTATGAAATTATTTGAATTTGGTTCAGTAACAAAACTTATGCTTATAGTTTCATTCTTTGCTTTTACAAGAACAACTTGTATTTTTGTCCTTTATTAATTCAAGTTTAAGCATCGTGTAGCATTTTCTAAATTCCACTCAATGGATGCTTATTAC
This sequence comes from Pycnomerus fuliginosus, assembly GCA_963924575.1. Taxonomy (NCBI): domain Eukaryota; kingdom Metazoa; phylum Arthropoda; class Insecta; order Coleoptera; family Zopheridae; genus Pycnomerus; species Pycnomerus fuliginosus. Next base: position 12,771,807 of record OZ004625.1, on the reverse strand, counting down.
TTACTTGCACCATGGAGGTCTCTTGCACCAATAACGGATATGAATTAAGAAAGGAAAGGCGTTTTCCTTTTGCACTTTTATCTGAAGAGCCTCACTTATTCGCGGCTATTTGATTAGTCCCTTTGAATGTTGATCAATCAGATTTTGACCAATCAGATTAAGTAATCGAGACTCCTCAGATTAGTGCAAAAGGAATGCGTCTAATACTATAAATTTTCGTTGCAAAAGAAAATGATAAAACTGTAATGCGCAAGGGTTGTCAGATGACAGTATTAACGTAGGCTTTTGACAGTAAAATGACGCTGACAGAGTTCGCCATGACACTCCGTAGAGATGGGCAGATCGACTCTTTTAAGTGAGTCGAGTCAGTCAACTCACTCACAAGTGATTAGTCGACTCACTGAGTTGACTCAGTGATTCGACTCATATTTAGCGAAACTACTCTACTGGCGAAACTAAATAAAGCAAAAATGTAAACTAAACTATATTTTATTTAGTTGAGTTGAGGCGGCACCGGCATTTATGAATATTACGTCGATCGCTGCGTTTGCGGTTGAATTGGAATACTAGATCTTGGCTTCTTGAGCTGAATCGAGCGAAAATTCGACTCATCGATGACTCGACTCTTTTCTTGCGAGTGAGTTGAATCACTCATTGCCGATGATGAGTGGCTCATTTGAGTCGACTCACCAACTGAGTACCCATCTCTACATGACAGTTTTCTCCCATAAATGTGCAGAATCGTTGCGTATGTTGTCTATTTCTTTTAATTAGAAACCTGAGTTCTATTCTTTTCTTTTGCAAGAAAAACTTATATTTTTATCCTTTATTAATCTAAGGTTGAACATCCTGTAAGAGAATACATATTATATTACAAACTTATTTTTTGTTTCAAGTCTAATATTTCTTCAAAATACATAACGTAACAAGATTGCGGAATTTTCACTTTTTGGCACACCTCGTTTTTTATTTCCTCTCAACATGGAAAGATATGAAGTAACTCAAAACAATTCAAGAACCAATTAAACATACCAAAAGTCTGGAATAATGCTTATAATTCTTGAATCTAAGTTTTCTGCAAAAATTCTCGAAGAATTATAAAAAATTTTTGTATTCTACTTCCGATGGCGCTATTGTCAATTTATTGGTTCAGTCGGTTTTGACATAATGACATCATAGTTTTTGTAGACAAACACAGAAACCTTTTAAACCCCTAAAAATAGTGTATTAACCTATTTGAACCACAGTGAATTTTCTACCCTATACGCCTAGAGACTTTTTTTTTCAGTTGCCGCCCTGTACAAATCCACCCACCCCGACTACGCCACCTATCTCTACCTCATGGCACCCATAAGTCTCGCCATCTTGAACCCCATAGCTTTCATCTTCATGGAACTAGGCCAGCAACGCAGACGCGTCAATACAGAAACCCTACTTACCGACGGCGAGATATTAACATCAACCAGTATCCACAGAAGGAGATGGCAAATGACAGTTTCCGTCGCAAAAGGCATCTTTTTCAATCCCATCATTCTAATGACGATTTTGGGAATTCTCGGGAATTTAATTTTTAAACACAAAGTCCCCTGTTATTTGGCACAAGTACTGGACGTCTTGGGATCGGCTTTCTCGGCTAGCGCTTTGTTCTTGTTGGGATTAAGGATGGTGGGGAAGGTCCACAAATTACGAGGAGCCGCTCTAGTAGTACCGGGGATCTTAATTATGGTCAAACTGTAAGTTATAACGGACGATCAATTAAATTATGAAGTTGACGTTTTGTTTTCAGAATAGTGTTACCTTTAGTCACTCGCCAAGTTGTTAATTTAGTACATGCAGGCTACAACGTTTCGGAAACAGTCGACCTAAGTACATATGGCTTCCTTTACGGTACTTTTCCGTCTGCGCCTACTGTTTTTGTTTTTGCAACTCAATATTCCCTCGATGTAGACTTGGTAAGTCTAGTAACAAGTAAACTCTATTCATTTTCTATTGAAGATCTAAAATTTTTTTGGAACTGTACAACCCTAATTTGCAAGGGCCTATACTTTTGACAATTCGATCGAAATTTAGCGGAAAAGCAAAAACATTGCATAACCCAAATCTTCTAGGGTTTATTTTTATTGCTAGAAGCAGTATCACAGATAAATATTTTTCTATGCACTTTACTCAAAACTGCGCGCCCACAAAGACTATTTTGGGCCAATTCAGAGCAATTGCAAAATTTTGACATTTGTCATGTTTTCTGACGTATCGCATTGAAATCGCTTCTATCAACTCACCTGTTAGTAAAATTCCTTGCAAAATTTCCTAATACCAACATAAAATTCAAATTTTGACGTTCTGTCACTTCAATAGAAAATGAATAGAGAGTAATGTCATAGTAATGTTGATTTTTTTTTGTTTTTGTTTTTTAGATTGCTACTGCTATGGTTGCTTGCACATTCATCAGCGCCCCCTTAATGTTCGTTTCAGCCAAAATGATAATGTTAACTAAAACCGACCCTTCAGAATACATAAAGCAGCTTGACAGCTTCACTCTCGATGTCAGCATTTTGGCTATTATCGCCTGTTGCTGGGTGATTTTTGTTTTTATTCTGACAAAGAAGATTTCTCGATTACCTCACAAGATTACGGCTTGCCTAACTATTTCGCAGGTAATGAAAATTCCCATTAAAATCCTTTAAAGAAAATTTCTAGCTTTTGAGTTGTTTGGGGGCGATACTATGGAACACTCTTGATCATAAAACGGGTTGGGGAGGTTATATACAGTTTTCCCTCTTCACCATTGGAGTGTATAGTTCTAGGTTGTGGACGACTGTTTTGGCTGTGAGTCTGCTGTTTTTACAGTGTAGAAGTCTGTGTTATGTTTTGAATCTGCAACCAATTTTCTTTATAGTAGGATGGGGGTAAGTTTTGTTTAAAAAATTGTTTTTCTTCCTACACTAACCGAAAATGAGATTTTCGCGTCTCGTGCTAAAATAATTTTACATGTGCAAAGCTTTTTATCCGGATAGACGGGCAAATAAACACTGGAGATCTAATAAAAAACGAATTAGAGTGGGCCATGGCTAAACTGAGAGTGACGGAAGCAATAATTTCGATCTGTCATTTTTTGACAATGAAGCTACAGAGAACAGAAACTAACTCTTGATTTTGATTATTGAATCAGTTTAGCCAACCTAACTATTTTAAAGAGCTAATTGGGGTCGGTCGCAAACTTCCCTGCTGGGACAAACAGTGACATTCGCCATAAGGCTACGTGTTGATATTTTCATCGTTTTAAACTTGTTTCAGTAATAAATTAAGTGCATTAGACATTATGACCAAAATGCAAATATTATCTTGCAAATAATATTATTCAGGTTAGGTTTATGCATAATTTTTGGTTTAAATAGTTTGTTGCCAACTTTTTGCCCCATTTTGTAATTACTCGTATGTACCTACATTGTACAGTCAGGTTTTTATGAAACACATAACCTTACATGTGGCAATTCGGCTACTGGAACAAGCAAAAATATTTGTCATAAGAGTGTGTTAATGTAGTGTTGCAAGGTTGTAGAAAAACTTTTTTTAAATTTTAAACAAAACATGTTTTTTTCTGTTAGATATTGCAGGAATGTGTAAAATCTCTTCAATCTTGCCTTATTTTCCGGTTGACCATCGATAATATTTTATCAAAAAATAAATGTTTTCAATAATAGACACTGGATGTTAGGTCAAATACCTTTTTTCCTTCTTTTTGATGCTTTCCTATACAAAAATTAATTGAAAAAATCTAAGGTAGCGTTTTTTACTTACTAAACTAGTAGATACCTTTTTTTTCTATATTTATTTGTTTTGTCGTTTCACCTGACTTACTGCTACAGGTAATTTCAAAAAAATTGTGGTTCACGCAAGCGCTCGTTAATATTTTTTTGTAGTGGGATTTTTTAAGTTTTAGAGTTATTTTAGTGAAGAACCGTTTCTTGATTTCATTTTTCATCATTTTTTGTATTTTATTCGTCATTAAACTACCAACCAGTAAAGTTATAAATGTTTTTTATTTTTAATTCAAATTGTGGCACTTTTAACTAGGAACCTATATTTAACCTAAACTTTAGATAAGTTTTTATTAAATAAAGTACGTGCTAAGTAGATAACGTATTTAGATGAGGAGAATATAACTCAAAATCGATCCCACGAAAAAACTTTTAATAAAGTGTACCTAGGTTTCAGCCATGCAAGGCCATCATCAGCACTATAATAACAATGAAAAGTTACACATAAAATGGGGAGAAAAAGTCTTACCTAAACGGCCATGTCGGTCAGTGGTCCTACTTTCGACCCCCGAGGCTCCAGAAGAATAGCCTCGGGGGTCGAAAGTAGGACCACTGACCGACATGGCCGTTTAGGTAAGACTTTTTCTCCCCATTTTATGTGTAACTTTTCATTGTTATTATAGTGCTGATGATGGTCTTGCATGGCTGAAACCTAGGTACACTTTATTAAAAGTTTTTTCGTGGGATCGATTTTGAGTCATATTCTCCTCATCTAATTCTACTTAGCCCACTTTAAGATGGACACCTCCAATTTTTTAAGATAACGTATTTATTAATGCAGTAAGTAATAGGCAGTATGAGACAGTATGTCTCAAATTTCCTTATTCGCGAAAATCAGCAAAGTGTCTGACATCTGGTGGCAATACTTTAATTACACTGAGAGACAGGATACGGAAATACTTTTAAACGTCCGTCATCATAATTTCGGCTTACGTCAGTCAGTTGTCAGTTGCGAGGTTAGGTAGTAGTTTTGTTCGGAGGTATCGTCTCGCTGACTCGAAATTTTGGGAATAATTCTGTGGAATTTTACGTTTTGTGTACTTAAGCGGAACAGTTTGGAGTTCCACAAGGTTCCATTTTAGGGCCATTGTTATTTACTCTTTATTCATCTGAACTGATATCTGCAATCCAATATTGTACTCCTCATTTATATGCTGATGACACCCAGCTATATATAAGTTTTAACAAGGATGACATTTCTGTTCGGACTGCAGTCAGCTGTATGAACTCAGATGTCAATAATGTAGATGTATTTTGCAAAGGCCATGGTTTAGTATTAAATCCTGTCAAATCCACTCTACTGCTGTTTGGTAGTAGGCAATCTAGAATAGCAGTCAAGGATCAGATAGAAATTACAGTGGGCAATGAAATTATTAAGCCAATTGAGGAAGCTAAAAACTTAGGGATGATTATTGATTCAAGTCTGCGTTTTCATTCACATATCCGGAAATGCATACGTACTGCTTTTTCTGGTTTAAAACTTTTATACTCTAACAAAGACTTTCTAAATCGTAACTTAAGAATCTTGCTTACTAACTCGTTGGTTTTATCGCAGTTTAATTACTGTGATGTTTTATATCATGGTTGCCTTGATTCACAAGATAAGAGAAGTATTCAGGTTGTGCAAAATGCCTGCCTCAGGTTTATTTTTGGCATTAGTCGCTATCAACATATTTCTCATAAACTATCGGAGCTGGGTTGGTTGAATATGGAGAATCGTCGGCAGCTACACGCAGCCTGCCTTTATTACAAAATAGTGATGTCGGGTGTACCAGAGTACCTTGCTGGCAGAATTCGATTCCGTACAGATGTTCATAATATAAACATAAGGCGGAAGGACTTTCTGGACATACCAGCTCACAGAACGCAATTTTTTAAGAGGTCGTTTTCCTACAATATGCCCAAAACATTGAATAACATTCCGCCTTGTGTTAAAAGATCACTGTCTTTATTCAAAAAATATTATAGGACATTACTCCTAAATAATCAAAATTTGTAATTATTGTCAGTCAATCGTTAAACCTCATTCACAACCACTTTACGTACGTGACATAACAAAGTTTAACAATCGTCAACAATTACTAGAAAAGTCAGAAGCTGTCATGAACAATTGTTGACCATTGTTAAAGTTTGTTACGTTACGTACGTAAAGTGGTTGTGAACAAGCCCTTATGCCAATCGTTATGTTATTGTTATTTAAATTATGCAAGTTTCACTCCTGCCATACTTGGCCTAATTCTTAAACATCTTGAGTTCCAGTCTCACATTATATTATTATATTCTTTATAACTATTGTATCAAGTCAGGTTTGCTCTGTTTGGTATTCTAATTGCTTTGTTCGAAGTATTTACTTTTGGTTTTGCGTACTGGGGAATGGTGGAAGACCAGTCTATAGTCGTTCGGAGGAACGGTGATAGAACTGAATCGTTTCCCTAAGATTTGCATTCATGATTTACTGATTATATTTACTGTACAGAATATACATGTTAAGTTAAGTTGAATGCAAATAAATGGATATTATTATTATTATTATTATTGTAAATCCAGGAAAACTTGGCTTTTAAAAAATCCTTGTATCAATGTCACTGATGTCACCAACTGACACTGTCAGGCACGTCACGCTGGAGTTCTCACATCCGGCTCCCCAGTTTGGTGAGACCGCCATTTTGTGGTTTAGCAATGCCATCTATTAGTAGCTGATTTTCGCGAATTATATTTTAAAAAATTTATGACGTATGTGCAAGTGAACTCACCTTTCTGTACAATGTCTTGGTGTAAGAACACATAGATGACAAATAGATGACAGTTGCATACTTTTTTTTCCATTACAAAATTAGATATGACATTGACGAAATTAAACAGGAATTAAATGGACAGGTTGGCTCGTACTTTTCGAAAGAACGTAGCTCATACGTCATCAAAAATAATAAATTGACAAAGTTTTAACCAAAATGAAAATCTATATTATTATACACAGCTGAGCGTTCAAATTGGCATGTTTGAAATAAAAAAAGACTGAATAAAAAAACACGTTTAAAACATTGTTAAAGACCCTGGTTTTGACTGTTTTAAGGTTCCTTCAAGTACATTAGATACTTATGAGAGCTACAATCTGAATTTAATCTTCAAAGCAATATTTAAAGTGCTTTTAAAAAGTGTTTTATGTTTGTGTTTTCCGGCAGTTACAGAGACCATTTTACATCGAGTTCGACGTTATTTAACGTATTTTACTGTTTTCGATATGGATATTTTTGTAGTGTTGTTTTAGATTTAATGATTTTTAATAAGTATTTCACTTTAAAAAAGCAGTAATTTTTAAAAATTGATGACGTTAGGTCATTATGAGCTAGCGGCGTCACCTTTCTGTACAGTTCTTGCTGTAAGAACACAGGGGCGTAATTCTCGAATCGTTATGCGTATGCGTATGCGATTCGAGAATTAGGCCTGTAGCAGAACGGACTGCTTCACGGAGTCAGGGCCGGGCAGAGTGGATGAAAAATACAGTTGAGGGGGCAGAATGGTTTATTCTGGTGTAAATATGTACAATTCTTCTAGCCAGATGGAGGCAAAAGGGCTATTGAAGTGAGCAAGAGTAAAACGGGAAACGTGGTTTTCAAAAACAATCTAAAAATCTAAAATTTCTCCACTCAGAATCTCAATATGGTATAAATGTTTTACATACCTAAACACCAGGTCGTTGTAACAGAAATCTTGCGATTTTCTGGTACGTAGGCCAAAAGGCTGCTTGATTTTAGAGAGCTTTGATCACGACGCAAATTTGTTAAATTTGTTAAAAGATAAGTTTTTGTTCCTTTTTCGCGCGCCTGCAACGGTCAGGATGGACCTTGGTAGCGGTGCGCGGTAAATTTAAATTATTATTAAAACTAACGGTTACAGGCCCCAGATGACAAATAGATGACAGTTATGTCACTTGTTTTTAGAAGATTGGATTTGACGTTGACGAGACGAAACGACAAGAATGAAATAGACAGGTTGGCTCACACTCGAGAAAACGTAGGTTACAAGTCATCAAAATTAATATTTCATTTTGTGGCCTCACCACTGGTTGTATTCAAAAAAGCAGAAAAACGCCCACAATTTCTTTTAAAAGGTTTTTTAATTTGAACAGTAATTTAAAGGTACCGTAATTTCCCATTCTGAATGAAACTGTTCACTATACAAACCTCTATCAATCAAAAACGATGTAAATAGTCAGCAACAAACTATTTATATACTTATTATAATTTTTAAAAATTGATGACATGAAGTTATGAACTAGCGGTCTCACCTTTCTGTATAGTTCATGGTGTAAGAACACAGGGGCCTAATTCTCGAATCGTTCGAACTGTTTCGTATGCGATTCGAGAATTAGGCCCCGGATGACAATTAGATGACAGAGTTATGTCACTTTGTTTTTAGAAGATTGGATTTGACGGTGGCGAGACGAAACGACAGGAATGAAATAGACAGGTTGGCTCACACTCGAGAAAACGTAGTTCAAAAGGCATTAAAATTTCAAAAGTTCACATTGTCTCAAAACACAGCAAACAATTTATTACCAGACCTGTTTAAATGTCACTGTTTGTCCTAGTAGAGAAAATTGCGACGTTGCCACTTCATTAATTGTTAATTCATGCATTGTCCAAATTGAAAATTGTTTAATTTTACGTGTGCGGGAAGAAAAATGTATAAACCTCGCCTTGGATAAATACTATATTTATGTTTTTTTACAGCATTCCTGTCATTCTCACTGCAGTATTATTAATATTCGATCCTAATAGTGAGCACACACCTTACGATAAACGCAATCCCAACTTCGTCTATGGAATTTCACAAGCTATAATCGCAGTGACTCTTTTAGTTCTTTGCTTTATAGGTACTAATAACAAGGTTCCTATAGGTTGTCTGTTAAGTGACGTCATCAAGGGGACAAGGTTATTTTCGACGCTTACCAGGCAACCTACGTCACTAATACCTATTTTTAACATTGAGTGAATATTTTTTTTCAGTAATTGTGGGTTGCTTGATTTTGCAACAACGCTACCAACGACGCTTTAACAGATATCTAGATTTAGCACAAGACGTGTCTTCAGATCCAGATCCCTCGCCATCGAGCAGCACTGAAGCTGAAACAAACATTGAAAATCCAGGAACTAGTGCGGAAAGTGTGCACAAATGCGGAGTACTCCCCACCATCAACGAAGGCTGCTGTGAAGATAGCCCCAGTGTTGACATCGAAGATTTACTGAAGACTGACATGAAAAGTCTCCTTCCAGCCGAAGGAGATGGGAATATAACCTCAAAAAACGGATTGTGCCCCTCGAGATTCGGCTGTCAAGGTCAGAAACGTCAACAGTGTGAAGGCATCGTGCGACAGTATCAAGAAACCGTGGACGATGACCTTGAATACATCGAAGAGGAGCCTGAATTACACGAGCCTCAGATGTTGCGTCACACCGTGTTGCTGATTTTGCTTTTATGCTCCATGTTTGTGGTAAGTTTTTGGTTTTTTCTCGTTTTTTTTTCTTATTTCTCGCAGGGTCTTGCGTTATCAATTTGGACGTTGGTAATGGAACAAATGTCCGGCATCTACATCGAGCTAAGTTTTCTAGACGCCACCCTTAATTTTGGCCAAAGTATAATAGTTTTTGGTATTTTTGGGTTGGACTTCAAAGAGATCGCACTACCTTTGCTGAAACTCTGGAGGAAGATTTATTTTGGAGCTAACACTCTAGTGCTGCCATCTTGGCACGAGCTGTCACCGGAAACGCGCCATATTTGCAGTCAGTTTGTGACGCATCATTTGCAGAGTTGCCGTACGTCAATCGCGGCGGATAAAAGATGGCGGTTGAAAGTGTACAGGAGCGTGTTTACCGGGCAAAAATTTATCGATTGGTTAATCGAAGTGGGCTTGGCTAGGGACAGAGTGGAGGCTGTCAACTATGCACGGCATCTGATCGAGGGTAAAGTCTTGAAACATATTAATGGAGTATATCACTTTTATGACAGGAACTTGTTATATAATTTTGTTTAGATGAAGATATTTTTTTTAGTTTGTTAGACAGTTTTGCCAAAGAGTTTTGTTGACAGATCTCGAGATTTTTTATTTTTACAATACTGTAATCCCCTGTGTAAGAGCAAAACATCGTGGATACTTTTTTTACACTAGGGATTACAGTTTGTATATACTTTCAGCCATAGTATATACATGGGAAGAGTTTACTAAGTCTGATGTGGACAATATGTGTACCTATATTTGTGTAATTGTTGCAAATAAAATGAAAATGAAATATCAATTTTTATAATGTTCTTTAGAATGAAAAAAATGGACAACTTTGGTGGAAAAACGCACTGTCACTAGAAACACCCCACTACACCGAAAAACATGTTTCTAGTGATAGTGAATATTCTTTAGAGGCAAACAAAAACTAAATTTCGCTATTTCGAAAAGAACACTACGCTACAGATCAGTTTACTGAACCGATTTGGCTGAAATTTTGTTTGTAAGCGTTTCATAACCATCAGCAAGAGATCCGAAAAGCTTTAAAATCTTAAGCAAAAGTGCTTAAAACCTTTCATCTTCTACTGCAACTTCGTCAATAGGGCTTTCTCAATATTTTGCTTCACGATCAAGATATTGAAAAACTTCCCTAAGTATATTAATGCTCACCTAAAGCATGAAAATAACTATAAAATTGTTAAACACGGACCATAAGTTTTGCAACTAACAAAAGTAAGCTCTGCTCAAACAAAATCAGAAATGTAACATAGTTTATTAATCGAAAATATACATGCACCAACGAAAACTGAATATCTCTCATTTATACACTTTGTATTTGTAGTAAGGTAACGAATGGTACAACTCTAAAGTGCAATATTCGACGACATTGGTCGGGTTTATTAAAAATTTTCGACAATACAAAACTACTCAACAATAAATTAGTTTCTCTCTGCAACAATGGCAATAATTAAAAAAATTAAATAAAAATAGTAAATGCAAAAAATCAATTCAGCGAGGGCGTGCCGTTATCCTTCCACTGTATTTCGATATTTGGCCACTTGGTCTGTAACACTGTCAACATTGGATTTGATTCGCTGACCGCTCTCAGGTCGGACTCTAGAAGAACGCTTTCTCCTATCCGGTACCGGATCTACAAAAATTTCTTCATTTTTTGGCCCTTATTGACTGTAGTCAACATTGAAATCAATTGAATTGTTTACATTGCCGTCTTGGAGATACCAATGTTTTCCAGAAATTGATAAACATATTCGAATGCCAGCCAAGCGGCCGCCCAATTTTTTTAGGAAGCATTTTTCGACCCATACCCATAAGAACTTTTCTTTCTAGAATGAAGTAAGGAACCGTCCCATGAGCTTGTTTACGATATTTCGATGTCTTCTGTCACAAATTTTGGAGCCCTGAACCAATGAATAGGGCGCGCATCCTATCGATGTCAAACAAGAGTACCATTTTTACTTAAAAAACCTCAAATTATCAGATTCTGGAAACAAATTTGAGAAAAAACTACTTACAAAAATGTTTGAGTAAATTTAGTCCTAACCCCTCCTGTACGAGACGCTTATGATCAAAATTTTTAAATTTTTCCGCAGTAGTAAATTCAGCATCAAAGACTTCGGAAAGATACCAAATTTCATGTTCCTACCTTTAACCGTTTTGAAGATATTTAGAAAAAAACACTTTCAAAGGGGCCTTAGCTCCCTTAGAACTTATTTTTCGACATATGTTAATAGCGACTTTTGTTCATGCTTTTCATAGAAGAATCTACTGGTAAAATTTTGACCAATCATTGTTTAATAAGGACTGAGCCTACCGACTGCGCCATGTTTAATAAGGGTTGAGCTTCACAAATTATTATATTTTTATTTTATATTTGACAATGACAATTCTCTATTGTTAATTCTCGCCTACTTCCATGGCCAACCTAACACTCATTTGACTAGGCCCGCCAGTCTAAAAGATTCCACTCATCTCCAAGACAACAACAGTAAACTATTCTAAATTCAACAAAAATAGTGTTTTTTTATATTTACTTGTCCGTTTGGATTGCTCTGCGCCAATCCATTGTAATGGACGAGATTGAATACGTCAGGCATGGGATTGTCTTCTATGGGAAAAAATTCGTCCATGAAGCCGTTCAGAAGGATAATACCCAAATTTTCCGGATCCAGCTTTTTCCTCATTATATCTACACTGAAAGAAAGAACCTGATTGGGTGACCTTGAGGCAAAGGGAGGACTTACTAAGCTTCTTCGCTGACTAGATCTAGAGATTGAAGGACGTCGCCTAGGAGAGGGGCACTGATGAAATTGTTGCCGTCGGGGTCGAAATGTTTGAAAACTCGGCGGGCTTGGTCGGTTTTTGTTTCAGGGCTAACTAGACGCCTTTCCGTGCTAAAGAGGACTGAAATAACAGCAATTAGCACGGTAAATTGTAGCAGTACATAAAGCGAAATTTAAATCAGTATAGCTATTATTGTGTTAAAATTTCAAAGTTCATTAATTTTGTAGCGCAGTGTATTATTGCCTTTCCGTGCTAAAGACTGAAATAACAGCGATTACCATGGTAGAAAGATGGGGAGCAAAGCAAATTATAATTAATATACACTGCGCTCCAAAATTAATGAGACTTGAATAAGTTACAAAGGACTACGATCAGCCTTACATTTACTATTATTCTTCAGTAGTAATTTTTATAATAACGTGATTTCTTGGAAGAAAATTGCGTTTTGGCCTTGGCTGGATATTTTCTACGACAAATCAAGCATAAACGGCAAAATAAATTAAGAACGAACAAAAATAAGACGTGAAAATGACAGTCGCAAATTCATTTGATAAAATTGTCAAACTGGATTATGAAAAACACGGTTTTTTGATTTCATGAGCTATTATTGTGTTAACATTTCAAAATTTCATTAATTTTGGAGCGTAGTGTATTGCCTTTCCGTGCTAAAGAGGACTGAAATAACAGCGATTGCCAGTGGGAAAGTGAAACAAGGGGAGCAAAGTAAATTATAATTGATATACGCTGCGCTCCAAAATTAATGACACTTTGAAAAGTAATAAATGACTACAATCAGTCTTACCTTTACTATTATTCTTTAGTGGTAATTTTTATATTAACATGATTTCTTGGAAGAAAATTGCGTTTTGACCCTGGTTGGATATTTTTTATGACAAATAAAGCATAAACAGCAAAATAAATAAGAACGAACAAAATTAGACGTGAAAATGACAGTCGCAAATTAATTTGACACAACTGTCAAACTGGATTAATGCAAAACACGGTTTTTTGATTTCACGGCCAGTACCTAATGTGAAATTTAAATTGTTATTAATAGCTATTGTGTTAAAATTTCAGAATTGACAGTAATTTTGGAGCGTAGTGTATAATATGGTTAACTTGTCACAAAAGAAAGATGTTGGGACTTGAGAAATAAATGGAAACTTCTAGAAAATGTTACTTTTTTTTACCCCTTTGGGTAGGAATATACAGGGTGTTGCCAATTTCATTGCCCACTATTGGAATCTTGGAAACCATTAGAGTTAGAAATCGGTTAAATTCGAAAAAAGCTGTGCTCTTTGGGGGTGATTAAGAATCTGTTAATAATTCTCCGATATCTTGATTCGTTTCTGAGTTATCCTGAAGAAACTGAAAATCGCGATGTAACCAAGTCGGACTTTTTTGATCGATCGTCATAATTTGAAAGATTTGTATAATCAGCCTAAACTTAGAAAAAGAAGCATTAAAAAATAAATAATTTTTATTTTTTTAAGAAGCAGTTCTTTGCTCCTTCAATCCCGGTTTCTGAAACCAGTTACAAAATGAATAAAGTTATGATGTGATAAGAATGGTAACAGTCCTACCCGTTTCCATTTGACATTTTCACAGTCTAACCGTACAACAGGTAATAGCCATAGTTATCGATTTTTATAGGTACTTTTTTTCGCCTGTACAGGGTGATTCAACTAAAAAAAATTGTTCATCCGAGTCCAAATTGAACCGAGATCTATGAACAGTCAAGAATAAAAAAATTACATTGCACTTCCGGTTTAGCCGAAAATTGTCTTAATTTTCTTCTTTTCAAAAAAACCTTACTTGCTCTCAACGAATTCGGTCTTCAAATCAATAGCACATGCCAATGTTAACCTAGACTTTCAAAAACATGTTAACTTTTTTCTAATTTTTACTTGTTTTTGCCTTAATTTTCACAATCTGCCAAAATAGCAAAAAGATTTTTTATTCCATATTTTTGAAGTTGGCAAATGGCATTAAATTTTCTTTTAGATTTGAAGTAAATGGGGGTCTTACTTGATTGAACCACCCACCACCTGTATACTCGCCGACTACAGATTGTCACAGAAGGGAAAGGAGCCAATGAGGAGCGCTCAAATGTAACGAGACATTCCCAACAAAGCATTCCCCTATGTGACGTCACAAATAAGTTTGACTGGCGAATTATGAGTATCTATGTATATATTTGGAAAAGAGAACGTAAAACGTAGAAATTTTCCCCATTCGACATAACGCGTGATCGAAAAAATTTAATACCTGTTAAATGTGTATCTGATCCAACAACCCAGACTGGATGGATGGGATTCTTGAAAAACGAACCGACAGTACAGTACCTCAGATGTTCCATTAGAGTAATAAATCCTATTTGGCTCTGTTTCTCCAAACCCTTCAACTCTAAAATCAACAATTATACAAAGAAAGTTTTCCCCTAAATAGAGTATTGCAGATCAAAAATGAAAAAAAATGGGATACTTCATACAATTTTAAAAAAAGAAAGGTGGTATCGCGCGGTTTTTGGGGAAAAACAATTAATAAACGTGGACTTTCATACAAAAAGTTGGTAGTGTGATGACGTCACGAACTCCGATAACTATTATTTTTATTACTGGCTGCCAACCCAACCAATAACCCATTTTACTAGAGCCTCCTTGTAAGAACCGTTCAAACAAAAAACGAATATCGAGAAGCTCAAGAATCCTGTCTAAACCCAGGACAATTTATATAGAAAGAAAATTTAATTTGCTGTACTCGCTCGAGAAATACGACTGAATACAGCGATGACACTGTCAACGAAACAGATGGTGGATGATGGACGTGGATTGGATGTTTCTCGGGAAATTACGCCACAAGCCTCACACTAATGAAATAAAAGTGCAGAAAGCCCCAAATTAGAGCTTGTTTTTCACTTTTTTGCAAAAATTATAATTTTTTTGCCTGCAATACTCTATTAAACTTTTGTGAAAAAAAAACTTACTTAAGCCCCCCACATCTTGTTCGTGATCCCACACATAAGTGGTGGCTCTCCCCGTCAACATTAAATTTATTAAACTCTGACTACCATAACCATAAGTAGCTTCTATAAAACTTTCTGTAGTGTCATTAGAATTATCTAATTTAATCTCTTCTAAAGTCTGAAACAAAACCATCAACACATCTACCAAAAAACCAGAAATAATTACCCTTGTAGCCATGACGGAATATAAAAATAGTAAAATTCCAAACTGAGATTTAAGCTGAGTTACGTGTGCCAGAAAGAGCTTCCGAATCTCCTCTACATTAGTAAAAGTGTGAATTCGTAAATTTTCGTGAAATCTAATAGGATCTATGCAATCAGGTTCTATGAGTTTCAGGGGGGCATCCCCGTTTTCTACGTTATCACCATTCACCCCAGCTCCGTCAACATTTTGACTAAGGTCACTATTTAAATACACAATATAATACTTTTGCTTGGAACACTGCTCTAGAATCTCACACAAAGCGTTTACTAGCAGATGATTTTGCAAGTCTGGGGTGCCTACCTGAAAAGTGAGGTTAGATAGATTTCCTCGAAACTTTACCAACCTTATCACGGAATGATAAATCTTTGTATTTTAGTAATAGATTTTTTAAGATGAAGGCTTGGATTGGCGCTATAACAGCGCAAGGCCCACCTTCAGTTTGCTCGAGAGCTGTCGGCTCGCTGGGGCAAAAGTAAAAACCTGCAACAAAACTGGTGTTGAGGGGTTTATCTTGAGGGTGGTGAATGTTTATTGGAGGAATTGGGGTGGGTTGAGGGCGAAAAAAGGAGATAAATACCTTGGGACCATCTCTTGAAAATATCAACCTTGATCTCATCGCCCCAGAGCAGCTGTTTGATTCCGAGTAGTTCCTGTTCAAGGGCCGAAGGTAGAGTTTCCGCCATTGTCAGTGTAAAAGCGTTAAAAAATCTTGCAGCTCATTAATTTAATAATATTCAACAATGTACATATGTTAGGTTATAATTGTCGAGCGACATTTTGGAAACGCCGTAATAATTGCAAGTGTTGCCAACATTTTTGGGCTTGTCGACTAAATTTCCTATTCTGTTAGCTGCAGATGGTGTGTAGAGTTCGGCACGGGCGAACAAAAATAGGTAATAGTGGTAAATATGGTGTTTATTATTTCAATAATATAATTTGTACATATTCTAAGTTAAATTGAAGTGAATTAAATGCAATTATTCTTACGCTGTTACAAGAATAATAAATATTAGGTAGGTACAGCTTAGAAATAAGAAAATGCCCAATAATAATAACTGAATAACGCGGAGGTTGTGTATTTCAGGCTTTTTGTTGGTTTGTAAACGGATTTTCAGGAATGTCAAAATTCCTGTTGATTGTTTGTTTTGCTACCTTGATGATAAAAATATATTTTTTGTTCTACTTACAAAAACAAAAATCTAATTCAAAAATAAAGCCAAAAATGAATAAATTCCGCCAAACAAAATGCGAAATGTCCTATTTTCTGCTATAATAATATGCCAAGTTGTCCATAAAATTATTTGTTAGCACAATCATGTTGGCGATACTATAGTATTCTAAAGTCCCGTCGCATATTAACGAAAGTGGGGGTTGTGTGTCTCAGGCTTTTTTTCTGTTGGTTTGTAAACGGGATTTCAGTTCTGTCAAAATTCCTGTCATGGACAATAATTGACAACAAAGACCCCTTTCAATTCCATTGTTACTGTTTATTGACACTGATAGTGAGTGACGGGAGTTTTGACGGATGTGAAATCCCGTTTACAAACCAACAGAAAAAAAGCCTGAGACACACAACCCCCCCTTTCGTTAATATGCGACGGGACTTTAGGAACATATTACAAGACACATATTCATCTCCATCACATTTACTATTGATGTGACAGATCGTCAACATTTGAGGTTTTTGGTTGAACAAGCAAATTTTGTAAAAAATTGAACTATATGATAAGTAGGTTTTTTATTATAATATTTTGATAAAATAATTCATATAATGAAACACTTTATTTCTGATGCAATATTTTGTGTACAAAAATATATTTTAGTTTGGTGAAAAGCGACAAATATGCCACCTAGGTCGCGTACATGTGACTGTCTATCGTAGGTCTCATTTAAAATAATACATAGGAACAAAAAAATTCATCAAGAAAATTTCATGCACCATCAAAGGATACATCAAAAATAATTCAGTTCCACGAGGTTAAAGTTTAGGAAAAATCTCCTCAAAAACTACAAAACTGGCTTGATATAGGTAATATTTTGGTGAAAATTTTAAACTTGACAATACTGCCCCACTGTCGAATGTGCCCCACTCTCCCCTAGCGCCTCGGTGAAGGCAGGAGATTTTAAACTTGACAATACTGCCCCACTGTCGAATGTGCCCCACTCTCCCCTAATGCCTCGGTGAAGGCAATACGTGGCAGTATTATCCGTCAGAAAGAAACGGCAGATTCAACCTCTTTACGACCCAAGAAAAAGTGACAGTTCAGTCAATAGTAAAATATGCGAATGAGACGTATAAAAAAATTAAAGTAGGTACACCTTGGAAAATGAGAAAATCCCAAACCATAGAATAAAGTGCAAATAAGCATAACACTCTCTAATTGGCCATTTGCAAGGCATCTTGTTGATCGGACCAATCAGAGTGCACAGCTTTCATGCGATGTGCAGGACAGCCCGAGAACAGCATATAACGCGTTTTTCTCGGTTTTAAATGGTTTTTTCTACCACTTTTAAAAACACTTGTTTTAACGTTTGTTGACAATTGTTAAAAATGGCGTTTTCTGACACTAGTATTAAAAGTCATTTACTTTTGACACTGTGTGTCAATTTTACCAATCACCGATTATTTGTGTCAATTTGTATTCGAAAACCTAAAATCGAGAAAAATTGCCTATAAAATCCAAAAAGGATGCCTTTCATTCATTTAAGTACATAAATCACAGTCGCCTGCATAAATCTATACTGCTCTGTCAAACCTTTATCCGGTCCGGTCGGATCTCTACCAGCATCACGTGTGACGGCGATAAAATTTCACTAACTCCACAAGGCGCGAAGTTCAAATATTTTGTTTGTCCAATAAATTGTTGCAACAACCCGGCAACCCGCGCTTAAAATTTTAAAATCAGACCCGCTCCTACCTGTCTATTCAATGTCTGGTATTGAACTAGATTTTGCCCACGAACTTGATTTGAACCAACATTTTCTCAAAAAGTTCCAAGCTGGGAGCCCGAAAATTGCAAAATGTGTTTTTATTATTTTTACACAAAACATAAAATGAAACACGGAATTGCTTTTAACTGATTTCATGAGAAACTCTACAAGGCAGCCAAAAAGTAAACAAAAAACAAGCTAAATCGGTAATTCAAGCCGTTTGTTTATATTTTTTTTAGATTACAGCGCGGTAATTTTTTCCGGGACCTCGTCGCAAAAAGGCGTGTACCGGCGACGCGCCTTTCCCTTTGAGTTTAATAAAGCCATCTAAATATAGCGCAGTGTGTTTTGGGGTACGGTCCAAAGCCGGCAGTTCCATTTTCACGGTGCAGTTTAGCAAATTACCAAAAATCGGAGCGACGGAATTGCCTCAAACGGGCAAAAAACCGAAGGTGAGTACGGCAAATCGTTTTACGGCAAAAGCTTAAAATCAAATCACCGCTGATCCAGGGCTATGCGATTTAAAACCAAAATTACGAAAACGGCAACTTTATTGATCTCCCGACATGTTCTATATTTAGGTCCCCTCGCTTTTAGCCTGAGGTTCCCAAACTATGCGCCGGGCTGGGGCTCAGCAAATTTATCTTTGCGCGTTGCTATGGCAACGCAATGTTTATTATTATTATGGAATAAAAATTTTAAAAATTCAGGTTTTTAGTTATTTATAGGGGACTCCGCAAAATGGATTGGGGAGAGGAGAAAGTTGAAATTATTAAATCAAACAAGGGTGGGTTGAAAGTCATTCATAAGGGCTACATGTACACGGTACATAAGAGACGTCAATGTGGAGGCATCAGATGGCGCTGCGCTCAACGAAGCCTTCATTGCAAGGTTTAGGACAACAATAGAAAAATCAAGCGAATAATATATAAATATTTTAGGGAAGCATTTCAACAGGGGTTGAAGGAAGCCCTAAAATTAATATGCCCCACAATCACCTTCCGGACATGCAATCAGTTGCCTTGGCTCGGGGGCGTCAAGCTGAAGAATTTGCCTCATTTGCACAACCTCTAGAATTTATGTGCGAAGAAGACGGAAGTAAGTTGCAAATTATCTAGTAACTATGACGTCATCACAAAACATTTTTAACATTTTTCTGGCGCATATTTGTATCGCAAAACGTGAATTACTGTTTGTTTCAAGTTTAAGCGCTGGCTAGTATTAATTTTAGCATTAGCTTTGAAAATTTTGATAATTTTGAAATTCAATGACTCTCGAGTCAAAAATGTTGATGGCCACTGTGCTAATGGTTTGTTGTCTGCCGTAATTTGCCTCTTGTTGAAAAAGTGTTATTTTGATGTTATTCTCGTTCCACGGCATCTCCCCCGGCAAGTTAATGTTACCTTGTCGTTAATTTGACGAAAATTTTCATAAAAATCGATCGGTTTTCCATGAAAACCTGAGGAAAGCACCTGCATTGCAGACGGTAAGGTTATGTTTATATCGCTTCTTTCTTTGCCGAAAGTGTTGTAAAATAGCGGACCCAAACGACGAAAAATAATTCGTCCCACCCCCACAGGGGTTGCTCCCGAGTTATTTTGATTTTTCCAAAGGACGCTATCAGTTTCCAGGAAAGTTTTGGTGCCACTGACGTTACTCGTTGTGAATGTCTAGGCCAACTTTGATCATTCCCGTTTGTGTTTTCGTGAGTTTTTACCCAAGTCTTGTCCGTTTTCGGGCAAATACCCGTTAATATCCGTGAAATAACGTAAACTTTGCCGTGTCAGTGTTTAATTTCGTCGTGAGTCCAATATTTTGGAAGATTTTGATGAGTGCTAAACAAAATGGCCGATAATCCGCTAAGGAAGTCCAGGAAAAGTAATTTTTCGACGGATGAAGTGGACGCTCTTGTTAGCTCCGTGCAAAATTATTACAACGTCCTTTACGGGAAATTTGCTAAACGGGCTACGAATCGCTGGGTGCGACATAAAGCCTGGCTGGACATTTTGAAAAAAGTCAACGGTGTCAGTGTCGAAAAACGTACGCTTCAAGAAGTGAAGAACAAGTGGAAAAAGTGTCAATACGCGCTCAGGGAGAAGTTCCCGAGGGGTTTTATTGACGACGGGGATAATTCCTGGGAAGAAATGGGTAGGTTTCAAATCAGAGGTGGCTATTTGTTTACATTTGTTGTTTGGGTACCGCAGGTTTGACAGCCGGTTGACATTTGAGCGCGCGAGATTTGAATTTATAACCTTTCGGCAAAGAAATGCAAACTTAAAAAAAAGCTGTTTCATGAAAGTTTTAGCAACATGCGTAAGAAGTTGAGGCGAAGTCGTCAAATGTACAACGCCTACGACCTTGAATTAAAGAAAACTGTTGTTTTGTTTGCCGAAGAGTACGGCATTAGGGAGGCCACAACACATTTCGGCATAAGTGAGGCAAATATTAGACGTTGGCGGAGGCACAAAACCGACATTTTCGGCACTCCCGACTATGATCGCGGTAGGCTGCGAATCCGGAAAGATATAACTTACAACGATAAGGAACTCGATGATTTTTTGCGGAGCAAAATTGATATTCATTACGATCAGGACAGTCAGAGTAGCATAGGTAACAGTCGTTAGTGAGCTTCTAAATACAGGGAGTCGCAGAAGTATGACTGTGCTGGGACATCCTGTATAAGCAAAAGCAAGTTTTTTACCCGAGTTAGTTTCAGATTCTTTGCCGTTACAAGAGCGATTGATTAAAACTTCTACCCCTGAGAGGACCCCACGTTTGAAGAGTCAACCATTGTCTCCGACTAAACTAAAAGTGACTCGGCAAAACACGAAACCTAATAAACCAGCGGAGCCATCACAATCTCCGATGAATGAAGAAATGTGTCTGAGATGGAATAGCCATCACTCCAATATGCAAACTGCATTTCCTTACCTTCTGTCGAAGGAACAGTATGTGGATGTCACTCTTGCCGCTGAAGGGAAAACCCTCAAGTGCCATAGGGTAAGAATTAATTATACAGTTTGTCTCACTTAATTTTAATGGTATTGGGTCAAATAATTTCCAAATTGTCAAAAATTTAAGTGAACCAATCAAATTTGAGTTTCGAAGGTAAGTGAGCAGAAAAAGTGTTTTCTAGGTAACCATATCAAGGCTTCCTTCATTTAAATCATGAATAGTAAGTTATTTTTGTAGTAGTCATTAATAGTTATTTAACGAACAAGAGTGTTAATGAGTGCGATTAATAATCGAGAGATTTTAACGCGTGAGCGCAGCGAACGCGTTAATGATAGAGATTATTAATCGCCCATTAACACTCGAGTTAGTTACAATATTTTTCCGTGGATTGTATTATCATTAAATTGGCGAAATTTGTTTTTCAAAATTGCGTTTGATAAACGGTTATGCAACCAAACATGCATCCAATTTAAAAAGTGCCGAAGCTCGATGAACAAAACGTGAGAAATTAAATGTCAATTGCCTTGCCAGAAGCACAGATTCTGAGTGTCGCAGTGCATTTTTCTTCTCGCACCATGAAATGAAATTGGCATAAGTTTTTTCATAAATTTTACAGCTTTTTTCTGGAAACAAACTTAAAGGAGGATTCAACTCAAGAATTCGACTTTTGGCTTACCTCAGTTTCTGGTCAATTTTAGTCTCCTGAATCTAATGGTGACATTAAAATGTTGAAAAAACCTCTATTTTCAGAATTATTTGAAAATTAAGAATTCTCGAATTCCAGGCATCTAGATCTTAAAATTGCGTCAATTACGACATGATTATTCGTCATGTTGGCAACAATTTGTGATTAGGGGTACATCTCTCAAAATTATGCCAAGCCATTTTTTAAGGTTATGTTTGACGGCAAATATTATTGATGCATAAATTAATATTTAAAAAAATCACACAAGGACATTTTGAGGACAAGAAGCGTTTCAAACATCTTTCACCACCTTCGTTTATTCAGTAACTTCCACCGCAACCGCAATTCTTCAGCATGATCCATGGCATATTTCGGCATTAAGAAAAACTTATCAAAAATGATTCTACTATAAAACTCGACAGCACACCACTACCACTTCCACAATACATATATACTTAGGTACCCATTTCATTAGTATATTTTAACAAAAATACAGCTGCAGAAGCCCAGATTACGAGCCTCAAAATTTACCCCAACGTTCAAGGTCAGGAAAGATTCAATCTACGGACTATGTTCATAAACAGCCGCAATTTGATTACACAAAAATTTCGGGCGTTTTATTGTGACATGGAGTTCCGGAGAATTGAAAGAAATTATGTCAATTATTATATGGCAACTGGCAACAAATGAAACAATCCAGTATTTTAGTAATTTCATTTTATTCCACAAACTAAGTACAATAAGTTAGTCCACATAATGTTTTGAAAAACAGTTACTTACTACAATAATTAATCGAAATACTTCAAATCAAATCCTTCAGCTGCTTTAAATCCACTATAAACTCCATCTTTTTCGGGAAATTGTTCTCTTATTTATGACACAACACATGCTGGAACAACTCTTCTTTGGAACTTGCCTAAAGATTGAAAAGCATCAACTCAAAGAATAAACTGTTTATAAGCAATAAAACACCAAACCCGATTCGATGGTGACTTCAAAACAGCCATTTTCTCTGGATTGTCTTTTGCCATGAGTATAAGGCCTGCTGCTTGGCATCTTTTAAGACATTCGCATCCAATACAACACTGTAAAAAGAAGAATGTTGCACAACACATTCGTTGCCTTCTTCTACCAGTTTTGAAATTAAAGTCGATTCCCTGCAACAAAAACATTCTTCCTTTAGCAACATTATCTTACAAAACCCACATCTACACCAGTTTAAATTACATAATCATGATGAACTACTACTTATCTGGGTGGTAGCCTCTGGAGATGGTATCGGGTTGAAGACTTGAACTCCCTCGCCATTCTCTTCATCGCTGGCTTATCAGCCATGATTGCGCTTGAGGTAGAATATTAGGAATAGGAACTTTACAAACTTTAACTTGAACTTTCACTGAAGAGTGAAAATCGAAAATTCTTAATTATTGCTTACACACCAAATGTCAAAGAGTCGCTTTGACAATTGACATAATCGCCCTGACGTCTACAAAGTTGAGACGTCGTATTAGACACAGAAAACCACTGCCACCAACAATACAATTTAATGCTTTCAGAAACAGAATCGAAGTTACCGATGATTTGGGGAAAGATGACGTCATCTTTCTCTTTTTTTGTAACGAATATCTTCAAAACGGTAAAGAGTTGTTAAATTCTGATAACACCATTCGACTCAGACGCTCCCCTGATACTAGAATCAGCCATAACCTCAACATCGATTTCTTGAGTTGCATCCTCCTTTAAGCTCGCAAGATTTGCACTTACTAGCACTTCAGGTGGTGTTAAGTTAAGATTCTGAGTATCCATTGATGGGACTTTTATTTAAATTTGTAGATTTTGAAAATTTGACTTAAATTCTTGTTTATTGTCAGGACATGTATAGTTGATTGCCTATACTAAAATCGTTGATTAATAGAAAATCGTGCATTAACAGAGCCTATTAATGCACAATTTTGTATACATTAACGAAACCCATAAATGAACAATTCACGGAAAAAGTAATTTTTTTAACTTTTATAAATCATTAATTGCCAATTTTTTAGACTAAAGTACATGTTTTTGTCTCAAATGATGTTGTGAAGTGGATAGTATTGTCCCCTTTACATTTCGTTTTCCATGTTGTTGACCACTGTATCGGATGATTACAGCACTCGCCTTCGGCTCGTGTTTCGTCGTTTTCGCATAGGCAACTTGATTTTTAGTAGCACGTTTTCAAAGTGGGTGTGCAAAAATTTCGATTTTTAATTTAAGATCAGTGTGGTCGACCTGCACGAGGGCCCGAGGGGTGAGTCGTAGGGGAAAATTTTGTACACTAGATTTCATTTTGGAAAGATTTCCCCAAGATTTCCTCAGATTTCCCCAAGATTTCCCCCCGATTTTCCATAGATTTCCTCAGATTTTTCCCCCGATTTCCTCAGATTTCCCCCAAGATCTCAGATTATCCCAAGATTTCTCAAGATTTCCTCGAATTTTCCCAAGATTTCCTCTTGATTTCCCGGAATTTTTTTTCGCAAGATTTCCCCAGATTTCCTAAGATTTTCCCGAGAAAACCTCAGATTTCCCCCGATTTCCCAGAGATTTCCTCAGATTTTTCCCCCAATTTCCTCAGATTTCCCCCAAGATTTCTTCAGATTTCCCCAGATTTCCGAAAATTTCCCCGATATTTTCTCAGATTTTCTCAATTTCCCCAAGATTTCCTCAGATTTTCCTAGATCTCTCCAAGATCTCCTCAGATTTCCCCAAGATCTCCTCAGATTTCCCCTAGATTTCATCTGATTTCCCTGATTTTTTTTTCGCAAGATTTCTCCAAGATTTCTCCAGATTTTCCCAAGATTTCACCAGATTTCTCCAATTTTCCCAGAAATCCCCAAGATTTCCTCGGATTTCGCCAAGATTTCCTAGCACCTGTACACCAGATTTCCCCTGCGGCTCACCCCTCGGTTTAGCACTTTTGAACTATTGAACTTGCAACAGAAGTTGGCAGTGTTGCCAATCACGCATGTATAATTTAGAAAATTGCTTTTTTCTGCTTAGGTATATTTGGCAACGCTGTAGATATGTAAAGGTAAATTTCAGCCCTGAGGTGCTTTTCGCCCAAGTAAAACCGCTTTGTGTTGTCTTTATACATAGAGTAAATACAAGTTTTTACAATTTTTTTTTGTACCGTTTGGGTTCACTTTTGTTAAGTTGGTAGTGTTATATGTCCAGCATAGTATCACCTAATAGGTAGTAATTTGAGAGTCTCTCGAGTTTGGTATTGCAGGCAAAAATCAGTTTGATCAACTTGAAATGTGTCTCTTATGGAAGATTTAGCAGTTTTGCCAACCAAATTCTAGTTTGTTAAAATGGCCTTGGTTAGCTTGTAACTTGGCTTGTAATCGTTGTAAAATTTTACTCGAGCAGTGCTACCAACGTCAAACATCACATTTTGTCATGTTGACAACAGTGTTCCATTTTATTTATTGCAACACTAAAGCAGGGTTAGAAGTTAGAATAAAGTTTGTCTGAAATCTGATAGGATAAATCTTAGTTTTGCCAACCTAATTTCCAATTTTGCAATTTTAGTTTAGAAATCAGTGTTACCAACCGTCTGTTGGTTTGAAACATTTAGGTTATTTGTTAGTATTACTGTCTCCTTCTTGTTTTGTGGGGTTGGTCAAGCTGCATTTTTTTTATTTAACTTGTGATAAGATTAGCGTTGTACCAAATTAAATTATAGACCTCAAAACCACTCTACTTTGACGGATACTTCTCAGGGCTACGTTCAGAAATGTTCCCATTGCCAAGACTAAAAAGAGACAAAACATAGTCTTCTTCTTTAAATAATAATCGTACATTCTAGGGTAGCCTAAAGCGAGATAACGAAAATAACTTCTTTGAAGATAAAAACTAAGACAGCAAAAAGCAGTTTGGCCAACCTAAAATTTGTTTCTAATAGAAGACTTCATCAGTTCATCACATATCGATTCTCAGTGCTGCCAACCATATTTTAATCACATGATCTCATTCCCAAGCTTGTATAGTTGTAATCTTACAAAAATTGTGTTGAGGCCGTGATGCCAACGTTAAAAAAGAAGTACACTGACATTTCTTAGCATTACTTTGAAGATATCGTAATTTGTCAAGTTGGCAACAGTTCCATTTCTATAAAGTACTCGGTAAAAACTGTGGAATTAAGGCAATTCGCCATTCTTATGGGGGACACTCTCATGTCACTAGTTGCGTGACGTCACAGAGGGGAAAGGAACCAATGAAACGTTACATTCAGTCTCAAAAATATGGTTTAATCAATAAGATGCAAATGGATGTAATTCTATAAAAATTTAACATTTTTTCAATAACCACTATTTTGGGTTGCCAGTATCCTAAAACGTAAAGGTTTGATGTTTTTGCCGATTCGATTTTTCTGAATTTTTCAATCGATTCCAGTAACTGCTCCGCGGAGCGTAGAAGTTAAAATATGGTAAAAATTACTTGGTTTTAGAAATTGTTTATAATTTTATTTTTGTTATTTGCCGAGTTTATTTTTTCGAGAACAGTCATTTTTAATATTTTTTTGTGCAAAATTAGCGTAAGTACGAGTTTGCTACCTCCGAAAGTTTATCTCATGTTACGAAAGCTTCTTGAGTAAGTAAATCTGGGATTTCTTAAGACATAAATCCATTTATAGGTGCGAATTGAGGTGAAAGTGAGACAATGGGATGAAAAAAACCAAGAGGAAATATCACCTAAACATATTGATGTGCAAAGACTGGTTCATATCGGGAGTTGATTATGTTTCCTATAGATTTTGGTTGTAGTAGTCGAAGGGGAACTAAACTTTAAGCACTTTCGACTTGTACCTTTCCTACATTGTAAACATGAAAATTCTGTATAAAAGTCCTTGGGGGCGCAAGAAACTTGCAATTTTCGAAAAATTATAACAATTTTTTTTTCAGCTCATCCTATCCTCCTGCAGCCCATATTTCGAAGAAATCCTCAGTGGAATCAGCCCATTTCAACACCCCGTCCTCTTTATGCGCGATATCCCATTCTGGATCCTGAAATCTTTGTGCGATTTTATGTACGCAGGCGAAGTACACGTCTACCAAAACAAACTCGAAGAGCTCCTCACAGTAGCTGAGGCCCTGAAAATTAAAGGTTTGGCCGGCAAATCGACTCCCCCCGAGAATAACGAAGACAATGGCAATGAAAGTAATAAAAGTTATCAAAAGAAAAAACCGCAACAGCAGCTTCAAGCACAAAAAAATAATTACCAGTCGACTAGCCAAGATTTCGACAACGATGATCTGTTGGATCCATTGGATCTGTTGGAACCTTTGTATGAAGAGGCGGCTGAGGATAGGAAACCGATCGTGAAAAGTCGGGAGAATAAGTTTCCCTTGCAGGGGTTGAAGAAAGCTTGGCCGAAACGTCTGAGGAAGAGAAAGTATTCGGAACAGAGAGATCAAGTGAGCAATCGATCTGCCTTTGTTTTTGTTTGAGACTGCTTGATTGCACGTGCATGCATGCTGGCTAAATGTTGAATGTAAAATCAATTTATGACAGCAACAATTTGACAATTTGGAGCTGTCATTGGTTGAACCAAGGCAGATCACTAGGAAACGGCCAATCAAAGCGCTCTTTGATGGTTAATAATCAGTTTCTAATTATTGTTAACTGTCAAGGTCACTCGATTTCACTCTAAGTCAACAGGAAAGAAAAGGAAAGAGATATGTTTTTACAGTAAACTTGGTTTAGCGATTTTATAGTTATTTTTTTGCTGGCCTCATGGCGGTCATCTTAATTTTTCCAAAATTGACATCTCACAAATGGTAAAAGATACGAAATTTTAAAGCGTATTTTTCAGTGTAGAAACGAATCTGAAGAGAAATCCAAGATATCTAGATTGGTTATTGAAAAAAGACTGAAAATTGTTAACGTGTTGTAACTTGGTTACTAATCGGCAGATCATTATGAAATTTGCTTCAATTACATTACCTTGCACAAAGTGAGACGACGAAAACTTTGTATTTTTCAGTGTAGATTAAGAATCTGAAAAGAAATCCAAGATATCTAGATTGGTTACTGAAAAGACTGAAAATTGGCAACCTGTTATAACTTGGTTACTAATCGGCAGATCATTATGAAATTTGCTTCAATTACATTACCTAGCACGAAGAATAAAATGAGGCAACTAAAATTTTCTTCTAGATTACAATATGACATTTTTCAGTTTTTTCGGTATATTTCTGGAATTAAGCAAGATATCTTGAATTTCTTTTCAAATTCTTAATATACACTGACAAACACAAATTTTTTATAATTTCATAAAATTTCGTATCTTCTACCATTTGCTAGATTAGATGTCAATTTCTGAAAAATTTAAATAATCTTGTGGGCTTTGTAATAGCAACATCGCAATTTTCTGTACTGGCACAAGGAATGACATTCCCCATAAACACTACGTGCTAAAATTTTGCTCGTTTTCACTGTTATAGTAACTATCTGTTTTGAGATAATACTTAAAACTGGTTATTTCCGTATTTTGTGGCAATGTGTTTCTATCATTTTGAGAAATGTTTATGTACTATTTCTTTGTCGAAACCAGATCTATAAATCCTCTCCGCGGTCGGCTGTGCGATACAGACTTTCATTTAATAACAAAGATTTTGTCAGGTATGAGAGGTTTTATAGGTCCATTTTTTTTGAACATTTTATAAGTAATTTTGTGATTAGCAGTTGAAATGTAGAGTTGGTAAAACATAACCTTGTTTTCTTAAAGTTGAACACATAAAAATGATCGGTCAAGGTTGCTGCAATCACTAAAATTTTCGAATTAGAGATATCACCAGATCTTCACGTTTTGAGGTCTCAGGAAGTCAAAAAAGTGGTTTTAAAAATGTGTCTGTATGTATGTACGTACTTTCGTTCGTTCGTGCGTTTGTAAATGCAAGCCCAAACCACTCGACCAATTTGGTTGAAATTTGGTACATAGGCATCTCACAACCTAATAGAGCACACCAACACAAAATACGAAAGTATGTGTACTCATTTTAAAATATTATTTCGAAGATAAAAATCATATTATGGCACCTCAAACACAGCAAATATATGCTTTGGCACGCCTGTCTAATAACTCAAAATCCGTCGCTTTGCTTGTAAGTCTCTTTCTGTTGTGTCACATTATCACAAGGGTTCTGCACATTTGAATGACACCATGTAGGCCTTTGACAGTGCCATGACAGTAAAAACCTCAAAAACGTGAATTGAAAATCACGTCGATGATTATGTGGGAATTGGTACTTTGTTAACCTCCCCACTCCACTTCACCATTTAAAAAAAGGGGAGGTTACTACAATCACTAAAATTTTCGAATTCGAGATAAGACCGGATCTATACGTTATGAGGTCTCAGGAACCTAAAAAAGCGGTTTTTAAAATGTGTCTGTATGTATGTTCGTACGTACGTTCGTTCGTAAACACGCCACAGCCCAAACCACTCGACCGATTTGGCTGAAATTTGGTACGTGTGCATGTGATAACCCAACTTAGATCTGAAAAGCTTTTGGAGACAATCGTGCAACCTGAAATGCCATTTTGGCACATCAACTTTTAAATTTTAAATGTAAACCCCCATTTTTCACGTCTCCATAAGAAAGGCCTTTAGATTCTGCGTCTAAAGATGTATTCACTGTCAGTGCCCTTTTGACCAAAGACTAAAAATATCGAGATTTTAATCGGACTTTAAAATTGCGGTGCAGCCCAAGCCCCTGAACCGATTTGGCTGAAATTTTGCACATGTCGTCTGTATTATACATCGAAGAGCTGAACAACATTTTGGATTCAATCAACCCACGGAAAGTGCCGTTTTGGCACATTAACTTTCAAATTTAAAACTATTCTTTGATTTAGCCATCCAAAGCAAGTTTTTGAAAGATTTATTGTCACCATCAGAAAGGTCTTCAAATTCTGGTTTTAAATAAGACAACATTAATTCGCATTTAGCGCTGTTTGGTTCAGAAAATCGAAATTTTATAATAACAGTAAAAATACATTATAGCCCAAATTACAGAATCGATTTGGCTGAAATTTGGTACATGGAGATTGGGTGACCCGTTGAAGAGCGGAAAAGCTTTTGGAAGCAATTGGTCCACGGGAAGTGCCATTTAGGCATATCAACTTTAAAATTGTAAACACAAGGCAGGGAAATCAAAGACCCACGCGAAGGGGAGGTTCCAGCCGCTTCTCTGCTGCCATTTTTTTGAGTCCATTTGTCAGGTGGCGTCGGTTATTTATCAAAATGATGTATTTTGTTAAAAAAAACGTATGTAACGAATACAAAAAAACTTTTTTGCTGAAGTTTGACGAAAGTACACAGGGTGGTTCCTTTTTCACTGCTTACTATTGGCATCTCCTAAACAGTAAAAGATTCGGAGTCGGGTCAATTCGTTTCTGAGTTATCCCGCAAAATCTGAAAATTACAGTTTTAAAGAAAAATTCCTCGAAAAATTCATATCTTCATGATGCTATTTGCCTGAAATTTGGAACTTTTATATTTTATCAATTAAATGGCATTGGCAGAAATTTTCTAGGCCTTTTAAATTTTGAGCAACGGCAGTCAACTTTTCTTTTTCTTATGGCCGCCATATTGGATTTTAAAACTCCTAGATACACAAAAAAAATTAGCTTTTCAGAAATGTAAGCAACATAATTATACTTTTTACTTTTTTGACAGATTGTCAAAATTTGAAAGTGGTATAAATAATTAGTATAGTCATCCTAAACTTAAATGAAAAAAATGTTGCAAAAAGTATACCGTGAATACTGTGTGACTCAAGCTTTTATATATACAGAGTGAGTCAACAAGGTGACGGCGGTCCATAACTTCTGAACCCTTCCAGATAGGAAATCAATTCAAACGCCATTATGTACAATACCGCCAATTCTACATCCTAAAAATACTTTCAACTATACAGGCTGTCCCAAAACACTTGCAATGCATGGCAACTTCATTTTTTTAAATGGAACACCACCATTTTGATAACATATTCTGGATCACCTATAACATAGCTTTACATCGACATAAGACATTCCATGTTTTAAGGCTCTGTTCTAAAGTAATTAATTCTTTTTGAAAAATTTCGACCATTGCGGGTGCTTCTTAAAAAAAATCCTGAGAACTCAATTTTGTATCTAGAGAGCTGAGATTCGGTACGAACATGAAGGAAGGTCCATTCTATCTATCTAACATGATAACTATCATTATCACTATACAGGGTGTCAAAAATTCTGTGTCAAGTTTGGAAAATTTCAAATATGCAAAACTCCATTTTTTCAAATGGCACCCCCTGCTATTATTGTGCCATGGGGTTGGGATGTTGAATTACTTTATTTTTTATTAAGTATGTCCTATACCTAAAGTCAATACTTCAAAAGATATTCTTTGTCTTAATTATTTTATTGAAGATTATTACGATCTCAATTAAAGAATGCCATGGATTGTATGACAGTTACGATTAACCTTGTTTATTTACATAGTTACCAGACAGTTTGTCACATTTATTGACATACACAACCAGAAAGAATTCATTGACATGGTTTATTGCTTATGGTTGAAATTCATTGTGTATGTCAATAAATGTGACAAACTGTCTGGTAACTATGTAAATAAACAATGTTAATCATAACTGTCATACAGTCCATGGCATGCTTTAATTGAGATCGTAATAATCTTCAATAAAATAAATAAGACAAAAAATATCTTTTGAAGTATTGACTTTAGGTATAGGA
Source organism: Pycnomerus fuliginosus (assembly GCA_963924575.1). Lineage (NCBI taxonomy): Eukaryota > Metazoa > Arthropoda > Insecta > Coleoptera > Zopheridae > Pycnomerus > Pycnomerus fuliginosus. The sequence goes on along the minus strand of OZ004625.1, from coordinate 12,740,116 downwards.
CATACTTAATAAAAAATAAAGTACTTCAACAGCCGAACCCCATGGCACAATAATAGCAGGGGGTGCCATTTGAAAAAATGGAGTTTTGCATATTTGAAATTTTCCAAACTTGACACAGAATTTTTAACACCCTGTATAGTGATCATGATAGTTATCATGTCAGATAGCTTGAAGAGACCTTCCTTTATACTCGTACCGAACCTCAGCTCTCTAGATACAAAATTGAGTTCTCAGGAATTTTTTTAAGAAGCACCCGCAATAGTCGAAATTTTTCAAAAAGAATTAATTACTTGAGAACAGAGCCTTAAACCATCGAATGTCTTATGTCGATGTAAAGCTATGTTATAGGTGATCCAGAATATGGCATCAAAATGGTGGTGTTCCATTTAAAAAAATCAAGTTGCCATGCGTTGCAAGTGTTTTGGGACAGCCTGTATAGTTGAAAGTATTTTTAGGAAGTAGAATTGGCGGTGTTGTACATAATGGCGTTTGAATTGATTCCCTATCTGGAAGGGTTCAGAAGTTATGGACCGCCGTCGCCTTGTTGACTCACCCTGTATATTTTTTAAATCCAAGTTAATTACATTTTTGTGCATCCGGTTGTCCTAAAATTCAATATGGCGGCCATAAGGAAACGGAAAATATCTGAGAATTCTCTTCAGATTCTTAAGCACTGAAAAATTAACCACCCTGTATATCATGTTAAAAACCTTTCAGTTCTAAAGTCAACTTGCCCCTATCGTAAGCCGTTCCTCCGAAATTGAAGAAATAACAATAAGATGGATTTTTCGAAAAATGTTTACTAAACTTTTAGTCCTAATTTTGATCGTAGAACGCACTGGCAAAATATTGCAGCCTAATTACGGGACTGTATATTGTCGGTGCCATGAAACATTGTCAAGACTTGAATTTGCACCCCCAAGACTGCAATTTCATGTTGCCATAAATAAGTTACCGCGCAAATCACGAGATGGTGCTGGGAGTAAGATTCCTGTAATACCATCATTTCTTAAAACGTGAAAAAACTACCGTAATAACTAATAACTTTATATCATAAATAAGCGACGTCTTGTGAGATCTTACCAAAGAAAGAGAAAAAAGAAACTGCAATTTTTTTAAATAAAGTAACTAATTAGTTTTGTTACTGATTTTCATTGGGGGTTCTTGCGTGTAATAAACATTTTATATATTTTTTTTTATTTTTTTTTCATTATTAGGTGTTCCAATATGCAAAAGAACGTTCAACATATTTTCATGATGACTAGGCTTTTTAATAATATGATAGTTTAAAGTTTATGATGCTTTTGTCAAGTTTTGACAGACGGTATTGCAGGAATCTTCCTGCCAGCGCCATCTGGAGGCGTAAATTTTATGTTAAACATGCAATTACAGGCTTGCCACATTTGATATTTGCACCAAGTTGAAGCAATGCGTTATGCGGTGCACAGCTTGCTGCGATTAGAAATTTGAAAGATCTAATGCTAGCATTCTGATGTTACAGGCTATGTGTTTCGAACACAAAGTGTTTATCATCAAAGTCAAATTAATATACATTTGCATTTCCCCGGCAAAAATGCTTTTGTTATTGCATTACGTAGGAAAAACGTATGCACCGGGTGCAAATCGAATGTTCCCGGTGTGTAAACGTTTGCACTTGGTGAAATTCCTTCTTCTCTGAAACACGAATGTTACTTCATACAAAACGCATTCTAATTTCTAATACATTTTCATGTTTGCCTTTATTTCACGTTAAAGTTCATTATTATAGTTTAACGTAAATCGTGTTTATATCTCAAACCCAAATTCTATTCTGCCTTGGGTTAGCATGCGATCTACATTGCTTTTAGAAAAATCTAAATTGAGTGGGCTTTGGAATAATCAGTTAAGTTGGCTAAACTAATTCAATAATCAAAATCAAGAGTGTCACTTCGACTCCATTGTCAAAAAGTGACAAATGGAAATTATTTCGTAACTGACTATAGGCCCTTGAAGGCACTGGTGGGGGTTTATTGCGCTTGGCCCCATATGATACGCATGCGTTGATCTTGTGTCATTTCTAGTGCAGTTATACGTCATTTGTCACTACTGTCAACAAAATTTTAACCTACAATGATGATAAATGACACATAACTGACAGTAGACATTCAAGTAAATTCTGTCGGCAGTCAAAAAATGACTGCGCATTCCACGGCCAACTCTTGATTCATTTTTTATTCGATCTCGCGGTAAAAATCGTTCAATTTTTTTAGGTCTCCAAGGACGGTAGCTATGACGGCGACCAGTCGATCAAGCGCAAGTGCAAAAAATGCCATATAATGCCAGTTTTCGGTCTCGAATGTATTAATTGTGCAACCGTGATGCATCCTGGTTGCATAAAATACTTCCCCGATATAGTGAGATTAGATGATCGAACCATCCAGTGTTGTTCGAGGAGCGCAGACTCCAGTGACGTAGAGGAAGGCGCCACCCCCAATAAACCGACGAAAAACACCACGGAAGTAAGTTTTGGGGTTTGAGATATAAGTTTCGAGCCTGTACCCTTGTCAAGGTCAACCGTTTTACCCTAAAAACTCAATCAGAGTGGCTTGTTGTTTCAGACTCCACCGGCGATTTTCTCCTTCAGGAAGGGCACCCGCTCTCGCCCCAACGTGAAAATCCCTAAATATTACCACACCGATTTCAGCAACCCCCCAAAACCGAGTAATCATCCCCAATCTAGTGAGCAAGTGCTGGAAGTTGCTGAAATAAAAACGGAGCCCATTGATCTGGAAGACAACTTGATTAATTATAGCGATGAAGATCGTCACAACGACGAGGTCAACGACATTAATTCTGTTGTTGGACAAAAATTCAAGAAAATCAAGTTGTCTAAACCGGTGATATCCGAAGTGCATTCGGTGGAAGACGTGGAAGCGACAGGCGGATTGGAGGTTATAAAACTGACGTCACCAGCTCAAGAGAAAGATAAGGAGGAGGAGAAAACAGAAGAGAAGGCTGAAGAGTCTCAGATAGTTGAAGAAGAGAGTGAGAAAGATAGAGAATCGACTGAGATAGAAGAGAAAAATGAAGATAAAGTAGAAGAGCCTCAAATGGAAGATAAAGTAGAAGAGCCTCAAATGGAAGATAAACCTGAGGAAGAGGTGACTTTACCTACTGATAACGGTCCAGATTTGAGCATTGAAGATGTGAGAAGTGTCGAAGATGAAGAAGAAAAACTCGAGTCTTTGGATCACTTGGAAAAGGAGGCTATGAACGTGGTGAATGTAATTAACGCTGAAAATTTATCTGAAGGACAGTAATTTGGGATAGTTCCATTTTTGTACAGTCCTCTCATCACAACGATTGAGAAAAAACGACAGCAACTTGAGCGTTACCGCCGTTTTTGATTGGTCACGCTGTATTTTATATCATATCTTTTTTGTTGTAATACTTGATCACAGTGTGCTTTGCCTCGTGCCCATCATTATTATTTCTTATTAAAGTCAGTTTATAGGACGATTGTGATATGTTAGGTATTCATTATCTACCGACGTACTTTATTTTTATGTCAGATGATAAAAAATTCGACATTTCTCACAATAAAAATTTATTAGAAATAATTGGGTGTTTTGTGAAAGACATTTTTCTGGATTTTCAGTTTTTTGATGCAATTGTTCAGTACATTCAACCCAAAAAACAAGAAAATGATGTGGAGGAAATACGTTTTATCTTTTTTGACCTTAATTGTTTGAAAAAAATGGTAGTGGATGTGCATAAGATTTATTTAAACATCGACATGTTTTCAGGATCTTATTAACAATATTCATTCAAATTTTTAAAGTTATCACAGTTTTATCACGTTTATCACAGCCATATTCGTTCATTCACTAGTGAAGTGTTTTAATGATCACGTAACTTATGTCAATCAATGAACGAACATGGATGTGATAAATGTGATAAAACTGATAATTTTTAATAATTAAAAAAAAATAATGAATATTGTTAATAAGATTGGATCCTGAAGATGCCTTATTAGGCGAAACATGTCTATGTTTAAATAAATCTTATGCACGTCCACTACCATTTTTTTCAAACAATTACATTAAAGTGCATACTAACCACTAAACAACAATTCTATTTTTTGACGCCGTTTCTTTATTTTTTTGGAGTATGAACTTGACATTTTTATGGGTTTATATACCTATAAAACTGCTAATTTTGACACATTTACAAGCTTTCTGTTACTTCCGGTTTCACCGGAAGTAACGTTAACTTTGTTATTTTAAATGGCATGGTGACGTTTTTTTACGCGATTCGAAAAACATTTTATTGCTCAATACAATCATCAAAAAATGTCACCATAAGTTTCAAAGATGGCCGCCAGAGGGCCGAAATATTTTTAGTCAAGTTGGCTGTGATTTCTGCCATTTTAAGTTAAGTGGTTATTCAGATTATTACAGGCGTCTTCTAAAATGCGCCCCCCCCCCCCCATTTTGTCTAAATAGTACACATTTCCATAAATTTTCTAATGAGAAGTTGTTCGTTTTTTGGAAAAAGTGTAAAAATATCGGATTTTCAGATGTTCTCAAAATTCTCAATTAAGATAGCTTCTGGTTTGGTATACGCTGTTTATTGACGTCCATTTGAAAAAGGAAGACTCAAATTTTTGTTTTAACTGAAAAAACATGTACCTTTCCATTTAAAATTAACGTAAAACTTGGCTTAGAAAATCAACGATTTAGCGAAAACAAAGAAGTTAAGAGGTTGAGAAACGAAGAATTTTGCATTAGAAAATTTATGAAAATATTTATTATTTTGAACAACATGCACGCTTTAGAAGACGCCTGTACTAATCTTGCATAGTCACTTTAACTCTTAACTTAAAATGGCAGAAATCACAGTCAACTTGACTAAAACTCTTTTATCGAATTTTCAAAAAAATTTAGGCCTATAAATATTTGATTTTTCTTCAAACTTTTACATCGTACGGAGAATAATAAATTAGCTCTCAAATGAGGGGTCACGTGACTATTGAATAATAGATATAATATACGCATAATGTCATTTATCCGATTTTTTGAAAACGGTACTAGTTTATTAAAATGTATCGACTTTTTGTTCAATTTCTCTTCTTAATAGCATTTGTGGGTACTGGTGAACCGGAAAATATATTTAGTGCCTCAATTATAAATAGTTAATGTGGAGACTAAAAATATGACTGATAGCACGATTTAAATGAAAAAGTGGTCTCGGTGGATTTGGCTAAATTTTTGATATGTTGTAGCCCATTCAATTCTGAGCAAAAAATATTAAGGCCAAACCATATTATTCTATGACCTGTTTTTCCGTTAGAGGTCGCCAAAATCGCGATTTTTCGATGTTTTTCTCCTCGACATTCACTTACACTTTTTAGCCTTAACATTTTTTATTCAGAATTGAATGAGCTACAACGTATCAAAAAAAAGACGAGAGCTTGCTCGAGTCCTCTTTGTCCGAAAAAAATAATCTACCATTTGACAAGTAGTGCATCCATGAGGACTCAACAAGGCAACCAATATACTACGAATCGTATTTTGCAGATTATTTTATAAATTAAGGTATTGAGTAAATAGTGTCAAGTTGACGTTGTAGTATTATCACTGTAATCAGGATTTGATTGGTTGCTGGTATACTAAATGCTGCTTTGGATTGGTTCAATACAATGTATAAAATAATCATTGTAGCAAGTGCCATGTTTGTATATTGTACACCACATGTTCAGGTGAACTTGGTATGAATATTGCATTTAAATACATGTAATCATACTAAACGTTAATGTGGTGAAAATATGGCGAGGCAACTCCAGGAATATTCAGATGTTATTTTGATACACGGATGCACCTCAGAATATTCCTGGAGATTATAAGAACTTATTCTTCCTGCATGAAAATGTGCTTGGCAAATACGTATAATGTACGGCATATTTTAGATATAAAATGGACATTTCCTGAATATTCCGGGAATATCTTGTGCTATCTGGGGCTTTCAAGTTTCAAGGTGCGCAATTCGAACAAAGTCAAAGCTACAGTGAAATCATGCCCCAGTTAGAATAGACTTGCACAAACTGAATCTCGTTATCTGTAGCTGCTTGGGCTTAAATTCTAATCATTCATCACATAGAAAGTGCTAGATTGGGTCTCGGTATCTTCATCAGTAATTTAGGGTGGAACGTGATTAATAAATAAATCGGGTGAATCAACAGAAAATTGATTTTTTATTAAATTCGGTTTCTTTGAAGCAGAGCATTTCTTAAGAAAGCGTACGATTCTTCAACAACCCTAAATCCTTCAAAGTTTTCGTAGTTTTTTCAATCAGCGCGTCCCTAAAATTCCACACCCTCGCGTCCAGCACGCTATAAAGTTTCATATTTTCACACTCTTCCCCCCCACTGACACAATCGCCTCTATAATGCTGCAAATGAGCTAGAGCCACATTTATGCCGTAATGATTGCATCTACCACCACATTGGATAGGAAAATGATTATGCAAGATTTTCACCGATTCCGTTTTATGAAATCCCTTAACACATTGTTTACGTTTTGTATAATTCTGCGTCCTGACGATATGCTGAAGCATGTGCATGTACTTGGGGACACCTTTGAACCAATCGTGTTCGTGGTGATAGCTGTCCAGGAAATACACGTTCCTTGCCATGTAGCTGGTGGCTTTTTTGAATTTCTGTAATTCTTTTATCAATTCTTTCCAGGTGCCTGTTAAAGGCATTATCACTTCGTCGGTGTCTAAAAGGACGACGTATTTGTACTGGTAGAGGTGTCGATAAAGACAGTCGTTGTAGTGAATCGGTTCTTGTAGTAGCTTCTCTGTGATTTTCTTGTTGAGGAACTTATCCTGTGGAGAGGGATGATTGGGGTAACCCCCCACCAGGGTTATTGGAGTTACTTCCACCAAACCTTGGTTTTCGTAGTAGGTCAACACTTTTTTCATGTTGGGGTGAATGTGGAATTCGTAGAAGTTTATTTTGTTGGCTCCTGAAGAGAAATTAGTATAAGTGGAGGGTAAGTAGAATCATATTCTGTCAGGCAGTGTTCGTGTCCAGGCTTTTTTCTGTTTTTACATACCTAAATCTTATGCATTATTTTCACCTTTCGACACTGACATAATGTGAAACCCGTTCATCAAAAGAACAAAAAAGCCTGCCACATACTGCCCCTGTGTCCGTTAGAAAATGATTCGACTTTAGGGTGGTTCTAGAGGTGTTAGCTCAGTCAACGAAGTGAAAATAGAAACAAAAATTACTTCAGTTCTGCAAATTGGCCGAAGTTGTAGCTTGAACATACTAAAAGTCCCCAAGGATGGGGTGTGATCTCGAGCCACCATCATGGCGAAGAGGTACAGTTTTTGTTAACTTTGCAAATATCTCATGAAATATTGATTTTTTCAAAAAAATAGTCATATAACAAACTGAAGAGCATACCAGTTCATTAACATATAAGGAAGGACCTAGATATGGAACCAAAAAATCAACTGGAGGAAAAAGATAAACAGAAAACTCGAAAAAACTAAGTTATAGGATCTAGCAGTAGGAAGGAAGGAACGGCGACGACTAGGCATGGAAACGAAAAAGTCAAAGAAGGCAAGACACAATCAAATGAAGGTAACAATACCTACATGGAAATTGACAGCTTAGAATGTGCGTGGGCTAAATGGAAAAGCGAAAGAATTGGAGTATGAATTTGCAAATGCAAACATGAGCATAATATGACTATAACGCAAACCAAAAAGAAGGGACAAGCAACAATTGAGCTAGATGGAGGGCATAAACTAATATACAGCAACATCAGGGGTAGGATGCAAATTTAGTCCCGAATATACAAAAATGGGAAAGGTGGTCAGAAACGATTCTAATTATAGTGTATCTAAAAGATGAAAATGGTGAGAACGTTACTATAATATCCATTTACGGACCGAACGAAGACGAGACAAAGGACAAGAAGGATAGATTCTGGGAAGAAATGTTAGCAGTAATGGATACAGCGAATGGAAACGTTTTTGTAGCGGAAGATATTAATGGAAAAGTAGGAGTAGAAGTTCTGGAACAAAATGCAACAAGAAAGGAAAATAAAACAGGAGCACTGATAATAACTTAAAGAAAAGAGATGTGCCACCTCAAAATTTGAGGAGAACTTTTTACATTCTTATATTTTTTAGCCCCTAAGGAATATATTTATTGAGGATACGTAATTAGGTAAGTATAGTCCAGTTTAGTAAAAGCAAACTGACGAAGACACTTAACTAAACTGAACAACAAAATGAAACTCTAATGTTTTTTTTTCATACCCAATAAACGTATCAGCTCGATCCACTCCACCAAACGAGCACTCCGGTCATCAAATGCAAAATACAACCCTTTCACGCAAACAATAAAATCCTCCTTCTCCTTTGGTACGTCATAAAATATCTTCAAATTGTTAGTAGCAGTTTCACAAGGATCCTCCACCAAAGACACAGAAAGAGGCACTTGATCCTTCAAACCAATTGGTAATTCACAAGACACCATATAGGGATTATTAAATCCATTTTTATCTCCACCCCAACCTTTAACCCACATCCTCGACGGTATTTCCGTCACTGCTATCGCAGGTTTCAGGGTGTTGTTATACCAAATTTGGCAAAAATACGTCTGATTGGGGTTTAGAATATCCAAAACTGTTGTAATCCGGATAACAGGACCATTTTTATTAAATTTTCGATCGTCAAGATATGCGTTGAATAAATGAAAGGTTCCGTTTGAAGTCTGCTGGATTTGCCACTTTTCTCTTTCCCACTTTAACTGGAAAAGGTCGGGATATTTACCGCACGTCTTGTTAAAACTCGAAGGCTTCTTCAACTTGTTGTTGAGGTACGGTAAAGGCAGATTTACCACACTAGAATTGTCGATTTTGATGACGGGAGGTGCCAGTTCATACTTCGGGATAATTGAAGGTATTTCGTCAATTTGGTTTTTCTGGAAGATTTGGCGGAGAGATTTTACAGGATCGACTTCATAAATTATACTGATTGTAATTGCAATAGCGAAAAGTATTGGGACTGTTTTTTTCTTAATAGACTTCATTCGCAAGCAGTTTTAAGGCAAAAACTTCAAGAATCGTCAACAACTTCCACAAATGTCAGAAGTTGTCATGCTCACAGATGATCATGAATAATAATTATTGACGATTGTTAAAGTTTGTTGTTACGCACGTTAAGAATGTCACTAAGCAGTAAAGTCGCTAAAAAACGGCTAGAAAAAGTAGGTAGCTCAAAGAAACTAACAATTATCTATCAAGTTTAGTAATAAATTGATGTTAATGGGTTAAACAATGTGGTGGCGTCGCGTTCTTGAAATTTTGTGTCTTTTCTTGACATTCTTGTGGTAATAGGCCATTACGGTATGTCACACATTTCCTTATTCTTGGTATAATTCGAAAAATAATCAAATTTCATTGAGATCCATTATTTTTATTTTGGATTTTAATAAGTATTTCACTTCAAAAAGTGATTTTTAAAAAATGATGACGTACGTGCTAGCGATCGTACCTTTTTGTACAATTTATTGGTGTAAGAACACATATTATTTGGCAAGTGGACGACAATTGTGTCACTTTTCCTTTAAAAAAATAGATTTGACAGCGAAATTAAACAAGAATGAAATGGACAGGTTGGCTCGAACTTTTAATACTTAGGACTTAGGACTGGTCTTAGTTGAGTATAGACATGGTTATGCGTTTCGCATATTTTGGTAGTCGCTGTATACGTCCATATGACGTCACGTTGTGCAAAATTGCATGGGACGAGATATTCATTTTTGACACGTCAGCAGTCTTAAATATGTTTTTGCACAGGGTTGATTCTGGGAATGCTTAACCATGTCTATACTGAACCAATGGACTGGTTATACAATTTGAAAATGCAGAAACACGTTAGTAGAGCTCGTTTTAAAATTTTTTTTTTGTCTAGTATGAATTTTAAGCATTTCACCGCTTATGAAATAAATAGGAAAAAGGAGAACATCACAACGAAAGAAACAGAAAGGGGAAAGTATAAGTTTGAAATTGTTGACAGCTTCAAGTATTTAGGAACAGTAATTAACAGCAGAAATGACAGGATGATGGAAGTTGAAGAAAGAATACAAGCAGGATATAGGGCATAGGTACTACAAATACAGAACCCTAATGCAAAATAAAAGCATAAAAATAAAAATCTACAGAATCGCCATAAGACCTGTGGCTACATAGGTACGTGGCGGAAACTATGAGCCTCACGAAAGGAGAGGAAGAACGGTTAAGAACTTATGAGAGAAGGATTGTGAGGAAAATATATGGAATGAAAAAAACTGAAGATGGGGAGTTAAGAAGGCGCAACGAATAAGATGATACAGACACGTAAAAAAATGGACAGCTATAGAGAATTAAGAAGAATTACGGAAAGGAAACCAGAAAGAGGAAGATTAAGGGGAAGACCCAAAAGTAAATGGAAAGAACAAGTAAGAAATTACATAACAAGTTTGGGAGCACAGGGATGGTGGAAGGCAATAAGCAATTAACAAGTATAGATTATAAGAATCAAGAATATTGAACGTGGAGTGATTCACCACCTAGAAAGGAGTCTGAAGAGCTCAAGAAGAGCGACCAATATTCTATTTAGAATGTATAATCATGTATAATAATAGTAATAACAATAATAACAATGTAGAAACAAAAATGTGACTGATTAGAAATCTAGCGAGTCTTATATTAGGGTACGTACACAACGAAAGCATCAGGCAACCTGCTTTGGTTTTATTTTTGCCCTTAAAAGATAACAGGTAAAGGGTAAGTATTAGGGTACCTTCGGGTAGAAATACAACTAGTCCTGCTGTCCTTTAAAGTTAAGAAGCAGTTTGCCTGCTTACAGAAAACCTTCTCAAAAACATTTTTTTAGGGTTTAGATACCTAACAAAATAAAATCTACTGAATCAGCACGGCATTTCACTCTTTGGATAAACGTTACGTAGGTATTAACAAAAACATGTATTTTATTAATTTCACTTATCACAGCTTATATTCGGGCTAGCCTTTCTTCTTCAAAAACCCTAAATCTATCAAAGCGTTCGTAGTTCTTTCAATCAGCTCTTCCTTAAAATTCCACACCCTCGCGTCCAGCACGCTGTTAAGTTTCATATCTTCACAGTCTTTCACCCCACTGACACAATCACCCCTATAATGCTGCATATGAGCCAAAGTCAGATTTATGCTGTAATGATTGCATCCACCTCCACATTGGAAAGGAAAATGATTATGCAAGACTTTCACCGATTCCGTATCATGAAATCCCTTAACAAAATGTCCAGGTTTCGTGTAATTCTGCGCTCTGACGACATGTTGAAGCATGTGCATGTACTTGGGAACGTCGTTGAACCAATCGTGTTCGTGGTGGTGGCTGTCCAGGAAATACACGTTCCTTGCCATGTAGCTGGTGGCTTTTTTGATTTTCTGTAATTCTTTTATCAATTCTGTCCAGGTGCCTGTTACAGGTATTATCACTTCGTCGGTGTCTAAAAGGACGACGTATTTGTACTGGTAGAGGTGACGGTAGAGACAATCGTTGTAGGGGATCACCTCTTGTAGTCGCCTCTCTGTGACTTTCTTGTGCAGGAACTTATCCTGCAGATAGGGGTGGTTGGAGTAACCCCCCACTAGGTTTATTGGAGTTACTTCCACCAGACCTTGGTTTTCGTAGTAGGTCAACACTTTTTTCGAGTTGGGGTGAATGTGGAACTCGTAGAAGTTTATTTTGTTAGCCCCTGAAAAGGATAAATTAAATTAAGTTAGTAGGTAAAGTAGAATTATAATATTATGTCAGTGAGCACACACACGTTGATTTCACGTTATTGTAACATCGGCTTCGTTGAAATAACGTTTTTGGCTATAAAATTTAACCGTTGAAAAGTAGTTACTTTTAAACGGTATTTTGCTAGTCAACGAATTATTTTAAGTCATCAAATATCTAAATAAAAGGGTTTGAAAAACACGTTGAAAATTCGTAATAATTTTGGTTGAAAATAACGTTAATTTCAGCGACATTGACACGTTTCTTCGATGTTTAAAATCAACGTTTCTTGCAAAAGGTTAGTCGTAACGTAACAACGTTTTTTCAACGTGGTTGTTTGTGCTCACTGGGTGAGCAGTGGACGTGTCAGGCTATTTTTTTTCTGCTACAGTGTTGCACGGGTTTTCAGTTACGTCTAGTTGTGAAAAAAAATGTGAAAGCACAGAATGAGATGGATAAAATATAGAATTATTAAAGTATGATAAATGTGAAAATCTGAAGGTATACAAAATTTTATCAGCGATAATTCAAAAAAAGCTATGCGAAGCAACGAAAAATATAATAGGACAATATCATTATAGCTTCACGAAAAACAAATCCATAACAGATAACAGATGCTATTCACATCATGAAGCAAATATTAGGGAAGGCTTACGAATATAAAAATGAATGGAATTATTGTTTATGGATTTCAGACTAGCGTTTGATTCAATAAAAAGAATAAAAAATTAATATCGGTTGAACGAAATTGGAATAGCAGCAAAACTGAAAAGACTAGTAAATATGACGATGAATTCAGCAACAGCCACCGAGAACACAAAAAGCGGAAATAAAGGACACTCACAAGGAAACACAGTGTCTGCATAACTTTTTAACCTACTGCTGGAATATGCGAGAAGAAAAATTAACAAAGGTACAACAAGATCAAGAGGAAGCCTAAATTGTGTAAATATCAAAAAGAAGTATAATAAAGGCTGTCCCAGAAAAAACCGAACTATTTATTTTTGGCTATAGCTTTGTTATTATTGAACGGATTTTGCCCAATTTTGTACCGGACGTAGTCAAAAGATGGGGCTTTTAGAATCAATCATAATTTTCCAGATGGCGCCACCAACAAATTTTTTGTTGATATTTATTACAATGCCATTTTTTGATGGGCTGGAGTTGGACCATCTGTGAACCGTTCAAAATTAAAATAGGTTAAAGCTGATACTTTTCTCTTCCAAAGCAACTTTATAAGATTTTATTCTGCAACGTTCTTGATTATTTTACAATTTTTTTGTGATGCTCTAAACATGAATTTTCAAAATTTATTATTAATTTCTCTACCGATCTTGGCAAAATTTTCCGGATCTTTAGTGATACTATAAATCTTTCACAAAATAACGTTGCTTTACAGGTATTTAACTCAAGTGCTGCAGTTACGCAGTATTAAAAATAACTTGTTTCCGAAATTGGACCTTAAAAAGTCCGTGTTTAACAGTAGGTACTGCAAAAAAAATTGTAAGAAAATAAAGAATTCCCAGAATAAGATTTTATAAAGTTCTTTTGGAAGAGAAAATCATTAGCTATCATCCTACACAAATTTCATTTTGATCGATACACAAATGATTGAACTCTAGCCAATCAAAAAATGGCTTTGTAAAAAGTTTAAAAAAAAATTATTAGTGGCGCCATCTGGAAAATGAGTATCAATTCTGAAAGCCTCATTTTTTGGCTACGTTCTGTGCAAAATTGGTGAAAATCGGTAAAATAATAATAAAGTAATACCTAACCAAAAATAAATCGTTCGGTTTTTTTTTGCGACACCCGTTATAATGGCTAAGACGCTGGAAGAAATAATTGAAGAGGGAAAGAAGCTTGGACTAGAAATAAATAAAAATAATGAGAATTGACAGGGAAAAATACCAGGAGACGCACTGTCCGCATAACTTTTTAAACCTACTAGAAAAAATTAACAAACATAAAACAAGATCAAAAGGAAGCCTAATAATTGTGTAATTATCAAAAAGAAGTACTTATAATGTAATTTCTAAGATGCTGGAAGAAATAAATATGAAACAAAAATAATGAGAATTGGGAAGGAAATGGAAAATAGAAAAATTAAAGTGGGAAAGCAAGAATTCTATTAAGTTGACAAGTTCAAGTCCTACTAAGCGTTACGGTATGCAATAAGGGTGAGAGAATTAAAGAGAAGATAATGATGGTCAACAAGAAGCAAAATCTTGACGCAGAGAAATAAGATAAGGGTCTATATTGCCTGATAAAGTCAATGTAGCTTACATTGACCAGAAAAGAAGAAGAAAACCTCAGGATATCAGAGAGGAAAATAATAAGAACAATAAGAAATAACAACATCAGAAAAGGAGATTAGAAGAAGAATGAAAGACGAAATAATCAGGCACTTGGCCAAGGTGAAGAAAGAAGAGCGAAGTAGCTCAAGAAGATACATTTAATCCTAATGGAATGGAAACCTGCGGGGAGGGGAAGAAATTCGCTTTTCGATCAAGGTCGAAATTGCTGCAGGAAGTGATGGGGAATTTACACATAGCTAGAATATGTAACCCAAGAGACAGAAAGGTGTAGAAGATAATTTGCAAGGAAATGGAATAAGCAGCAGGATAAGGACGGATCAACCCCGAAAAAAACGATCTGAGAAGCTTTAAAGAAAAGCCTGCTTCACACTGTTAATGTGTTCGTTAGAAAATGATTGGGCTTGACAAGGCTTATTTTTGTTCCTCAAGACAGCTTCTGAAAAATCGGCCCCAAATGTTCATTGTTCCTACTTCTTGACACAGACATGAATTTTGACGTGAATTAAACCCGGTTTATAAGAGCTTGATTCACACCGCCCCTGTGTCCGGGGGGTGTATTTCTCTAATTCAGTTCAGTAAATTTGAAGATATGGCTGTCTTGATGAACTTGATGAAATGCAAAATGAATATCGACTGCCCTTTTTTTCATACCCAATAGACGTAGCAGCTCGATCCACTCCACCAAACGAACACTCCTGTCTTGAAATGGAAAATTTAACCCTTTCACGCAAACAATAAAATCCTCCTTCTCCTCCTTTGGTACGTCATAAAATATCTTCAAATTGTTACTAGCAGTTTCACAAGGATCCTCCACTAAAGACACAGAAACCGGCACTTGATCCTTCACACCAATTGGTAATTCACAAGACACCATATAGGGATTATTAAACCCATTTTTATCTCCACCCCAACCTTTAACCCACATCCTTGACGGTTTTTCCGTCACTGCAATCGAAGGTTTCAGGGTGTTATTATACCAAATTTGGCAAAAGTACGTCTGATTGGGGTTTAGAATATCCAAAATTGTTGTAATCCTGATGACAGGACCATTTTTATTAAATTCTCTATCGTCAAGATAAGCGTTGAGTAAATGGAACGTTCCGTTTGACGTCTGCTGGATTTGCCATTCTCCTTCCCATCTTAGCTGGAAAAGGTCGGGATATTTACCGCACGTCTTGTTGAAATTCGAAGGCTTCTTCAATTTGTCGTTGAGGTACGGTAAAGGCAGATTTACAACACTCGAATTGTCGATTTTGATGACGGGAGGTGCCAGCTCGTAGTTCGACACGATTGAAGGAATTTCGTCGATTTGAGGTTTTTGGAGGATTTGGCGAAAGGATTTTGGAGGATTGAGGGGATATCTGCTGTCGACTTGATGGTCTTGAAAAAAAATTACAAGTACCGTGACTGTGACTGCAGCAGCGAAAATTATTGGGGTGCTTTTTCTCATCACTAAACCGTGTACACTACATTTGATCAAACAATTTTGGAATTGAGCAACAAATTGAATGAGGACCTCGATTTTTTTTATCTTATCAGTTTTATCACCGTTATCACCTGCGCTTAATTTTGCAAGGTTTATTATTTCGTACGTATGTCATTCTCGGAACTGCGAGGCTGTTTTTCGATCTGATTTCCCTTAAAAATTTAGTATAATTTGCGGTATTTATCTAAATCTAAGTATTACTCACATAACTGGTGGATTAATTGTTTAGGGCTAGTAGGTACTTATTTGATAACTGAAATGCTTATCAAATATTTTGAATTTGAACTCCTTGGCTATTTTTCATTATTGTTATTAGTTGCTGATTATTATGTTAATTGTTGGGGTTAAAGTGGCAACTAGGTAACTTTTTAAAATATTTTTGGTACCAGTAGGTACTTACCCATTTCGTTATCGAAAGGTTGTCAGGTTATCTGTTATTGAAAGGCTTAAAAGTACGACTTAAACATTATCACTTTCATTAGGCAGGTACTATTAATTATTATTGACTGTTGTCTATAAGTAGAGTTACCTATTTTAAAATTGTCAAAAAACTGTGGAGGAGCCTAATTATGACGTGTACAACTTACTATTTACAGAGGCCTACCAATAGCACAGCCTATTTTTCAGACAATTTCTCACATAAAATAATAAGATTATTACTAGCTATATGCCAATCACAAATGTAGGTAATCAAGTCATTATCACCATAGAAAAATTATGACTGGTGCTAATTTCAAAATGTCACGTTTATGTGCTTGTTGTTGTATTCGGCAAATTATCCACCGAAATACAGGGTGTCCCAATTGTCTGTATTCGGTCGATAACTCCATTGCTGTTAGAGATAGCGAAAAATTGTTAAATACAAAGTTGCAGAGGGTCAAAAAAGGCACATTTTAAAAATACAATCCTGTATACAGGCTGTCCCACTAAGGAGTAAGAACACAAACATAGGTTTTTTAAAATGGAACACCCTGTATTTTAATTTTTTATCGGATTCTATGATGAATTCCAAGTAAAATTTATTAATCATGTTTTTATCTGAAGCGAATGGTTTAGAAGATATTGGCAATTTTGCGGGAAAAATTACATTTGCATTACTTATTTAGAAAAATCACCCTGCAACCAATTTTCAACCTTTGGTTTTGTAAATTTAGCATGTCATTAAGGAAGGTTTGGGCTATACTCAAAGCTCTTGAAAACGGTCTTAGCTTCTCAAGTTCGTCCCCAGTAACATTATGAACCTTCAAAAATGTAGAGGCTAATATTTCGAAATTTTTAAATGGCACCAGTGTCAAATGTTATAGCCATAGACGGTTGGCCCTGACTACATTTCATTGTAGGTGTAAAATGTGTTATCAGTCGAACTACAATTTCTATAGATCTAATATTTAAAGTTGCGTTTCATAATTTGCCCAATTGCCTTTGGGCTACAAACAGGACCTGCAATAAATTCTGTGTCTGTAAAAACAAAGTGTAATTATAACAATCACCAGAAACGCCCACTATACCGAAAAGGTTTATTTCAACAGCTAACGTGTTTCGAACACAAACTGCTCATCATCAAAGCCAACTCATCTGTTGTTTTTTAAATGACCCAAAAAATACAAAAAAAAATTAAGTGGTAAGTACCTAAGGGCTGAAAATGCTGCAACTTTTTTGAGTAGGTACATTCTTGCGTTCCATAAATGAACATTAAAAAAAGCACTTGATCACAATTAATGTTAATTAACGCAGGATTCCGGTTGACAGAATTTGTGACACCTATTGTGACATGTGTCCTAGCAGCCTTTCAAAAACATTATTGTAAGCTAAAAATGAAAATTCCTAAAAATCATAATTTACTGAATAAAACGAAAAATTCGAGACTTGGATATAGGGACATTTTATATCAAACGAAAGCAAATTTAATGTTACAGCTTATGGCTATAACATTTGATAGTGGTGCCATTTAAAAATTTCGAAATTTAAACCTCTACATTTTTGAAGGTTCATAATGTTACTGGAGACGAACTTAAGAAGCTAAGACCGTTTTCAAGCGCTTGAAAGATAGCCCAAACCTGCCTTAATGACATGCTAAATTTTCAAAACAAAAGGTTGAAAATTGGTTGTGGGGTGATTTTTCAAAATAAGTACTGCAAATGTAATTTCTCCCGCAAAATTGCCAATATCTTCTAAACCATTCGCTTCAGATAAAAACATGATTAATGAATTTTACTTGGAATTCATCATAGAATCCAATAAAAAATTAAAATACAGGATGTTCTATTTAAAAAAACCTATGTTTATGTTCTTACTCCTTAGTGGGACAGCTTGTATACAGGATTGTATTTTTGAAATGTGCCTTTTTTGACCCTCTGCAACTTTGTATTTAACAATTTTTCGCTATCTCTAACAGTAATGGAGTTATCAACCGAATACAGACAATTGGGACACCCTGTATAATGCAAGCAGCGATTAATTATCAAAATTTAATTTAGATGGACAACGGCACCAAATTGTCCATCTAATCATTAAATGACCAGACTGTGTAATGTTTTGATATAGGTTTTGATGATTTGATTTGATATATTAAATATTACATAATACCTATATCATTAAGTACATTTGAAATTGAGTATAACATTAGTAAACAGGTAATTTTATATCGCTGATAACGGCAGTCTGGATTTCTTTCAATAGCTGTAGATAAGAGATAAGATTCTAACAGTGGTCGGAAGTAATGCATTACTGTAATGAAATTACTTTAGCTGGTAATGAGTAATTGTAATGCATTACTTTTTTTAAATAGTAATGGGTAATTATAATGCATTACATTTTTTTAGTAATTGTAATGGAAAACCATTACTTTTTTTACCCTTAATTGATAAACTCAAAAATAAAACTTTTATGAAAAATGTAATTCTGTGAAATGAAATAATCACCACAGGAAGTAGCTAGGTACTACTGGTATCAGAGTTAACCCTAACCCAGCGGGGTTCTGTTTACCTACCGCCTCCCAAGCACACATTGATGCATTCTGAAGAGGTTTTTCTGTTATTTTTAAGTAGCGATATTATCTGCAATTACTCCGGATTAAATATTTCTATAGAATTGAAATAATTTCCTAGCTGAAGAAAATAAAACTAACTTTAGCCATCTCAAGCAGTGGTAAATTTTGTAATGCAATTGTTATTCAAATTAAATTAAAATTAAATAATAAATATATACTGTTTTAAAATAATACACCTACAGTTTTTTTATAACTTTTTTTAAAATTCCAATTAGAGTTGGCCGTCTCTGGAATGACGTATGTTTCAATTTACTGCAGATCTCAAAATCTGTCAGCTACAATTAGAAATTTAAGAAATGTCACGTTAAAAGTAATGTATAAAGTAATGCATTACATTTATTAAGTAATTAGTAATTGTAATGCATTACTTTTTGAAAAAAGTAATTAGTAATTGTGATGCATTACAGTTTCGACGAAGTAATGTGTAATGGTAATGAATTACTTTTTAAAAGTAATGTTCCGACTACTGGATTCTAACGGGTGATGCATAAAAAAAACGTCACTTTAACTTTTCCTGTGCGAAATTTCGAGTTGCAACCCCTAATTTCCACCCCATCTGTTCGGTTTTCCGGAAAATACATCCCCCGCAAGATTTCATCGTAGTATGTATGTGTGTCAGGTTTCAAATAGCTGCGTGCAATTGTTGGGTAGTTATTACATTTTTTGTTGTTTTCATTCCCCGAAATTGACACCCCCTCACATTCAACAGACTTGAAGGTCTGTTCATAATTTTTCGATTTTTCAGCCCGATATCTCAATCCGTTCTCAAGTTATCGCGGGCGAGCGAGCAAGCGAATAAGCTAAAACGCATTCTACTACGGCACTAAAAGTGGTGCCATTGTCATATTTCATTTTTTTAAGCTCTTCAATAGACAACACGTAGGCAACACATTATGACTAATATAAAAATAAAACACATAGTATTTTTAATGTTTGCTATTTCCAGTAAGTAAGATACATTTCACACGTACATTTCATACATCAATTTGTCGAATGAAAACATTTTAACATAATTCCTCTCTAAAGTTCACAATTTTTCATAATCCTATATATGTTACAAATGATTTTGTTGAAATAATGTCACAGACGAAATTGTTCTAAACCTAAAAAGAAATACAGACGAGCCCGCTCAAATTTTGGTCGAATTCCGGTGAGACCGGCTCGTCGAACGTTTCGAAATTGGAGAAATGAGTTTAGATTTTCTTGAAAATTTTGCAATCACGCGCCATTCACACGAATTTTTCTCCACTGCAATGCTTACTACAGTCAAAAATAAAAATCGCATAGGAACTTAAAAAATTACTACAAAAAGCATAAGTTAAAAAATATAAATGGCAGTCGAATTTAAATAATAATGGCAAAAAATTGTATAAAAATTATAACGTACAATATACTTCCTTAAAAAACTAACTGTTACGTAACATATATATAAATAAATTCCGAAAAATCCGGAATTTGTTAGTAAATATATAAAAAAGTTAATATCAAATATTTTGGGGGTTTTTAACGTAAATTTAACGTATACAGAACAACTCGACAATAAATTACAATGAAGCATATAAACTATCAAAAACAACTGTAGTGTTAACATGTACAGCATTAACTAAAAACATTGAGTCCTCAACAGTGGAGGGGTGAGTGCGTTAATTTCGCCCCTTAATATCCCCCAAAACCCCCCACCCACCCCAACTCAAAAACCATTATTACGATTACATAGTCAAGCAAATTAACGGAAATGGCGTTTATTTCATGAACCATCAAGTGGGACGTTCCATATTTGATGCGACTTTAACACAAAACAAACTATTGTCTAACAAGAAACATTTAGCTAAAAATCTGTACTAGTGCAATAAATGGCAATACCAGTCGCATATTTTTTTGATAAATATCCTGAACTGGAACGATCCCACTCAATCAACTTAATTAACTTAACATTATCGTGTAACTAACAATAACTATTGAAATTTAATATGTGGTTTTAAATTTGATTTGCCGAAATTTTTTTGAGTTTCCCAAAAGTGACTTTTGACATGTTTGTGTATCGTCTTGAAAAAAGTTGCCAAAATCGGAATTTGCCGAACTAGTCGAAAGACGAATTTTGAATTTGCTTTTATTGTAAAAAAATCAAAAAGATGCCTCATGACGTAACATCACGTGACACCGAAATAACATCAACTGAAGTGTGGTTATCGAAATTTTTGTATAGCATAAGAGTATGCGTTTAGGCTATTGCATTTTAACTGAAAGTTTAACCGGCCGGATTTTGGGGACGTTTTTTCGGAGATGGGCTTTTGTGTTTTAAACTAACAAGCGTGGCAGTACTGACAGAGAGAGGAAGGGGTGGCTCTAAGCTGGATTTTTTTGGGCCCCATTCTCCTGGGAACACCCCCAAGCCCCGGCCTGAAAACACGAAACCAAAAACTTTAAACCAAATCTGGTAGAAAATGGAAAAAACTGTGCAAAATTTTGCACTGATGTTTGTGGGCTATTGCAAAAAAAATGTTTTTCGTTGTAATTTTACAATAAATATTTGTCCATTCGGGCACTAGACGTTAATATTTATGTAAAATACATATCGACGGGGGCGTAAGCCCCCGCGGGCTTGAAACTATTTGGGTTCGAACGCAGGGTTCGATTGGGCTATTGTAATTTTTTTTTGATGGAATAATTACGTGATGTAATTATTTGAGTGGGCAAAATGTTTGTAGCACTTTGTGCAACCGGGCTATTGTAGTTTGCTTTCTATCTATGTATTCTATTCGTCAAAATCTGGAGTTTGACGTAAAGAGGCGCCATCTGGTACTAAAAATTTCGAAATTGGTGTCAAAAATTTTGTGGAATTTTGAAGACAGCATAAGCTTTACGTCATGAGACCTGCAGAGCTGCTGCAGGTTGTCTGAGTGAGTCTTTGGATGTCACTTTTTGGGGATTATTCGTAGCCGATGGCTACAATACTATTGCGATTTTTTTTAACTATTGTCTATATGGCTATTGTGGTATATGGGAGAACTATGGAACGATCAAGTCATGGTGGGAAGGCCGAACTTTTTCTTATCTTATAATCAAATTGTTCATACTGAGCTTTCCGTAAAATGGTTTAATTTCAGTCTTTACATGAGAAAATATTTTCAATATATCTTCAAAATGAGCTTTAAAGACGCTCTGGTCTAATTTTTGACATATTTGTACTTTTTTATAGTGAATTTCTACCGGGACATATGGCCGTCCACACATTTTCTTGTTAACATCGAAATTTTCAATTACTAGTACAGTCAGGAAATAAAGTTTTGGCCCTCAACCGCGAACAATTTCGACATATTTTTAAAAAAGACACTCAAGATAGGTTTGTGAAGGCTTTATCCCACTCGAGTCTTTTAATAAAGAGGTTTTCACGTTCAGTTTTAATGTTTTTCATAAGGCTTGTGGGAATCTATCCACATTGTGAGCAGTCTCGGGCCATAACTTTATCTCCTGAGTGTACCTAATCCAAATTTATTTTTTCTTCAATAAAACCTTAAAGAAATTTTCCTTACAGCATTGAGGACGGTGTATATGCCCCGAGACGAATTGAAATTATGCATTTTGGGCTTAACCGTAATTATTCACTTAAATTCCTTTTTTATTTGGAGAATAAAGCTCCTAAGACTAGATTTACTCAAAGTAGCACCATTGAAGTTGTTGCATTGTTTTTGGCAAGCTCAGTGTGCAAAATTGTATACAGGCTGTCCCAGGATCAAACTTTTTTTAAAGTTTTAACGTTAGGTATACAGGGTGGCGCTTTTTTCGTTTCCCACCCGTTTTGAATTGAAAAAAATTAGTATAGTAGTAGTTGATGAAATGAAACTTGGAACTTTTTATATTCTTGACAGCTGTCAACTAAACGGCGCTGACAGAAATTTTCAAGGCCTTCTCAATTTTTGAGCAACGACAGTTAGCTTTTCTTTTTTTTATGGTTGCTATATTGAATTTTAGCACCATTAGATACACAAAAAAATTGATTTTTCAAAAACGTTTCCAAAATAAACTTTTTTCAAAAAATATTTCAAAGTTTAAGTTACACGACTTCAAGACCTACTTTATTTTCGTTTAATTCAGTTGTTTTTCACGTCATGAGCAATTTCAAAAGTTGCATTTTGTTTGCAATTGTTTTTCGTAAATTTACTCTGATCTTATTTTGTTATAGGTACCAAATTTTAAATTTGGACGCTCTGGGTAGATTTTTGAAAAGCCAATTTTTTTGTGTATCTAATTCTGTTAAATTGATATAGCTGCCATAAGGAAAAGAAAAATTGAGTGTCGTTGCTCAAAATCTAGAAGGCCTACAACATTTCTGTCCACACCAATCAATTGACAGCTGTCAAAACCATAAATGATGTTAAAAATTGCATTTAAATGGCATCAACAGTAAGAAAGATATTAATTTTTTTCAAAAAACGCGATTTTCAGTTTTTTTCAGAATAAATCGGGAACGAATCAAGATATCGGATATATATATATCCCAAAAAAGTGCAACTTTTTTCTTTTCTAATTTAACCGATTCTCTAACTCTTTATAGTTTTCGAGATCCCAATAATGAGAAACGAAAAAACCGCCACCCTGCATACAATTTTCAAGTTTCAAGTTTTTAGAAAAAGGTAACACTGAATAATGAAGAGGACTTTCAAAAGATTTCCTGTTTATAACTCCTCAGATTAAGTAGGAAATCTTGCCGTGCGAGACGTAGGGCGTAGATTGTACTAATTGTCATGCATTCAAAGCGCAATCTGACACTGACGATATGATATAATTTCCACAGTATACGCCCTACGTCTCCCTAGGCAAAACCTACCAGATCGGACGAGTTTTTGAGCGCATTTTATAATTTCAGTGTTGAGATCAAATGAAAATGAAATGTTTTTTGTTGCTGAAATGTTTCAATTTCTCCTTGAGCCAAAATTATCTACCGGTTAAAAGTACAGTCGTCGTCAACAATAATATTCGTACCAACAGCTGTTACATGTTTTTTCACCGCGGCTGTACAGATATTTTCAAATATTGGCAAAAGCCTGATTTATTTGTACATCCTGTAACTACATAACATCCTTATACAAAGTGTATAATGTACGCACGCACTTAATTTTAATGGAATACGTCAATATTTTACAACTTATAAAAGATTTAAATGAACCAATCAGATTTTAGCTTCGTAAAGATATTCCCTAGTATAATTTTGCCTAGGAAATCGTCCATATAACTTTAAATTGCTTTAAAAGGTAACTGAAACTTGATTGGTCCACGTAAACCTCTTATAACTTGAGAACTTGAGAGCGTTCTGAGATACCCTTTATAAAAAATTGAGATATTTGCTGTTATATGAGGTAGGTACAGTCGGAAAATTAAGTCATGTCCTGGCCGTTGAGCTGGAACACCGATGCTGGTGCATTTTTATCTGATAAGGCCTGCACTAGTTGCACAAAGTGCATTATTTAGTTTCTCGACTGTACAAAAGTTTGTTGTCTTTTTTTATTTGTATTTTGCTTAGGGTCAGCCGGTATTGTATAGAGATCCTTTAAAGCTTCGGTTGCATTTTTTAAATCGTCAACACGGCAGTATTTTTGGTATTTTAAAAGTGTCATGGCCTCCCCGCCAAAATTCGACCGAAGTTGCTTATGTACAGGCTCTTTATATAAGTATGTACATTGTCGTAAAACCACATTGTAAATGAAAAAGGACGTTTAAGTACTGGATAGAAAATTCGAATACGCTCTCACGCAATCACGCAAAAATCGGGGGGGCAGCTTGGCCTGCCCCCCCTTTGTACTAAACACGCATTTTACAGTTTCCGATAAAATAATAATATAAAAAAATAATCACAGTGAAACATTGCAAAAATGATTTCATTATTGCTAATATTATCGAACCGGCCAAATAATGAAAAAATCACAGTTTCTCTTTAAATTTGATTCGTCTTTTTCGAAATGAAAAAATCGCTTATATTTTTTACAAATTCTCTATCATTCATTCTTGTTTTTCTAAAACAATCTTATTTACAACTTATCCCTATATATATTGTAAGTAATTTACTTTAAACATACCTAAAAACACTTAGTTTAGGTATTTTTAACACTTATTCTTATTTATACATTGTTTAAATGATTTTCATATTTGTAGTGGTGCACTTTTAAAGTGCGGTTAGGATGGCGTGGCCATCAATATTATACTGAGCGCATCAACGTTCAAATGGGAATTAATAAAAACAACCTCTATTTGGCACATTTTCGTGTGGGACACGCCGTATAGTAATACTCAGTATAATGTAAAATTAGGATGTGTGCGCCCCGGAAACAATCGCTTTGTACTTGTTGTAAAAAGTCCCTAGACACTGTTACCAACGTTACATGCGTTCAGTAATAGCTAAAATTTCATGGTTGCTGGTTCTGTTGTTGAGTGCTTAGGGAAAACCCCAACGATCTCGGATCACTTCCGTGCAGCCTCAGAGCCTGCTCCAGCCGCTGTTCCTGTAATCTTAAGGCTTCAGTCAGATCGGGACTGAGCTGCTGCGAGGACTGCCCTTGATGGGCTTGGTAGTTACCGTTGTGACGTAAAGGGCTTCCGTTGTCTTGTTGGTTAAGTTGAGGCAACGCTTGGCTCATGGCAAGCCGAAGGGCGGCTTCCGCCTGAGACCTGAGAAGGGCTTCCGCGTGTTGCTGCATTCTGAGGGCGTCCTGCTGCTGCTGAGATTGCGGAGGATTTGACATGTCCATGACGGAGGAACGCATCGCGTCCATATTGCGAATGCTGTCCATTGAGGCCCTCATGGCGTTCATTGCGTTCATGGAAGCGGAAAGGGTGTCGTTCGAGATCGGAGGAGTTGAGGGGTTGCTGCTATTGTTGACTTGGTTGGCCTGAGACAGAAATTTTGTTAACTTGACGACAAGTAAACAACGTGTGCGACATTGATCAGAAACGAAACCGGAAAATAAAGCAGTAGCGAGTAAGTGCGGTGCAGGAAACTCCTGAGCAAGAAGATACTAGCCCAGAAAGCGTAAATTTACAAAAACAACGGGAAAATCGAGGCAAAGGTAAAGAAAACATCAACTGGTGCACGGAAGGATAACATAACCTCCAAGAAGTGATCAAATTTCTCCCATAGACAGACCTACACAGGTCCGTATAGGTGACTCCCATATCCCCACCCCAAGTTGGCGATGACAGCTGTCATTTAGCTTCAGAGGATAAACAAACATAACCCCTCAAGGGACTAATGCAATTTTGTGCCTATTTAGAAGAGTTTTTCTAAGATTGTAAGCGGATTTTAAGTGTTGGAAGTGCTCAGCAGGATCATTCTTTGGCTCTTTCCAATTAGCGAGCAAAGAAAGTGTTTACGAAGATGGATACTTAAGATGAACATGAGTTGGATGACTAGATAATTCACTTGGACCCTTTTCTTAAATCCATATTCTTTTTGGAATTGTAAAGTGTTCAAGAACTAACAGATCAGTTGAGCCACAGCATGAAAATTGCAGCCAAAAGTCCAAGAAATCTCATTGATCCATAAGCGGTTTGGGTTTGTTTATCCTCTGAAGACAAGTGATGGTGGGGATATGAAATTCAGGAATTCCACCGAATCTACTTACATACTGCTAGAATTTGGAAACTACTACCACTTCATGCATTACTAAAACTGGACGAAAAGAGGAGGTGCAGAATTTTTGAGCTACTGACCTGAGTGACGCCGAGTCTCATGGCAAGATTGGCGATGTTGGCGATATTCGCGGCTGCCGAAGAATCGGAACCGAGAGGCGGACCTTGTCCCACCATGTTGGCGATCACCGCCATTCGATTGTTGTGCAGTTGTTCTTCGACGTTGTATTGTTGGTGCAGGCCGTTGTTGCTTCTTAGGATTTCGTTTAGTTTTGTCGTGCAGTTGTTGTTGTTGTTGTTGATACCGCCCGTTTCTGAACCGGCTGATGACAGGCGGCCGTTGCCGGAAGAACTGTCGCTGTGGGCACTCGGGGAGGCACACATTGGACTTCCGCTAGCTGAAAGTTGAAAATACTGTAACTATTGCGATAATTTCATGAGGAAGAATGGCAAAGTACTGTGAAAAATTCTCTTTTTCCTACAACCCTAATAGAAAGTGAACGTTTCCACTCCTTTTCTGGTGAGGAAAGTAGCCATTTCCCTCTTGGGAGGAAAGTTGTCACCCTGTCTTGACCACCCTCTAAGGGGGAGGAGGGTGGTCAGGACACGGGGCTAGGAAAGTGGTCACACCCTCCTCCTCCACAGAGGATCCACCTCCTCCTCCCTCCTCTCGCCAAACAGCCATCTGAGAGTTTATCTGAACTTGAATCATTGAGATCTCTTTTTATCCCAAACTGGTTATCCATTATAAGCAAATATAATCGTTTACTGACATCTAGTGGTGAATAATCTGGCATTGATATAGTTCCATGGATACTTAACAACGATGAGCCATACAACTAAGCGCCCTCTCTTATTTAAACAAACAGTCAGTGAATAATTTAGACATGTAATGTAGCCCCCCCTTTTAGTCGATATTCTGTCCTATTCTGTCCTTTAACCCTCTTTGGACTTGTCTCGAGAGTTTTACCGTTCTTCATTGACCTTCTCCTTTATATGAGGAATGATGGACGATTCGTCACATTTTCTTGCATACATCACTTTACTGATTTTGGGACGGTTTTTTTCCCTTTTCCCTTTGGTATTTAGTATTTACTGCCCTCAGCAAGCCTCGGGCATTAAACTCTACCAGCGGGATGGAACTATACACTTTCCTCCCTTGTAATACAAATAGCTATTTATGCACAATTTTTTTAGTGCTCAATTAACAGAAACAAAGATTTTGACGGAATTAGGTTGCTCCATATCCTCACCCCAACTACGACAGCTGTCATACGTTTGGTGCTCTGAGGACAAGCAAACCGCTCCCGCCCATAAGATTAACATTGTAATTGTTGGATTTTTTTCGATTTATTTGCATTTGTGAGAGTGTTGAGAGACTGTGGACAATTTTCTCATTACTGTGTGTGCAATTTATTTTGCAAGTTTTGTCAAATAGAGGAAAAACTTGTCTGACACCCCACCAATTGTTCCCAAATATTATTTGTCTACTTTCAGGAATTCCATATTCCATGACGGTGGTTGCCATAATTTGTCAGATTATGCCAAGTTTCTCTTGTGGTTTCTGGCACAACGATATTTTGGAGAAGAATTAAGAAAAATCCATTTTTAGTGTATGTACAAGCTTGGTTTTACCTTTGACAGTTATATGGAGATTGTTACCTAACTTTATTCGCAACTTTTTCTATCCACTTGCATGTAACTTACTTAAATGAATCGTCAGAAAAAATCCCATCGAAGACCTTCTCTTTCTTATCTTATCTTTCTTATAGTTTACGTTCCACAAACTCACAAAACGGTCTTCAAAAAATATATTTTCTCTAGCCACTACAAATGATTATAAAGTGAATGAATACAGGTAAATAAAGATATAATCGGAAAAGAATTGATTCCAGGCACGTTGAGTACTATTTGGTTGTAAGGTAACTATGTATATCTGGAGTTGGTGGCCCCATCAAGATCGTTCAAAGGCCAGGAGAACCCTGATTCTGGAAATAAACTGATAACCCCTTAGGAGAGTTGAGCATAATTTATTACTAGGTACCATCGTGATCAGAAAAAACGAGTACAGGACGTGGCTTTAGACACAAGCATTGTCTAAAGTTACGTCATATTCGTTTTTTCTGATCACGATGGTACAAGAAACTGGGCCTCGACTGAGCATGGAATGAAATATCTGAAAATGGATTAATAATATTTGGGACCTGGTACTTGCAAATAACTTACTCTGAAAAACTCGGACAAGAGAAGAGTGGATGGAGTGTCTGAGAAGTTTGTCCTTTATCTATAATCAACAATATTTGGCAAAACTGGGGACAAAGCACCGTCTTCTCGGGACAACCGCCATCAATTACACACACATTGATGAAGGAATGATCCACAGTCTCTCAAAACTCTCACAAATGCAAATGAAAACTATAACGTTAACCTAATGGGCGACAGCGGTTTGCTTGTCCTCATTCACACTACCCCTGCGTCGGTTAGAAAATGATGCTGTTTTAATCGAATATACCTAATATAATTCTTTCTTGCTTTCTGATTAGTAAAATTTCGTGCGGTTCGTTCATGGACAAAGCCATTTAGGTACTTTCCGTAAGTTTGAGTGTAAATTTAATTGGAAAACACCCTAAAAACTGCAAAAATACTAATGTCACAACATAAATAAAAAGAGAAACCTTCAGAAAACCCGTTATGGCAAAAAAAAGAAACAAGAAATATGTGCTTTGGAATTTATTTCCGTTTTACTTATTTCTGATTGGAAAGCTCACAGTCGGGTTTATTGTTGAAACCTTCCTCAGTGTCCCGAATTCTTGAATTTTACTTCCGAGTTACCTGTGAACCTTCCAAACCGAAACAAGAAATATTTAGGGTAGAAAATCACTGGAAAAGTGGTCCAAATGAAAAACAAACGGACTGTATTTAGTGGTCCACAAATGGTTGTCAGAAACGTTAACGCTCGAGAATTCCGAGACGTTAAAGTAAGTTTGCTTTAACTTAAAAAATGCAAACTGTCGTTTACACAGCTAAAA
Source organism: Pycnomerus fuliginosus (assembly GCA_963924575.1). NCBI lineage: Eukaryota > Metazoa > Arthropoda > Insecta > Coleoptera > Zopheridae > Pycnomerus > Pycnomerus fuliginosus. The sequence goes on along the minus strand of OZ004625.1, from coordinate 12,710,788 downwards.
TTAAAAAGTTACTAAACTTAGTAACTTTTACCGAAAGCGAACGGATAACACTGGGGAAATCCGGAAATATACCGTTTTTGCCTTCTCGATATTTTTCTTCTGGGGGGGCCATTGTTGAACGCATTTTTAAAAGGTCATATAACAAAGCAGCAGAAAAGAGTCTGACTCTCACTATACGCTAGGAAATAATTTCAGTCCAGTTTCATTTAAAGAGAACTGTCGGAGCCTTCTGTATAAGAACTAAATAGAATGTATTATAATCAATCAGGACATCGATAGGTTCTTGAATTGTTGTAACCTTGAAGAAATATGTGACCATAATAATTAAAATTAATTATTTCTGATTTGGCGAAAACCTAGGCTTAAATCCAACGTTCTAAAATATAGCTTAGTTCTTTGAGTAGATGGTTTTAACAAAGGTCGTGGCCTATAATTTCACTTGTTTCTTTTTATTGGCCGATTCAAGATCAAGTACCTTAGGCAAAGAGTTCTTAAATAAATTAAAGGATTATGGCTGTCTTCCGGACTGGTTTAAATAAAAATGCAGTGTAAAAAGCTACATATACAGGGTGAGTCTAGTTGGACAAATCAGCGCTCTAGCGTTTAAGATATTGAAATTGGAAATTCTATTTTTGGATATGTTGTAGCTGAAATGGTCCCCTACGCATGGGACGCATGGGAAGAAAGCTCCAGTTTTATTCAAACCGAAATTATTAAATAAAAACGAAGGCCTAAAAATATTGTTTTCGATATTGTTGCATTTTTTAGGGTTATATTCTTAGAGAATCATTTTCTCTTTATGGAAACATAATTTTTTGCAGAAGAAAGTTAATAATATCCGAGAGATAAATTATTTAAATAATAAAGATTTTTAATTATTTCCTAACGAAAACCACGAGTCCCATGGTTTTAACAACTGAAAGGCAGTCTTGCTTATACTGCAGACTGTACCCAGAATGACAAGTGTCAGTTGGAAATGTCATTTGGGGTCGTTTGTGGAAAAGTAATGCAAAACTGCGAGTTTTTGCCCTTTTCTTTACAGATAATTAGGTAATTTTTATTGCTTGATGAATTTTTTACTAAATTCGCCGAATCCAAGTGTCTCGGATTGTCACCCGATTGATGTTTTTTTTACATTGCCATTGGAATTGAATGGTTTGACCAAGAAAAGCTATTCTCGTCAGCCAGAAGGGAATTGGAATAGTTTCTAACAGTTTACTAAGTGAGTACATTGCTGTCAAATAAGGTGATTTTGTTGTCTTATTAAAAAGTTAATCCTTTTTCAGCCGATAAGTTTTCACACTTACGAAAACAAGATTTATCATCATTGGATGTCGAAGGGTCCATTGATATTCCATGTAGCAAATGTTGAGACTGTTGATATAATGAAAATAGACAAAGAAGCGTTGAGCAAAGTGAAACCAAGAAAATTCAAGACGGAGGGTGTACAGTGTACAGATGAAATATGAATTGATGCAACGAAGGTGTATGTAGCAGTCACATCACATGAATCGAGATTAGGAACAAGTAGATGTCGAACAAAATGGCTTGATTGTGGCTAGGGAGTCATTTCGAGCGGTGGTCATCAAAGATGCTTGCTTGCGAACATCCAGAAATCATAACATGAAGAAAAAGAGCACGGGAGGATGATCGAATTAAACAATCATCTATTATTTCAAGTGAACATTAAAATTGGACGGAGACTATTGTCACCACATTGTTATTTATTTATTTATCAGTACATTTGATGTTGCAACATTTATGTAAACCCTTGTAGTCCACTGCATTTTAATCTAAATCACGCTTCGTTAAGATCGATGTTAAGATCATATTTTTTCTATTAAAGTTTGTATTCTTATTAGAAAGTGACGACAGAGGCCTAATGTTTATTTGAAATTTTGTCACTGTTTTATGGGATGTAATAAAATGTTTATACTGAATTTTAAACCGTCCTGTTAGTAAATATTGCCAATTCCCTTCTGGCTGAAGGGAATAGCTTTTCTTGGTCGAAACATTCGACTCCAATGGCAATGTAAAAAGCATCATCAATAGGGTGACAACCCAAGACACTTGTATTCGGCGAATTTATCACAAAATCCATCAAGCATTAAAAATTACCAATTATCTGTAAAGAAAAAGGCAAAAACTCGCAGTTTTGCATTATTTTTCCACAAACAACTCCAAATGACATTTCCAACTGACACTTATTGTCATTCTGGGTACAGTCTGCAGTATAAGCAAGACTGCATCTCAGTTGTTAAAACCACGGCACTCGTGGAAATTATTAAAAATCTTTATTATTTAAATAATTTATCTCTCGGATATTATTAACTTTTTTCTGCAAAAAATTATGTTTACATAAAGAGAAAATGATTCTCTAACGAAATAACCCTAAAAAATGCAAGAATATCGAAAAAAAAATTTTTAGGCCCTCGTTTTTATTTAATAATTTCGATTTGAATAAAACTGGAGCATTCTTTATGGGTCCCATGCGTAGGGGACCATTTCAGCTACAACATTATCCAAAAATTGAATTTCCAATTCCAATATCTTGAACGCTAGAGCGACTGATTTGTCCAACTAGACTCACCCTGTATATATGTTTCGACCAGATATTGTGCTTAGGTCATCTTCAGGCGTTAAAAATTCACATTGATAATTAAGTTTAGAGTTAAAGTTTAAAAATTACATCTTTAAATAAAAGTATAAAACATTTTTATTAAAATTAAAACGTGGTCATGTTGCAAAGATGTAGTTGATGAGAGTTCTTATTGCTTCTCCATAACTTAAATAGTTTCAAAGTTAATTAATTCGCAGAAACATCAAATTACCAATAGACATGCGGCAAATAAAGTGTCCTAGTGATCCTAATATGTCTCATTTGACTCTTTTAAGTTTTTAGGATTAAAGACATTTGAGAAACTTCTTAATGGAGTTCTAATATGGAGGTCACTGAAATTCTGTTGCATTTTTTGGAATTGCATTGCAGACAAAGTGGTAATCTTTGGTAGTTGACTTTGGTCGTGCTGTACTCTTCGCTGAGCTTTTTACCATGCTGACTGTCTTTCGAACTGACCAGGCCAAAAAATGGTGTTCTGTAGGTACAGTCGGGGACTTTGCAAATGCCCACTCCACAGCGACGATTCATTTCAGGTAGGCAAGCATTAACCGAGTTGCAGCGATACAGTCGACTAAGTGATGTGTTGCTGTGGCGTGGGCATTTTCAAAGTCCCTAACTACAAACTTCTTATACGTAAAAAGTGGAAGAGTGATAAGAGGCAAAAACAAATCAAAAAGAAGAAAGCAAGAATATAGTTTGATGGTAAAGGGTAGAAATATGTAGACTCTCTGTTTTATTGGTTCAGAAGATTAATAAAAAGGCTATGCTTTAAATCCAAAACTTATTTGCCACACCGTGTGCCCATAACTAGTATTTTAGAGGGAACCCTAATAGAGACAAGTGATGCACTTTCTAAACAAAAAATTTTGCCCTAAATGGAACGTTAAACATTGAAATGATTTTCGAGCTTCAGAAAATTGAAGCATTTTGTCACTTTTTTTTGTCAGTAATTTTGAAGGATCTGATGAAATGAAACCCCGTTTAACAAACCAAAAAAAGCCTGACTCACACAACCCTTGCGTTCGTTAGAAAATGTTCCGACTTTAAGTCAGGTTTTTTCTGGTGGTTTGTTAAAACTCATTGAAATTCCTATCCAGTGTCTAAAAGCAAGCAATGAAGGTTAATTCAATGTTCACACAGGAATGAAAGCTTGACTCACACTGCCTCTTTATGTTTTTCACATGAATATTCTCTTTAATTCCATTTTTTTAGATTTTGTTTTAGTTTTTAATGTTGTTACCTGCTCCAGCCATCCCAGAAAGGCCCAGCAGCCCACTCCCTGACGCGGACGCGGAGACGGCCGCCAACAAAGTCTCTCTTTCTCTCCTCTCAGCGGCGGCTCGTGACAGCACATATTGCGCAGCGAACTGATGTTTCGGATCCATCCTCATGTGCTCCATATGCGTCAAAAGACCTAAAAATAAAGATTGAAACACAAGTAAAACCCGCTCTATCGTCAACTAAACTAGATGAAAATGAAAGTTAAAGTGAAAAAGAAAAACCGAAAAGAATATTATAGCAAATTATAATATTCATTTGTTCATATCCTCATCAGTTGGCAACGGCGGGGAAATCTGGGGGGAAACAGTGGCGTGGGTTGTGCTTTGCTACTCGGGCTTGTCTGTCAACAGTTTTTTTCAAGGAAAGAATTTGTGTCAACCGATGAGGATACAGTTTCGGAAAAAAATGAGTGATGAGTGTACCTGATTCGTGAGTAAAAACTGCTTGACAAACCGAACACGGCCACATTCTCAACGAACTTGACAACTGTGAGGTTTCGGGATGGCACGCCAAATGTTTCCTGAGGGATCCTTCATTGACATAGTGTTTTCCGCAAACGGGACAGGGATGGTTCGCTGTCCTTCTCTTCGCTAAATAAGGATCGATGACGTCAACAGAGAGAGAAAAAAAGATCAAGCCAAGCAACCCCAAGGATCTTTATCAAAAGCTAATGACGACACGTGAAGTGACGTCAATTAAGAGTTAAAAATGACGTTATTTTAACGTCCCACATTCGTGTTAGAAAAGCAAGAGGTATAGTAGAAAAACCAATAAAGCTTGCACTAAGAAAGGACAAGGAACCGCAAAAGCAACTAAAAATACTGTAGTAGTTAGTAAAAATAAACAAAAATCGTCGGATAATCGGGCTAAACAAAATATTTACGATATAGTTCGATTTGGGGGAATCAAAGCCCTAATATTTTTCTTTGAAGCTAAAGAAATCGAAAACGGTCAAAAGAGAAGTTAATGAGTGCACAATTAAAAAATAAACAGACTCGAACAAAAATGCTTTTAAGCCCTTTTAATCGATCTCTTGATACATCGCGGGGCTGGAAAAGGTTCGGCCATTCAATTTTTAAGTGAGATCCGACAGTGATTTATTAACCCCGTCCGACCACAAAAATCTTTGCGGATTGTTACACGCTCGACTTAATTATGTAAACATACACCCAAATCGAACATTTTTTTTTGTACGGGGGTTAGTCGCAAATCCAACTACCGGCTTGATTTTCCCAGGCTATAAATATAAGTAGAACCGGTACTTATTACAAGCATCTTTTCTTGCATTTAACTTTTCTTAATTATGTATTAATGCTATAATTATTAGTGCGCGAATGAAAAGATTCTAATTTTATTTCACAGTTGAAGTGGTATTTCTGTGGGGTCTCTGCGATTGATTAACTCATCCAACGGGTACAACTTGTACCATTGTAATATAACATCGCCTTCAGAAACCACAACCAGAGTATCATGAATTACTATTTGCACACACAGTGGGTACCATCAGGAAGTTCCAATCGACGATATAACATAGTACTTATTATTTGCTATTAATTGACCATTGAAGAATAACTTCTTGTGTGTGGTTTTTAGTTCTTTTAATGGTTTGCTTCCTTGCAAACCAAAGACGAAAGCTCTAAGGCCAGTCACATCAGACAAAAAAAGGGCTGCAACCACGATTAGATGGGCTATATAATATTTGTGTAGAACTTTGCATCAATTTGTATCTCTGGACATGAAAATTTATTAGCAATTTAAGGACGAAGAACTCGATTTTTTCTGCTTTTTCGCAAATATTTCGAAAACTAAGCAAGATACAAGGAATACTTTTTTTATAGAGCATTAAATTCTCTACAAGAGGGGCTAAAGCCGACAAGTCAGTCGTTTGATCTGTCCGAGACTTGTCCGAGACATGAAAATTCTGACATTCAGGATTCGCAAACGTCAAATTTCGATTAGGTATATCATAATGCCTCAGCCTCAGCCATTAGTAGAACTTGAAGAATGTTTTTCGTAACGCAATTAATAGGTACTTATTTCAAACGGTTTTTATTTACTTTGCAAAATTATAGTAAATAATTTTTCTTGGTCAGCTTCCATTGGTGATGGGCGTTGCAAAAATCACTTTAATCAAGTGCATCCTATTGTCAACGAAATTTACAACGGGGCAAATGGACCCCGCACAACTTTTGCAGGAAATTGGCCCCAGGTCAAATTTGATGAAATTTTGGTATGTTGTTCTCCTTTTGATTCTGAACACAACACTCCAGTCCGTTGGTGCAAATAATGGACAGTTTTGAAAGAGGTCTACGAAAAATGTACTTTGCGGTATCTATGTTTCATGAGGAAAGTGAATGACAAAACATCTAAATATTGTCAGGTTAAGTGCGCAAATCAAACACATATACTGTTTTTGTGAGAATTCGGCCAGAAACTATCTTTTAAACCGTAAAATCAACTTTTACGGTTTAAAAGATAGTTTCTGTGGAATGCATTTTTTTATTCGGAATATAATAATTGCCACTATATTTTCTACAATTATCATTAAAAAAACTTACATAATTCGTCATAAATCATCTATGATGAAGATAATAAGCAAAATAAAACATTGTTTCTAAGTGACGGGAAAGCCAACACTATGATAATAGAGTTAAAAAGACGTTTCCATAGCTATAATTGATCATATTTTCGAATAGAGCAAAAAAAATGCCTTGACAAACTTTTTGCCGAATTTTTGCGCACTTAAATTTGACAATATTGAAATATTTTGTCATTCACTTTCCTCACGGAACATACGCGCCCCCTAGCGCTGAAACTGTCCATTATTTGTATCAATGGACTGGAGTATTGTGTTCAGATTCAAAAAGGAAACATACCAAAATTTCATCGAATTTGTCATTTATTGTTGCGCCTCGCCTTCAATAACCAGATTCATGTTGCGTATACGGAAAAAGTCAAAAATCATATTTTGTTGCAAATTTCGTGATTGCTTAATTTGTTTCAAGTGAATTTTATTAACCTTCACAGCGATGAAAGGTAATCTTTTATTTTCCTGTTCACCTCGCTGTTCACGTAGGTATCTTCAAAATAAACAAAAATTATTTGAAATATTAATTTCGTCACGAAAAACTTCTTCAGATGTACGGTTTTTCTCAAATTTTTACTGCTACCACAAAAAATGGCTAAAAACTAATTGTTAAATCAGCGAAATTTGACGTTCCCATGTCTAGGATGTCAAACTTTAATGGCTCGTACAGACCAAACAACAGATTTAACGGCCTTGGTTACAGAGACCACTTTTGTAGAGAATTTAATGCTTTATACAGTGTGTACCACTTAAAATGAATAACAATGTCATACTTTCGTTAATAATTGAGAATAGAGAATGGGGTATTACGGTACCTTAGAATTATTGCTCTGATTGTAAGACCTTTTAAGATGAGCTTGATGACGTATGAGCTACGACCGCACGAAGAGTATGAGCCAACCTGCCCATTTCGTTCCTATTTGCTTTCGTCAATATCAAATCTAATTTTCTAATGGAAACAAGTATGTCATCTGGTGTTATTACACCAAGAAATTGTTCAGAAAGGTGAGTTCGCTAGTACATACGTCATCAGTTTTTTAAAATTGCTTGTTTTGAAGTGGAATATAAGTATTCTAAAACAAAAATAATGGATCTCAATCGAATTTGATTATTTTTCGAATTATACCAATAATAAATACATTTGTGACATAGCGTAATGGCCTATTGAATAAGTTAAAACTTAAGCAAAATGCGGAAAAAAATTAAGGCTTATTAACAAACTAAAAGCTACTAAGTAATATTTGTGGATTATTGTGGATAAGGACCTTAAGTTTACGGAACATATAGACAATATTCAACGTCAGTTATAAGCATGCGCGAGAAATTTTGAGAGTTGAATTGCGCTGCCACATAATACCAACACTTAAACTCATATTCCCCTGACTACTACTACTAATTTTTAGGTTATCTTTTTGACGATCAGGCGGTATGAGCTCTCGCTCACTGCGTTTTGAGTGTTCTACTGCCTTTTGGTTTGATGCAATAACGCTACACTGAAAATTGACTTGCAAAGCGAGTAAAACACGAAAAACAAAGGTGACATTTGACAGGTGACAGTTTACATTCAGTTAAGCCAACCCAAGACTATGCGGAATACAATTTACACTTAACCTAGATGGCGTTGATCTTGTGAATATTGTCTATTGATTACATCTGTAACAGTGGGCAATTAGGAAGGTTGCAATTGCTCCAAAATGGAGACGTTAAGAGAATTATTCGTGAAAAATATATGAAGATAGGTACCTAAGTGAAATAAATGTGGGTAAGTAAACTAGGATGGTTGGTGCGTAAAGTGATGATACCTTCTTATTTTGCTGCTAATAGGATTAAGGTAGTGATATTCACCAGCATAATATTACAAATAAAAATAATCTCTATCTACCGCACGTAAAAATACAAAAAGTGGACAAAACCTCAATTTTTTAGAGCAGTTTTAGATCACAATGACCATAGAATAAGTGATAATATTAAGTTAGTTTGTAGGGGTAACAAGGTGCAGATGCTAGATGCGATGGAAAGTATCATCATTTATAAAAATTTAAAAATTGCCAATACATTTTTCATGTCCGGAGGTACAAACTACTTACAAAGTTTTTCCAGATACTAGAGCCTATCTGTCGCGGTTGCAGCCTATTTAACGACTATCAAACCCACTCGTTGAAGGCGATAATTTACGTTTTCATTTTAATTTTTTTGGGGAAAATCATTTTAGCGTTTCGGTGTTGGATTTGCGCTAGATAACGTGCTGTTAGAAGTACTCCCGTCGAAATTAGATACTTACTGGCAACCCCAGAGGCATTGGGGTCCTTATGCGTGTGCTTCATATGCTCCATGAGCGCTTCGCCCCCTAAGAACATCTTGTGGCAAAGAGGACATGACGTCGCATTCGGTCCTCCAATCAAAGCTGCATGTTGCTGCAAACGACCAATACACTGTTGACAAAAGTGCGCGTTAATTGAAAAGTCCAATCAAACCAAACCGGAATTAGTTCCACGTCACGTGGCTTTTGACAGTTGTTTGGTTTGATTCGAGCCTTTTCTCAATGAACTCGTGCTCGTGGGTCATTTTCGATCTGAAAGCGAAACCGGTACGGTCCTGTACCGCGAGATAGGTTAGGAAGGTTATAATAAATATCAAGTGAATGAACTGGCGATTTTTTACAAGGCTCACCACTCCCAGCCTTTCTTAAGGTGATGCGAGACGTGTAGTCCGTGGGTCGAAGAAATGTCCGCGCGATTTCTCGGAATACCACCCTCGCGATTTCATATTTAATTCTTGAAGTAAAATGATCCGTAATTCTCAAAATGGATAAGGGTAAGTTCAATAAAAAATTCTTGCAGTTTCGAAGTCAATCCACAAAAGTTTGTTTATGTTGCTTAATAATACATGTTTCGGGGATTAGGCCCCATCTTCAGTCTTGAACAAACAAAACACATTTTGTTAAAATTTGTTACATTAAAAAAAAAATTGGGAAAGTCAAAACCGACTGAAGGACGGCGCCGGAAGTGAAGGGTAGGCCACACAGATCTTATATAGGTGCCCCCGTCGGTAAGGGAGGAAACCAACCCACCGCCACTGTCAACGTTAATGTCAGCCGAGAACGTCAAACAAAGTGTCAAACAAAGAGGTTAGAAGAACAACAATAAAAATTAAACCTTTTGAAAAAACGAATATTTAGGATGGGGAACGTTATGAAAAATACAATTTTCGTTGACGTTCCCCATCCTAAATTTTCCTCTTTCAAAAGCTTTAATTTTTGTTGTTGTTCTAACCTCTTTGTTTGACGTTTGACACTTCGTTTGACGTTCTCTTTTGACATTTACCTTGACAGTGGCGGTGGGTTGGTTTCCTCCCTTACCGATATTTCCCATATTTCCTCCCTTCACTTGAGCGCCGTCGGTTTTACTTTCCCAGTTTTTTTTTTTAATGTAACAAATTTTAACAAAATGTGTTTTGTTTGTTCAAGCCTGAAGATGTATTACTAACTAACATAAATAAACTTTTGTGGATTGACTTCGAAACACCAAATATTTTATTATTGTCACCCCTTGGAAAGAATCAAGCAAATGAGCTCAAAACGCGATAAAGAATGCATGATAATTACAGCGGCAAGGAATAAGCCCTTGTCCTCCTCTTATCGACGTTAATTGGCCCCAAGACGTGCTTCGCAGATTACGCCATCAATGTTAAATTAAAAACAAGGTAGATTGCTGTTAAAAGGTCTTTAATTTTTAGAAACTCCCGGCGAGATGGCTTTTTTACTTGCCCGATTTTAATAAAGTTTTATGTTGTTTTAAATAATTTGGGACGTTTGTCTGGACTGTAATAACTGAGACAGAAATGAGATTTTTCGCAAGGATTTCTGCTTCTCTCTGATCTCTCAACCGGTATCTTGTGCAGGGACGGACTGCGAGGATCATATTTCACGCGGTTTCGGAATTATTTATCGTTACTGTCCGTTATCAATTATATTATTGCTAATCGAGTTATTATTAACAGCTTGCATAAATCAGGGAATCAAAAGCACTCAGTAATTTCAAGGAATTACGTGGGAAATCAATTTTCCTTATGAATATCAAGTAATTGATGAATAATTATTACTATTTTCACCTTATACGTATAAAAGCGAAAGAGAGCAGAATGTTGATATACAGGGTGTTCCTTAAGTGCACCGCTAAAGTTCCTATACTAGAAGTTATGTAACACAGTAGAAATAAACTCACCCCTGTAAATCATAAAGAGGTGAAATCATGAGGGGTTGAAAACATAATCTATAAATCGCCGCAATTTCTCAACACAACTTTCTTTTTAGCATGTGGGGGAGGGAGGTGAAATAAAAGTATTTCAACCCCCACAAAAGTCTAATTTGCATAACTGGTTTATTTTCGTGCTATATTTTATAATTCTACTTAACCACAGTTAATTTTCACCACATTTGATTTTTCAACACACTGAGCGCCATTTTGGAAAATTCGCAGAATTTTTTTGGGTAATTCTACTTATTTGGATTATATTTTGACTTTTTACAACATTTTAACCCTCTTCACAATATTTCGTACCCTACAAAAAATAAATTTGCAAAATTGTCTTATTTTCCGTGTCACTTTTGGTACCTATTTCTACTTAACTGCAGTAAAATTTCTCTTATTGTCTTGGTCTTCTCATCTCCTCTAATTTTTTTCAACCCCTAAGAGTGATAATTCGTGTTTTTTTGTAAAGGAGCATTTCTGGACGTATGTCCTAAATTGCTTAGTTTCTAAGTTACAGGGTGTTTTAATTCCAAAAAAAAAATAGTTTTTTGCTAATATTTCAAAAACTTAGTATACGTTTATACCATTTAAGGGACAGTATACTGAAATTTTTGTGCCAAGTCCAGGGGCGTAGGTGCAGGTAACCAGGTGCATACTTTTCTCGTCAAGTAGGGTACGTCAATGGTTTTTTGCAAATTTGAGTCGTATTTATTATCGACTCGTTAAAACTGCACAAGAGCGTCCGTTTTAATTTTTTCTCTATGATGAGACGTTTTTGAGAAAACAGGAAAAAATTAATCGGAGGCAGTTAAATTCGAAAAATAGAGATTTCTACAATGCTTTAATTAACCCAAATTTTATACGCTGAAAAGCTTAATTAGTTTAAGGACTTTCAAGAGAAAATAAAAAATTAAGAATATCAAAATATGCAAACACTTAAAAATTTGCACACTCTGTGTCTTGGAAACTAAGCACTTTAGGACATATGTGTAGAATATGAAGAATCACCACCTGAAGTTTGGCGGTGTACTTAGGGAACACCCCGTATGTAGGTACAGCTTAGAAACATGAAGATGCCCACCCAGAGCTGAATATTTACCTGGTCGCATGGACCAGGCCACGAGAGAGACCGTGCAGAAGTTAGTTACCCCTACCTAACTGCTATTCGAATGCTAGGCGACCAACTAAATATTCAGCTCTGGGTGGGCATGTTCATATTTCTAAGCTGTACATAGTCCTATAAGTTACAAAGGTACCTACATATTTTCCATAGAGAAATAAGATGTACAAAATTTCCAACTTATTTTGAAAAAAAAAAGATTTATGCCAAAACTTGATTATTAGTAAGAATATCCTAGGCGGAAAAAATATTGCCACGAATAGATGCTGAGGACGTATCAATAAGTTAAGGACTTGATTATAAATAAAATATAAATACCTAACATAGTCTACCGAGGTCAGAAAAAAGATTATAGAAAAACATAAAATTGGCTACAATAAATTATGAATTATAAAAATTTCCAGGGTCCAATAGTTTTCCAGTTATATAAGATATTTAAGAGGATCAATCAAATTTCAGCTTTGAATTGCTTCATAAGGTAACTTAATGATGTTAGATGCACTGTTTCCTAGGTAACAAGATACAACAATATTAAATTTTTATTTATAGTGTCTTGTTACATAGGAAATATGAAGCAATTCAGAGCTGAAATCTGATTGGTTCTCTTAAATCTCTTATAACTGGAAAACTACTGGACAATGAAAAATTTCAAAAACACTAATCGACTCAAAATTTAATTCTTAATACTCGATTAGAATATAGTACGAAAGTTCTGAGTATGCATGTTATGTTATGAGACCGTAGGACGAGTTTGTGTAATCACATAATCCAATGTGTGACAATGTATTATTATAAATCAGTACATTGTTATTTATGAAATTTAGAATTTTGTGTGCGTTAATATTAAATAAATAGTTAAATAACTATGGACTTTTCCACAGGCGCGTGCGGTAAAAATACCTATATTACTACACGCGAGTGTGGTAAAGTAAATCACTACATAATTTGGGATAACTGCAACATATTCCATGGTTGTGGAAAATGTTGTAATGAACAAAAGTTGTGGACGTGTAGAGAATTTTCCCTTTTCTATATATTTTTTTAATAATCGCCCAATACAGAAGAAATGGTTAAATATAGTGATTGGTTTGTTCCAGCAAATACTTTATCGGAAGTTTGAACACATAAATATTTGTTATCCGAAAAACTTAACACGAATTATTCGATTTTTTACAGAATAAAACAAAGCTAATTTTTGATTACTTTCTTTCGGGGTGTTGGATAAATGAATTTTTCATTTTCGATCAAGTCAGTCAAGATAGGTACACATTACATTAAGGTTATCATAAAATCTATTAAATAAGTGGGTATGTGTTATTCCCCTTATCCACATTTTTTCTCTTATAAAAAATATCGAGTATAATGAGTGGAATGTCTCCAATCCTCTAATAGAAAGTAAGTAGTATTTCTAATAAATAACTGATACAGTAGGTACCTATATTGTATTTTAGAAAAAATTCACTAGAATCTCGATCGAGATCTTATAGATTCAATACTAAGAAACTATACCAGTAGTTATCTACTATACTGCTATCAGTGCTATCTTAATTGTTTACGAGTAATGGTGAAGTTTACATACAAGATTTAATTGGATCATCATTATGACGTGGTACTACTCAGAAGGCTAAATACCCCTACCTGCAAACAATGTCGGTAAAATAATTTCCAAATAAAATCTTGTATATAATTTTTCATTTAATTCGCGAGCTGGCGCCACCAGCAGTAAATTTCACCATTACTCGCAAACAGTTAAGTACATACTCTACATTCATTTTCTATTGAAGTGACAGAACGTCAAAATTCGAACTTTAGGTTGGTATGAGGAAATTTTGCAAGGAATTTTACTAACAGGTGAGTTGGTAGAAGCGATTTCAATGCGATACGTCAGAAAACATGACAAATGTCAAAATTTTGCAATTGTTCTGAATTGGCCCAAAATGGCCTTTGTGTGCGGCAGTTTTGAGTAAAGTGCAAAGAAAAATATTCACGAAAAAGCCTCAGGTACGTTTATCTGTGACACTGCTGCTAACAATAAAAATAAACCATAGAGGATTTGGGTTGTGTAATGTTTTTGCTTTCCCGCTTTTCGATCAATTTGTCAAAAGTAACGACCCTTACAAATTAGGGTTGGAAAGTTAAAGAAAAATTTTAGTTCTGCTATAGTAAATGAACGGACTTTATACAAGATTTAATAATGTATCTGTAATTTTCGGATATTCCATGCTGAGGAGCCCATAATAAGGGCGAAACAGCTGTCTATATGGATTCTAAAGTGAGAGACACAAACACATTTTAATACAGTACTCGTTTGACGAGACAATTGATGCAGCGTGACGTGGTAGGGGTATTTAGCCCTCTGAGTAGTTGTTTTTTACCACGTCATAATGATGATCGCCTTGCGATCTCCTACAAACAATGTCGGTAAAATAATTTTGAACTAAAATATTGTATATAATTCTTCATTTAATCTTAATTGTTTATTTAATAAATCTATGATTTACCTGCCCAAAATTATACATTTTTCGTTAACTGCGGCATTAAATAGATGAATTTCAACATCAGCCTTATCATCAGAAAGAAGGAGAAAGTATACAGGGTGATTCACGTAGACCGTTCGTTAGAAGTTTTTCCACTTCCCAGTGGAATAGAAATTTTAAATTTGGTACTCGGCCATTATCGGCGATTCTGAATTCACCTAAAATATTGGCAAGATTCCGTCACTTCCGGTTTCGCCGGAAATGATACCAACTTTGTTATTTTAAATGGAACCCTATAATTTTGATTACATATTTAAGATCGTGTTTTCAGACTGAGTATTTCTTATCTGAGTTATCTTCATCTACCTGTCACAGTTTTTGACTTATGTCAATTTTTTCGTTCAAAATGTCACATGCAACAGTTGCTTTAAAAAATCGAAGCTCCTAAACGCTTTGCAGTGATGAAACGAGGTTTTTTACAGTCGATAGCGAAGGCATCAGAGAATCTTTTGAGTGGTCAACAATCTACGAACATAGCTTCAAACGTTCACAATTACTATTCAAAGTTGACGATGACAAAATGTGGAAAAGTCGATTTTTTCAAATGAAACGTACTATTTTTGGCAACGGCAATCGATAGAGCGCTAAATTTTAGGGGCAGTTTCATCAACATGTCCTCTACTTATCAACTCTGAGTTATTGACGAAAAAAGATATTCTGAAAAAATTACGAGTTATCGGAAATTGAGTAGGCTTTGGAAAATTTGTCACGTCAAAAAGTGACATTTTCATTATTAGTATTAATAATTGTTGGCTTAATGTTGGCCTTACAACAACGGTGGACTACACGAATGAAGTTGTTTTTGATTTATTTGTGATTTATAGTCAAAATGACAGCAAAATAAGAACGATTGTTTAACAAAAAATACTCTCAAGACATAACTTCTTTCATTTTATAACTTACAAATACAAATCTTACAATAGAACTAACAATTATCAACATTAATCCTTTTGAAAGAAACAAACGTAACACAATTTAACAAAGCTTTTGTCATTCATTACATTAATACAGTTCGTCTTCATGCGAGCAAATTTACCCTGTCATCTGCGCTAAATCTGGATACTTTGCGTTAAATGGCTCGGCAAGTTCTGTCTACAATTCGGTCATTTTGGCCATAAGTCACAAATAAATCAAAAACAACTTCATTCGTGTAGCCCACAATTTATCGTTGTAAGACCAACATTAAGCCAACTATTATTAATACTAACAATGAAAATGACACTTTTTGACATGTAACAAATTTTCCAAAGCCTACTCAAGTTCCGATAACTAATAATTTTTTCAGAATATCTTTTTTCGTAATTAACTCAGAATTGATAAGTAGAGGGTATAGGATATGTTGATGAAACTGCCCCTAAAATTTAGCGATCTATCGATTGCCGTTGACATAAATAGTACGTTCCATTTGAAAAAATCGACTTTCCCATATTTTGTCATAGTCAACTTTGAATAGCAATTGTGAACGTTTGAAGCTAAGTTAGTAGACTGCTGACCACTCAAAAGATTCTCTGATGCCTTCGCTATCGATTGTAAAAAAACTCGTTTCATTATTGCCAAGCGTTTAGGAGCTGTGATTTTTTAAAGCAACTCTTGTATGTGACATTTTGAACGAAAAAATTGCCATAAGTCAAAAACTATGACAGGTAGATGAAGATAACCCAGAGAAGAAATACTCAGTTTGAAGAGACGATCTTAAATATATAATGAAAATTATAGGGTTCCATTTAAAATAACAAGGTTGGTATCATTTCCGGCGAAACCGGAAGTGACGAAATCTTGCCAATACTTTAGGTGAATTCAGAATTGTCGATAATGGCCGAGTACCAAATTTCAAATTTCTATTCCACTGGGAAGTGGAAAAACTTCTAACGAACGGTCTACGTGAATCACCCTGTATAATTTAGCTACGTGTGTACACATCAAGTATAAACACCATATAATTTAGTTGATTTGGAAGAATAAAGTAGTAGAAAGAATAAAGTAGTCTATAAGTCCCTAGTGAGTTATGAAATTAATTGAAAATGCAATGTAGGACCATGTTGAATAAATCCTTGTGTTTTGATTCATTAGTTGATTATGGTATATTCATACAATATTTTAAGGTCCGTTATTTCATCAATAAATAAAAAAGGGCCCCTTATTGAGCCATAAAAATTAAAAGCTCAGAATATTATGCAGAAGAGGTGAAAAAAACGAGGGGAAAAGCTAAGTTTCTAAGCAGAATATCGTCAGTTTATCCCGGCGCCTCCACCATTTTTGCATTTATAACTTTCCGGCGATTCTCGAACTTACACTGAAATATTGATACATAATTATTTTTTATCTCTCTTTTTATGGTACACTAGAAAGTGTAGAAAGTGACAAAAGGTGCACTACCCACTCAGTACGTATTTACTCATTATCCTAGAAAATTTTCAATATTTTATCATTTCTATTTCTTGCAAACAAATTTTTGTGTGGCCGGCCGTGTTATTATGAATACATTTAAAGACTAGTTAAGTACATTGAATATATACTTTCAGACGGAAAAGAAAATGTTTGCGTTTGTCACAAAAGTGAATGGAATCGTCGATAAATAAACCAGTAAGGGGCAGTTAATTGATGAAATATTGATCATAAAGTGATCGAAGAAAGGAGAATAAAAAGCTCCTGTTTTCAACCTTATTAAATTTGTAAACGGACAATTTCATAAAAGTCGAATTTACGACGGCCACTAATTAGAAATCCGAACGGAATAAGTAAACAAGACGAGTCCATATTCAAGAAATCCATCCTCATTTCCCGGAGAATAAGAGCCATTTTTTCCATATCGTGATCTTCACGGTCTTGGAAAATTCACACGTCGTCTGGCAATCAAGCTGGCGAATCTTTCTGCTCATTTGTTCGTTATTATAACGGCTCCACCCCGTATTTATCCGACAAATGAGATGCATTTTTTATTGGGAATTTTTTCACGCACGCGATTCTCTCCACGCCCACTTCCTCTAATCACACGAAAAAAATAATAATGAGGGGAGAGAGAAAAGTCGGCTACACCCTGTTCGTAACCACCTATACGAAAATTTCAACCCTCAAATATACGGAAAAACTACAAATTATGATGATACAAGGGTGAATTGACCTACATCCTGATGAGTCATAAAGGGGTGAATAAAAAACCATTCCGCACCCCAAGTGCGGGGAACAAATTAAAAGTGATTGTGAATTTTTTTCAACCCTTTTAAAAAGTATGTTAGTGGTTAAACCCTCCTGATCGATGCGAGGGGGTGAAAAACTCGATTTTCTGTTGATTTATAAGCGAAATTAACTGTTTGACATCGCGGACAAACTTTCACAATATTATTCTACTCGAAGAATTTTTAATCTAATTGTCAGGTGGGGATTTTCTCACACTTTTAATGAAAACTGAAGAATAAATCCTTAAGGCGGCGATCATTATTGAAAAACCTGATGGGCGTAGAAAAATAATAATAATGACCGAGGAGAAAGTTCCTGCGATTAAACGGATTTGCAAGGCAAAGAAAGAATTTCAATTACCTTTAGTTCTTAATATCTATATATTGCATAATTTTGACATTACCATAAATAAACATGAAGGCGATTGTTATTAATGGGAACAATTGCAGAATAGGACAACTAAACACGGGTTTTGTATCGATTCGCTATTACAAAGGCACAGCGGGCGCTGCATGTAATTTTTTCAAAAAAAGATTTCTAACTTTGCCTTCCTTAAAGAAATTAGTCATAAAAACGCTCGTTTGCATGAATCGATTACATAATAGATATGTATAGGTACTATATACCTAAGTAATATCCAATCAATGTCTTTGGATATATTATTAAGAAGGCGGGATTTTCAACGAAGTGTCAATTTTACACTTTCTCAATTCACCTTGTCGGAAACGGAAATTAAGTGACATCTATTGCTGAGGTTAACAAAGAAGAAGTATAGGTCTGCGTGTAAAGCTAATGGCGCGAAAACATTTACAAGTTTATTAAATGGTTATCTATAGGGCTCGGTCGGCTGAAAGATGGCAACGTCGCATTTCTGCTAGCGAGACAAGCAAAGGAATTTTAAAAAGGGAAAATATGATAAATGAGAGACTATTGTTGATAAATATACAAGCAGAAGAAGAATCATAGATTTTTGCTTGGAAATTCTTCAAAGAAAGAGATACAAAAGATAAGAAGACAAGTAATAAGTAGAAATGAAAAAATCGATAATGGTATATTCAGGGTGGCGAATTTTTTATTGCCCACCATTTACTCGTAAACCATAAGAGATCGAGAGGAGGTTAAATTAGAGAAAAGTTGCACTTTTTCAAGGCCATGAAGAATCTGTAAAAAATGTCCCGATATATTGATCCGTTCCTGATTTACCTCGAAAAAACTGAAAATCGCGATTTTAAAGAAAAATTGATATTTTTCTAACGATTAATGGTATTCAAATGAAACTTTTAGCTTTTATATTAACCTCCCCAACTCCATCACAATTTTAAAAAAATGGGAGGTTACTACAATCACTAAAATTTTCGAATTTGAGATAGCACCAGATCTTCACGTTTTGGGGTCTCAGGAACCCAAAAAAGCGGTTTTCAAAATGTGTCTGTGTGTGTGTACGTACGTACGTACGTACGTACGTACGTTTGTAAACACGCCACAGCCAAAACTACTAGACCGATTTAGCTGAAATTTGGTGCGTAGGCATCTCATAACCCAACTTAGATCTGAAAAGCTTTTGGAGCCAATCGCGCAACTAGAAATGCCATTTTGGCACATCAACTTTTTAATTTTAAATGCAAACCCCCATTTTTCACGTCACGATAGGAAAGGCCTTCAAATTCTGCTTCTAAAAATGTATTCACTCTCAGTGCCCTTTTGACCAAAAATTTAAAAAAAATTGATTTTTATCGGACTTTAAAATCGCGGTACAGCCCAAGCCCCTGAACCGATTTAGCTGAAATTTTGCACATGGGGATTGTATTGCACGTCAAAGAGCTGAACAAATTTTGGATTCAATCGGCCCACGGAAAGTGCCGTTTTGGCACACCAATGTCCAACTTTAAATTATTCACTTATTTAACCACCCAAAACAAGTTTTTGAAAGATTTATTGTCACCATCAGAAAGGTCTTCAAATTCTGGTTTCAAAAAAAATGCAGCAGTGAAGCGGCTGGAACCTCCCCATCGCGTGGATCTTTGACTTGTGTTTCTAGCCGAATTAACACAGAAATTGTATAAGACTGGTTTCAACGACGGTTTTAGAACTTACTTATACCTACTTTTCTCTAATGAATGTTTCAATTTGTATGTTCTAAAAAAGTTCTAAAACCATTATGGAAACCAGTCATACATTTTCTTTGCTAATTCGACTAGAAACCCAAGGCAAAGATCCACGCGATGGGGAGGTTCCAGCCGCTTCACTGCTGCATTTTTTTGACAGCGGTCAATTCAGTTGACAGAAATTTGCTAGGCCTTCCAGATTTTGAGAAACAACAGTCAACTTTTCTTTCTCTTATGGCCGCCATCTTGAATTTTAATACCATTGGTTACATAAAAAAATAGATTTAAAAAAATTCAATATGAAGTTTTTTGAAAAAATATGTCAGTCAAACTACGCATTTAATTACCGTTGAATTCAACTGTTTTCACATGTCAAAGAAGATTTAAAAAGTCGGTGTATCGTTTTGCAATTGTTTTTGATCTAAGTTTGGGTTGATCTTAAAATTACCGATTCATACCAATTTTCAAATTTTTATGATTTGTCAAAAAAGTCCACGTTGCGTTGGTTACATTTTTAAAACACAATTTTTTTTGTGTAACCAATGGGAAAATGGGAATATTTGGAGATAAACATTAAAAAGATAGGTCGAGAACAACTTGAGTGGCAAATCGCTGAGGATATCAGGTGTACAATTTGGGGGGAAGTACGGGGATTTCAGACGGAAGTCCGAGGATTTCAAGAGGATGTCCGTGGATTTCAGAGGATGTCTGGTGTACAAAATACGGTTAGCGGTTTACCCCCCAGGACAACCCAACTTCAAACCTTGTACACCCATGTCATAGGTACGAATTAAGAAAAGTAAAGTAGGTAAGTAATTATTAATATTTGTAGTGGTGTTAATTTGATTAAATCTGAACATTGAAGGATTATTTTTATTTGCTCGAAATACAATTTATAAAAGTAAGATTATGTTCTACAATTCTGCATAAAAACTGTTAATTGCACAAATATCTAATTAATTGTAAAATGTTCAAAAACGATGTAAATAGTCAGCAACAAACCATTTAAACAAAGAATTCGCATTCTGCACTTGTAGGCATTCCTCAAAGCATGCAGCAAACAATAACTGAAATTTTGCTTTTGCTTGCCCCAATAGAAGGAATGCGACGTTGCCATTTTTCAAACGACCGACCCCAATGATAAAATAATATTAAGTAAGTTAGTGTTTTTTAAGATTATGACTTTGTTGGACTCCCGATAGATTGTGAATAAATGTACTTTTATTCAATTAGGAATAATTTAGGTACGATTTCTTACAGATATCAAATGAACGCTTTTGTTTTTTTGTACACATTTTATACGTTCTTATAAGATTCCATTTTCATATTTTTTGACAGTGCTCTCTTCCAGTGATTTATGCAAGCAGTAGTGGTGGTAGATATTGATTTAATCGGATTATAATTTTTACAAAAAAATTACGTGTAATAATCGGGGTGGAACAGACGGAAAAAAAGATCGATTCCACCGCGGCAAATCCTGAAAAAACCACCGCCCAGTGTAATAATTAAAAGTGACTAATTAAATTTTGCCATGAAACCTTCCAACGTCTAAGAAACTCTTTAAAAAAAAGTAAGCAGGCAACCCCTGCTACAAGTTCTCCAACGTCAAACAAACAAATTCCCCCATAAATCCTCCTTTGTACGCAAAACTTTTACGTTTTATTCGGATTTATTCCTCGTCCATATTTTATTTTTGAAATAAATTAAAGAAAACTATATTGCTATTGTCTTAATATAAAGTATGAGTTTGGAGCGCGATCGCGGCGAAGCGGAGCTGATTTAGTGCGTACCCGAGATGGCAATAATTACGGGGCTCATCTGAAATAATGAGACGGACTATTTACAAAGGGTTAAATCTGAATGGTTCGGAACATGCGATGTTTTTTAATGTCTGCCGTGCACGCATCTTTTTCTTAATCATTTCGGGGATTTTCTGTAATTAAGCACTTCGGAGGATTAAAATAACATTTAATCAATTTTTGAAATTAGCAAAATTCGATAAATTAAGAAATTATTTCAGGGCCATAAAAATGTCGACACGTCCCTTTATCTTAACTCCGATCTCATCTATAAATTCTTTAATAACGACGGTGTTTGTTCTGAGGGAGAATCGCCCTTAATTACCCTAAACCGAAGGGTACCACGGCCAACTTTTCGTGGAATAATTGCGGATTAGGACGAGATTTTTCGATTAAGCTCGCACCTGATACAAATTTCGGAGATTAAAAAATGTTCGCAGTTTCGGGATCGAAAATAGACTAAAAAAACGACCAAAGATTAATTAACCAAACTGTCAAAATCATAACGGAAATCATATAACATCTACATTTGTGTAAATTAAAGTAATTGTACTGAAAATAAGTGAATTTTTGGAAGGTTCGCGTCATTTCCTGGCAGGTCATTGTGCGTCCAAGGTATGGCGACGTGCTTTTTATTTTTTTTTTCAAATTCCATTGTTTTCAACTAGGCCGTAACCTTCTGTTATCTTTAGCACTTGAACTCTGGATGTTAACCTAGATTGCGGGCGCGAACCTTCCGATAATAAAAAAAAAATTAAACCAAACCACCCCCAAAAATAAAAATAAAAAAAACTGTGTATACATACATGGCTTACTTTCGACGTGTGCGTTCGAAGACTGGACTCTGTGGCGAAGCCCTTGCCGCATATTGTACAGTGGAAGGGTCGGTTCTTTGCCCTTTCCACTTGAGCATCGTGGTTTCGCAAGTGTTGCTGAAGATTCGATAGCTGGATGAAGGCCCGTCCGCAGTCTGGGAGGTGGCATTTGTACGGCCGCTCTCCTGAAAAGATAATGAAATTATTTCAGTTTTAGCTTCCTTGCGTTTGAAAAATCCACCAAAAATGTTATATTTAGGCACCTAATTTTTAGCAACTCCTATAGTACCTATAAGTAGGTATGATAAAGCTTCCATAAACTGTGACATCTTTGTTACGTGGGTAATAACTTTTTTCTGAATCACATGTTTTACAATTCACCCACGTTACAATTGTCACCGGTCTCCCCTACTAGTATACCGGGTGATTCAGTTTGGTAGTCGCACCCCTGTAACTTTTTTGTTTGAATAGAGAAATATATAAAACCATTCATATTTGTAAATCGCATGACAAACTATTAAATGGCGATATTAAATCGTCTCTATGATGACATATGTCAAAATGACGATATTCAAATTTTTTTTTCAAATGACAAACTGTACATTTCTTAGCGGGTTATTGTAGACATATTTGTTCTACATTCAACTATGTAAAAAAAGTTGCCACTTTCACTAGAAAATTTTCGAGAAAAAAAAATTTTTGATAAATCATTTTGGTAGTTTTGTTGTCAATAAGCGCAGTTAGCCCATTTTAGGTTTCTTTCGAATTTTCTTGTAGATTTAAGTGGTAAATGTGAAAATCCATAATTTCCATCACCACATCTGTCCTCTTTCACCAAGCGTTGCTTGTAACCCTTGTGGATTTTTTTCTTGTTTTCAACCCTAAAATTTCCCGAAATTGACATCCCCTCACTTTCAACGAACTTCAAGGTCGAACTTGCTTGTTAAATTTAAGTAATTATGAAAAGGTTCGAAATCCATTCTTTTAGATTGGCAAACGAATATGCGGAATGTGTTGAGGTTGGACCTTATAGTCTACTACCAATCAAAATCGATGAGTTTAAAATTGTATATTATAAGATGCTACACATAATTATGTGTTTCGGTCAATACGAGGCCTCGTGATTGTTTTAATTTTTTAACTGCTTTATTGTTAACATTTAATCATGTGAATTTTCGATATTCGTCTTTGACTAGACTTGCTTTCGACCCCCACCCTCCCGCCTGAAGATGGTCTTGTGAATTCGTATTGACCGAAACACATAATTATGCACTGAAAAAACAATTTATTTGTTGTAAACGAAATTTATTTGTCTGAAATAAACCCTGTATTTCGATATTGCCCAACAAATATTTTTTCATCTTGAATAAATAATTAGTTTGAGGCAATTTTTTATCGATAAATAAATGATTGCTTTGAGGCAAACGAACAATCGTATTACTGCTAATATTAATTTTCTCCTTAAAAAGAAATATATTTCAAACAAAACTATCCTATGCCTATTATTAACAAATCGAATTGCTGCTTAATTAACCTTCTTTTCTCATAAACAACAATAATTTTACCATAATTTTATGTTCTTCCATCCATTTTTATTTAAAAGAAAATGAACATATACTTTTAATATTAATCACACAAATACAGGATATTCCGGAACTGCACAGACTCCTGATATGGCCTCAATCCAGACGAATTTTCATCTGCCAAAATTGATGCGACTGATGGCATTTTCTGGAACAGGTGCAAACAAACATAACTACCTATACCTAAATAGTTATAAACATTAACTTTATCATATCACCATTATTACATAACGGAAATCTGCGGACATGGAATCCGTTTACCAATATAAATAAAGCAGGCTGTTTGTGTAATAATGGTAATTGTTTTTAAGTGTGTGAATTTATACTTAGGTACCCATACTAGGGAAATGACTACTTACCGGCATTACCAAAATTAATTTCATCATAGCACTGCAAGCCCATGTTGTTGTTTCGTCGCCCATATTTTTGGTGCCTTGTATTAGTAAACTGCCACGACCACGTGCTAACACGAATAGTTCTTTTCTAGCTGTGCAAGCTAGTGCCGCGTATACTCTGGACAACACAACCGCCATGCATGATGCAACTCGGCGTGTGGCGGCTAGACTGAGCTAGGACAAATTTATCATTTGTTACACATTAATAAATGATATTTCCGAGCAACAAACAGAATTGCAGCAGTTTTATGAAAAATAAATTAATTGTCTTTAAATAAATCTTGGTCAAACAAATGGTATAATAAAGACAAAAGTTTCAATTTTTTAAAGATAAATATGGTAGGTTTCCATCAAACCGACTATATTACTCGCAAATCAATTGCATTCAAATCAATCTATAATTTTAAGGCAAATAAACTGTTTTTTCAGTGTGTGTAGCATCTTATAATATACAATTTTAAACTCATCGATTTTGATTGGTAGTAGACTATAAGGTCCAACCTCAACACATTCCGCATATTTAAGTAATTATGTCAAGTTTTAGCTCGATAACTCAATCCGTTGTAACCCAATCGCAATTTCGGTTCGAATCTCGGCTTTACAGAGATTTCTGCGAATTAGCAAGATCTGGGGATCTAAGGGGATTTATGAGGATTTACAGGGTTCTATAGGGTTTTATGAGATTTCATGAATTGTTGATAAAAAAAGATTTGTGTGTTTAATACCCGAGGCTTGCCGTGCCGAGGCCAGTAAGTACCAAACGGACGGAACGGCATATTATTCCAAACTGATACATCCATTGAACTATACAACGCCAGATTATTCACCGCTAGATGGCAGTAAACTATTATATTCGCTTATAATGGATATCCACTTTGGGATAAAAGGGGTTCCCCAATGATTTAAATTCAGATAACCTCTCAGCCCTTTGGCGAGAGGAAAGGGAGGAGGTCCTCTGTGGAGGAGAGTTAGAAAGCTGCTATGTATACTTTCCTACGCAGAAAAGGGGTGAAAACGTTCACTTTCTATTAGGGTCGTAGGAAAAAAATTGTTATTATTCAATCATACTTCAGCACTTGTGCGGTAAGTGAATTACAGTGCGAAAAGTAAATTAATTTTCGCACTAGTAGGGAAAGTCCTAATTAATCAAAAGAAAGTTTTGTTATTTTTTTTGAAGCAACGATGACTAAACCTTTCATGCAGGTTATGAAAAAACACCAAATTGTTTTTAGTAATTTGCCAAATGTAATTGTTCAATTTTTCCAAATGGATTATGAAAAATTTGGATGTAACACGATAGAAAATGCATAATTTCCTTCCTTGAGCGCTTATAGAACTCGACTTCGCCTCGATCTGCAATAACGTGTTAGCATAAAACCACCCAAAGAAAAGCTCGAAAGTAGCACAAAAATCAAAAAATCTCAAAAATAGCACAACATTTTTTATAGTAAGTAATCCCTATTTGAGGCAAACGAATTCAATGCTGTAAAACTTTTAGATATTCGCTCACCCTTAGCGTTCTTTATACTCAAAATATGTATAAAAGGATCCAATGTTTTTTTTAAAATTCTTCCATTATCCACTCCTTCCAAAAAAAGTTCATTGAATAATCTAATATTCAAGTATTTAATGCAATTTTTGATGAATTTAAAAAAATATTTCATCGGTCTACAGTCTACAGAGAATACCATATAAACAGTTTTGTATGCGGAATCACTCTGATACATGTAATTTCATTGGCGGTTGCCTATAATAACATCGTATAACAACTAATTTGCAAAATAGAACTTAAAAGCACAAAAAAGGGCAAAGTTGAAGAAAGGCAAAAAATTTGACTTAATTATTACTTTCGTTATAATTCGGGCTGCCTAACCTAAAGGTTATTTCTGATTTGCTATTAAAACTACCAAATAGTATATAATAGCTAGAGATGTGTGTGTTAGGAAATGATACCATTTAAACAATTTGAGACCAATATGAAGCCATGTTTTAATTGCACGTCGAGACTTTACTGATACTCACATAAATAGTTACATCTCACTAATACTAGTAGAAGCGGTGAAGAATATAAAGCTAGTGGCGCGAAATTTTGTTAGTGAGATGTAACTAGGTAAGTATCAGTAGATTCTCGACGTTCCATTACAATTTCACGGCTCTCTTGATCTCGAGTTTTGTTGTTAAGATCGTATATTTTCTCACTTGTACATTAACAGTCGTTAAGTCAATCTGTTGCTGTTACTTAGGTACTAGTGCTAGTCCCATTTTAGAACGAAAGTACAACCATATTCATTCATTAAAAAATGGGTTGCTACTGAAGCGACTGGAAACTCCCCGCTTGGGTAAATAATGCAATCCTATATAATTCCTATATAAATTTCAGTTATAGGTATCAACGTGGTGGGCTTTTTGAAAGTCCCTGAAATGGTATCACTCACATAAAGAATTTTAAACTCCAGTATAGTTATTTTTAAAAATGGTCTGCTACGGAAGCGGCTGGAACCTCCCCACTTAGTAAATAATCCAATCAAAGATTTCCCAATTTATATAGTCATAAGGGCACAAGTGTATATTTGGTGGAAACAGAATTTGGAGACCTTCAATGTGCTTAAAAAATAGTGTTTGTCTTTCAAATTTTGTGAAAATCTGTTCGGTAGTCGGAATCTTGCTCACATGGGTATGTACAGTGTATACACTCAGGAGATAAAGTTTTTATAAGAATCTGTGAACATTGTTCGCGGTCGGGGGCCAAAACTTTATCTCCTGACTGTATGTCAGGACGCATTTTTTAAAAACCACTTTTTCGTGAGCCTATCAAAAACTGGAGTTAACCCATAGATTTCAGTAATCTGACATTTTTATGTTCTTTGTGGGGAGGTTAAAAATAATTGAGTTGAAGGTCTGTTTCTGAGCAAAAATCTATCATCAGGAATATACCGGTAAATTTTTTGTGTCTATTCAAGACTGACTGAGAGTAGGTAGTTATTTGCTTAGACGAAGCAAAATTTGCGTCTCTACTTTGACAAAAAACGATTCTCTTTATTTTACGTGATTAATGCATTGTCGAGATACTGCGAAATTAAAACTCCCCTGATTCAAATAGCAACCGTGCGATAGAACAATAAAGAAAGTATCAGTTTCATGAAACATGGACGGTTCACCCTGTATAAGTCACGCTGGATGGACGTGTAAAAAATGCGAGCATATGGTGTGCAAGCACCAAAACAAGAATAATTACTTTTTATTCAAGTAACCACCCACTATTTAACCCTAAGTGTATTGTTTCAAGAATAAGTCAAGAACACCTGCCCTTAAGGTGGAAACAGGTGAGTAGTGAACGTATGATTAAAGATGGACCACATGTCGTTTTTCGGGGATCACTGATTTAAACGGCTATAATTTTCATAGTCGTTGAGATTTCTCACCGGTCAGGTGGCGCAATTTACACCATCCCACCCCTGAATTATGCAAAAATTGGTGTTATTAGGGACCGGATCCACGTCATTATCCGCGTACGGGCCGTCCGTTGACGGATAACGGAATTCTTCCACAATCAAAGTCCGGGGGTGATTTAAGAATGTAGTTTTTGTACCCCTTCCGACATTGAAATAGCTTGAAGGAAACGAATAAATTCCGATTCGGATCGAAAAGCGTGTGTTGTATGTAAATTACCGTCATGTTTCAACGGCTATAGGTTTACATGAAATAAATTTCAATGTCCGAAAGGATTGTAATAAAAAAATCGAACCCTAACTTCCCCCCTTCAACAGATGCGAGACGGCGGACCAGAAAAAATGAACAAAAAGTGAAAGTTCGTAATTGCCATATGCGGGTGATAGCATCAATTGTCTCGATAAAGCTATTTAAAATTTAACAGATAACGTATAATCAAGTCGCCGTTAACCTGAGGAAGTGTTTTACGAAGGAGCGAATTTATAAATGTTTCAATGGTCTGGGACCTGGGTTGTCCGTGGGTCGATGCAAAAAAAATTACAGAAGCTAGCCTTGGTTTACTCAGAAAAAAACCGTCAATGTTGCAAAATGTCCTGGAAAATATAATTTGCACACTCGCTTTTTGAAAAAAATATAACGAAAAGGACCCTAAGTTGATTCTTAGGGACCACCTGTGATTAAGTTTTACATTTGCAAAACTGTTCCTGAGGCCGTAATACGTTAACAAAATTTTGACTTTTCTAATTCTATTTCATCAATTTCCATTTCTATGTCTATCACATCTCGATATGCTCGCAAATTTAGCATCAAAAGTAAAAAAAATGTGTTTCAATTTCAAAAATGCATTCAAACTTGTCAAAACATGGAAAATTAGAGATAAAACACTAATGACTGGTGATTTGAAATTTATAGGAAGTAAGATTATTTACGAAATAGGGAGGTTCCAGTTTCAGTCGCTTCCGAAGCTGCCCATTTTCCAATCATGGTCGTTCTAAATTCTGTAATATAAATTTCTCAAATGGGACTAGTAAGTAACAAACAGACTTGACGACGTTTCGGAGCTTTATTAGCTCCCTCATCAGAGCCCGGACAATAGTAAAATAATATTCTGTCAACGTTTCGTAATTTAATGTTAGATGCACTATTTCCTAGGCAACAAGATACTATCAATGAAAAATTGTTACTTGTGCATTTAACATTAAGTTACTTTATGAAGCAATTCAGACCTAAAATCTGATTGGTCCTCTCAAATCTGTTATAACTCGAGAACTATTGGACTCTGGAATTTTTCAAAAACACGAATCGACTCAAAATTTAATCCTGAATACTCTATTAAAATCTGGTGCGAGCGTTCTGAGACACCCTGTACATATGCTTCGGGTTTGCCAGAGTCCACGCTCGTACTGCAAACTTGTATTTTCGGTGCTTAATACATAAATAGCTATTATCCAACACCCCTAAATAAATAAACCATTACTATAGTGATTTTGAACAAAAAAAATTGGTCACGAGGGGTGAACAACATAGGATTTGTGGTGTAAAAGCTGAAAGATTTCCAGGTTCAGTCGCTTCCGAATCTGTCCATTTTTAATCATGGTCGTTCTAAATTCTGTAATATCAATTTCTTAAATGGAACTAGTAAAGTAACACCGCAATTTTTCAACGAATTGGATTAGGTTGGTGAAATTGAAAACATAACTTCCTTTAGGGCATGTAGGGGTGGTTAAATAGAGGGTTGAAGTTTAGGGGTTGAAACGTCCATGAAACCCTGCAATTTGACAAAGAGAAGCCCATATCTTTTTCAATTTCGGAAGCCCGGCGATCACTTTGTCAACATTTTTAGAAAAAAATTGGATATACATTTTCGATGGCAGTTCAATACATCCGCTTGACATTCCTGCTGACAATTTTTGCCTTAAGCCTACCTTAAGCTACCTATGCTTAGGTATATTCTTAAAGAATTGAAAAAGAAAAATGCAATTTTTCAGAATATCGTGCGAAAAAATAATGTACTTCATTACCAAAAACTTCGTTATTGACGCACTTGATGTAATTTGTTTCAAGTGAATTCTCCAACCCTAAGCAGCAATGGAATTTCACGTATCTGCAAAATATACAAAAACCGTTTGAAATACTAATTGCACCAGAAAACGCATTGTAAAATTCGTTGTTGAGATCACTCTTGCAGAGAATTTAATGCTCTATTAAAACCTTGTCGGCCTACCTTGCTTACTTTTCGAAATATTAGCGAAGAAGCAGAAAAAAAACGAGTTATTTGATCTTAAAATTGCCAATAAGTTCTCAGGCCCAGATATTATAGCCTATTTATCAAATTTAGCATAATCCAGTTTCCAATGAAGGATATTATTTTGCATATATTTGCAGTCAACGTTATCAATTTATGGCTTATGGATGCGGAAAAAGTAGGATGCGCTAATGATAAACAGCAATTCATCTCAAAGCGCATCCGTCGGTGGTGAGAACAAAATTTTTTTCTAATACTCGAACAAAGTTCCAAAGATAGCGGGGTCGTTGAATCGTCTTGAAGGGTTGAAAAGTAGTCACCCCTTGCTCGAGCGGAATTGTTTCGAAAAGTGGGGCACGGCTGGATTTTTTGTGTGTCTGTTGGCCCGCGTCCGAATTCTTTATTTACCTTTGTATGTTTTTTTGTTGACATGCATATGGTCAAGTAAAGGCAACCCTTAAGCTACCATCTGCTCACGTTACACGCGGGGTCATCGCCTAAAAAAATAAAGAAACCGAAATTAAAAGGCCCCGTCCGCATATCGAATGCGATAATGAGTTTTTATTGTGGCATCATTCATGTTATTAACTAGACATATGTAAAGCAAGTTTTACATTTTCAGCTTGGGCTCACACACTTTGTTCGGAAAAAAGTCGCATCATTTCCGAGTCTTTGTTTTGATTTAGTGGAAGCGATTTGGAGCCCTCCTCTCCAATAACTCTTTTATTAAAAATGTGTCGCCGAAAGAATATCAGAAAGGAAGAATTAAAAAGTTTCGTTTTATTATTTCCATTAAATTGGTCGTGAAATTCTTACGGATTTTTAATCTGGAATCGCTCTCTCTTATTAAAAGATAAATCTAGAAGGGAATTTAAAAGTGAATATCGATTAAGGCAAAGGCGGATAATTCCGAATTATAAGGATCCATCATAATTGTAGCTTTGATAATGAGCACGAGTACGTAGTTCCTGAAGTGAGGCTCATTTTTTTGTAATGCAAATTGTTCATTGCCTTCAAATTCTATCCAGACACGTACGATACAAAAAACATTAAAAGTATAAGTTTTCAAATAAATTAATAATATCTACTGTTCTGTAAGCACACAAGTAAGGAAATAATGTATTTTCTGCGTTTGAAGAAAAAATAGCATAATGTTATTCTGAGTAAAAGTGATGCCTTGTGTGGCTCAGCTGAACAGTTCGACAAAATGCGCTTTCCTTTTGCACAATTATCTGAGGTGACACTTACCTAATCTCAGCAATTTGAGTGGGCATTTGCTCTTTTCCAGACTGTACCTCGTTATATGGCATAACTTGCTTAGTTTTCGAGATATTTGCGAAAAAGAGGAAAAAGCGAGTTCTTCTTTCTTAAGATTGACATAATAACCTGTTAGGACTTTGACTGATGGCCTATTCTAAAAATGTACGCTAAAACTATCAGTTGGACCTCCAAGTTAATAATATTTCTACTGTAAAATGTCGATAAAAACTAAATATTAAAAATTGACAACCACTTATCAGTCACTAAAGAAAATTCTTGAAATGATGTAAGTCCCGCGTTCCAGGTCTTAATTTTCAGTTCAGGCAAATGGCTCATAAGTTTCTATTAATTTATTAGACCTGCGACAGTAAGCTCCAACTATTTACCAAAAAATAACTTGATTGATTAATTATTCTCGAGGCAAGCAAAATAATTAATTTTTATATCCATTATTCGAGGGACTTTGATCACCATACAAAGAATAACAATCACTAAATCAGTAAATTAGCCACGCCGAATAACAATGAAGTAGTGAAAAATGCAACAAAATGACGCCAAGCATAATTAAAGGGTTTCCTTGCCAACTCTTGCACCCTTGAAAAATAGTAAATATAAAATCCAGCAGTATTATCCTCGTAATTATTCACAAGCCATTTACGCGAACCACAACGAAAATAAATTCATACAATTCCATTACATTGAGTTTTCGTTTGTATATTTTCTTGCTGAAAACCCGCGGAAGAATTTTTTTCGCCGGAGCCAAAACAGCGAAATTTTAGAGAATTTAATAATGAAATCGGATCGAGTCCGCCGCATTTCGATAAACGTTGCGATCAATTCCGCATTTTTCTCCAATTTTGCCATTATTCAAAATGGCGGCCTACGTGTATGCTATGATTGCAAATGTGTGTGCAGAGGGTTCGACCATGCATGTGGTGAAGAGGGGGTGGAAAATGCAATGCGGGGGGGTGAAACGACATGTGATATATCTATGGGGCGGTGCTTTGCTTATGTACTAACGGAACACAGTATTGTGCGGGTTTCGATGCCTCTCATGGATGCGATTGTTCGGTCATCACGTATTTCAGTCGCGTTTTGTTCAAAATTGCAAATATAAAAACTTCACGAATACCTGAAAAACTTTAAAACTTTGCTTGAAATTAAATTTGAGCGGGTGAAAAGTTTGGGAAAAATCTTTGGGGATAACATTTATGTTTAGGTGAATGCGCTGAAAAGCCACTGAAGAGAAATATTTATAGAGCTCGCAGACAAATGCATCAGCGATTTTTTCAGGAGGAAATTCAATTCTTGCAACAATGAAAATAAGGCGAATATTAAAATATTTACGATAGTTAATTGCTCAGACGTCTCCGAATTTGCTGAAAAATGGGCTGAAATTCTGAAAACTAAAGTTTGAAAGGTCATATGATACCATTGTTTGTTAGTTTATAACTTTAATCTACAAACTTTCTTTTATTGACAGGAAGAAATAGGAAAATCCACTTGCTCATCATACTAAATACTCCCTAATAGTTATTTACGTAAAGAGTATGGAAAGACACTTTACATGTGAGTTACGTATTAAATTTTTTAGGTGCTCGCAACATATTTTCTGTGTGAAATTAAATATTTTAATTCAAATTATTTACACTGAAAAATGTGAGGAGCCTAGTAAAAATTAACACGATAACAAAATCCATAATATTCCGGTGAAATTTCACTTTCTAGAATATTTCGGTGAAATTTCACTTTCCCGGACTAGTCCGGGAAAGTTGATTTTCCGGTCCCAAAATTGACCGGGAAAATTAATTTTTCACTTTCCCGGACTAGTCCGGGAAAAGCCACTTTCCGGTCCTAAAATTGATCGGAAAGGTGAACTTTCCGGTCGAGCTCCTAAAAAATAATTTAATGCCTCGTCGCTGATGTGAGCTAGTTATTATTTATTATAAAACGCTGAAAATAACGCGAATATTAAAATATTTTTCGCCGGCAGTCATTAAAGGTGCATTTTTACTGCCTCTTTTGCGGCAGTAAAATGCGACTTTTACTGCCTAGGCGATAAAATCGGCCATAAAAATGCACTTTTTAATGACAGTCGGCGAAAAAATTATGTGTTCATCACGGCAAAAAGCAGAATTACTTCAGCCGCGGCAGTAAATCTGCAATTTTTTTGCCTTGTTCAACAAATAACAATTATGAAAGTAGCTCAGACGTCTCCAAATTTGCTGAAAAATGGGCTGAAATTCTGAAAAGGCAACTTTTCCTGAAAAATTAAACCATTGTTTGTTATTTTATAGCTTTAATCTACAAACTTTCTTTTATTGACAGGAAGAAATAGGAAAACCAATTTGCTCACTAAATACTCCTTAAAATAATTTAATGCGTCGTCGCTGTGAGTTAGTTATTTATCATAAAGAGTGATCGTAAGCTTTTCCGATCTAGTAGCCCTTGACGTGACTGTGGAAACTGTATATTACTCTTATTCGAACAATTTTTTGATACAGTGAATATAAAATAATCGCCTGTTTCCATACATTTGACTAACCCTGTAAAAAATATTTATGATAGAGGCGTAATTACCTTATACATATATGTTGCTCTGATGCCTCTTTTGCGGCTTTTCGGGGAAATAGGTTAAAATTCTGAAAACGCGATTTTTTTTAAGAACTAGGAAGTTGTTTATTATTTTACAGTTTTAGTCTCCAAACTTCCTTTCATGAGTCATGACAAGAAATAGAAACCGATTTGCTCATTACGAATTCCATAAAATAATTTAACGCGTGGTCGGTGAGCTATAAAAAACTACAAAGTGTACCTATATTATATACAGGGTCGTTTTAAATAATTACAACATCGTAGCTCGTATGCCCTTGATAAGTAGTTCATTTTTTCCTAATTGTTGCAACAACCCCCGGATAAGTGGATATAATTTCAGCAGGGATAATAGAATAAAATTGTATTTTATATATTTTATACCTATCTAACCTACTCAATTTAGCAGCGACTATAACGGAATTCTGAAAATATACCTAAAACCCGCGCGTCAAAACGTTAAACAACTCGTCATAATTTGAGCAAAAGCAAACATATGAATATTTTTCGGTGTTTTCAGGTCGAGTCTACTATTTGCATTTTTCCTTCGGAATAATACGCGGTTGTTTTGTTATAAATGATTGTAATACCGTAAATGCTTTGAGAGTTTGCTTTTGACATTTCTAATGACTACAGACAACTCTACAGGGTGGAACGAATCAAGATATCGGGGAATTCTCTCCAGAGCCTTAATCACCGCAAGAAAAAGCGCAATATTTTCTCTAATTTAATCGACTAGGAGATCCCATTGGTGAGCAATGAAAAAGGAACCACCCTATATAACATCGTATACGGTCGCTATAATCATTTGTAACAACTGGGATGATATACCTACCTAACCCTATACTTAATTTAACACTCGGAAGCTTGAAATACCTAAAGCTCGCTTCAAAATGTTAAAAATAAAAACAAGTAGAAGATTTTTCAGCATTTTCAGGTGCTATGAAAAACTTTCAGTTTTGATGCATCAGTCTGCTATTTGCATAGAATATTTTTCCCCCGCTGAAAAAACTTCATGTGGGTATAGCAATAAAACTTTTTCAGTGAATCAGTGCATCCTGAAAAAGTTGTTGAAACCGCTGCACCAGTCTCTTTAATAAATCGTACTTTCCCACAATTTCCCGAGTTAAATTGTTACATATGAAGTTATATCGTTAAAATTGTTTCCTGAAACTCTGAAAATGCCTGAAAAGTGTCCACCAGCCATTTATCCTCTTTAAAAATACAAAGTGTTTCGCAACACAAATTACAAAATTACAGGATCGAGAGAGATGTGTTTTTCGTGCATGCAACAACCAACCCCTGATTCCTGATTCCTGATTCCTGATCTGAAAATGTGCGTGTGCATGAAAATCGCAGGATATGTGTATGTTGCAGTTTCAGCTCGATATGTGCAATACTGCCACCCAATTCGTTATTCCGCCACCCCGACTCGATTATCCAATCAAAAAGCGAACTGGTCCGATGGTACAGAGTGGGTAAGTGTGAAAATCGCTTGCTTCTCCACGGCCACCATTAGCTCTAATTCTAATTGAACTTTGACAGAAATATGGACTCAACAAATCGTGATTTATTCAAAAATTGTTGTTTGATTTTTGGTTTTTAGCAACGGAAGCGCCAGTTCATGCAATTTTCCAACTAATCTTCGAGTATTACACAATTTTCACACTTACTTGATCTCAGAGGTGCTGTCGAACTGGCGCCTTCCTTTTTGCGGGCTTTCGGAAAGAAATTCACACATTTTAACAACAATTACAATCTTCGGCGTTTTATTAAAATTCTAAAAATATCCCGACATTGTGGTCAAACTTTCAAGTTTTCTTAACGGATTTATTTCTGGATGTGTCGAAAAAGTGGTTTTATTGGGCTTTAAATTACCCCTGCTTGTCGTTTGTTGTTCTGGAGGCGCATATTATCAAGGATAACGTCGTTTTAATTTATTATTTTTAGGTTTCAGTGCCATGAGCCAGTCGATTTTCGAGTTTCAAGACTTTAAGTTACCTTTGTGGAGAAGTAGTATTTTAATTTTTGCATAAATTTGTATCTCTTCTGAAACCAGTTCAATTTTCTAACCACTGCCTTTTTAAGGGAGACGCTTTTTCCACTTCACTCGAAACTCTGTCGAGTCATAGAAACACAACAGGAGGTCATCACACATTAATCATCTCCGCTTCCGTCTTTCTTAACCGATTACAACCAAACTAGGCAAGGCTAAAAACTTCATCCTTTGTCACGTTTAATTTTCGTGCCAATATCTTCACTTTTATTGCAATAATAACCTTCGATTTATTTGCGTCTAACCCCGATCGAGATTAGCATTTTCCGCAGGGGCAGAACACTCCGAAATTATTAAAAATCCCCTTTTAGTGCCGTAGCAGAATGCGAGGCATTCTTGTTTTAGCTTATTCGCTCGCTCGCTCGCTCGCAAGCTCCTCAATAACTCGAGTACTAGTGCAGGTTTCTTGCTGAAACTTGACATGCACGTTCGACCATCAAGTCTATTGAAGGTGAAGGGGTGCTAATTTCGGGGGATGAAATTTAGGGAATGAAACCCACAAAAAATATGATAACTCTGCAAGGGTTGCAATAGCTGTTGGAAACTCAAAGTACATACATATATCAATGGGGTGGAAATTAGGGGTTGCAACTCGAAATTCCGTTTAATAAGTATTGGTCGAAATTGGCGTCATTAGATAGCTTTCATTATTCAAAAAAGGTTTCATTCATGCGAGGACTTAAAAACTGCTCAACGTACCAGGGCTGGATTTGGTATAGTAATTTACAACGCCACTCCCAATGAACATTAGTGGCGACTCGAAGTCACAGGTTGTTTTATAGACTGTTTATAGTGGTTCCCGGGATATATAATCTAGTAACGTCAGTTTATAAAATTACTAATTTGTATCAGAAGTCTATAACAGTTTTAAAAGATCACTAAAAGTAACAATTACCTCTGGATTTATAACTTGGTTGCCGAAACATCATTGCCACCGTCTTATAAAACCTCAAGTTTCCGCAGCTAAATGGTATATAAGAAAAATTTATAAAGGTTACCGTTCCTTTTTTATATAACCGAAAGTAACCTGTTTTTATAACTGTCTTGATAGTTACTCTAATAAATTGCGAAAACTGGAAGTTATGGATGACACCACTATATAACACGGTGACAAATAGTCACCATCAAGTATTACATTTTAGGTATGTATAAGTTTGCAATACAACCCTTATATAACATTTAGTTCCTTTAGCAAACAATATCCACCATTTTATTTTATTTTCCTTCATGTCATATGTACATCATACAGTAGAGTTTCCAACGTACAAAATGAGTGCAGTGAAGAAAAGTTGGAAAAAAGTTAAAAGTTCAATTTTCACCTTACATAAATTTGAGGTTATGATATGAGTAAACGTCGGTTGACTGATCAAGAACAGAAGTTTTATAAGATCACTAAAGGACTACAATCAGTAACGGAACATAACTTAAGGATTCCCCGATTCTCCCATCACTTCGAAGCCCCGATGGTACCATTAGTAATTTTATACCCCCAGAAGATATATAAGGACACCATTTTTTGCCTTTTATGGATACGTACCCTTACTTTAAGTTACATATATTACATTTCCATTTGTTTTATAACCGTACTCAAAGTAATCGTTGGTATATTAAAATTGTCTAAAGTTTATAATGGTCCTGATGGTTTTATCGAGCGGCTGCCATGTTTCATTTGGCTCCAGGTTGATTCAGAAATATATTAGGGGAGATCGGGGCATCATGGCCAAAAGCTAATAGCAAATAAAACTCTCTAGATTTCTAATAACACATTTTTAGTCAACATATCAACAAATTTTTAATCCAATTTTCCAAAGATTTCCGCGAACTTTAATTTTTAATTACCGGTACCTACCTAATTAAAATACAGTACTTCTATTTTTGTCTCATGAAAACGGTTCATTTACATTTTCAAACTGTTTTGAAAAATGAATAGCATTTTTCAAGAGCTTTAATTTTATTTTTGATATTTTTTACACCCGGCTTATTTTTACATTTCTGGAATCTAGGTGCCCTGAATATCGTAGTGTCATTTTATTGAGTTTTTTCTTTTTTTTGGGAAACTTGTTTGTTGGTGGACAAAAATGCCAAGTTGGTGGTTTCATTGTAATTTGTAAGAAGAAAAAATTAGGTATCTGTTTTCATGGACTAGATGTAAGCGGCATAGTGCCGTTTTAAAAAAATAAGTATCAAAAAACGTTTTTCAATATTTTGAAGCACCCCAAATATATGGTTTAAATAAGCCCGGCCCAAACCCAATTTTTTAAATTTTATAACAAAACTGACTCCCATAAAAGACAAAAAATGCCTGTCACAGCACTCTAAGTCCACTCCCAAATTTCTCCAAAGACAAGAAAGAACTCACCAAAATGGTACTACAATACTTAGAATGACCCTCAGATTCCAAAAATGTAAAAATATACCGGGTGTTCCATTTACAAATTGAAAATTATAGCAATTTCCGTCGAAACCGGTAGTGATAGAAAGTTGAAATGTATGTTAAAAAATGGTTTCCGGTGGGAATATTTACTGATGAGGAATTTTTCATATTTCTATCTTAGATAATAGAAAAGTTATTGGAGCGTATATGGTCTCGTTGTCACCCGGTATGTTATATTCTATATGTACTAATAAAATATAATCATGGTTTCAAAAAATGACAGCGATAGAATTAATTGTTTAGACGAGGCATGATGTAGAATAAACACCGACGAGTTGGCGGGGCGTGCTGCACGACCCTTTTTTTAACATCAGAATTAAACAATATAATTAATATAATATTAACCGTATAAGTAGAGGACGCATATTCACGAAAGTAGATTATTTAACATTGAATAAACCCATGAATAAACCATCATCATAAAATATTTAGATAGGTAGGTACTTACATGATCTAACATAACTTATTTACATATCAGCCTATGCTTCTTAATTATTTCACATGTTATAATAATAGCTAATTATATACATATTAGTCATATTTTCTTTCTAACTTCACATAATTAATATTAATAACTACAAAAATAACGCGGTGATCACTATAGCCCACGCTCCCCTACCTAATTATTTTCAACAGTAGTAAGGCCTGAAATTCTCTCAATTTCAATGGCGCATGAAATTTCAGAAGGCAGATCAGCAAATTACACGGTAACATAGAATGCGCCATAATTTTTTACCGCTAGATTCTCGTTTATTTCGTTTTTAATGCGTGAAAAAATGGTGAAAAGTAATAACTTGTAGTGTCAAGTGTCGCTCATAGATCTGGTTGCTAAAACGAACAAACACCATTAATCTTCCGTAAATCAGACAGAGAAACTAGACAATAAAATAATTATGGGTGATGGGGTGATCACAAGAGAAAGAGAGAAAACCAGAAAGCAAAGGCAACAGAAACGTTTCAGTTACCGGTATAAATTATGTTTTATAACGGTGACCAAGATATTGCGGGAACCCACTCTGGTAACCAATAACTTGAGCAGACTGGATATATAGCAGTTATATAAGGGTTGCGGACCATTCATTATAAATCTGTTTGTTTTATATGGTGACTAGTTTGTTGTCACCGTGACCCTTATATGATTCGCCACTTAAGCTCTTTAAGAGGTATATTGTGGTAGCAGAAATGTTTTGATCACCACTATCATGTGACCTTCAGTTTTATTAGCAGGTGATCGCAAAGTCGTGAGCACTTTTATAAACCAAAAAATGTTCATTGGGCTGTAGGTGGATGGGCAAATTTTCATTATGATCTGATGAGGGGGATGAAATTTAAGAGTTGAAACTGAATTTTTTTTCATGTTAAGTGGTGGAATAAAATTATGGGGTTCGATAGATTTCGATCAACCATTGAAAAACAGTCTTATGAGTCTTCAACCTAAAACCAACCCCTACGTTACTAACAATCCCTAAGCCCTAGCAAGCGTAGCAAATACGTTTTTTTGGGCTTTCTTCTGATTTTTCGATAATTCAAAGTTATTTTCATTAATTTTTAACCCATCCACAATTTTTCAACCCCTTTCATGATATGTGAACCCTCAAAAAGATACTTAACTACAGTTTATTTTCACCCCTCTACTTTTCATCCCCCTTAACAATTTTTCAACCCCCCGAGCGTTAATTTTGTAAATTTCTAGCAGTTTTGCCTTTTTTCGGTAATAAATTTTACTCATATGGATTGTTCTTGCCTTTTTCACTTTTTCCACCACCTTCGCAATATTTCAACCTCCAAAAGCCAAATTTATTTATTTTATTATCGTTATTTTATTATCGTATTATTTATTAATTTATTATCGTGTTATTTTCTGTAATTCGGTTTAATTACGATTATCTTTCGTCCCCTTTGACTTTTCATTCTCCTTTATGATTTTTCAACCCCCTAAGTGCTAATTTGTCAAAATTTGCGTAATTTCGTTTTTCCTCGGTAATAAATTGAACCCATTTGGATGATGTTTACATTTTTCACTTTTCTCATCCCTCATCGCAATATTTCAACTCTTCAAACGTTATATTTACATAATTGGGTTATTTTGGTGTTATTTTCCCTAATTTTACTTAACCACGGTTAATCATCATACCCTTTGACTTTTCATCCGCCTTTACGATTTTTCAACCCCCTAAGTGCTAATTTTGCAAAATTCGCATAATTTTGTTTTTCGTCGGTAATAAAATTGAACTCATTTGGGATCCAGTTTACCTTTTACAATTTTTCAGTTTCGTTCGCAATAGGTATAACTACGCATTCCAACTCCCACAAAAGTTTTAATTGCATAATTTGGTTATTTTCGTGTTAAATTTCGTTATTCTACTTAAATCGCAGTTTATTTTCATTCCTCTGGATTTTTCATCCTCTTTTGCAAATTTTCAGCCAAATTTTGTTTTAATTCCGACAATTCTTTTCATTTACTCATTTGGTCTATATTGTCATTCTTTTTATTTTTCAACCCTCAAAATTTTTGTTTTCTCTGTTCATTTTCCACTTTTAATTCTGTAACACCAATTTTTTTACATTTCGCCCTTTTGACACATCTGTGCGTCTGCGGAGGCACTACTACTAGGTTCAGTAGACCAGCCGCCCGTACATACACGTTACAGGTATACACATCGCATTGATAAACGTCTTCCGGGGGCTTTTTAAAATTTCCCAGTCGTTTTCCAGCCATTAACCGGGCTCACCACCCCTTAATTTGATATATTGAACACGGGAATTAGGTGGAAATTTTTCCATCTTTTTCATTCATCATACTTTCGATAATGGAAGAGCTGCTCCTCGGAATATTAAACGCGGGTGGTAAAAAATCATATGCATTCAACACCCCTTCTATAATCGTGGAGAAAAAATCAACCCTTCCGCTACTCTTTCCCCCTTTGAAGAAGGGAAATCGTATCATTGCCCTATTTTTAAGTCCGCATAGAAAAATGCCTCGCTACGATCGATTTCTAATTAAGGCAAAAAATCGGATATTAAAAAAGGGGTGGTCCCCGTTCCTTCTTTGAGCTTTGATGTAATTACATGATAAAAACAATGAGATTAAAACTGACCCGTCATCGACCAAGTCAATTCTTCACCGTATTATGATTCTTAAAATATGGACACTCTACAATTGAGCGAGCAGGGTTCATACGAAAATATTTAATTTGTCCGGACATTTTTTTTGGATCGGGGAATATAAAGTAAGGGTCGTTCAGTATATGGGGTGGAATTTTTATATTCGTACTCCAAGATCAATATTGAAGGATATTTGATCATGTTCTCGAAGAATGGGGTCTAAATTGTCGGAACATGAATAGGGAACTTATTTACGATTATGCACTATTATTGGTGCTAATGAGAGGCGTCAGTTTCTTTCATTAGTAGCCATCAGCACTCTGACGACGCGACCTCATAAAAGTGGTTTCAGGACTAAGTATATAGAGGTAAAAAATTTCATTTAATTGTTGCATTAGTGCCTTTAAAAGATTCTCGAAATAACAGCATATTTTTTTTCTATATTATGACATGAACTACTTAGGGTAAAGTAGGGAGAGAGGGCGCCGCGCTGTAGTTAAATTTGAGAGGGATACTTCTGTGGACACAGTCATCACAGCACAGATGGATGTTAGGTCATACTATCAAAGCTAAAAAGGGTATTTTGTCGTTTATTTTATGTTTTACCGTGTCCCAAAATTTTTCATGCGTTTGATGGAAAGGGTAGTAGAAACAATATTGAGTCGATTATATATGCAAATATAGATGCAAAAAACAAGAAAACTCAAAACAATTAAAAACCGCACAAAAAAACCTCTAAAATAACTTAAAAGGCAAGAAAAGCTCAAAAATAGCAGAAAATTTTATATAGTAATCCTCACTTGTGATACCTTGTTTTAAAGCTAAAGAAGCTTTAGAAGGATCCAATTCTTTTTTAATCCTTCCATTCCTTCAAAGGTATATTGAATAATACAATTTCAGGTAAGTATTTACTGCAATTTTGAAATACTTAGATGAATTTAAATATTGTTGTGATCGGTCTGCAGAGAATATCATACAAACAGATTGGCCTAGGTAACCGCCAATGAGATGCAAAACAGTTCGAGAGAATCGAAAATTGGGCCTTAATGGTAGAACGGGCAGATGCTCTTATTGAGATATCAAATAGTTTGAGAAAAATCTTACTGAATTTCACCAAATAACGTTAAAAAATTGTAAACAGTACAAAAAAGACAAAAAGCGCAAAAAAATGAAGAAAGCACAGAAAAATTAAATAAGAACAAAACTCGAAAAAAACTTGGCTCAATTAATGCTTTCGAGTGACACCAAAATTTCATAAAAAATCTTGTAAAAAATTAGACGCGGCATTTTGCGACCGATAAAGAAACGCTCTTAGGTATTTTTGTGTCCAATAAAAACGCAAAATTTGACGAACTTCAGTTACAGCAAAATATATAAAATATAGCGAACAGTAGACTATTTTTTATTATTCTGATATTGGGTTATGGAAATAAAGCGTATTTTTCAAAAACCTCGTTAGTTCAATGAATAGTTCTTCAAATGCTATCCGTGGTCAAAAATAATAAATAAAAAAAATTGGGTAGTTACTGCATTCTTTGCGCTTACTGTCTATTGCGGTCGAGATTAAGACTCGTGTTACACGCTCATCCTATTCAAGAGCACAGTTTAGCCATTCGTGAACCTGAGACCTAAAAATTATCAGCATAACTTTGACCGCGTATAGTATACAGGGTGACTTTTTTAAAAGTTGCAATTTGATTTTTCTCTGGAACTGCAAAAGATATCAAAGGCGTTGTAAAACTTCACCATGCACGGATTTACGTGTCCCCCTCGAGATAAAAATCTTTTGATGTAGTTCCAGAAGAAAATCAAATTGCAAGTTGGAATCCATCGGAAAATTCAGAAAAATCGGTACAAGGAAAGTGCCTTTTTGGCACATTAACTTTAAAAATTTAAATGCAGACCCCCATTTTTCGCGTTACCATATGAATGCACTTCGAATTCTGCTTCCAAAAATGTATCAACACTTGCCCTTTAGCAAAAAAATCATCAAAGACACTGCAGCCGAAACTACTGAAGACATCGAGATGAAATTTTACGCACACGTTCAGTGAGCCAGCCTGTAGATGATGATGCGATTTTATGGCAAATCAGTTGATTAAATTATATCCAGATTTATACGTCTATATGGCGCCTCGCGTACGTTTACATAGCCTCCGATAAATCCGGCGAAAAAGTGCGCTTCTTTTGCGAACGCTGCCTAAACGTTTGGAGATAGAACAAAACTCTTATATAAAAGAATTGTGGGCAACAAATAGATCTACAAAAAAGTCCGCGACAGCATATAAGTATCTATGATAGGTAGCCTATAATAATTGTTTTTGTGTTTTATTTTTTTGTAAAAATCGGTTTGACTGTTTGTTGTGGGCTATTCTTCATAGATACCTATATGCCGTCGCGGATTTTTTGGTAGATCTTTTCGTAACCAACAATTCTTCTATTTATGATTTTGTAATATCTTCAACCGTTTACTCAGCGTTCACGTTTTAAGTTGTTAAAGAGGGGTTGAGTTTTATTCTGTTTTTATTTAAATTTAACATTGTGGTTAAAATCCAGCTAGTAAATTCGGGTAAATTCCATGCTACTTTAAACTTTAAAACACAAACGTGACAAAACACTGTTCTTGTGTAGTCAAGAGGTCTGACTGAGTGAGTCTGAGGCTCAAGGCCAAAAGAGAGGGCAAGACGCGAGGAAGTTTCGGACGAATACAGTCGTAGCAAAAACTGACTAAAAACTAAAGCGATGTAATTTCTTTGTAATAATGGTGATAAGGTCGAAAACCTTAGACGTAAATACAATTTTTTCGAAAAATGTTATTTTAATGGCGACAAGCTTCCTTGACCTTGTAGGTTGTTCTGTTGCGATAAATTGGCGTCTTCAATCGATAGAACCTACCTTTAGCGATAACCTCCGAGGCTGCAAATTTTTTAAGGTATAAAGCTTATTTAACTTTGTTCGATGAGAAAATTTAGAATCAGTGACAAAATTGGCTTCAACATAGAGTATGGGCCTAGAATAAATCATAGGCTATTTTGATACCCACGCCGCGAACTGAATTAACAATCGCCGGCATTTTTTAAAAGCAAAACCATAATGATAATAAATTATAATAAATTTTCTGTCGAAATAAAATCTTTAATTAATTAGTTGCGGAATATGCAAATCCCGACTGCAACTACCGGGTAGTGATTTCCCCAATAATCATAATTAACTTCGCCAATTAAATTTTGTGAATTTGACTTACCCGTGTGCAATCTCGTGTGCTGCTGGACGTGACTGAGCTGCTTAA
The DNA here is from genome assembly GCA_963924575.1 of Pycnomerus fuliginosus. NCBI lineage: Eukaryota > Metazoa > Arthropoda > Insecta > Coleoptera > Zopheridae > Pycnomerus > Pycnomerus fuliginosus. The sequence goes on along the minus strand of OZ004625.1, from coordinate 12,666,088 downwards.
ATCTTCTATCGCAATAGGAACATTTGTACGGTTTCTCCCCCGTGTGCACCCTAATGTGCTGAACTAACTGGTGGTTGCTGCTGAAAGACTTGAGACACTGCTGGCACTGGTGAGGTTTGACTTCCGATCGTCCCGTCAGCTCCCTCGCGTGCATTTGCATCGCCGATTTGTGCATGAAAATCTGCAAGAAACTCATCCGTTAACGATCCAAACGAGAAAATTCGCGCTGTGTAAAAGTGGTGTGAGTCCGGTCCTGTCAAGACGTCGGATTTAATTTCTTTGGAAGGAGTTTTTCGTTCGTTTTGCCCTCTCGTTTTTAATCACAGCTTTCGACGCTTACCTGCCGTTTTAATTCGTCATTATTAAAATAATGCTTCAGTTTTAATATTTCATTAAGGTGAAGACGGATTTTTTGCACCCCTTTTAATAACACCCTGTATATGGAGCGAGACGATCTCGGAGTGAACAGGAAGTGCAATAATTGGATTTTGTTAACGTAGGAACGCGCGTAGGAGTACTCAGTGTGATCGATATGCGTTTTCACTTCTTGCAATAATAATGCAAACCCCCATTTTTCGCTTCCAAAAATGTATCAACACTTACTTAGTGCCCTTTGGCAAAAAAATCATCAAAGACACGCTGCAGCCGAAACTACTGAAGACATCGACATGAAATTTTACGCACACGTTTAGTGAGCACCCTTTAGATGATAATGCAATTTTGGGGCAAATCGCATTATGTCTAGATTTATACGTCTATATGGCGTCTCGCCTACGTTTACGTGGGCCTCCGATAAATCCGGGGAAAAAGTGCGCTTCTTTTGCGAACGCTGCCTAAACGTTTGGAGACGGAACAAAATCTTACACAGAAGAATTGTTGGCAACAAATAAATCTACAAAGAATTCCGCGACAGCATATAAGTATCTATGATAGGTAGCCTACAATAATAGTTTTTGTGTTTTAATTTTTTGTAAAAATCACTTTGACTGTTTGTTGTGGGCTATTCTTCATAGATACCTATATGCTGTCGCGGACTTTTTGGTAGATCTTTTCGTAGCCAACAATTCTTCTATTTATGATTTTGTTGTATCTTCAACCGTTTACTCAGCGTTCACGTTTTAAATTATTAAAGCGGGGTTTTTTCGCGGACTTGCACGCAACGAATAACTGAAAAGTTTTAAATAGGGTCAGTGATTGACTTTTATTCTATTTTTATTTAAATTTAACATTGTGGTTAAAATCTAGCTAGTAAATTCGGGTAAAATCCATGCTGATTTTAACTTTAAAACATAAACATGACAAAACACTGTTCTCGTCTTGTGTAGTCAGGAGGTCTGAATGAGTGAGTCTGAGGCTCGAAGACAAAAGAGACGGCAAGACGTGAGGAAGTTTCGGACGTATACAGTCGTGGCAAAAAGTGACTAAAAACTAAAGCGATGTAATTTCTTCAATCGTTTACTCAGCCTTCACGTTTTAATTCGTCATTATTAAAATAATGCTTCAGTTTTAATATTTCATTAAGGTGGAGACGGGTTTTTGCACCCCTTTTAATAACACCCTGTATATGGAGCGAGACGATCTCGGAGTGGACAGGAAGTGCAATAATTGGATTTTGTTAACGTAGGAAAGCGCGTAGGAGTACTCAGTGTGATCGATATGCGTTTTCACTTATTGTAATAAAAAAAAATCGAGGCAGATGTTGATCAGCGACCGGGGGCAATTTGTTTCAATTGCACCTTTACACGGGCGCCACTGCATTCATTTTTCAAACACGACATAATTGTTATAAACAGCTAATAATAGCCTTGTGGAATATTATGGTAACGGCAATTAATATAAATTTTCTTTCAAGTAAATAGTGTAAATACAATAAAACTTTCCTCCTAGAAAAAGTTCATGAAATTCGCTACAAGATTCCTGTCCTGAAAATCGATTAATAACAGAAAAATCGAAAGGTATGCAAGAATTATTAATTGGACGACCTCAAAGTTGGCAATTTATTTAATTAAAACTGAATTATTATAACTAGAATTAATGAAATTTATGGTCTCTTACAAAACCATACCACGGATAAAGAAAACACCTGCGGGATTTTAAAAGGCCGTTTTTAGGAAAGTTTGATGTTAATAATCATTTAGTGGAAATAATAAAAGTGACTAATACGAAATGTCAATATAATGCTGACGCCCTATGGCAGGCAATTTAATCTATTGACTTGTTAATGTAATTGCGGTATGTAAATGCTGATGGAAGCTTGTTCGGTTATGATTATAAAAATAATCTATGGGAACTATTAGCGTTGTTAAGAATTTATCTGCTGGAGTGACTATCAAAATATATTAGCTTGACTTCTCAGCGGTATTATAGCAATAAGGCGACGGTTATAATGTACTCATTTCCAATAGGTCAATATAATCAGGCATTTATGATTTACCTACTTGTTTAGTTTTCAATATGTAATTAATCTCTTTACTTGTGACTGCCAAGGTACTGATAACATATTTTGACTAGTTTTATAAAGAGATGGACACAGATAAGATACCCATATGCACCTTATTTTGACTTGGGAGAAACTAATAGTTAGAATCAAATTGGAAAAAAATCTCCTTAAATTTTAGTCACTGACTATATCCGGACAATAAATAGGTTTTGCTGTATACAGGGTAAGGTTAATTTTTCGATGCTCATGCACCGTTGGCATCTCCTATTTCATGGCGATTAAGAATCTGAAGAAAATTCCCCGATATTTTGATTCGTTCCTGAGTTATCGCAAAAAATCTGAAAATTGCCAATTTAAAGAAAAATTCATATCTTCCTAACGATTGATGTTATTTAAATGAAACTTGGAACTTTTATATTGTTGACAGCTGTCAATTGAATGGCATTGACGGGCGCCATATCGAATGTTAACACCGCCGGATACACAGAAAAAGCTTCTCAAAAGTGTAACCCGATTCGACGTTCTTGAAAAAATATGTGGAAGCTTGAGTCACACGACCGCAAAACCTATTTTATTACTGTTGAATTGTTTTTCATCTAAGTTTAGGCTGATTTTACAAAATATTCATACCAATTTTCAAATTCTGACATCTTCTGTCAAAAAAGTTCATGTTGACTACATTTTTGAAAACCCAATTTTTTTGTGTATTTGAGGGTGTCAAAATTCAATGTGGCGGCCATAAAAGAATCAAAAGTATAGACATAGACTTTCGCGACTCTCGTTATTCAAAATCTAGAAGGCCTAGAAAATTTCTGTCAGTGCCATTCAATTGGCAGCTGTTAAAAATATAAAAGCTCCAAGTTTCATTAAGAAGATTTTAATTTTTCTTTAATTTTTTTGTGATAACTCAGGAACGAATCAAAATATCGGCGAATTCTCTTCAGATTCTTAATCACCAAGAAACAGAGCAACTTTTCTCCAATTTAAACTATACTCTCCATCTATTATGGTTTCCGAGATAGAGTTACTAATAGTGAGCATCGAAAAATAACCATACCATGAGATTATTGGAAGATTTGAAGTTATCTAAAGTTAATCTGAGGTTATCTTCTGGTAATACGAGGTTATCTTAAGGCATTCTGAATTATTTTTCTTAATTTTTTTCGCCTGTATTTGAGGTTAGCCAAAAGATATCTAGGGAAATCTAAAGGATATCTATGAGGCCATCCCAAGAGAAAATCTGCAAGAGCTAATCCGAGGATATCTGAAGTTCATTGGAAGATTTGAGATCATCTAAAGGTAATCTGAGGATATCTGATATCTGAAGAAAATCTGAGGTCTTAATCCGAGAATATCTTAAATTCATTGGAGGATTTCAGGCTATCTGAGCCTATATTCTGGTAATATGAGGTTATATTAAGGCGTTCTTGAGGTTATTTTTTCGTTAGTATTAGCCAGAAGATACATCTAGGGAAACCTAAAGGATATCTGAGGTCATCCCAAGGGAAAATCTGAAGAGAATGCCCAAGTAATCTGAGGGTTTCAGAGGTAACCCGAGGATATATCTGAAGTTCATTTAAGAATTCTGTGTAAGCTGTCTTGAGGCAAACCAGGGAAATTATCTTAATTTATTCGCTGGCATCTCTGAGGTCATCCAAAAGGTAATCCGAGGATATCTGAGGTTCATTGGATGATATTTTAAGGTAGCCTTGCCAAAAAAGTTTATCTAACTCCTCGGGACTTGTCAATTAAAAATGTTTTGGAAAGCTAAACGAATAAGTATTTAATATTTACTGACAACCAGAAAACCAAAATAAATCAATTTTTATTTCTAAATAAATCCGAACATCTATCTATGCGATGAGTGATGACTAACAAATAATTAAACGTACTGTTCACATTTTATTGATTTCTGATTAATAAGTCGACTGTCGTTCCACAAGTTCATTATTATAAAAGTTGTATTTTTTTATTTGATTTATTTAATTATTGATGCAATACCGTAATAATATTCACAAATCTGTTTAAAATGCAAAGTCTCGCAGTCTAGTAAGTAAGTAAATCGGATCGTCAGAATTTTTGTGCGCTCAGGTGTCCGCGACGAAAGCAATTTCTTTCATCCCAACCCCATCTTTTCATAACTCTTATAAAAACCGGCATTAAAACATTCGAAACGTCGCGACGCCTTGATGTACGACCGCCGCGGTCTCGCAAATGACTTTTTTCATTTAGTCATTCGTATAATGCGTTTTTATCTCGCGGTGCGGGAAAGCCCAGCCAACTAATAAATCACATTTTTATTCACTCTACCTGATGAGCTGGATAATCGAAGGGCACCACCGGCGGATAATAATAAACGGCATTGGTCTGATAGATCCCCGAAGACGGTCCTGGTACGGCGTCGAAATACGACGACGCCGTCGAATTCGTCGCGGTGCTCGTCGTCGGCGGCGTCCACTCGCTGTTTTCGCTACCCCCACCGTACATTCTAAACGGTCGCCTGATTCCTCCACTTGTTATTAGTCGAAATTATTGTTCTTAAGTAACATGTGTATTGTCATTACTTAACAGACAAAAGATCCTGTCTTCTAAGCCGTTTATGCAAATTATTATATTGAAAACCGCATGCGAATTAGTTTTTTCCAGATTGTGGACAAGCCGGCATTAAAATAATTACCGGGCTTTGTATAATAACTGACAATATGTTTAAACGCCCCCTCGGACCGGTGAAGACACGCTAATGAACAGCGTCTCTACGTTCGTATAACCATCATGGAGCAAATTTAGCTGAAGCCCCTATAAAAAATGTGTCGATTTTTTAAGGGGTGCGTGGTTTGTGTCATTTTACTGTTAAAATTAAAATTTTTCTTAATTTGCTATTTTTCTGGAGTCATTAGAACCTTTTTTGTAAGAACTTTCCACAAATCGGGGAAGTTCAAGAATCCTGTCTAAACCCAGTGCAATTTATGTGAAGAGAAACTTAACGATTCAGGCTGAATTGTATAAATGAAGCGATGAAATTATTTTACGAGAACAAACTGATAGATGGTGGATGTGAATTCGAATGAACAATTCTTCGAAAACAATCATTTGAATGAACAATTCGTGGAATGAGCAATTCTTCGAAAATATGTCATGCTAATTGCCAAAACCAACTCATAAATTCGGTTAAGATTTCTTAAATTCCTTTATTTTCAACTTCCATTCAGGGCTATGTCAGGTAAAGTTTTTTTTTAGTTAAACTGTTTCTCATATTCTGTCCGCTCACCTGTACGTGTACACATTGACATTATATACAGGGTGTACCATTTAAAACAAAACACCCTGAATAACTGCTATGGAACCGTGATTTAAGGGAAGAACGCGCCATTTGTGATACATCATTTGAAAGGGTTTGAAATTCTCTGTAAACTGATGCAAGAACTTTTTAAATCCATCCATTCGTTCAAAAGTTACAGCTTAAACTTGAAGGATTTCTAGGCCCAGAACCATCAGCTAATGTTTTTCAAAAAGGAATTAAGAGAACTTTTTATCTATTTGAGAAAAATCACGAAATTGTAAGTTTGAAGATGAAAGAGGAAGAAAATTTTGAAGGCTGAAGTGATTCAATGGAAATTTATACTTTAAAATTTTTAAATATTGTAATCATTAGGGACCGGATTCTAGGTTCTATAAACATTGTGAAAAAGTACCTAAATAGGTTGTTTAAAACATGTTTTTAGGTTTAATAACTACCAGTTTAGGTTAAATAGGTTTTTCGTTACATGAGTTACAATTCGAATTTAAATAAGGAACTTAGAAAATCTCGCTACAACTAAAAATACTGCGAATATTCGCATAAACAATTTTTTTTTACTTATCAACAAGTGAATAAAGTAAAACAAGGCATTAGTTTCTTTAGGTGGTAAGAAACGCAATTTTAAGTTACTAAAAGCACTTTTAGGTTAAATTAATTATTATAGGTGATAAATAAATAAATAGGTTTTTTAGGTAAAATAAAATACAGGGTGGTTCCTTTCTCACGGCTCGCCATTGCCATCTCCTGAACGGTAAGAGATACGGAGTTGGTTAAATTAGAGAAAAGTTGAGCTATTTCTTTGTGATTAAGAATCGGAAGAGAATTTCCCGATATCTTGATTCGTGCCTGAGTTATTCCGCAAAATCTAAAAATTGCGATTTTAAATAAAAAATGCTATTTAAGTGAAACTTGAAACTTCTAGGCAGAAAAAAATAGCTTTGCAATAATGTAATCAATATGGGCTTTTTCGAAAAATCGTCGAAATTCTAAAACTTGTACGACTAATTTATAAAACCAGTATAAAACTTTTGGAAATATGTAAAGTAAAAAATAGCACACCAACAATTAAAAAAAACAGATTTTGAAGTCGTCTGACTCAAACTTTAACATGTTTTTCTAAAAAAGTTCTTCCTAAAAAGCTAATTTTTTTGTATGTCGGATGGTGCCAAAATTCAGCATGGTGGCCATAAGAAAATCAAAAGTTAATAGTCATTGCTCAAAATCTAGAAGGCCTAGAAAATTTCTGTTGATGCCATTTGATTGACAGTTCCAAGTTTCATTTAAATAGCATCGATCGTTAAGGGAGATATTAATTTTAATTTAAAATGCCAATTTTCAGATTTTTCGGAATAACTCAGGAACGAATAAAAATATCAAGATAGCGCAACTTTTTTCTGATCTAACCGACTCCGTAACTCTTACCATTTAATAGATGCCAATGGTGAGCAGTGAAAAAGAAACCACCCTGTATAATTCGAAATGTATTTATTTTCAATTTATTTTTGGGTACTTAAAACGGGGAAAATTTTTATTTTACCTAAAATCCGGTCTCTAGTAATCATTGAGAAGAAGAAATCAAGAATAATTAACGAAATTTATTAGAACAGAGCTGACAAGTTCCTATCTCAATGCATTCACTATTTGCCCAAAAATTAAATTCACTAAAATGGATAAAACTTTCATTACATTCCAGAAACTGGACTTGTAAACATAAATTAGCTAACTCAATATATTTGGTGGAGGGGGGGGGGCGTCGGCTAGTTGAACCTATGATCCTTAGGATAGGTTATATTTCTGCATATAAAGAAAGTCAAAGGATAAAGAAATAAATTTGAAAACCGATCTATGATGCAAAAATGAAGATCACTCACGAATCAATAATAATTTTGGAAAAAGGCAGCAATCTTTTAAAGTTTTTTGGTTAGGAATTCACAATTTTGACTTAAAACCGATAAAGTCCTTCATCTATCAAATTAACAACTAACTTGAAGGAATCTCCAATTGAATCCGAAAAATTCGATTATGCAACGACTGATGTGTAAAATGGTCACTTATCATAAGAATGTTATCATACACGCATATTTCATAACTTATTAAGTTTAAATGTGACATTTTTTTTGACACCAAGTGTATTTTTAAAACCACGAAGTATGTATTGCAAATCGACACATTTTTTTGAAAGGAGGCCCAAAATCCACTTAGACAAACTTTATCACCCATCACTAATTGAACCAAAATGCACCAGAAATTCGAACTTTCCCGCACTCATCATCCGGTTCACGAAAACCCCCGAAATTCACAAATTCCTAAAGGCACGTTCACGCTACCGGCCAAGTTATCCGTTCGCGTTTCGTAAGGAAACTGAAAGAACAAATATGAAGTTGTCAAACGACTAAATCATAATTTAAATGTTCCATATTTATAATAATTACTATAAAATCGATCTAAAACAAATCAGTTTTGTTTTATTTGGAATTTACGCAAAATTGTACTTTATAATAATAAATCTTAAGTCGTATTAGTTCAGAATTAGATTTGCTGTCGCGGCTGTTGAGCAATTCACTTTCGAATGCATCTCGTAGACTAGATTATATCTAATTATTTGAGTGGACGACTGTAATTAGGTCAATTTATTTACGAGATAACAAGTGCAAGCTGCAGAAATTTTAACATAATGTGTAATATTTGTGTGCGATAATCTATGACGTATCGGTCATTTTTCGTTCTAGTGCCGGAAATTTCAGGTAAGTCGCTACTTTTTAGAAGCTTTAGTGTCTTCTTGCATTTTTATGTTTTTTTGTATAGATGCAGGATATGAAGGAAGATCGAGTTATCTTGTGTCTCAAGGACGCTTTAATATTTTTAACGACGCTGTTTGTTACTTTTCGCGTAATTTTAATTTTTCACAATGCTGTCTGGACGGAGGTTTCTTATAAAAAAATAGAGGGGGCAGTAGCAAGTCTTCAAAATATATCAAGAAAGCTTTCGATTCCAATTTATCTATTTCACTAGCAATTGATTTAATCAGAAATATTTTCTTATTAGTGGTGGCATTTGAATTTTCTACTGATTAGATTAGATATCGTGATTTATCGTTAAGTAAATACTTAAGTTTGGTTTTAGCGAAGACTGCGTGGCTCAACCAAAAATTTTTCTGATTAGTTTTGCGTGGGGATCAAGTGCAAGGGCAAAAATATTGAGCAATAAAAAATAAGAAAAATACTCACACGCTAGATACTATCGTTTCGATATCAATAATTAGTGTTACATATTTAAAAAAAAAGAAATTTGAGAAAAGTGGAAAGGGGGCTTGCACAGTAAAGCACGTTATAACCTACCTACTGTTTATCGTACGACGAATGGCAATGAGCGTTATTTTTATCAATTTTTTGCTCATACATTGTCGCACAAAAAACCAGATAAACAATAAAAAAATTGTAGGCATAAAATAACAATAATTTTTTATATAACGTCAATTAAAATTATCGAAACTTAGTACCGGTGCAATTGTGTTCTCCCTTCACCCGCCATCAATCAACCTACCAGCCTTAACACAAATGTATTTTTCCACATTTAATTACCACGGGCCCCTCCTAGCCCCCCGGGGGGCAGCACCACTGCCGTAACCCCATCCCGAGACAATGACTTATTTTTATGAGTTGAGAATTGTGTAAACATACGCACTTTGCTTGCAAGGCCGGGGAGTTTGTTGCCTTTTTATTCATGCGAGTTTATTTTTACACGTCTGCATTTTTCAATGCTTCGATATTTTTTTATTTATTCGCGGCTTCAAGGCGATTTTTGTTTGTTTCCTGATAAACACGACGGGTGAAAGTGCTATGGATAAATCCGCCAAAACCCGCAAAGAATTTATATTGGCGGTCTTTTTTGCACCGGCCATAGAAATTTATGACGGCCATAAGCGATACTCGGAGTAGCATATGCCCGAGATCGGTCTCTGTCCCGTGCGCGTCAGATAAAGACGGGACTAGGCCGCAATTAAATTTATTGTATGTGGTTTGTTAATATGACGATTTCTATTCCCTGCATCGAATTAAACCCATTCAATTAGTACATTCTTAATTTCTTATGTTTACTCAGATATTTATGTCTTTATTTTCACTATTATTGAACGCTTTTTTGTCGAAGCGATGTCATAAACGTCACTTTAGTATTGATCGGTGTTATATATTCTTTCTTTAGATCTTCAACGATTTTTTAATATATTTTTCATAATTTATAATTTTTGTTTTGGCTGATTTTGTTCTTGTTATAGGTACATAAATTATTTAAAAAAATATTAAAAATATAACACTATAAAATAAACGTCACTTTAGTATTGATCGGTGCTATCTACTCTTTCTTTAGATCTTCAACGATTTTTTAATATTTTTTTCATAATTTAAAATTTTTGTTTTGGCTGATTTTATTCTTGTTTTAGGTACATAAATTTAAAAAATATATTAAAAATATTACACTATAAAAACGCAAATGGGGCACACTTCCAGGACCTCAGGACCTGTTCTTTATTGTATAATTATTTTACAAATAAAATTATGAAGCAGTTATCCGTATTGACGAAGATAAATGAGCCTTCAACCCAACCTTCAAGTTATGTGTTTGTATACTCCGATCTCTTGAATTAGTTTGCGGGAAATTGTAAGAAATAAAAATAAATATGCGAAAAAACTATTTTTAAAAATCTCAAAAAACACCAAATATTTTTTTCATTTTTAACATTTCGTTGGTGATATTAAAATAAATAATTAAAAAATCCGAATCGCTGATGGGGCTCGTGTCATTAGTACAATGACGTTTTATCTAAGCTATGCATATGATTTTATCTGTTCTTGAGCAAAAAATAAGTTTCATAGTTGCATTAATTTATTCGCAGGGGACAATCATTTACTTATTATATTGTAAATGAGTAGTTAGATAAGTATACTCTGGGTATGCATAATAATTAATTCTAGATACATATAAAGTTCTTGAAGGGGGGCACCCTAATCCAAACGAGTTTGGATGTTTAAAAAAATTTAATAAATACTGGGTTGAGGGGGTCTTCAAATTTTGACTGGAAATAGTGAAATAAATGAGGCAAAAGCAAGTTTTCGGTCGAGCGGGTTCGTCGAGAATATAAATACATAATGCATCTAGGAGGCAGTGCATCTTGCAACGCCCTCTACATGCCAGGCAAAACAACTATGTTCTTTTTTATTATTTTTATTTGTTTTTAAACGACTTGCTTTTTCAAAGTATATTAACCTACGGCGGACCAGGCGTACAGCCGGTGGGATGCGTGGTGATCGCGACCATAATTCATGTTGGACCGTTGCTCAGCCATAACCTATCTCAACTCTGAAAATGTTGTTTGTAGATTTAAAAATAGCATTTAATCTGGTACGGAAAGAAAAAATACGGGCACGACGGGGGGGTGGGGGCCCGCGCCAGGGCCGAACTGAGGAAAAAAAGTGACGAAATCTAAATATTTTTTATGTGTGTCATTGTGGGCTTTTTATAGAATGGCCTCGTCTGCCTCGACACCTACAAAAATAGGAGTGTCTGAGCTTGCACGGTGAAAAGTTTTTTTTTTGAAAAATGGACGATTTCTGACAGCTAACATTTGAGTTGGTTACGGTCGGGAATTGACTTTATTGTAGATGAGAGACGAAAAACGAAAAAGGCAGAAACCAATCTAGCGAAAAATATGCGAAGCAGCTATTAAATAATAATGCGGTACAACGTAACGGTTTTACGGTACGTATAGACAAGGTAACGAGAATTTTTTCCGTGTGATCCGTGTAAAGGAGAACGAAATTTGCTGCAGGCTGATGCTCGTTATTAATAATAAATTTATTGTGATTTTATTTATAGCTGACGCGTAGGTTTACGGTTAATTAACGAGGAAGTTTTTTGGGACAATTATTAACGAATAAGTATCTTTAATCTCTTTTGTAAGACCTTATTCTTGGTTATAAGTGATATAAGGCCTTTTTTAGGTTAGTTTTTACATTATTATTGAATAAATTTATTCATGATTTGAAGAATTGTTGCACCACTTGGTTGACTTTATTCGAATTTTGAGCAATTTAGTATTTTATTTAAACAAATTTAAATACCCGAATCTTTCGAACCACCATTCAAAAACTTCGGACCGGTTTCGTGTTATTCGACCCTCATTAGCGAAGTGCATTTGAATGGTGGCTCGAGAGATTCAGCTTTTTCAAAGTCTTTATTACAAGACGGCGATGTTTAAGAAGCGATAGAGAAATAAAACTTTGCTATTTGCTAATTTGTAACGTTTTAGTAGTACTTTTTTACGTTTTTTTTTGGTTTTATTTTTTAAATACAAACTTTTGAAATTTTGAAACAGAACTGTGACTTGATGGATACGGATATTGTCTTCAAATATTTTTTGTAATAAAGAGAAAATATGGCAGTGTCCCCTTACCCTTTGAAATCGACAAAAACTTGTTTTAATAAAAAAAAAATTAAAGCAAGCTTTTAAATGTTAATTTGTATTTGAAGAAATTGAGAAAAAACGCAACTCCTATTTTCTAGAGAAATACCATCAAAATAATGACAGCAGGATTAAAATGACAGTACCTATTTTAAGGCGAATTTAGAAAAACTAGTAAATTGACTAATTACGAAGATGCCATCGTGCCTTAAAAAAAATCATATTTTTTGTTCTTGAGGGAATGTTTAAAGCCCAAAACGAAGTCGGGTGCTTTAATATCCCCAAGGGAATAAAAAGCAGTTTAGTCAGGTATTACTTGAGTATACTATTTTTTTCAATTCTGAAAATATCACCTTCAGTATTGAAATTATACAAAACGCTTGTTTAAATGTTTAATGTAAAAAAACGAGACTGAAAGTTTTTAATCCCTGTTTTCCACAAAAGAGGAAATAATAGGTTATTTATGCATCAAGGGAGTAAAGTACAGCTTTAACCCTGAAGCTATAGAGTTTATGACCGAGTGAGCGGAGCGAGCGATACTGTTAATTAGCTGAGTCACTTTATATTTTTTAGGGAAAATTTGAATGCATTACTCCCTGCGGGTAATAATAATCAACAAAACATATTAAACATGAGGTTAATAAGTGTCATTTTACTCCCGAGGTCGTGATTAAAGATTTTTACTCCCTGATGTTGGTAGTAGGGGAGGGGATTAAAATAACATTTCCAAACAAATGGGATAAGGATAGACTTTTGGCTTCCGTTGCCCTTTTGCGATTAGTTTCGAACAAAACATTAATTGTATAGGTACCAATTTTTTGGGGGGCTACTATTTATCCTATCAACATGTTTTAATACTTAATTTCTCAGTATTTTTAATTCATTGTAACACTATTTTTTTACTGACAAAAAATTTAATACCTATAGGTAATATTAACCAAATTTTTGGGTGTCAGAATATCATAAAATTTTGCAGAAAGATTTTAATGTTAATACCAAAATTACCGATGTTACCGGGCCTGGGGTATTATTTTGTTGTTTATTTTTTTATTGTGTCATACAGGGCCCTCCAGATTGCATAATTTTTGATTCTGGTCTGAGCATTTTGAAAAAAATCTGTATCATTTTGCGGTGTTCGTCTGTTTTGGTGTTAATTTTAAAAGAATATTTATTTACTTGGAATTAGTAGCATTTTCTTGAAAAGCTCAATTATAGGTAAGATTTACGACAATTTTTTATTCTGTCACTGTCACTTGTTTTTAGTACGTATTTTTCACAATTTTTATAAAAAATAAAACAAAAATTTAGTTTTTTGTCGGTATTGGCCAAATTCAAGAGGGCTCACTGATTCTAGAACAATTTTTAATCCAACAGTAATAGCCAACTTGATCTTGAGCTTTGTATGAGGGGTTCACAGCATTTTTCGAAATTTTTCAAGTATAATTTATTTTTCGAAATTTTGGTGTACAGATTTTTACCCAGTTGTCTACCCCTCGGGTTTTTAGCACGGTATTTTTCTAGTAAACTGTTTCGCATTCAGTTGCATTCTTTTGATAGATTTTGCGAAAACTTTATACAAATTTGTTAACAGTGCGATTTCTATAATTTTTATTTTGTTTTTGTTGGTTTTAATCGGTTTCAATAATTGTAAAAACATCACCAATCGTTCAGGTTTTGAAATGTGAAAGAGGTCTAAAATTTTTTGGAGCTAATATCCTTCCAATGTGCAGATCAGGGCCGATTAAAATGGATGGAGGCCCGCCGTCGAATGTCCTTGAAAATTCGATATTCCCTGCGCGAGTGACACGAATGAGCGATGAATTTTTAATTGAGACGGTTAGTGACACCACTCTTCGTTTGTTATTTTTTTCGCAGCGCGTCATTTTTATCGTTTTATAAACACAACGTATATAGATTGTGTCGTGGGGTAGGTCAGGAACCTCTTATCAAGGCGACTTTGTTTTTTTATCGTTTTATAATAGAATGTTTAGTAATAAGTATAAGCAGTCCTCAAACAATTACGATTTTTCCACTTAGCCGGGAAAAGATGGTCGATCTTTAATTAAAGAGAGGGCAAAAACCGCGATGGTGATTACGAGAAAGCATGTATCCCATCGCAACAACAACTAACTATATGTAATGGTTAATAACCGCATTTCTTATTAAGTTATTTGCTATAAACCAATATGGTACTAACTAGTAGTTAACATAAAGTTTATATTCCGTTAGGTTTTAAATGAGTTATGGCGGTGGAATAGGTTTTGTTCTTTTTACTCGAGCTAAAGGCAAAAATAATTGCGCGGATTTGCTATATCAGATTGACCTGGACGTCGATTATAGAAAAGTCGACTCTCTTCATGCGTTAAATAAATACGCACCGGAAAATTCAGCGTGAGAACGGGAGCACAGATTTTATGAAAAATATGAAAAGCATATTCGACTTGCCACGCCTCAACCAGAGACGATTAAACACATTAATTACCATACCTTTAGCTTTTGCAGTTCCGACATTGCTTTTAGAGAAATTTCAACACGCATTCTTATGGAAATTCGAGCATTGAAAAATATGAAAAATATGCGTCTGCAAGAGCAATAACTCGTGCTTATTCCAGTGGTGACCCGAATTTTTACAATTTTTTGCAGCGAAAATAGAGCGAGGGGGGCAACTCGTTTGCGGGTGCTATTTTTAGCACCTTCTCATTGTAGAGAGAAATTTTTATTTTGCAATAAAAAATAATAAACAAAATACATTCAGTAAAACGATCTTCGTTTTTTTTACTTTTTTTTTATTTTTTTTGTAGAAATTTCTCAAACTCTTATTTGTCTTTTGACGTGAAGAGGATGGTAGAGACAAAATTTTTTCCCTTTCAAAAATATCGCATAATTCATAAATAGGTACACTTTTTATCTATTTTTGAATAATATTATTATGGAAATTCGAGCATCGAAAAATACGAAAAATATGCGTCTGCAAGTCAATAGCTCGTGCTTCTTGCAGTGGTGACCCCGAATTTTTACAATTTTTTGCAGCGAAAATAGAGCGAGGGTGGCAACTCGTTTGCGGGTGCAATTTTTAGCACTTTCTCATTGTAGACAGAAATTTTTATTTTGCAATACAAAAAAAATAAACAAAATACATTCAGTAAAATGATCTTCTGCGTCTTCTGTTTATTTTTTTCAATTTTTTTTAATTTGTAGAAGTTTCTCAAACCCTTATTTTTTTTTGACGTGAAGAGGGTGGTATAGCGACAAAATTTTTGCCCTTTAAAAAAAAATATTGCAAAATTAATAAACAGGTAGGTACACTTTCTATTTATTTTTGAATGACAGGGGCCTTAGTACTACAAAATGAATCTTGCGCGTTTGATTTACGAAAAATATAGTAAAATTTTGACAATCAATTTGATTTAAAATTGAAAAATATTAAACGGGCGGTTTATTGACTTCTTACTCGTAATTATCATTCCATTTCAGTTGATTGACAAGTGCTACTTTCGCTAATTCGTAAAAATGTAACATTTAATGGGGCGCACCACCACGCTTGATTACTTCATGCCACGTGGTTAGTAAAAATGAAAAATTCAGTAAATTGTGAAAATAAAATAAAAATTTATTTAAACTCTCACAGGTGTCTCATGCTATTCCATAAATGTACCTCTTCATTTGAATCGATCCTAATGAGCATTAATTAATTTAAAAATAATGTTACGGAGGAAATCCTCAACTCGTTTCCAATCCAGTTACTGAATTATTCCTTGACAGGATTTGAAGCAACGGTACATCACAGGTATTGTTTGATGCCAGAGGAGGGGGCGTAAAAATTGCCCCCCACTAAATAGCGTTTGCAAATTGTTAAAAAATAGATGTAAAAATTGCAGGAATTTTTTGATTGCACCTGTACATGACGAAAATGACTGTTTACAGTCACGATTCTCACACTATCATTATTTTCCGTAAAAGAAAATAAACATCGCAAAGTAGGCAAAAGGCCACAATTATTCCTGCAGTAGAGGAAAATAACCACTAAAAGAATCGGTGTTTTAGAAAGCGTGCCAAATTCTCGCTCGAGAAAAAAAAATGTAAAAATTCGGGTACATACCTTAAAATAGTTAAAATAACGGGGGCACACGCGAATGAATTTTTCCCCCGAGCACAATTTAATGAATGACTCCCATTTTGGGAGATAATGCCCGATAAGATAATTTTCGAGTGTCGAATAAAATCGTGACGATAAATTGATAAAATGAATATTGATCGTAATTGGTTAAAAATAAAGATACTGACCGCGCTTTCAGTCTCCATGGCTATTTGAGGAACTTCGCGTTGACACAATTATTGTCATTTTGAGGGCACACAAGATCACAGGGTGGTTGTCATTTTGCGACAATTTCGAAAAAATCCGACCACTGACGACGACACTGAGACGACGTCTCGAACAGCACAACACATTATTGCGTGGTTTAAAATGTACAAGTACTAATGCAAGTAACTGCATTTGTCGGCCTTGCAATGCATAAAACCCTGGATAAAGGAGTTTTTTTAAGTGGGGGGAGATTCAAGGGTAAAATAAGATTGGACGAGACCATAAATATTTCTTGCCATTTTATCGGTGATGGTGCCGAGATTGTTTCCTGTGGAAGTCCCCGGACGTCCAATTTTAAAGGAAACAATGTACGTACGTGCATTACGGCGTCGTATTTCTCGATTCGCAATGCCGTACTGATAGCTTACGTAATTCGTAATTATGCACTTCAACCCCCTTTGCATTTGAATTAATTCTGCGATATTTCTAACATTTTTTAAATTATTTTTAAATATTGCTGGTTTATTTTTTGTTGTAGGTATACGTCTCTTCTATGACAGTAACTGCTTTTGATCAGCTTTCTGACACTACATTTAAATAGAATAATAAATGGATATTGCTACTGTACAAATGACATTTTGGTCGAGATTAGATTAAAAAAGATTACCTGTAAAATATCTACACAATAGAAAAGAAAACTTTTGATTTCAATTACAAAAGCGTCCTGGTATCCCACCTTATTTTTTATTTTCGTAAAAACGAAATTTTTTTCGTTTAAACAAGAATTTTTTCGAAAAAATTTTTGTTTAATAAATAATTTTGCAAAAACGAGAAGATTTTTTGTCTAAATTACAATTTTTCTCGTTTAAACTAAATATTGTTTTTATGAAAGAAATTAAAAAATTGTTGCAATAATTACAGATAATTTTTTATTTTTGATTGGTTGGGTTGAAGGGTGTCCGGAAATAACGATGAAATATTTCGGGTGGTGATTCTGCAGCTCAAAATATGAAAAAAAATCCTATTAACATGTGTCCGGATACCGCTCCTAAGGGCGCTAGGGCCTTCTGAAGTGGACGCTCAAAATTCGATTTTTATTTAGCCAATTATTAAGTTTTTGCATACTATCTGACATCAATAAGCAACATTAGATTACTTTAGTTACTAATTTTTTAAAATCCGTTCAGTTTTGTAATTTAATAAAAATGAAATGATAATGCAAATTCTAATTTTCTCGATAACGGTTGATCTGATGGTATTACAGCAAGAGAGGCTTTTTTATGCAATTTTAGTCAGGGAACCATATTCCGATGAGCAATTGTCAAAAAAATAACACATAAAAAAATTTGGGTGGGGAAAGCTGGAAACCCCCTATTTTCCACGCCCCTGGTTGAATCTGCTTTTGGTAGATACCATAATCTGATGGCCCTTACTGATGTTAGATAATTTGCAAAAACTCGTCGCTGTATCTTAAGCCGTTTCTGATTTATTCAATAGAAACCGAATTTTAGACGCCCCCCTTAGAAGCGATTTACGGGCACATATTTATAGGAAGTTTTTTTCATATTTTGAGCTGCAGAATCACCCTCCGAATAACAAAAAATGCATTTTATTTTTAAACATTTTTTCAGAAATAAGTGTCAAAGAGAGGTTTAACCAACTTATTTGCAATCTGCCGTAGTATAATTG
Organism: Pycnomerus fuliginosus; assembly: GCA_963924575.1. Taxonomy (NCBI): domain Eukaryota; kingdom Metazoa; phylum Arthropoda; class Insecta; order Coleoptera; family Zopheridae; genus Pycnomerus; species Pycnomerus fuliginosus. The sequence continues at coordinate 12,647,898 of OZ004625.1, read as the reverse complement.
CGAATTAAAATTTTTGATAAATGGTAGTTATCAAAATGGGCGGCAGTAAAAGAGGCAGTAAAAAATCACTTTTAATGACTACCAGCAAAAAATAATAATAATAGTACTTTTTTTATTTTGTCTTAGAAAATTCTTGAAGTCAAAATAGACTTGCTTTAATTTTTTATGACACTGTTAAAAGCAATAATTAAGTTAAAAATTCTGATCAGTACTTTGAAGTCATGTTAAGGAATCAGAGTTTAATAAGAATTTTGTTTGAACAAGGTTTTATTAATGAATATCATCACTCACTCTGCACTCTTGCATTAAGGAAAACTAGATTTAAAAAGTCTTGCGCCTGAAAGTTTTATAGTTGCCTTTTAGATTAAAATAAAACTGAAGCAGCAACTTTTCAATTTCAGGCCAAGCTCGATGACTTTCGAAACTTTTTACTTTTATCAGTATTTCAGGACTTATCAATGTCTCATTACGGCATGAAACAACTCTTCAAGGAAAAGTAAGTTTAAAAAAAATGGGCAGCTACGGAAGCGGCTGGAACCTCCCCACTTGGTGAATGATCCAATCCTATCACTAATATCACTTAAATTTTACTATTTACTATGCCTAAGTTTTACTCCACCAAACCAAATGTGTTTTCTGTGAGTTTTCTGAATTTTACGATCTTTTGCCAAAAGGGCATTAAGGTTGAGTACAATTTTGAAAACTAAATTTGAAGACTTTTCATGTGCTGATAGAGAAAATAGGAGTTCATTATTCAAATTTCAAAGTTGATATACCAAAATGGCACTTGCCGCCCTCGGATTGCCACCAGAATTAAATCAGCTCTTCGGCGGGTGACGGTATCTCTACCTACCAAATTTCAGCCAAATCGATCCAGCAGTTTGGGCTGTAGCGTGTTATTTAATGTTTCCTCAATACTTCGAATTTTTCGATTTTATGCCAAAAAGGCGCTAAGTGTGAGTACACTTTCAGATACAGAATTTCAAGACCTTTCATGCGCTGTTAAGAAAAATTAGTGTTCATCAGTCAAATTTCATAGTTTACATGCCTAAAAGGCACTTGGCTTCTTCGGATTCGCAACAAAATTAACTGGGCTCACCAGAAGGCCAACACTAACCTGCATACCAAATTTCACTAAAATCCGTTCGGTAGTTTCCGAGAAATCGTGCTCACATACGTACATACGTACGTACATACACACAGACATTTTTTAAAAACCACTTTTTCGTGATCCTGAGACCTTGAAACGTAAAGATCTGGTGTTATCTCAATTTCGAATTTTGGACTGATTGCAGTAACCTCCCATTTTTATATTGGTTGTGGGGAGGTTAAAACTCTTGGCAGAAAGAACTGTATAAAAAACTTTGAAATTAACTTTTTAATTGCAGACCAATTTCGAAGATTTTCAAAACTTTTTACTCTTATAGGTATTAAGGGATAAAGGTTTTATAATTTTTAAATATGACTCTGTGTCACTTCGCGACTGTCGTTAACGCCTTTACATTAAGTTAAATTCAAGCTAAAGTAGCTTTAAAAAACACTTGCCAGGAAGTTTTATAGCTACCTTTTCTAGATTAAAACATTTTTTTTATATTTCAGGCCAAGACAAATACCTAAATTTTCTTCTTCTCCTTATCTTATTAAGCATTCAATATTTCTTTAAGGAAACTTCAATTGTAATTTTTATATTTCAGGCAAGCATAAAAGACCGATGCCTTTTTCCTCTTAAGGTGTTATTAAAATATAAAAGGTTTTATTACAACGAGGTTTTGTGAATGATTTCAGATCGTCATCAATACTTTTGCGACTAGAAATAAGGGCAATACTTTTTAAGCTTTAAAAAACTCTTACCCATCAGAAGGTTTTATAGCTACCTTCTAGATTAAAATATAGCCATTAATTAAAGCAAAAAGGTTTCAAACAAGGTTCTTTGAAGGAGTTAATTAACAGACCTTTACATTAAGGTAAAAAGTTTTGCAGTACTTCTTTAAGGAAAAGTAGCTTTAAAAAACTCTTGGCAGAAAGTTTTATAGCGACCTTCTATATTAAAATAAAACTTACGCTGTAACTTTTCAATTTCAAGGCAAGGTAAGTATGTCCGACAATTTTCGAAACTTTTTACTTTATCAGTTCATCAGGTTTTATTAAGACATAGAAATGTTTTATAAAAGTTTAAGACAAGGTTTTAAGGAGTTAATTAACACACCTTTACATTAAGGTAAAAAGTTTTGCAGTACTTCTTTAAGGAAAAGTAGCTTTAAAAAACTCTTGGCAGAAAGTTTTATAGCGATCTTCTAGATTAAAAGAAAACTTAAGACTGTAACTTTTCAATCTCAGGATAAGGTAAGTATGGCCGACAATTTTCAAAACTTTTTATTCTATCAGTTCATCAGGTTTTATTAAGGCATAGAAAGGTTTTATAAAAGTTTAAGAATGACTTAAAATCATCATCAGCTTTAAAATATAGCTTAAATACATAGCAACTTTTCAATTGCAGGTTTATAACTTAAAACTTTTTAGTTTTATCAATTCTTTAGGCTTTACACAAGGAAGATTTTGTATATAGGTGCCTAATTAATAATGCAAGAACGAGCCGAGAAAATGATTTCTTAAACAAATGAGCAGCCCGTAAGTTCGATCAGGTTCACGTCATCGCCCGCCCCCATGGGGGCGGCAAGGAGGGCGGCGATTGCAAAAATGCCAGCTCTGGCGTGTTCTCCGGTCATTATTAACTAAAAATTTTCAAATTATAAGTTTGTAACGTAATTTTATAATATTGCATGTCAATATCTTGTATATTAGAAACGAAATTACCCCGCCAAGAAATGCTTGTATGTGTTTATATTAAAATCGAGTCGCCGGGATGCCACCCCCGATTTTTTCGAGAGGCGGTCGTGAAAACGACTGAAATGTTTCTCATAATCGAGTTATCTAAAGTGCTCTTCCTTATTCTTTTATTCTTTTATGCAAACCCGCCACTTAGCGAAGCCTTCTTTGTTTTTTGCATCCCCTCGAATTTTTCTCGATCAGCGAAGGTGCGTGGTCTGGGTGGCGGTGGCGCGTTCAACTTTTTCTGGTTTTTTCGCGTCGCCTCAGGTCACTCGATTTTTAGCGTGTAAGCTAACCGGTTTTTTACTGCTGGTTTTGAAAGCAGACGTTGACTTTAAGCCTCGCGCGATTTTATATTGTGCGGGTCAGTTATGTTTTTATTATTTTTATCGCGTTCTCTACTACTCTGTTTAAAAAAGTACGACACAATCGCAGGAATTCTCGATTGGGAACAGGGCCGAACTTGACCCCTTATTGAAATTTCGAATAATTGTTGATTCAATTACAGGAATAATCCGAACAACTCGGTCGTGATATTTTTTGTCCGAGGGCGCTTGTTTGCCGATCATATTGCTTGCAAATCGCAAAAAACACCCCTCATTGCAATCAAATGAAGGGGTTGTTTTTTCGGAGATTACTAAACATTTTCATTGTGGCTCGATGGACCGGGCACAATGAAAATTTAATTACGTCTAAGAGAAAAAAAATTAAATAAATATCTAAGCGATGACGATGACTTTATGGGATTTAATAAAAAATTATCGTTGTTTGTGATACGGGGTGATTCAGCGCGTTTTCTAACGGATTTTCGAACGTTCACCCTGTAGGTTGAAATAAACGAAACCATTGAGCTTCTGTGAAATGTCTGAAATTATTTCGGTAAATTGCCAGTAATGGGTGATTTCTGGATTATTATTCCGGAGTATTCGATGGTGGAATGGAAGCACTCGAAAATTGCACTGGAACACGACACCGGAGACCGGAATCGTGTAAAGTAATGGCTTGCGGAGGAAAATCATTTTCATAATTTCCACGATTGACCGAAGAGTAGGAAAATCTCGATGCAACTGCGGTTTTTCACCTTTTCTAATCTCTTGATCTCGGTATGTTCAGCTTTTCATAAAAAAATTTCACTTTGTAAGTCAAAAATGTTCTGGTTTTGGCTTCGTGAAAAACCAAATTTTCTTTCTATTTATAAAGTAAAAAGGAATCAAAAGCATATCCTTGGTCTTCTTTATCATTATAACTATAAACTTAATTGTAAAGTCTTGCTAGGGTGCACAGTGGGGCCAAATACTGCAAAATTTCGAGAAAATTTTGAATACTGAAAAAATTCTAAAGTCAAAAGTCCGGGCAAAATAGACCAAAAAAGTCAAAATAAAGAAATTAAAACATGTAGTTCCAAAAGTTTCAGGAATGTGTAGGGGTGGGTCCCTTGAACAACGTAAAATAAAGTCCCATCCATTTTCGGGTCCGCGGGGGGTGGGGGCAGGTTTAAAACTCCGTTTTTTCAGTTTTTCGCTGATATCTCGAAAACGGTGCATGGCCTAGAAAATTTATACGAAAACAAAATGAAAGAGTGTTAAATTCTCTACAAAACGGTAGATATAAGTTTGTTCCTATCTGTTTTAGTTTCCGAGATATCCGCCGGTAAAAATGGATAATTTTTGTTTGGTTCAGCGGGTATATAAAGTGGGAAATATGGAAATGAACGGGTACCGCCTGATGTGTTCCGAATAAGCGATGTCCACTGTACACACAATCATACATGTAGGTACCTAGATAATCATTAAAAAATACGTCTAGTGAAATAACTTTTTCCAAAATTTTTGCCGGCGAATATCTCGGAAACTAAAACTGATAGTGACAAATTATATATACCATTTTGTAACCGTCTTTCATTTTACTCTCGTATAAATTTTCTGTGCGACACACCGTCTTCGAGTTATAAGCAAAAATCTGAAAAAACGGACCTTTAAATTATAATTTCCAGCAATTTTTTTTGCAATTTGCGCACGTAATACGCGAACTTGAGTTTTTAAACATGAACGTCATTCAAATTGATTCCTGTACGAAAGGTAAAAAAGAAAATAACACAACAAATATTTGCCTAAAAAAAGTTTTGTCTTTTGAAAATTCAGCACTATATCGAAACTAAAGTCAAAATTTGAATTTATTTCGTATAACCGTTAAATTGGAATAATCAGCTTCTTAGAAAAGTTGCCAGATTTTTCTTAATTTATATTTTGAACATTATCATACTCATTAGTAATACTGCGAGTGCATATCATGTTGTCAATATAATTTTTCTTCGGTTTTTTGAATGCATGTTATAGTGTGGTTTTCACCTTAACACACTTTAAAGATTGAGTGAGATTATTTGCCCAACACGTTTTTATTTTTCAAAAATAAGCCAAGCACAGTCCACTCGAGAATTATCGCTGGAATTACCACCGATTTGGTGTTATCGCTGTAAGTTAGATAGTTGGTGGTGCAATAATCGCTTATAATACCACAAGTGCATGTTATTTAATCGGTTAAATTTTGAAAATGATTACGAAAGCTTGTTGCTTGTTGCTTGTTGAGAACAAAATTGTCAGTTATTATCTAATTAATAATAATTAATAATCTTTGATAATAAATGGCAGTTTAGTTCGAATTGTTTTACCTATACGGCAACAAGCTCGAGTACCTAATTATTTCTAAAATTTAACCGATTACAATAGCGATGCACGAGTGATATTCTTTAAAATTATTTCATAAATGACGCTTTTAATTTTATTGTAATGATAAAAAGATTTTGCTTTATAATTATTGTGAACGAGCCTTATAGTTCAATGACGTTAAATGTCAAAACAGAGTGTCATTAAAGGCGTTTTCCATTTACACATTTATCTGAGGAGCCTCAGTCAACATCAGCAATTTGATTGGACAATATTCAAATTTCATAATTTAAAATATTCAAAATTGCCCAGATTAACGGAGGCTCCTCAGATAAATAATGTGTAGTCAAGAGGTCTGACTGAGTGAGTCTGAGGCTCAAGGCCAAAAGAGAGGGCAAGACATGAGGAAGTTTCGGGCGTATACAGTCGTGGCAAAAAGTGACTAAAAACTAGAGCGATTTAATTTATTGTAATAGCTAATGGCGATAAGGTCAATAATATAGGGTTATTTTAATGATGATAAGCTTCCTTGACCTAGGTTACTATTTAGATACCTATTGTAGGTACCCTTTTTCAGTTACGATCTGAATATGACCTACATATTATATGCATTTAAAGAATAAATTGTGATGTCATGAAAGAAATGCAATGCACGAGTGATAATCGCGTGACGACTTCTTAAACGATCACCCAAGAAATGCAACTTCCGTATCATCTGTAAACCCCAAAAATGCAAATTCGGGATTAATTCAGCGTTATCCCTCCCGATGCGTCTCGAGAGGGTAAACAAGAAACCGAGCCATTAAAAGTCAATGAAAACTGTAAGAAATGGCAATAAAACGAAACTTTCCAGATCATATCGAGCGATTTTCATCACACTGGTACCCCGTGGTACAAAATGCGTACAACCACTACACAAAACAATAATTTCTGTAAACTCTCCGTCCTTTTCCAACAACCCTTCGCGTGTGCGTGAATCCCAACCCTCGATCTTATCACCGCCCAAAGATAATTTTACTTCCCCAATTTTTTTCGTGGGAAGCGTCTCAAATTTACTTCCTTACGCTCTCATCCCCCTGGAGAAAAGGTGTTATTCTTTTACCTGTCCTCATTTGCATAGGGGGTTAATTTTTTCGGCTTGTTGAAACAATCGCACCCTTATGCATAATTATTAAGTTTTTTGTTTCGTGTGAATCTTTTTTTCGAATTAAATGCCATCGCGCGTTATTGTTTCATTAAACTCGTTTCCCGGGGGGTTGATCGGACCCTTTCACGTAACGATCGTACTTTTTTCACACTCGTTATTATATTAATAATACGCTATGTGCGAAATAATCCACCCTTCTGTTTACACAGTTTCGCGAAAAAAACGCGACATTCTTAAAACGTGTTGATCTCGCAGAGTTAAAGGGGTGAAATATTGCCGGAACCGGAAGTGGTGGTGGCGTCACCGCCGAGATTCTACGTTCCTTATTTCCTATTTCGGCAGTGGCGTCCCTTGTGTGTGTTGTGTTTTTCTGTTTCGATACTCACCGTTAAGACTTTTGCCAATACCCCATTTATGTCTTATTCGAATATCATGCACAAAATACAGGGTGGGAGAATAATTAAAATAATAATAATAATAACCACGTGATTAAATGATTTTGCCTCTGATTGGTGCAGTCACTACTTAAATAATAAAGTTAATGACATGGGCTTAATTGATGCGCACCGTAAAGGTAATGACTTTAAGATTGCACGTCATTATATCTCCGTTTTGTAATTTTTCTCGAACCTTTATTGTTGTGAAATGTATAAGAAATTCAGTGTTGACTTGATGATAGAATTTCCCGCAATAAAAATTTTCAAAAAAATAACGTATTCTTGACGATATAGCAAATACGAAAGATAAATATTTGTTCGGGGCATATGCACATTATCTCTATTTGAGTGCGACTTTCGTTCCTATAAGGTTGTGTTTGCAATTATAAGTACAACGCTTTGTTATCGCAATTTGCCGTTTTCTCGAATAATTAGTTTCTTTTGGATGCATTATTTCCATGTTGCCGGCCTTTTCGGTCACTTTTTATGGTGTTGAACTACTATTAACCTATTTTTTTTCACAATAATAAGTTGCGTAATTATCGGTATGTTATATGGTTTTTAAACCACCGATCATCATATTGTCACAGTTCAGATGGATACTGTGTAGTCAATTACAGTTTCACTTATTAAAATATTTAATGGATAATCACAGCCCAGGTGCACGGTGCACGTTTTATGAGACCTTAAAAATCTGAACGTTATTATACGCCCCTCTTATGATTCTGATAATGAGACTATCTGACTATTAGGTACCTATCGATGTACTGCTAAAGATTATCTAGGAGAGACATCTCAAGTTATACATGAAGTAGGTATGTTGAACCTATAACAACAATGCTATAACCTCATCAACAAATTTTTATTATGTTGTTATGATGACACCGTATAAGGGTAAGACTCATAATATTGTTAAAGCCAGACTAAATTATAATGTTCGTAACGTTCAACTTATGATCTCAAACGTTTGACTTATTGTCTCAAATTTTGTACCTTTGTAAAAAAAGAAATTTTCGCTTGAGACTTCGGCGTTTGAGTAGACAGAGACTACGAACGGAAACGCTGAAGGCTCACCCGTAAATCACATATTTTTTTAAGTAACGTTTGAGATAATAAATCAAACGTTTGAGACAGTAAGGCAACGTTTGAGATAATAAGTTTCATCCTCATTTCTCAATGGGTTTTGGTCAAAATGTCATTGTGTTAGAAAATTATTGATACCTACAAAAAAAAAGCAATCACCTACATGAGTTTCAATTTCAAGATGAGTTTATTTTGGATCGCTTGATATTTGATTGTATTCTAGTCCAGCGATGTATTAATTACAACGCGGCGCAGAAAGTAACGGATAAATTCGATAAAATTGTCGGTAAAAAAGTTCAGCACAAATGCACGTCAAGCGATAAAATCAAAATGCGTAGGTTTTTTATGTTTTATTTTTTATTAATTCTTACTGTCAAAGGTATGATGTAATTGACTGTTTTTTTAATGACAACCCAACGATCAACCATCACATAAAAATAACGGAAACATGGAAAATAAGTATAATGATAGATTGCTGATGGCGTTATCAGATATTATAATTATTGCAATTAATTTTTTACTGAATTCAATCATTATTAGTTCTTTTACATATAGGTACATTTATATCTATAGGCATTTTTTTCTTTCTTTTCTTTTCTTTTGGTGTATTCTCTATTTAATTATATTCATATAAATGCATGGGTGTAATCCTATTGGAATAAACATAATTATTATAAAATTTATTTATCCACGAGTGTTGCAGAATGGACTCATTAAACAATGGGTAAGAGATTTTTTCGCTTTAAAAGCCGTGGATAAAGCATAGTGTCCTATTCGTGGTGTAATGATTATTGCACCCTCGCCTATGGCTCGTACCATAAACGTCATCCTCGGGAGCAATAAAATTCATTACACACTCATTGAATAATATACTATTATTAAATTAGGAAGATGATTTTGTATCAAAAAAGTCATAACCTTACAATAGAAATCCAAAAAAACACACAAACCCACTCAAAGCTAGATAATTTTATCGAATTGATCTGTTGTTACCTTTGGGACGCACTGTATATTTAGTATATTATTCAAATTATACAGGGTAGTAAAATATATGGAAACGGCTAGATATCTTGAAAGCGAACTATGGCAATCGCTTGAAACTTGGTTCACGTCTAACAGCAAACAGCATTAAAATTCACTTTATTTTAACTTTCTCATTCATTTGTTTTTTGAGAAAGGATTCGAACGAACATTTAAGAAGCTTGAACCAATATTATGAGTTAGGCAATCTAGGCAGCTTTGACCTATTTAAAGTTTAAAAAAGTTAGTTCTATATAGTCCATTTTCGATCAAACCAGGTGTCAGATTAAAATCATAATATTATTTTTTATTATCCCTTCATTACATTTGAAAATTGAGCATAGCAATCGTGTTTCCATACTTCTCTGTTCAAAAAATATTAAATTTGTCCCCTAGTGCTATATTTAAGAAAAACAATCCTGCATCTCAAAATCAATTCAAAGGGAAAAGAGTTGACAAAATCGCTGTAGATAGAATTTTAATGATCTTTTAAACGTGTTCTAAGTTTCAAGCGATTGCGTTTTCAAATTTTAGGAATAAAAGTCACATTCAATCATCCGAAAATACTTCATAAGGAGCTACGCTAAATAAAAATTTAAAAAGAAAACTCTTTATAGCACTAACCTATGCTCCCAATTTAAAAATTCCGCCACTGATAATAATATTCCAGTAATTTTGAGAAAGCTTTTCATTTAAAGGGCTGCAGCTCAATCCCTTTGAAACATTTTCGGGAACTGTTCTCCGTAAAATAGTGTGATAAATTACCCCTTGAATTTTGTGACACTATTTAAGAATCACTCTGCATATATTATAGTACAGTATACGTATACAGGGTGAGTCTGAAGACACCACATCCTTTATACCACAGAATGTACTGTTGGAAAATCGGAACCTTGTTACACACTGATTCTGATGTTATTAACCTTCGAACTTCTTTATGTGCGTAAATATTGCTAATTTGTTTATGTGGCCTCATTTTTCGTTCAATCCAAAAACCTTTTTGACTCTTAAAAAGACTAACCATATACACGAGGAAAAGTGAAAAAAAACGAAAACATGAGTTTCGTGAGAAACTTACAATTTCAATAAAAATCAAAGTGTATACGTTGACATCACGATTTCATGTTTTTTTGTAATGGAGGTGTTGAAGAAAATACATAAATGGTAGTTTCACTTTCTTATTAGGTAAGACTTATTATTGGTTTTATATTCGGTTTTTTCGATTTTCTTCTTTAACAGTTACCTCTTTTAGAAAATCGAAAATCACAAGAGCCAAGAAGGGTTTACAATTGAACGGGGAATAAAATCACATAGGCAAATTAGTAATATTTACGGCAATAAAAAAGTTTGAAAACAAATAAGACCACCCTGTAAAACAAGGTTGCGATTTTTGAGTAATATTTGAAGCACCATCAGATTTGCCCACCACTGGGAACTCGGAAATCATAAGAGATGGAGAGTAGCTTAAATTAGAAAAAAGTTGCGTTTTTTCAAGGTGATTAAGAATCTGCATATTGATTCGTTCCTGAGTTATCCCGAAAACATAGAAAATCGCTATTTTAAAGAAAAATTCATATCTTTCTAACGATTGGTGGTAGTTAAATGAAACTTGGAACTTTTATATTTTTGACAGCTGTCAACTCAGCAGCGTTGACAGAAATTTTCTAGGCCTTCTAGATCTTGAACGACAGTCAACTTTTCTTTTTCTTATAACCGCCATATCAGATTTTAACACCATTAAATACACAAAAACATTAGCTTTTCAAAAATTTAGCCAAGATGGACTTTTTAACAGATGTAAAATCAGTCTAAACTTGGATAAAAAATTCAGTATGGCGGCCATAAGAAAAAGAAAAAGTGCGCTAATCACCCTCTGTGGTGGATGCGCTATATATTTATCATAAATAAAAAAAGAAAAATAAAAGTTGACTGTCGTTGCTCAAAGTGTGGATGGCCTAGAAAATTTCTGCCAATGCCATTGAATTGACATCTGCCAAAAATATAAAATTTCCAAGTCTCATTTGAATACGATAATCAATGCGATAACTCAGGAACGAATCAAGATTCTTAATTACCTTAATTTGACCTACCTCGATCTCTTATGGTTTCCGAGTTCCTAATGGTGGGTATCAACGAAAAATTCACCATCCTGGCCCTGTATAGACACCTATACTATCTATACTAACCCTGTATATGTACTCTACCGTAACCGCACATTTAGGTTATTTTAAATGATGTTTTAAAACAAGATAATATTAAAAATTAGACGATTTTTAAAAGATTCGTCTCCTTTTTGGATTCGAAAGGTGCTTTTAAAATATTTACTGACAATAATTCTTTTAGAGTAACAATTTTGGTTTGTAGGTTGAAACAATCTGTTAATAATTCCAAAATAGTTTAATACTAATTCATGATACAATGTGCGTAATCACTTTATATTAATTGAATTGCATGTTGAAGTACTCTTAACTCCATTTAATTATAAAACAATGCAGTGCAACATAATGGTGGCAATAGTCTTTGTGGTATAATTATAAGGATAATCAAGAAAAAATTATGTTATTAAGAACACGGTAACTTTTTTGTTAAGCATCTTTTCAGACAATTTCTTCGAAATGTCTATTCTATTTTAGTTCAGTTTTACTTAAAAAAAATTTTATTTTCCACCGTAGACTGAAAGACTTCCAGATTTGTCCTTTTGCAATTTTTACCAGCGATTTTTTCTTCAATGTTTCGCCAATTTTGATTTCTTCTTATATTAAAAGGTCTACGCTTTTTGGAGTAACTTTTCTTTCCCCTCAAAAGTAAGTGAAACGTACTAATGCGCTTTGAAATTCCTCTCATTAGTTATTCGAGTCTATAAGCCTCAATTCTGCATGCACGATCTGGTTTTCTTGTTATAATTATTAAACAAACTATACTTATTTGGTCAGAATATTATCACAATTAATAATAAGTCATAAATTTGGCCATAACAGACATTTATTATGCAATTATTCTTAAAATTGATAAAGATGCAGTTCGAACCATGACGATAATCTGCAATTATATAACCCAACCATGTTTTTGCTAATTTAATCTTAGTAAAATTGATAACCACATGGCAAGTGGGATAATTTTGTAATTTTTTGGCATTTTTTAACTAAAAAACCGGACAGTTTTCTTTTTTGCATATCTTTGTTAGGTTTTGTGCACTGTTTTTTAGTTTTATACTCGACATAGCTGAAGGTTGAGGTCGTCGATACCACTTATTGAATTTGAATTCGCACTGTCAGTGTCCTTCCTAAGGACTTTCATTTAACACCATTATTTAGGCCAATCGGGTTTCGTTACCCATTGACATATGACAGTGGCGTTTACACAGGATTGAAGACCGTTCTTTCCTCTTTCCAAAATGTCCTTCAAAATGAAAATTAATCCATCCCTAAATTTTTTGTGAATTTTTTCTAAAGCTCTAAATCGCATAATTTGCAACAAAAAGTAGAGACGATGAAAACTCGGTAGCTATTTTTGTTTAAGTTGTAAATTATGCAAATTATTAGCTTAATTTACAACTTAAATTAAAAATGCAGATTAATCTGCTCAATTTACAACTTAAATCAAAAATGTCTACAGAGTTTTCATCGTACTTTTTCTTGCAAATTATGCGATTTAGAGCTTTGTAAGAAAATTCACAAAAAAATTAGGGATGGATTAATTTTCATTTTAAAGGACATTTTGGAAAGAGGAAAGAACGACTTTTAATCCTGTCTAAACGCAACTGTCATTTGTCAAAGGGTAACGAAACCCCATTGGCCTAAATAATGGTGTTAAATGAAAGTCATTAGGAAGGACACTGATGGTGCGAATTCAAATCCAATGAGTGGTATCGACGACCCCAACCTTCAGCTACGTCGAGTATAAAACTAAAGGATATCGCACAAAAACTAACGAAGATATACAAAAAAGAAAACTGTCCGGTTTTTTATGGGCCACCCTTTAGTACGTACAGCGGCGATCAAAAATAATGTCATTTTCAAAAAATTCTTGATGATAACAGAAAGCTGGTTAATCGCTCCAGCTGTTACATCATTTACATTATAGTAAACCCCGATTTTTCATCCAGAATTTCTTCAGGTGCTTAACCGAATTTAAAACGGTACTTTACTGTTCGTTAAACGGCGCAATTATTTACACCATCTGTTGGATGACAATGGCATAAACGACCATTTTGTCAAAAAGAGGCAAAACCATTATTCTCAAACTAAAAAAAGGTGCAAAGAAAAAAAATCGAACAGAAAAAAAATCACTGGAAGAGTACTCTACACGGTTGAACAGAATCCAACTCACTCGCTGCAGTGTAGTCCAACATTCTTCGAGAGTCCTTTCGGAGATGGCCGAGGAGGTCGAGTTCCTCTGCAGTTGATTAAAGTCCGGCAGCGTTAGTTGGGAAAGCAACTGTTTAGTATATATTAGTAACATTTCGAACAGTGAGAGGGAAAGAGCCAACAACACAACAACAAACATTGAAAGAATCGCGCACCACGTGCTCGCAAAAATCTATAACGAAAGTTCGAGACGTCGCCGTTAAGAGGGCGCCAGCGTCTTGACGCTCCCCGAATTGCTGTCGTTTCAAAATTATAACCCTTCCGATCGAAGACAATGGGACGATGAGAGTGAGCATATGTTGCCGACATATGTTGGATTTCGTATGTAATTAAAGTCGATTTTTTTACTCGTCGAAAAACGGATAATAAATACTCACAAGATTGTAATTAATATACGCACTTGGGAAAAAAATCTACCGTGCGCGGGGAAAAGCAAAATGCACACTAAACAGCTGTAGACCACAGTTAACTTACATCGTAAAAATGTTTTTTTTGGCGAATTTCGGATTTTCTTCATTTACAATGGCTAATTAAAATGCAAACAAAACGTGAGCAAACTCGTTAAACTAATAGTTTTCTTCAGTAAACTTTGCCGCGAATCTATTACGAAAAATTTAAATTAGTTTTCTTAGCTTTAGCTTTCCCTAATATTTTACGTTTTTTCGCCCAAAGGAAGAACAAGATTTCTTCACTTTGAAGCTCTTGCTTCAATTAATTTTAAGTGGCAATAAAATGCTGCGGTTTCTTCAGGCAGAGTTAATTATTGCACGGTGACATTTGAATTATTCTTTCTCTCTTCTTTCACAATAGTTCAAAATTTAAAAGCGAACGCATTGAAATGCAAATCGGGGAAGTGAATAAACTCTAACAAACGGGTGAGTTGACTCATGTAACTGATTTGAGCCAGGCAGGAGTGTGCTTCAGTTAGCGATTTTTTCCGTTTGCGTTTAAAAGAGAAAAGTTGCGAAATGACGAATTTTTTGATTCCTTTTTTTTAATTTAAGAGTTTAAGAAAAATTGGAAAACCGACTAGAAAATAAAGTTCCCTGGATATTTGCTGACTTTTTTAGTTTTATAATTTACAGAAAAAGCGTAAAACAGATAATCTGTAAACTTACAAAAAAAAGTGAAAATTTGGACCCTCCCCTCTCATAAAACATGTTTTATAAGAATATCTGTGTCTCTATGGTCCAACCTTATCGGGATGAAATTTGGCACACATCCAGCGGGCACTTTATGGCCGCCGATTTTAATTTTTTTGCATGAACTTTAATTGCATTCTAGTGTCGTGCCTAATACTACTAACTCCCAATTTACATTTACAGATTATACGTAAATTTACACTTTTTTCTGTAAATTATAAAATAAAAAAGTTTGCGAAATATCTCAGCAGCTCTGTGCTTTCGTAAAATCTAGAAGATTAAATTTCTATTTTTATGATACACTTGAACTGTAAAATTTATAGTTCAACTGTAATATGAATACGCACCCCCTTTTTTTCTTTATTTATGAATCGATTTGCATGAAATTTGGAAAGCCCAAAGTAGGTAATAAATGCCATTATTTGCACCAATTAGATAATTTTGATCGCTTTCAGTTTCACCGGAACTACCTTGGGAACAAAAATTTTAAATGGAAAGCCCTGTATATGATTATATTTTTGGAATCTAAATAAAATTCTGAATCTGATGCTCCCACATTTTGACCATTTTATAACTTTAAGTTTTTTAAAAAATAAATTAAAAATTATCCCTGAGCCCAGACCCCCCCAAAATCATTTCATTGATATCGGGGAATTGTATAAAAATAAGATTTACAAGTTAAAAATTAATCCTTATGGTTTTGGAGCAATAACTCATTATTTTCAAATACAACCACTGGCCAGAATAAATAGCAAGTTTTCTTGTGGTTGGATTGACATAATCAGATTTAAGGTTTTAGTTCGTAATTAACATGATAATGGGAAAAGAGAATACAAAAATTAAAACAAAAAAAAATCTGAAGTCCATAAAAATGGTCAAAATATGGTATCGTTATATTCAGAATTTTATTTAGATTTCAAAAATATATAACATATACAGGGTGTCCCATTTAAAAAATTGTCCTCAAGGCAGCTCCGGTAAAACAGAAAGCGATAAAAATTATTTAATTAGCGCAAATAATAGCCTTTATGTGCGCAGAATATGTAAGGCCCAAATTTCATTCAAATCGATTCTTAATAAAGAAAAAAAGGGGGGTGCAAGTCGTCTCTTAAACGAAGAAATTTTGTTTTCTGATGTAGTATACGATAATTAGGGACCGAATTCTAGGTTCTACAATTTTTTTTACAAATTGCATTAAAAAAATCTCGCTGCAACTAAAAATATTAGCAAGTAATTGCGGGAAAAAGTAAAATTGTTTCCAAATTATCAGTATAACACAAAACAAGTAAATTCAGAAAAACTAGGCCCTAGTTTCTTTAGGTAGTTAAAAAGAATTACATATTATAGATACGAAACGGCCGAAATAAGTCTTTTAGGTAAAAAAATGAGTCATATAACTGAAATTTTTACTAAACTATTTTCAACTTATTTTTGTGCACTTAAAAGGGGTAAATAAGTTATTTTACCTAAAATCCGTTCTGTGAATGATAATTCCGAATTTAATATACAGAATGGTTATAAAGCATAACTGTGCAAACAGCAATTTTTGAGAAAATATGTTGGATAGATCAAATTGAGAAACTTTTGATGTTATTTTTAACGTATACACACATTGAAAAAAGAACTTGACATTCAGTTGCAGTGAAGAAAAATACCATACTTGTATTTATTTATTTTATCAATTTCTAGTAGAGGGTTTTTTAGAAAAAAATTTAAAAATAAAAAAAATTACGGTTTTCATTTTTTTTTCGAAAACTTTCTACCAGATTTGTTTCTAACTTTTTTAGCACAATTATTATAAGTCCCTACATACATCGTTGTTTTTTTTAATGCCTTCCTATACTTTTTCGATTGACAGGAGCTTATTTAAGTTATGTAAGGGCTCGGTGCAGTGCGGCTTTGAAATTACCTCTCAACAAAGTTTTGGCTGTGCAGGGTTAAAGGGATTAAAGGGGGCGGTAGCCCCCCCGTAGAAAAACTGCGCCCCCCCTCCCAGTTGCACCTGGTTTTCAAGTATTTTTACAGACCTAACATAAAATTGGTTTTGTGAGTAAAATAGGGGACAATAGATTAAACAGCTTTAGTGATAACTGGACTTAAATTAATAAATTATAAAGCACTTTTCTCTAATTTTAACTTAACATCATCAGACCAAAATGAAGTTACATGAAAGGATTTCAACAAAAAATTATAATATAAAAATTGCATCTCCACCTTACGGTCAATTCCTCATTCCTGGATGGGTCTTTGGGCTCTAAGGATAGAAAATGTAGACTTTGTTTACATTCAATTGTAATGAAAAAAATACCATACTTCTATTTAGGTATAAGTAAGATTTGTACGAAATTTTATTAATTTAGAAAAAATATTAAAATTAATAATTTAACGGTTTTTTTTGGAAAACTTTCTATCAGATTTTTTTTTTAGACTTTTGTTTTTCAAAACCGGCTTGTGGGCCCAAGTGATCAGAATTCGAATGGGGGCCCAGTTAACTTACGTTAAACCCGCCCCTGTCGTCTGATTTTGATACATGGTCGAGTTCTCTTTCGGACCATATAAATATTTTACCATAATCATCCACCAAAATGAAGCCAAATCAAATCTTTACATATTAAATTTCCAAAATATCCACATTTAAGCCCCTTCAATCGCGTTAAATTATGTAACAAAATAAAATAAATTAATTAAAAATGAAATCAAACCGATGGTTAGGTTTATTTCATAAGTACCTACAAATGTTAGTGTAAGGTAATTTTGCTGTTAGTTTAGTGATTAAATGTGGATATTTTTGAAATGTATAGATTATTTTGTTAAATCAAATTAACTCTTTCCAACAGAAGTTTTCAAAAATTTTAGATTTCTAGTTGTATAGAGTCATTGCGCACTTTATAACCACCCTGTATATGATTGTGTAGGGATGTAAAGAGAGAAAATCCTTCCTTCTCTGATTATTTCATAAAACATATTGGATAATGAAACAAAGAAGAACGAAGATTATTGTGCAAAAGGAAAATAGAACTGACTCCCCCGTTTCTTCATTCTAATACTCATCTTCAAGGAAGCATTTCTAATTCAAGCAGCAGTGAGCTGAAACGACAAATAACCAGTTCAAGAAACCCCACGTTTATTGTTACTTGTACAACCATCACAACGTAAAAAAATAAAGCAGCTGCTTGTTTCACGATATATCTTCATTATCTTTATAAACAGTAAAGTCTTAAAACCATTAAAACTAGATTATTTTAAAACAAATAATCACACGCAGATAAACACTTAATAAAACAAACAATCTAACTAAATGCACTGCTCTTTTCGCCACTCTTTTATTTAATAATAAAATTCTTGTTTTCTTCCTGTTCTTCCTTTGTCGATTTGAAAATAATATAGCCGAATGTTAATTTTATTAATTAAGTAACGCATCTTCTAGTCGTATGAACATCTGGTTAAAATGAACCATTGGTTAATCGTAGATAAAATCAATGCTCGTATAACCCACCCTCATTAAGTATTAACACCGGTGACAAGCAGCAAATTTTGTAATCTCAACATTTGATTACCTAAATCTCGCATTAATAATAAATTAATTTCATAGATTTTTATATCCCGGACAATTCGATGAATAACGTTTGCGTTGTCACTTCATAAACAGAATTCAAAGTCAATTAATTAAAACTTAGAATCCATAAAACGGATAGCTTCTTAAAGTTAGTGCAAACAGGCCAATATTAGCTGATTTATAGCGTATAAAAGTGTATTTATTTATTTGAACAACAATAATGCGTTCGCCTTGACTGCGCTATTTTATAGCAAGTTTTTAATAAATTGGTCAATGAACGACTTGGGGGTATTTGCAGCCAAAATTACACGATTACGGTTGTAAATTTCCGAATTAATCTACAGCTGTTTAGTAGTTATCGATTGTTCAAAAACCTACCTGTAGGTCGTTTACTATTTTCTCTGCCATTTTGTCTGGGGAGTTTTGTCCACTTTGCAGTTGATGTTGGGACAAGTGCATGAGTTGTTGTTGGGCCAATGCCTGGGCATGGCTTTGGGCTACCTGAGAATGTGAGTTGGGACTGCCCAGTTGATTTTGAGGTTGTTGCTGGGCTTGCGCTTGTTGTTGGTTGTTCGCTTGACTGTTGTTCTGTCCGTTACTTTGCGGTTGTTGTTGCTGTTGTTGTGGTGTAACAGAATTCTGTTGCGATTGTTGATTTTGTTGTTGATTTTGTTGGTTTTGTAAGGCCATCGCCCCTGGTGTAATAACATGATTTTGACTGCTGTTACTTTGTTGTGAAGGTGAATGTGCAGGTATTGAGTTTGTCGATCCGGCGGGTACCGGCGAGTTCTGATTGGAATTCGACAAATTCTGGGCCATACTTTGAGGCGGCCCTCGGCCTTGGTGGTTCCAAAAATCGTTGTTCATCTTAAATACGGGCCTGTTGTTCACCTCGGCCATTGGTATTTGGAGGGAAAGCGGCGTTGACCTGAGGTCCAGCGCTGCGTTTTCCTGGGCCTTGAAAGAATTCTGCAGCCACTTCGCTACGAGATTTTCATGTTCGACTTTGAGATTGTTGATCAAGTTTTGGTCCTCCGTGTTGAAAATGTTGACGGATTTTCGGGGAGAGGTCGAAAAACGGTCCCGCTTCACGGGTATTGCACTGGCGAACCTGGTGGATGGTTCCTGAGCCGGCTAGATCGGCACTAAGGAAGTACCCAACTATTTGAATGTGAAAAAAGGGTGATGACGCCGTCTCGCTCGCTCGCACGGTCTCGAGACCTTTTTTTTCACTCGATTGGCAGATGGTTTCTTCCGGATAGGCCGAGCCGACTATTCGATTCCAATCTGAAAATTATTTACCGATCAACTCGTATCATCACTTTCAATTATTAATGCTAAGAGCGTGCGGGGTAATTAATCCCTGAAATTACCCCAAACACATAATTATAGGCTCGAACGAAAACGTTTCTTACACTATTTTATATTTACAATGAATAAAAGCTGTATTAACGAACAGGTAATTAATTATAGTGGAAAAATTGGGATTTTTTCATACTTTATTTACTAGGACAAAATATAATACGTGAGAAAAAGAAAGTATAAAATGACAAAATATAGTGGTAAACCTCAAGGGCTATGTTCAGATCTCCCAGCCCTTGCCAAAACCATAAATACAGGCTCGAACGAAAACATTTTTTACTCTATTTTATTTACTATGAATAAAAGCTTGACACAAAAGCTGTATTAACGAACGGGTAATTAATTATACTTAGTGGAAAAATTGTGTTTCTTTTTACACACTTTATTTACCAGGACTAAATAAAGGGTGTCCTATAAAACCGAACGATTTATTGTTGCTATAGCTTTGTTATTATTGAACCGATTTTGCTCAATTTTGTACCGGATGTAGTCAAAAGGAAACCGGGCCAGATGCGTACGTGCCAGTTGCGTACAAGGATTATAAGGTATAAAACGAAATTACCGGCAGTGCCACTTGCGTACACGGCTTATGTAAAATCAACAATAAACTCGGTGTTGAAAATCTTATAACTTAAGTGTTTACTTTTGTTCGCAGAGGCATGAGGGAGGTTATATGTCGTTAATGTGTAATCATTGATGACTTGCAGGGTTGAAAAATGTAAACATTGCATTTAGTGAGAAACCTTCATAATGTTTTTTTATAGAAGAGTCGAACTAAATTTGGAAGGAAAGAGAAGAAAGAAGAAATATATTAAAATGGATCAAAGAATTTGTAATATTATATTAGCTAGACACCAAGATTCGAATAAGGATATCAGAACTTGTTTAAAATCTTTACCTTATATTGCAAAATTTGAATAAAGAATAACATTTAAGAAGCTTTTTTCTTACTTCCTGAGTATGATCTGCATAAATATTTTAATTGGAAACCCAGAGAAGTTAATGACTTTGACTGACCATTAATTCTTTCCCCTAAGCAGGTAATGGACGTCTTCAGTTTGTCGGATAAAGAGGATGCTAATACAGTGTCTAATTTGCATGAGTAAGAAAGTAAGAATATCATGCGCACGCATCATTGGGTAAAAATCAGCTGTGACAAACATCCAGCCAATGAGTGAGCACGCTAGAGATCCAACATGCGTGCGCCGATTAGGTAAAACTGAAAACGTCCATTGTACGCATCTGGCAGTTTTCCTTAATCGCACCCTTGTACGCAAGTGGCACGAAATAATCCTTGTACGCAAATGGCACGTACGCATCTGGCACGACACGAGTCAAAAGATGAGGCTTTTAGAGTCAACCATTATTTTCCAGATGGCGCCACCAACAATTTATTTGTTGGTATTTATTACAAGAAAATTTTTTGACTGGCTGGAGTTGGAAGCATCTGCGAACCGTTTAAAATAATGTAAGGTTAAAGCTGATGCTTTTCCTTCCAAAGCAACTTAACAAACTTTTATTCTGAACGTTTTCTTTTTAAATTAAAATGATTATCAATTCTAAAAGCATCATCTTTTGGCTACGTATTGTGCAAAATTTGGGAAAATCAGTAACATAATAATAAAGTTATAACCAAAAATAAATCGTTCGTTTTTTTTTGGGGCACCCGTTATAAAAGTTCCCACAAGCCACAAGTTTCATTTCAAGCATCAACTGTTAGGAAGCTATGAATTTTTTTTCTTTCAAATCGAGATTTTTAGTTTTTTCGGGATAACTCAGGAACTAATCAAAATATCAAAATTCTTTATACATATTGAAAAAGCTCAACTTTTTCTAATTTAAGCGATGTTCTGAGACCTAAGCACCTACTTACTGAATAAACAAATAGAAAATCAGTATTGAAAGGCAAATTATGTTCGGGAAAAATTTACAATTACAATGAAAAAATGGCTTTGTAAAAAACCGCAAAAAAAATTATTAGTGGCGCCATCTGAAAAACGATTGTCAATTCTAAAAGCCTCATCTTTTAGCTACGTCCTGTGCAAAATTTGGAAAAATCGAAGGCCTTAAATAAAGGCCGAAACGTTGGCTATAATTTGAAGAGTTTTATATTGTATTCAATAGTCTCATAACCCAATAAGAACATCGATTAAACATTTTGAAGTAAAACGATAAGTTAAGAAATATAATAATAAAGTTGCAACCAAAAATAAATCGTTCGGCTTTTTTGGGACACCCGTTATAATGCGTGAGAAAAAAAAGAGCAAAAACCTCAAGGGCTATGTTCAGTTCTCCCAGCCCTTGCCAAAACATAAATAATGACAGAAAAATTAAGCGCTACTTTTTTACAACAGAAATAAACAGCAAAGCACTGTAATGACTTGCGAGTATATTAATTTTAATTCTACTTAAATAGAAATGTCTGATGATTGTAGTGAGAGTAAATAATCTGACATGTACGTTTTGAAGAGAGAGATGGACAAATTACGAAACGGAGCTGGAATTTTGTTCATATTATGAGCGATACTGTACAAAAAGAAGCGTTTGAAAAATTGTGAATTGTGCAGTGAAATTTGTAAGGTATCTCTTCTTCTAATATTAATATTATGTATATCGCTCCTGTACACTATTTTTCGAGATAAATACTTAGGAATGCAGTTAACAATGATTTTATGATACAAACAAGATGCGTGCAAGAATCTGCGATTATTCTTTCAATTTATGAGAAACATGGAATTTAGAAAGCCCAGAAATAAATCGAATGCGCGAATTTTGAACAATTTGCAATCCTCTTTGATCTACAGCAAAAGGATTGTTTTTAATTTCTTATCTAGAAAGGATTTGCTTGCATACAGCATTCGGTATTTGGCATAACAGTCAATCGGTCAAGTTTCTTACCTAAAAGCACCATTTTAGATCTTTTGCATAAGTAGATAGCCCTTCAAGGTCAAGATTTAATCGATCAAGAGCAGCTTGAGCATTATTTTTTCTAAAAGAGGTATATAGTTGTGTATCATCCGCGCATAGGTGATAATTACAACATTTTATTTTGGTTACAAGGTGAGAAGTACATATGGCGAAGAGCAAAGGGCCTAGAATAGGTCCCTGCGTTACACCACAAGTAATAAGATTAGCAGTGGACAATTAATCATCGATCTTTGTTATATTATTCGGTCCACTCAAATAATTAGAAAATAACTGCCATGACAAGTGCTGAACTCAAGAAGAACGAGAACCGTTAACCTCTCAGGTAAAATGTCAAAGTTATTTAAATGTAAAATTAGTTAATTCGATATCAATTTTTCGAATAATTTCGATACTACAAGTAAAATGCTTATGGGCCTTAAGTCTTTAAGGTCTCAAGGAGATTTTTTCTTTGGAATAGGAGTGACTATAGCCGTCTTCCAGCAACTTCAATACAGAAATATGTGAGAAGAATAACTTTAAATAAAAAAGAAAAACTGTCAGTAACATTGTCTTTTACTCTACTGCAATAAAAATGTATCAAATCCGTTTTAGAGTTATTGTTGTCAACTTTCGTCGCGGTAAAATAATATTATTTACCACGTTTACGTTTTTTAGATTTAGGGGGAGAGCTTATTAATACGAAAATTGAGAATTAAATTGATCTGCGTGCATCAAAGATCAATTAATTAGCAGCTAATTACAGTTTATTGTGACAACATTGTTGGAGAAGTTATTATTGCTAATAATAATCAGAAAAATAAATTATTTGGAATCGAGCACGTGCCGGGATTACGAGCGATAAGTTATCGAGAAAGTTAAAAATTAGTAAAAAAAGTCCGGCGGGAAAAGTTCCCGACGCACGGGGCGATCATAAAAACGAATACTCACAGTTAGAAAAATATTGCACAAATTCAGGTAAACACTGTAGCAGGCTGTGGAATTAACACAGTAGTCGCGCGCGAAAACGAAATATGAAAAGCTCACACTTGAATTTTTTAAAGAAAATGTGAGACGAAGTTGAGTTCCGCGAGTTGCAAGTCGAGCGTCCCGACGCGTCCAAACGATAAGAAAGTCAGTAGATAACTAAGAAAATGAACGGCGTCGCGAAAAGACGACCAGCGTCTGAAAACGACGCCTTCAAACTAAGAAAATAAGGGTAGATTCTCAAGGAGCGAGAGGGTGTTATGCAAGGCCGACGCGTCGGAGAAGAACAAACAACAAATAGGAACAAGGAACGAGAGGGACGGAGCAACGGGGGCGCATTGCGAGGGAGAAGGACGGCACGCACTCGCAAGGGTTGCAAGTGGAATAAATATATGCAAGAAAAACGGGTGGGCAAGAGATGGATGAACCTTAGAATTGTATCTTAGCGTGGCGCAAGCGCATCACGACCGAAGTATAAGGAGTCATCTGACAGAGTTTCCCCCACTTTCAACCCCTAGAAAAAAGCTTCTTGTTATTTTTACGACATCCCCACCACGGCGGAGGGGAAGTCCGCGCTTTTTTTCACCCCATTTTTTCAATGGACGACGATTTTTATTCATCGACCCCCACTATTTTTTCTCCCACCCCTCACGCATGTAAGACGCTCCAGGGGCGCATTTTTACTGGTCGAGCGGTTTTTTTCAGGGGGTTGGTTGCACGCTGCACGTGTCTAGTCAACCCCTGACGTCACAGCGTTGCGGACGCTCTTTTTATCTGAAGATCGCTTGTTTTATGTTAATCGAGATTCCCTATACATAATTCTACACAATCAAAGCAGGCCGATCTTGCCGGAAGTCGTCCATTAACAAAAATTAAAACAGTTTAGCAATGTGCGGTAAATTTTTTTTATCACCTTGTATCAAAGATTGAATCACCCCCATAATTTGCAAAATTCTGACCACCTGCGTCTAAAAAAGCCGAGCCAACTGGGAACAGTAAAATTTCCGGGCCAGAGAGTTGCGGAATTATTTTTAAATCACCAAAAATACATAAAAAAATGCACGACGGTAATTTAAGCACGGATGCATTATCGGGTGGTTAAATTACGCAACGCCTCGCCGCTAGATGGCGCCAGCGTGACGTTGGGGTGAATTCGGTAAAAACTTTCCCTGACCTAGACATCATATTCGCAGTTGGCCGTGACTGATAATAACTCTTGTGATAATGAAACAAATAAAACAGTGAAATTACCTGGTTTTGCGCCGGACGCGAAAAATTAGCTACAGGGTGGACAACAGTTGACTGAAGACTCAACGCAAGAAACTTTTTCATAACTGAATTTTTCGCGGAGGACGCGAACTTGGGACTTGTCCTTATCAGTGTGATAATGCGATTTTCGTAAAAATGGAGTTTTTACAAGATTACGATAAAAGTTGACCTCTAAATAACTTTTTTCGATTTACTTAACGAGCTCTATTTATTTAAGATGGCCGAGTTTTATTGGCCGGAATTAGACACGGGTTTTTAAACAAATTCAAATGTGGAGGAGGAGGTGGAAAAATGGCGATCTGAATATGTTTATTGAGAGCTGAAACCGTGAGAATCGGATGTTTACTTTATTTCATATGTTTATAACAATTTTCACACAACTTATTTAAATCGACTAGACGAGAACAGTGATGTTATGCAGCTAAAAACAGTTACATTTTAATAAGAAACGTTAATTTATACAACTTAAAAGGAAATCTGAGAAATTATTAACGAGCCGCCATGACTGATTCTTGTATACCTACAGACCGTTTTTTGCGGCGTGTGACGGGAGTTTCTTCAACGCTTTATTAGATTCTATCTAGATAAATCGGTTATCATTTTTAAGCCACGTTTTAGAAAATAATTTCATTTTTTTTTACAAAAATAACTTCTCGAGTGCAAGTGGGAGGTATAAAATACGTTATCAGCTGTGTCTGTCCAAAAAAATGGCGGGCAATCTCATTTAGATAAGACAAAAAATATTCCATCGTTAATTTTTATTTTTTTACGATTGCTTTGTAGAATTTTTAAACCTCTTCGCAGAATTACTCTGTTGATTTAGTATGATATGCTAATTCCTATATTTACACTATTTTTATGATATTTTTATTATTTTATTTTTTTCAACTAATTTTTCTTTTATAATTCTTTAACTTTAACGGTAGGTCTCTGTGTTGACAAAATAATGCTCAACAATAAGTAGGTATCTGAGCTCACAATTAGGTATTCTTACCTTAAGAATGACGCAATTAGCACCTTGTTGGCGCCGTGCTACACTACTGACACAACTCAGAAGGAATATTGACAATATTACCTACAAAGCTTGAGGATTCGGAAAGAAATTAAGATTTTTTTGTCAAAAGCATTATGGAAAAAATGTTAATTATTGTAATTGTTAGTCTTCTCGAATATATTTTGCCTTTCAATACTAATGATTTCCTATTTGTTTATTCAGTAAGTAGGTGCTTAGGTCTCGCAAGATCGCTTAAATTAGAAAAAGTTCAGCTTTTTGAATACAGTAGAACGAGGCTATTTGGGTAACGCGGGGTAATTTGGGATATTTTAAATTTAAGTTTGACGCTTGTTATAAGGTTGATTTATAAAAGGTCCTGACATTGACGCAATCGCTGTCGTAGTCAAATGGAGACATTTGATTTGTCAAAAATTACTGCGCTCACACCTTTTATAAATCGGCCTTTACAGTTTTTCAATTCTGATAACAAATTTTTCATAATTTTGTGAGAACATGTTATTAATTTCATGGATCATAAAAAATTCTAACACCAACAGGACAGCTGATTTTTTTCAAGTCGAAAACCTTAATCTCATTTCTTCGAAAAATGTTATTTTAGTGGCAAAAAGGCTCTTTGTTGAGTTTCTCCTAGCAGAATTGTATTTTTTTACTACAGGATTTGATGGCCATTGCATTGATGGATCAAAAACCTTTAGTACTATTTGTTTGAAAATTGACATTTTATTGGCAAAACTGCCGCTTTGTTAAATTAACCTCCCCAATCCACTTCACCACTTATAAAAAAGGGAGGTTACTGCAATCACTAAAATTTTCGAATTTGAGATAGCACCAGATCTTCACGTTTCGAGGTCTCAGGAACCCAAAAAAGTGGTTTAAAAAATGTGTCTGTGTGTATGTGCGTACGTGCGTACGTACGTACGTGCGTACGTTTGTAAACACGCCACAGCCAAAACTACTAGACCGATTTGCCTGAAATTTGGTGCGTAGGCATCTCATAACCCAACTTAGATCTGAAAAGCTTTTGGAGCCAATCGTGCAACTAGAAATGCCATTTTGGCACATCAACTTTTAAATTTTAAATGCAAACCCCCATTTTTCACGACACTATAGGAAAGGCCTTCAAATTCTGCTTCTAAAAATATATTCACTCTCAGTGCCCTTTTGACCAAAAATTAAAAAAAAAATGTTTTTTATCGGACTTTCAAATCGCGGTACAGCCCAAGCCCCTGAACCGATTTGGCTGAAATTTTGCACATGAGGATTATATTGCACGTCGAAGAGCTGAACAAATTTTGGATTCAATCGGCCCACGGAAAATGCCGTTTTGGCACACCAATTTCCAAATTTAAAATTATTCACTCATTTAACCATCCAAAACAAGTTTTTGAAAGATTTATTGTCACCATCAGAAAGGTCTTCAAATTCTGGTTTTAAATAAGACAAAATTCGTTCGCATTTAGTGCTCTTTGGGTCAAAAAATCGAAATTTTGTAATAACACTAAAAATACATTATAGCTCAAATTAGTGAATCGATTTGGCTGAAATTTGCTACATGGAGATTGGGTGACCCGTTGAAGACCTGAAAGGCTTTTGGAAGCAATTGGTCCGCAGGAAGTGCCATTTAAGCATATCAACTTTAAATTTTAAATACAAGGCCTCCTTTTTTACGTCGCCATTAGAAAGACGATCAAATTCTGGTTCTAAAAATGTATTCACAGTTTCTGCTATTTCTGTGGAAAATAGAGAAAAAAATCTTTTTCATTAAAAGGGACCAGGCTACTGACAGTGGATGACATAAAGTATCAGTTATTGTCAAAAGGGTGGCAAATTGTTAACCTTAAAAGGAACATATTGTCAAATGTGATGGGTGATGTCCGAAGTGATGTCGGTATTTGTCAGAAAATTACGAAATTAGTCATAGATGATAAACACAAAAAAAATTCTGTTGAATTGACTACCATCTACACAGAATACAAAGATCCACGCGATGGGGAGGTTCCAGCCGCTTCTCTGCTGCATTTTTTTTTTCTTAGCAAAAGGGCACATTATTGTTATTGAGATCGATAACAGCTATTGTGTTTTGCCGGATTAAAAACCTTAATGCCATTTTTTCAAAAAATGTCATTTTAGGGGTGAAAAATATCGACACAAGTTAATTTATTCCTATACTGCTACATTTTCAAATTCTGCGAATTAGTAGAAATTTCTACCGTCTCCGAGTCTGCCAATTTTTTTGTAAAAAGTCGTTTTTTCGCAAAAATCTCCCAGAGTAGGTAAGTTGCGTTTAACGGCCAAATAAGCCTAATCCTCAAATATCCATGACTCATGGGGCCCTAGGGGGCGCAAAATCTTTCCCTAATAACCCCGTTGTACGGTATATAAAGAATTCCCCGATATTTTGATTAGATCCTGAGTTATCCCGAAAAAACTGAAAATCGCGATTTGAAAGAAAAATTCATAGCTTCCTAACAGGATAATGATGCTCGAAATGAAACTTGTGGGAACTTTAATATTTTTGACAGCTGTCAATTCAATGGCATTGACAGAAATTTTTCTACGCCTTCTAGACTTTGAGCAACGAGAGTCATACTAAATGTTTACACCATCAGATACCTATACAAAAAAATTGCTTGGACTTGCTTGAAAGAGGTTTGATGGCAAGTTGGTGGAGCCGCTTTTTTCAATTATTGTTTTTCATTGAAGTTTAGACCGATTTTCAAATTATTCACACCAATTATGAAATTTTGGCGATCTGTCAAAAAAGTCATGTTATTGGTGACATTTTTGAGAAGCAAATTTTTTTGTATACGTGCTATGTAAAGTCGTTGGCTCAAAATTTACTTATTATGGTTTCTGCGATCCCAAGGGCCGCATCAATGAAATAAAAGCACCAAATAAGCATATATCGCAATTCGCAATCAGTTGACGATATTTTATAATTCTTTGAAAATATTTGAAAAATAATTCTTTGACGACTTCGACTAGGTATGTCTGAACGTTCCATCATCGAGAAGAAAAAAAACTTTGAAGATTTTTGATTATGGAGGGAATGAGATTTTACAGGGTGACAACGAGATCATGCATACGCCTCCATAACTTTTTTAATAATCAAGACAAAAATCAGAAAAAATTCTCGGTGAACATGCTCACCGAACGTCATTTTTTGACATTCCTTCATTACAATTTTTTCACTTATGCCGGAAATGACTTTAATTTTCAATTTTTAAATGCGACACCCGGTATATTTTTGGAATCTAGGGTTTTGTAGTGTCATTTTCGTAAGTTTTTTCTTGTTTTTCCGACACGCTTATTTTGTATTTTACAGTTTACGAGATGTCAATTTTTGAATTTAAATGGCCGCCATTAGCCCCTGTCTATGAAACACTCCACTAAGGAAGCCGAACTCATGCCGCAAATTGGGAAATTTTCGTCCCTCTTTTTAAGCAGTTCTCCAATAATAATCAGGTGGCGCAATCGGCGACAGCGAGGTTGTCATTCTGACATTAACGTTCGGTCTATGAAACACTCCACTAAGGAAGACCCACTCCGTCAAAAAAAATGTACCCATTTTTTGATTTTAATTCGGGTTCCGCAGTTTCCACCAGATGTCGCGGCGTTCGTATGCGATTAAGGAAAAAAAATATAAAATTCCTCATTTCACGAAAAAAAGACTCTTTAATATGAGCGTAAGTCGGAAAGAATTAGATAAAATACGCACCAGATCAATGGATTTGATTACTTTCACATTACTTTTGTCTTTATCTAGAAAATCATCGTACAACATGCCAAAGAAAAATTACAATTTTGTGACAAATTTGCAAAAATACATGGGACAGCTGCTTGCCATAACAATACTCTGCCTCTACGAACTTGATCTCTTCTTGCATCAAGCAATTTTGACTCGTAGTGGTAAATAATATCTTCCTCCATAAAATGTAGGTATAGCCCGCTCCACAGACCTCATTATTAGACCATAAGCAGACCTATCCGCTCCTGATTAAGCCAGCGGCCATTTATTAATTGACCAGGATCTTCCTAATAACAACAGTTACTGTGAATTGGTCGCCTTTTAAGAATATTACTGATTTTTACCTTTGATGCCTTATGGCGTGACATTTCTCACATTTCCGTCACTGAATTTCTTTCCAGAGGCATAGAATATCGTCTGTTTGTCGCTATTCTAAGTTGTCCTTTAATAAACAGTCAAAAAGCCCATGAAAGCTAATAAAACTTGCAATAATTCGCTTTTGACCGAACGTTAATGTCAGAATGACAACGTCGCTGTCGCCGATTGCGCCACCTGATTATTATTGGAGAACTGCATAAAAAGAGGGACGAAAATTTCCCAATTTGCCGCATGAGTTCAGCTTCCTTAGTGGAGTGTTTCATAGTTCGGTCAAAAGCGAATTATTGCAAGTTTTATTAGCTTTCATGGGTTTTTTGACTGTTTATTAAAGGACAACTTAGAATAGCGATAAGCAGAGGATATTCTATGCCTCTGGAAAGAAATTCAGTGACGGAAATGTGAGAAATGTCACGCCATAAGGCATCGAAGGTAAAAATCAATAATATTCTTAAAAGGCGACCAATTCACAGTAACTGTTGTTATTAGGAAGATCCTGGTCAATTAACAAATGGCCGCTGGCTCAATCAGGAGCGGATAGGTCTGCTTATGGTCTAATAATGAGATCTGTGGAGCGGGCTATACCTACATTTTATGGAGGAAGATATTATTTACCACTATGAGTCAAAATTGCTTGATGCAAGAAGAGATCAAGTTCGTAGAGGCAGAGTATTGTTATGGCAAGCAGCTGTCCCATGTATTTTTGCAAATTTGTCACAAAATTGTAATTTTTCTTTGGCATGTTGTACGATGATTTTCTAGATAAAGACAAAAGTAATGTGAAAGTAATCAAATCCATTGATCTGGTGCGTATTTTATGTAATTCTTTCCGACTTACGCTCATATTAAAGAGTCTTTTTTTCGTGAAATGAGGAATTTTATATTTTTTTTCCTTAATCGCATACGAACGCCGCGACATCTGATGGTGGAAACTGCGGAACCCGAATTAAAATCAAAAAGTGGGTACATTTTTTTTGACGGAGTGCGTCTTCCTTAGTGGAGTGTTTCATACCCCTGTCCCACAAGATTTATGACAGACATCCGTTTTAGTATTCTCCAGCATGAAAATAACTATAAAATTGCTAAACTATAAGTTTGCTGAAATGACATACCAAAAATTTTCACTGCCTATTATACCTAGAAAAATTTTACCTGACGGTTTCACAAATTACGCCAGAATCATTATTATAAGTCGCCCAATATAATGATTAGCCCGACGGTAATTAGTTGTTCTAGCTAATTTCAATAGCTGTGAGAGAAAAAAAAAGTTCCTAATAATATTTTAACATTAATTTAAACATTTGCCATCATCAATTGATTCGCCAATTGATATAATTCAAATATGCCATTATATGCACTGGTTTCTGTGGGCTGTGACTAATCAGTTCAAGAACAGTTGGCTAAAGACATCAAGTCAAACTAATGCCGTTTTCGGTCTGTCCTGCATACTGCGCGGTGCAGTAAAATAGAAGACAGTTGATTGGTCCCTTCCTCAGTATGCTTCGCAAAATTATTTGTTATTATTATTTACTATTTATTATTATTGTGTACTTATTTCTTGAAGGACCATGATGCCTACCGGTATACTTTCTAAGGTAATATTTGTAGAAAACAATAAAAAAAAATAAAAGTAATTTGTTTTTTTCCACGTTAATATGAATGCAATTCTAAAGAAAATAACTTCAGGTATAGATTATGAAATTATATGAATTAATAAAAATTAAGTTAGTCAGCAGCAAACGTAGTAATTTATTATATTAAGCACTTCGCAAATAAATAACAAATTTAGCTTTTATTTAATCACCTTGATAATGACGATTGTTACTAACAAACCAAAGTCTGCGTGCCAAATTAAACATCATTAGAGTTAAGGTAGGTCAACAATAGCTTCCACAAGTGTACATATAGCAACGTACCCTGCGCAAAAAATAAGTATTAAGAACGCCGTAAGTATAAAAAGTGAAGCTTTAGGTAATAGTTTCAAAAATGAAGTCTGCCAATCAGAATGAATCTCTGAATTAGACAGTAACGTGTGATTGCGAGACGTAAGGCGTAGACCTCTGACAGTAACTTTATCATGTCTGCAATCTACGCCCTACGTCTCACACAGAAAAATATAACAAAGTCGAAAAGACAAGGCATTCTAACAATTTTATAATAATACTCATTGGTGAACTTAATTTCAATTAAAATCAGCTATTAATTGAACTCACCAATTTTCGTAAAGGGTCCATTACCGGATCCTAGGAGAGTTCTAGGACACCATGTATAACTGTTGCACCCATTGCACCCCCTGCATATTTTTTTGTTAGGTGTCATAAAAATAAAACATTTTTGTTCAGTGCATCAGTAAGTGCAAACATCCTTGACTTAGAACTATACAGAATGGATTATTAGACTTTAATTTTTGCAATTGGCAGATAAACAAGTTTTTCAATCCTGAATTTACAACTTCCGACAGGCAATGAAGAATGAGGCCAGAGGGCAAGAGATGGAAATATCAGTGAACCAAAAATTCGTAAATATTTTTCACTTTTGGGTAAATCCATCAAAAACCCGCTTTTCTGCATTGTATCCTATACTGCGTGGAATTTTAATTTATATAATCTTTGAATTTCAACTTAATATTTCATAAAATGCAGTAATGCATTGGCATTTACATTTAAACTACTTGGTTGGATAGATTGACCTATTGATCCCCTCATTGAATGAGTTATCTGTCTTCGTCAAAACGAAAAGACATTTTGCGTGATAAACGTTATCATTGAAGTCTCTAGCCAAGGCCTTCCAAGAAGGTTTTTAATCAAATTTCTTTCTTAGAGTTTATTTTGTTATTTAACCTAATAATAACCTTAATTAAAAAGGGAGGTTAATGCAATCATTAAAATTTTCGAATTTGAGATAACACCCTATATTCACGTTTTGGATCTCAGGAACTCAAAAAAATGGTTTTAAAAATGTGTCTGTACGTTCGTATACGTTCGTACCAAAACTACCGGTCCGATTTGGCTGAAATTTGGTACATGGGGATTTGATTACCTAACTTAGATCTGAAAAACTTTTGGAGCCAATCGTGCAACCGGAAATGCCATTTTGGCAAATCAACTTTGAAATTTTAAATACGGACCCCAATTTTGACGTCACCATAAGAAAGGCCTTCAAATTTTGCTTTCAAAGATGTATTCACTCTTAGTGCCCTTTTGACAAAAAACTAAAAAAGTTGAGATTTTTAACGTACTTTTAAATCATTGTACAGTCAAAGCTCCTGAACCGACTTGGCTGAAATTTTTCACACGGGGATTGTATTCCACGTCTAAGAGCTGAAGTTTTTTTGGATTCGATCAAATTTAAAATTATTCTATCATTTATTGCCACCATCAGAAAGGTCTTCAAATTCTGGTTTTAAATAAGACAAAATTCATTGGCATTTAGTACCCTTTGGGTAGAAAAATTGAAATTTTGTAATAACATACTAAAACCACTTTGTAGCCCAAACTACTTCATCGATTTTGCTGAAATTTGGTATATGGTGATCCGTTAAAGAGCAATGGGAAGTGCCATTTAGGCATATCAACTTTAAGCTTTTAAACACAAAACACGGAAACCCAAGGCCCACGCGATGGGGAGGTTCCAGCCGCTTCACTGCTTCCAAAAATTTTAGTCTAATTCTGTAGCTGCTTTATTTTAGAAATAAACTAACGAGGGCTCCGAATATACAGGGTGTTCCAATTAAAAGGAGCCACCCCAAATATTTCGTAAATCAAATAAAATATGAAAATTCGCTCGGACAGGTCGATTTTTATTTGGAGGGGGACACTTAAATCTTTCAATTAACTTTTGAACGAGTTTGTGGATATCAAAAATTCTTGTATCAGTTTACAGAGAATTTCAAACCCTTTCAAATGATGTATCACAAGTGGGGGTTGCCATTTAAAATTTTGAAGTGGGGGTAGGTGGGGGTTAGGGGGTGAGTTTTGAAATTTCGTCAAGTATGGATTTAAGTGTCCCCCTCCAAATAAAAATCGACCTGTCCGAGGGAATTTTCATATTTTATTTGGTTTACTAAATATTTGGGGTGGCTCCTTTTCATTGGAATACCCTGTAGATAGTATAATAAATAATGTGTATATGCATATCAAGGAACTGAGGAAAACTATTTGATTTAAATAAAAAAAAAAAAAAGTTTATTGCCTATGCGAAGTGAGGGCAGGGCAATAATTGCAAGAGTGGTTAAATGGCACTTCAGCCCCGTAGTACCTATTACGTATTCTCTATTTTTTGCACTCCATTTCAATTTATTTGCTAATAAAATGTCAAAATGACGTCATTTGGAGCCAAAATTTGACAATGACAAACTTTTGAAGTGTTTTTGCATACCGGGCTCTGTCAAATTTTGCCTCCATTGTCCGTCTCTTTTAATGAAGGTTTCCAAACTTGCAGGTCTCTCTCTATTTTGTGACGTAATATGGAGGCAAAATTTGACATTGCTTTTGCATACCGGGCTTTGTCAAATTTTGCCTCCGTATTGTCTATCTCTTTTAATTGTAAACCCTAATTGGAAACACTAATTCAATTTACCTTTAAAGAGCCAAAATTAAAATCGTGCAAAAAATATTCCGCACGTAGGTGAATTATAAACAACGGTAGCCCTTTAAAAAAAAGCCGTTCCGGAAATAGGTAATCATTTTGTAAAAACGCAAAAACTAATTCCAAATAAGTGATGTGTATAATTGAAGAGTTTGTTGAAAAAGTAACGGTATCATAACTATTTTTGTAGGTACCAAGAAAGCGATGAAAAATTTATACAAAATTTTGAAGTGTTGATTAAGTTTTGGGTGTTTTTTCATCAAATATTCCAAGAAAATGAAGATCGTTCGAATACTGAAATCTCTCCACAACTGAGGTTAGGTTTTATTTGAAAAATGCAGAACAAACACTTTAATAAAACGCAAATTTATATCCGATAATGTAAGTGCGAATGTTAGTTGATAGTTAGTTTTTAAATTCTTTTCCAAAATAATTTTTTTTTATCGAAAGTTTGCCAGAGAGCCGATCAGAGACATAAATCAGCCCTGGCGACCCTGATAAATCGATTAGTTATTAAATTTTGTCATCAGCTGCATTAATACAAATGTATTTCAATAAATATGTATTTTAATAATAAATACTTTTTTTTTTGAAAAAATTTAGTCCCTTCAGTCCCTAACACATTTCGACCGTTTGTTGTTAGTTCCATAAAAATATTGCTGGTGGATATTTTGTTAAGGAATAAGTGTTAGGTAGTTATAGATAAATTACTTACGAATACATGCAATAAAGTTTTTCTTAAAAAAATAACTCTTTTGACCTAATTTTGATGTGGCGTGTTTGACTTAAAACATTTCTGAAATTGAGTTATTTTGCATTTTTAGACTCAAATTTTCATAATTTTTTTTTTTGATAAAATATAAGCAACCGCCTGACAACCTTTATTTCCATTTACATATTATTGTTGAGTTTTTCTTTAAATTAGTCATCTTGCGCGTTAGCCGCCAATTTTTTTTCCTGCAAAAATTTTTAAATCGCATTGTTGATCTGCCTAAATGCTACAAAATGACTAACGCGTGACCATGGCACTATTAATCATCCGAATTATTATCGCAGTATACTATTGATCAAAGAAATTGGTTGAATAATTGGCATATGCCAATAATAAACAATTAAATCGTGATAAAAAGTCGCTTTAAATTAAGGATATAATGAAAGTGAATGCAAGTGCAACCTCTCAGATTTTCTTTGGCACGAACCAAAGGCGTTATAAATAATTTGGTGACTAATAAAAATTTACTTTAAATTAAAAAATTGGGTAAATCACGCATGCGATTATTCCAAGCTGAAAAATCGTTGTTTAGACGTCGGGTATGGTATATAGGAAAAAATCTTGGCTGGTTAACAGCAAGTTATTTTGATTCAAAAATTGTGAAATAAGTGGACATGCAAGAACAATCCGAACGAGAGAGTAAACAATAACGATTCAAAGAAGAAAACAAGGAAATGAGATAACAGCGAATTATTTATAACTCAATTAAAATTTTGAAAAACAAGGTTTTTCGTTGTGAAAATAGATAAGGGATGTAAAAAAATAGTGTCTGGCAAAACAAGCGTGAAAATCATCACGATAATAGAGATAATCTAGACGCGAAAAAATCTTGAACTTGAACTCGCGCGTGGAAAAACAAGGGGGGTTTTCCGCAAACAATTAGTAAAATAAAGTGCAAGAGACTTACAGTCGTGTGAAGAGTGGCGCAATTTCCGGCTTACTCCCAATTATAAAATTCCAACAAAAGAGTTTCTAAAAATATAGGAAAAGCGGTGCCAACCGTAAAAAACCGCGAAACAAAAAATTCCACTTATATAAGGCTTCGGACACTAGTGGGGGGCCGAAGCTTGTTGAAAATCCGAAAAAATGATTGGTCGAATTTTTCACTTTTGCCGGTCAC
This sequence comes from Pycnomerus fuliginosus, assembly GCA_963924575.1. Lineage (NCBI taxonomy): Eukaryota > Metazoa > Arthropoda > Insecta > Coleoptera > Zopheridae > Pycnomerus > Pycnomerus fuliginosus. The sequence continues at coordinate 12,611,515 of OZ004625.1, read as the reverse complement.
CGATAAAAATCAAAATGGCTGTACAAACAAATTCTATTTTTATCGTTTTATATTTGTGGAAGCCATTTTTATATTTATGAAAATCCGCGCGGTTATCGATTATTTTTTTTTGCGAACGGTGGTGGGGATAGGGTGCACCCCTGCCGGAAGAACTAACCATCAGACGCTGCGATTTTGCACCACTGCTCGCCGCCACATTATTTAAACACTTAACCTCACTAATTAATACACAGAATTCCGGTGCGGATTTAGAGCACAATTAAGCGGGACTTTTTCGACGGGGGAGAAACGGTTAACGGTCATTTTAAATGCATAGGTGTCTATGATTTGGAGTTTGAAACAGAGTTGAACATCTTAGTATGTAGTAAGAAAGCTGCATATAGAAATGAAGGCGGCGAAGGTGGGGGGGATACGAAATTGCATAAGTTTTAGAACAGTGCATTTTGCATCGGATAGAGACAGACGTACGCGCTCAGCCGCCGTTAGTCTGTTTCGGTATTTTTTTAAGCGGGACACTTTCGAAAAAAATTTCCCGCCAGATTTCCTGATGACGTAACTTAATTTAATCCAGAGATAAATTGGGCGATATGCAAAGGTTACGTAATTTTTTAATATCCGCGAATTATCCTTTTTATCCTTTGTTCACTGCGATTAACTCCATCGATAACCTTACGTGAATCACAAATGCATTGAACCGAATTCTATCCGTGGACGTCATTAACGTCTCAAGACTTAACAATGAAGGAATCAAATAATTTTTCACTTTTTGCCGTTTGGAAACGAGTCCCGACTTATCTATTACTCGACATTGACACTGAATTATTTATCAGATATCCAGTTATTAATGCAACACCAATAATTCAATTTATCGTGATAAAAGCTCGAGGTTTTTTCGTGGGAATTGCATTATATTCCGCAACCTAGTCCCAATCCCAAAAGAGGCAAAGTGTGTCGATTTAATATCAGTAAAAGAATAGTAAAAGTAAAATTAACAATTCTAATTGAAAGAGTTGGCGATGGTTGACATGGATTTGCGGCGGTGCAATTATCCCAAGAAATAGGTACAAAGAGGTTTTGATAAAGGTTCGTTAAAATATTTTGTGGTGTTGCATAAGAAATTATGACAATAACGTAACACTACTGGGAAGTATATATTTTCGCACATTGCCCTCGGCGGGTGGCGCGCGATATGACCACCAGAGTCATCGGCCTTCACCGGACTCGGAGGAAAGTTTCAGATCAAAATTTATTGGATTAGTATTTTGAGATTTTTCAACATTTTTCAACAAAGCTCAAACAAATAAGTTAATTTTTTAAGTGCATGATGCTAAATTTTCAAAAATAGACTAACACCAATAAGATATATACCAATATTGACATACCTAAAGCAAATTCGAATTCATTTTGGGCCTTTTGGGCCATTTGAGCTTCGAGAAGGATTTGTCAATACATTTTTACCTCGACTAGACTTGCCTGGATGTTCATTTTAAGCAACTAAATTGAAAATGCACAGCGGAGTAGAATTCACCCGGCGCCTCCACCAATTTTTCATTCAGAGACCTCTGTAACTAATTAGAATTTTGCACTTTTAAAACACTTTTAAAATATTGATAAAAGGCTTTTTCGTGGACCATGATACATCATTTGAATTAATTTCATCAGAAATACAATGCTCTAAAACTTTCTTATAATATGCCTTCATCCTCTAGCGTCCTCTTTGGGCAAATTTAAAATCACAAAAGTGTGAATTCCCGTTAAAATCGATTAAAAAACTGTTTGAAATCCATTTGTTCAAAAGTTAAATAATAAATTATTGTTTTCGCTGTAACTTTTGAAGTTGTGGAAGGATTTCAAAAATTCTTGCATCGCCTTACGGAGGGTTTCATGCACTCTAAAATGACGTATCACAAAGCCTTAATGTAATTTAAATTTTGGCCGTAGATGGCGCTAGAGGAACGAGTTCAACGGGTAGTTAAATTAGCTTTCATATGAAATACCTATACCAAGTGACTAAGTTGGGGGTATTGTAAAATTTCACCAAGCCCGAAGATGACCTTGTAGGTCGAAACATGTTAAATCTAGTGGCAACTTGTTCGAGCGATTTTTCCTAATTCCTAACTTGAGTCAAAGAGGAGAAAATCTGGATCCTGTATAATCTTCTGAGGATTAATACCTTCTTTTATACAAAATATTGTTGTGATTCAAATTCATATTTACAGGGAAAGTATAAAAACTGGTTTGAAATGTGGTGAGTATGGACAATATGGAGGCGATCGTATGGAGCAAGTGTAATTTTTTTACATTTTATGGTTTTTGCACATTTCAAGAAGCTATTTTTGCGAAAAATTATGAACTTTTTCCTGTCAATTAAGTGGATAATTTTTTACTTTAATGAAAACAGCAAAATTCAAGGAAATGTGCACATTCACCGAAAGCAATATAATTTTTTAAGGTCAGTATGTTTATAAAGACACAAACCTGCACTAAATATCGAAAAAGTAATATAAAAATTTGTATTCAAGTTTAACAAAAATTTATAATCGGCTTTTACATTTTAAGCAGGTAACTCTTGTCACATAGTCTATCTTACTTCGTGATCAATTTATTTTCAGTATATTTTCGCTAAAAATATAAAATAAATGCTAGGATTTGTAAGATGCTCAAATTGAATAATTCAAAAATGGTGAAGGCGCCGGGAGAATCTTAGCCTTCTTTATAGACGTAACATATAAATATAATCTTTCCAGTCGGAATTATACAACAAAACGGAAAAGACAATGTCACTTTGGTACATAATATTATAGTCGATTATTTCCAAATTACCTATTAAACCAATCAATTAGACTCATTTTAAAATCTCTATCCAATCAAATTCATCTAAGAGTGATTAATGCATTTTATCGCAGTTTGCACGAGTCATTTAATCGTTTCCTTCACGACTTGATCTTGAACACAATTTGTTCACTGCTAAAAAAAAAAAGGCAGCAGAGAAGCGGCTGGAACCTCCCCAACGCATGGGTCTTTGATTTCCGTGACTTATTGTGTTTAAGATTTTAAAGTTGATATGCCTAAATGGCACTTGCCGTGGACCAATTGCTCCCAAAAGCCTTTCAGCTCTTCAATGGGTTACCTAACCTCCATGTACCAAATTTCGGACAAATTGATCCAGTAGTTTGGGCTATAACGTGGTTTCAGTGTTATTACAAAATTTCGATTTTTCTACCCGAAGGGTACTAAATGCGAATAAATTTTATCTCATTTAAAACCAGAATTTGAAGACCTTTCTGATGATAACAATAAATCTTTCAAAAAGTTGTTTTTGATGGGTGAATGAGAGAATAATTCTAAGTTTCGAAATTGGTGTGCCAAAACGGCACTTTCCGTGGGTCGATTGAATCCAAAATTTGTTCAGCTCTTCGACGTGTAATACAATCCCCATGTGCAAAATTTCAGCCAAATCGGTTGAGGGGCTTGGGCTGTACCGCGATTTTAAAGTCCGATAAAAATCAATTTTTTTTAAATTGTTGGTCAAAAGGGCACTAAGAATGAATACATTTTTAGATGCAGAATTTGAACGTCTTTCTTATGGTGACGTGAAAAATGGGGGTTTGCATTTAAAATTTAAAAGTTGATGTGCCAAAATGGCACTTCTGGTTGCACGATTGGCTTCAAAAGCTTTTCAGATCTAAGTTGGGTTTTCACATGCACACGTACCAAATTTCAGCCAAATCGGTCAAGTAGTTTGGGCTGTGGCGTGTTTACGAACGTACGTACGTACGTTCGTACGCACGAACGTACGTTCATACATACAGACACATTTTAAAAACCACTTTTTTGGGTTCCTGAGACCTCAAAACGTATAGATCCGGTCTTATCTCGAATTCGAAAATTTTAGTGATTGCAGTAACCTCCCTTTTTTTTAAATGGTGAAGTGGAGTGGGGAGGTTAATAACCACATAAACTAAGTTAAGGAAAATAAAAGTTCATAAATATGACCACCAGACACATATCCTACACACACGTAATGTCTTCCTTCCAGAAACCATATTTTAAGTGTTTTTTGAGACATAAAGGACGCTGATTTCTTCTGGATATAATCTCAAAATTCAATAACATCTTATTGGGCTCTTGAGTATAGGAACCCCGGTTTAAAAACTTATACTTTTATCAAAATAAACAAAATAAAGAGTTTAATTTGCGAAATAATTTTATCGAACACCACTAGTGCATTGCCATTGTAATCTTTTAAATTTTAGAAACAATTACTCAAGCTTTGTTGCCGTTTAGATAAAACAATTCGAACTAAATTGGCATTTATTATCAAAGATCATTATTTTACCATCGGCAACAGGCTTTCGTAAACAACATTTTCAAAATTTAAACGATTAAATAGCATGCCCTTGTGGTATTATAAGCGATTATAATGGTTTGTTTCGTTAGAATTTTTTGGGGTACTATATGTGAGAGTATTTTAAAGGATTTATCAAAAGTAAGAGGACCAAACAGAACCTGATCTGACATGAGTTGTATTGGTCTTACTGACAATTTAATATAAAATACTAAAAATAAGGTAAGTACTGACAGCTAAATACAAAATTCTCAAGTTCTCAATTAATTGTTCCAAATTTGAGGGTAACTTTCAGAAATATTCTCTACCGATGGATTTTGAGCAAAACTGACATAAAATTTTTCTACTCTGAAGAAGATTCAAGTAATCCGGTTATGCCTTCTGGGCTTGATTTCCGTGGATGTCGCCCTTTAACCTTTGTCCGCCCATTTTGCAATAATTCCAGCATTTATCTAACTTCCTTCCAATTAAATTAGCAAAAATATGCCGTTTCCAGCTATCATTGTTGTTCATATAATTACAAATCAGACACACGTGGTTGCCATTAATTAAAAATCCGGATAACGGTCCAAGAGCAAAAATCATTCAAATGGTGAAAAACAACCATAAATAAAGATTACAGACACGGAGGCAGGACCTTTGGGTGTCGAAACGTTCCAAATCACCAATGAACAGTCGGAATTTTTATCAGCCAAATAAAAATTATGTAAATAGTCGTCGTAACAAGAACGCACTTATTCATGGCCTCCTGGTGAACTGAGGACCGAGATCAAGGTTAATCTCCTGATAAGAAGATAACCGGGTATGAACGAGGAAAAATGCACGTTACGCAACGGGGGTCAATAATTGCAAATACCTTAATTTAATCGCCAATTAACGATTTTTATCGGTCAAGCTGGTATATTTTATTGCCGTTTTAATCGGCACGCATCACGCCATTTTTTCTAGACAAAACCGATGAAGACGCGGAAGAAAGTTTCCGTGAAAAAAATGGCGGAGCGAGGTACGATAAAAATTATCTTAGGCCAATAAGAATGATAATACTGAGTAAACGTGAACAGCGATAAAAATTATTTGCTTTTATTTTTTTATTTAACAGCGTATAATATTCAACCATAAATTTATTCGAGCAAATAACGGTGTAACTGAAGACAATAAATCGCCGATAAATCATGGAACGTGTAATTCCGCTATGAAATTATAATTATCATTTTTGGTTCTAATAATTGGGACAAAAAATAGAAACTTTCTAAATCAACATATATAAGAGCAGATTTTGCAGGGAATTTTAAGATATCTTCATTCGTTCCTGAGTTATCGTGAAAAATCTAAAAATTGCGGTTTTAAAGAAGAATTCACAATTTTCTCACGACTAATGTTATTTTAATGGGAGTTGGAACTCTTGTATTTTTGACAGCTGTCCATTGAATGACATCGACAGAAATTTTCTAGGCCTTCTAGATGTTGAGCAACGACAGTCAACTTTTCTTTGTATGTGGCCTCCATATTGGATTTTAACACAACCAGATATACACAAAAAAATTGCTTTTCAAAAATGCAATTAATATGTATTTTTTTTTTAAATATGTCAAAGCTTCAGTCACACGACGACATGACGTATTTTATTTAGATTTAAAAAGTTGGTGTACTTTTTTGCAAGTTTTTTCATCAAAGTTCAGGCTGATTGTACTAAGTACCTAATCGTCTATACCAATTTTCAAAATTTGACGATCTGTCAATAAAGTCCATGTTGCTTTCATTTCTGAAAAGCAATTTTATTATGTAACTATATAGAAAAGCTATTTTTTTATGTAACTATAGAAGTGTTAGAATCCAATATGACAGCTGTCAAAAATATAAAAGTCTCAAGTTTCAGGCAAATAATATAGTATAATTCGTTATACGGAGATATGAATTTTTCTTTAAAATTGCAATTTTCAGATTTTGCTGATATCGGGCAGTGAAAAAGGAACCACCTGTATAATAATTTATTTGGGACAGGAGCAGATTGAAATATCTAATTAATTTATTATTACGTTATAGTTTTATTTGAATAATATTATTTACGGGTTCTGATTTAGTTAAAATTACTGCTTATACCTATAATACAAAATCACACCACTACTCGAATACTTTGATGAAGAAAAATCTCATAACCTGGGATGTTTCCGGTGAAAATTTTCTTTAAACGTGGCAAATAAATGTAAACAAATTGTTTGCAGACCATAAAACTGACTCGAAGATTTATGGTATGTTTAATTGAACTTTCTCAGCTGTTTTATATTTAATAAGTATAAGAACGCAATTTTAATGTCAATGGCTTGTAGCAAGAGTTCTCGATCTCAGTATGGGCTGATGGGTGCCATCACAAATGCAAAAATTCACGGAAAATCCAAACCCTTATTTTTTTATAAAAATCTTACTTGAAAAAATTTCAGTGGGCCTACCAGTACACCACCAAAATCAACAATTTTTATATGTGATCATCATCCTATAAAATGTTGACTTGAATAAGGATCTATAACCATTAACCACCAGATAAAGTTTTATGATTTCGTGCATGATATAAGTATCTCGTAAATATTACAAAGGATTTTGTTATTTTTTTACTTTTCAGGCATTTAAACACATTTTTTTGACACGAGATTGATTGAGGTTTTTAGATCAAAATTATAGTCCCCCACTTGATATTATCTTTACCTATTTGACATTTATCATTTAAGTACCTAAGTATAATGTAATGCTTAACAGAGGCCAGTTGCAGTTATACACAGGGTGGTTCCCTTTTCACTCTTCACCATTGGCATCTCCTAAAACGGTAAGAGGTACAGGGTCGGTTAAATTAGGGAAAAGTTGCACTATTTCTTGGTGATTAGAAATCTGAAGAAAATCCTCCGATATTTGGATTCGTTATCCGGAAAAATCTGTCATTTTAAAAAAAATTATATTTTCTTAATGATTTAGATGAAACTTGGAAGGTTCATATTTTTGACAGCTGTCTTTCGATTGTCATCGACAGAAATTTTCTAGGCCTTCTAAATTTTGAGCAGTGACAATCAACTTTTGATTCTCTTTTGGCCGCCACCTTGAATTTCAGCACCGTTGGACATAGAAAAAAATGTACTTTTCAAAAATGTAACTTGCATGAACTTTTTTGAAAAAACATGTCAAAGTTTGAGTCACGTGACTTCAAAACCTTTTATTATCGTTTAGAATTGAATTGTTTTCCATACGTCAAAAGGGATGTCAAAATTCAATAGAAGAATCAAAAGTTGGTTGTCGTTGCTCAAAATCTAGAAGGCTTAGAAAATTATGTGCCTGCCATTCGATTGACAGCTATCAAAAAAAAAATTCCAAGTTTCATTTAAATAGCATCAATTGTTAAGGAGATATTCATTTTTCTTTAAAAATCGCAACTATCAGATTTTTTGGGATAACTCAGGAACGAATCAAGATATCGGGGAGTTCTCTTCAGATTCTTAATCACCAAGAAATAGCGCAACTTTTTAAGCGATGCCAATGGTGAGCAGTGAAAAAGTTTAATATGCTTCTTATAGCAATTCGTTTTCAGCCATGTAGCATAGCAGTAAATACGCAATTAATTTTATATAAAACAGCTTTTGCTTATTTTGCAGATTCACGTGAAGAGTGCATCTTATATTGTCTACGAAATTTGCAACAAAAAAGAACTCGCATTTTTATCCTACAACGAACGTTAAACCTCTTTATTCAGATGCAAATTTGTCATATTTTGCGAAACGCCCGCAATTAAAATAAGTTCGTGCTTCAATAACAAAGTTCATGATGCTGAATGTATAGCGTCAAAAACGCTTTTTTGCACTATTCTGATCTGAGCAATTTTTTTTTCTTTCAGCAAATTTTAATTGATTTCAAGCGAATTTTATACCTAAACCTTAACGATAATGGAATTTAATTTTTTAGCAACCCAATACTCATATAGTGTTGGAGCAGGTCACCTCAACGAATTCTGTTGTTGATGAATGCGTACCTAGAAAGTAATTAGGTACAGTTGGGGACTTTGAAAATGCCCACCACACCTCGATTATTCACTTGGTCAACAATAATTGAATTGCATGGATGTGTTAGTATAAGTGAATCGTCGCGGAGGTGTGGACATTTTTATAGTCTCCGACTGGTACCTAGCTACCTTCTCAAGTGCTACAAACACATCTAACAAATATCAAAAAACGCTCAATCTAGACACCTAGGAACTGTTTTTTATTGCAAAATCACCAAGTTCAATGTTATCAATTCTTATCATCACCATAAAATCTATAAAATACAGAAATTAGCAGGGGGCATGTAAGATAAAATATTTTCATTGACAATAACAACGGCTCGTCTTGAGTATTCCTAGGAATCATTGAAGATAGGACAAACTTTATCACTATTAAATAAGTAAGGACTATAGACGTACGTGATGAATGAAAATGTTATTTTGCTAGTTCAGAATGTTGCTTACTTTTTAGTTTTATTTTATTTATTTAAGATAAAACGCAAGTGCAATGTATAAATTATGATTGGTTAAGGTTAAAATGATCTCAATTGTCTAGGAATCTTAAGTACGAGAAGAATAATGGCATCAGACCACAGCTTAGAGGCGTAAGAATTAACATCAGAACTGTATAACGGTAAACTGTAGGTACTTTTTTTATGTTTGGTCATTCTTAGGAACATAATCAGTATCTCTTGAATAAAATATAAATACTTACTATAAATAAGCAGAGAAACTAGTTCAAAGAATAAAAATAAAATAAAAATGAAATGACTGTCAGTACCCGACGTTGTGTGAAACTCGGTTTGCAATCAACGGACTCTTTTCCGGCAAAATTTCATAAAGGTAAAAGTTAAAATCAAGTGTCGAGATTTTTGACTTTAATTAACGGATAAATGTCGAAATAATTGTATATCCGTGGCGCTAAATACCAAAACGAGAAAATGTACATAATAGCGATTTACAAACAACATGCATGCAAATTAAAATAAAGTTTAAAATAACTTTTACTTTACAACTATGACCTAGATAAGAACAATATTTTCTAGTCGTTCCCCCCCGCTAATAGATGGAAGGAATACTTTATCTGAAATATTGTTTGCCGCAACGTAGACAATATAGTAGGAGATTAAAAAAAATGGCGGCTTTTCTCCAAGAATAAAATCTAATGGTGGGTATCCTAAGACCGCGACGAATTAGACGCTTCTACGCGGTCCACTCGGGTTTTTTATTAGATATAATGGGCGGTGATTATTCGACGTTATGGGACAAAGTTCGGATTTTTTCGCGATGGCGACCCGCTCGTCGCGGTCGGCCTGGCAATGTTTACTTCCTGTTTTTAGCAGGGCCGGACTCGCATTCTTGGGATCTTTGGTGTTGCTCCACTGATCTCGATCGTGACGCCCTCTTTTTATCGGCGGCCAACACCAATATGGCATTTTAACTGCGATAATCCGTCATTTTTATCGAAACGCAATTATATAGATATCTAACTGTTTCTGGTAAAAAATATCTTCCTTTATTTAATCAGTTAATGGGTTTGCTGTCAATGCGGGTATTTTAAGTACGTGCTAGTTCGGTATGTTGCAAGAAGAAAGTATTTAAACAATTTTGTTGTTTTAGGTATCTTTGGAGCGGGGCCCCCAGGCCAAAATCTTTTAGGGGGCCCCCTATCTACCTAAATTTTTATCATAACAAATACATTTATTTATTATTTATTTATTTACCTATATAGTAGGTAAACCACTAAAATTATTATAATAAATAATAAAATAATAACGATAATAATTATTTTTAATTCCAGGCCCCTAGGCTATATAAAACCCTATCAGTTCCCCTTCCTTTATGGACCAAATCTTTTTTAATAAAATCAGAACCGTGGGTTTTTGGGACCGGGGGCTATACACATTTTTTGCTCCCCCATGATGCATTTTGAAGTAAATATGTAAAATTTGATAGTTTTTTTCAATGAAAAAAGCACTCTTGATTCATGTCGATAGAATGCACCGTTTCCGAGAAAAATCGATTTGAAAGTTGAATTGCATATACTATGTACTAATGGTACCCCCTTCAAGGGCTTAGCAACTTTTCTTCCTACTTTTTATTCACATCAACTTTGAAATTTTAAACGAGATTCTTCATCATTTTCTAATATAATCACATAAGATCTTCAAATTCTGGTTCTAAAACATACACTTGATGGTATAAAAAATACTCAAATGTGACATATTTTTATTTCTCAGAATTGCCAGGAATTTGGTTACCATCTTCAGTTATTGCTTCAAATGGCCTTTAATTTTTTTCACAATTTTTCCGACAAGAATTGTGCGAAAGAAAAACTTCAACATTGGGATGGCACTCCACTCAAGTAGGAGTTGTAAGAATAATCAGTCTTGATGAAGTTTTATAACAAATTTATAATGGAATTAGAGAAGTTAACAGTTTTATATAAAACTTGTGGTGTAAGTATTGATAGGTTAATATAGTTAATCTTTATTTGCATCTCGAGGGACGAATTATAAAACTAGGTATGTGCTCTAAACGTTGACAGTTCTCGATATGGCTTTTGTTGTTATCTGATAATACCTTATTAACAGCATTTTATCTTAAAAGAAAAGTCTAAATAAACTTCTTAAATAAATAAATTAGAGTGATTTTTCTATCAGTTCTTTATTAAAGCTTTGTATAGCTATATTAAGACAAGTGTTTTAGGCAGTTTAAACTATAAAACACGCGTTGTCTTCATGATTTTTTCTAATACTAACCATATTAACACTATACCTTTTAAAGTTTCAAATAAATATAAACTGCTCAACAATTCAATTGGTCCACCCGGAAATTTGAGTCGAATTCAAAATGCCGTAACTCCTCAACCAGTTGATCGATTTGAATGAACCTTTCTTCCACGGATAGACCATTTCATTGGCTTCGACATGACATGTTCCGCGTTTTATGCAGGTCCCCCTTATTTGATATACAGGGTGTCAGAGCCGGGTACTGCAAAATGGGGAAAATTTAAACCACCCCCGATTCTGAAAGAAATTTTTCTAATTTTTTTTGTTTGGTTGAGAAGACGTCTTAGGACCATACCTCCAGACGTTTTTTTGAAATTTGCTCCATCTCCTCTAATTAGGGTGCTGGCCCAATAAAATTGTTTTTTCACTGGTAGTTAATAGCCTCTTTAACTTTTACTCAATTTTTAATTTCTTAAGGTCATTGTGTCGTTAAAACTTTATTCTAGGACACCATGGGGTCAAAATTAATCTAAAACAAGGCGATCCAGAAAAGGGGGCCCGTTGAAATGGACCCAATTTTATTCTGCTTCCGAAGTGATCTTTAAGTAAAGGCGGACTAAATTTGAAACGATGTTTTCATAGAGCCATTTGTCCTGAACATTTTAAGATGCTCTTGGTCTGAATTGGATCACAATCACCGGTGCTCAAACCAACTTTTCAACTGACTGTTTTCAGACAAAATACAGCCCCCTAAATTCGTGAAACCAAGGTCACAAAAATTAAAACAAAGAGCCATATCTTGTTGACAAGGTAACGATCCTTCAGGCTTTGTCAAAATTTTTGTCGCCTTGGTTTCACGAAATTACAGATGTGCGAAATGCCTGCTTTTTGTCCGAAATCCGTCAGCCAAAGTATTGGTATCAGCACGCCAAATGTGACCCAATTCAGACGAAGAGCATCTTAAAATATTCAGGATGAATGGCTCTACGACGGCATGCTTTCAATTTTGGTCCGTTTTTAATCAAGATCATTTCAGACGCAGAATAATTTTGAGTTCAGTTCAGTGGGCCCCCTTTTCTGTGACATTTTATATCCGGATAATTTTGAATTTATGACAATTTAGAGTGAAGTTCTTGCGTTACAAGGACCCCCAGAAAATTAAAATTCGTGTACAAGTAAAGGCGCTATTAACGACCGGTGAAAAAACAGTTTTTTTGGCCTTGCACCCTAATTAGAGGAGATGGAGCAAGTTTCAAAAAAACGTCTGGAGGTATGGACCTGAGACGTCTTCTCAACCAGGCAAAAAAAATTAGAAAAATTTCTTTCAGAATCGGGGGTGGTTTTAATTTTCGCCATTTTGCGGTTCCCGGTTCTGACACCCTGTGTATCAAATAAAGGGGACCTGAAATAACACGTGGAACATGTCATGTAGTAGCCAATGAAATGGGCTATCCGTGGAAAAAAGGTTCATTCAAATCGATCGACTGCTTGAGGAGTTACGGCATTTTGAATTCGACTCAAATTTCCGGGTGGACCAATTGAATTGTTGAGCAGTTTAAATGTCAATAAACGTCAAAATTTTTTGATTTAAATTGTTATTGTGTGACCGAAGTATAGTCAAATCGTATTATTTCTGTGACCGAAGTCAAGTCGTAAGCGTAGCCATAAAGAATGCGGGGTTGTGCCTTTAGTAGCCAGGGAATGCAGTGTTGCCACTTCGAGCCGTTGAACACGATCAAGTTTAGTTTTCAATTTTTTTTTGAATTTTTCAAGTGCGAGCGAAGCAAGCAGTCGAAGCACGTCGAGGCGCAGCCGAGCGAAACGAAAATAACTGCGAGCTTGCGCGCAATTTATTGACGCAAGTTTTCGACTTTTAGCCGGAAAGTAGAAGTCAGAAATGTCGCTTACTTCTCCTTAGCCGAAAACTAGCCCCGTTGTCGTAATTTAAAATTTTATCATAGAGGGTGCATCACAAGTGGGGGGTTGCTATTTGAGATTTTGAAGTTGTGGTTGGCGGGGGTTAGGGGGTGTGTTGAAGAATTTCACAATGCACGGATTTAGGTGTTCCCTTCGCAATAAAAATCGACCTGTTCGAGCATTTTTTTCTTTTTTTTATATTTTTTGTTGTTCCAGAGAAAAATGAAATTGTAACTTTTAAAAAAGTCAGCCTGTACACCGTAAAATATTACAGCTTTATTAAAACTAAGTTAAACCACTTTCAATTTGAAAATGATGTTTTATGTTTGTCTTTAGTTTTTAACATACTGAGGTACAGCTTAGAAACATGAAGATGCCCACCCAGAGCTGAATATTTACCTGGTCGCATGGACCAGGCCACGATAGAGACCTTGCAGAAGTTAGTTACCCCTACCTAACTGCTATTCGAATGCTAGGCGACCAACTAAATATTCAACTCTGGGTGGGCATGTTCATATTTCTAAGCTGTACCTACTTTTTATTCTATAAATACACTAAAATAAAATAAAACTGTTTAGTAACTTTTATTTGCTGTAAAATATTTTTTCCACTTTCAGTTTAGCCGGAAATTACCATAAAATGTTTTTTTTAATAGGAACACTCATTTTTCTTAATTAATTCGGAATCTTCTTTTTATAAAGTTTTTGAAAATCGCAAAAATACGTCAACTACTTTACTTTTTTGATGAGAATTTGACTGTTTTGGACAATCTAATTTAGAGTCGCAGTGATTTGATTTCCGGCGATAGGTACCTACGTACATGTTTTTAACTTATAGAAATTTGTAGATTCCAAATTAGAGTTGATAAAATATGTGTTTCAATTGAAAGAAAAGATTATTTTGGGGTCATCATATTCCGCTAAACTGGGAGTGAAAAAGATATACGAACCTCACTGTATACAGGGTGTTTCAAGTATGCACATTGCAATCATTAATTTTCAGGGGTGATTCTACATCGAAAAATATCTTAAAAAGTCCCTATAAACAAAATCGTTCCTAACGCCTATAAAGGGGGCGTCCAAAATTCAATTTTTATTTAGTAAATTAAGGACACAAACGTGCCCCCTTCAGCCGTAGCCTCCTCAGCAACGACTTCTCGATGTAAAATCATCCTTGAAAATTAATGGTTGATTACACAAATTAGGCACTTCTTTCAAAACTTTATCCCCCCCAGGCCCAATGTCAACCTAAAATTTAAATATTCAAAAAAATATCCAGGCACCAAAAAATTTAAGTTTTTCTAAACCGGGAATAAACAAACCTAACTATTTTTATTATACAAGGGATCACACACACGTAGAAAATAAACCCCCACCTTTTTTTTCATTCCACACCCTTGCGCCACGCTTCATACTTAGACATAGAAACTTCCTTAACATACAAATTAATTAAAACGTAAAAACATTTAGGTTACTCCTGATTAGATACTATTAAAATCCAAAGAAAATATCAAACAAAATTAAATGTAGTATATGATAAAAGGGTAATTTGTTAAAAAAAATTAGACATTTCAAAACTTCCTACTCAATCTGGAACAGATTTATAAACAAATTTATTTTCTGTACGTGTAAGTAGGTACCTAAGTATAAAAGAATTAATAAAAACACTTATTTTCAGGGCTCCTCACTTAATCAGTTTTTTTATGCTTCTCCATATAGAATTTTGCCAGTAAACAATCCTTTATTTAATAGTTTTTAGAAGTCGAAAACGATAAATCTGTAATTTAATTTCGGTAAATATTCAAACCTCTGCAAATAATACAATACCTTTTTTAACAGACTTTGACACTATTTAACTACTATTAAAGTTTAAAAAATGGCAAAGGAATGTTTTATAGCTACATGGCTACCTAAGTAACGTTAGATTATGATGGTTAATTTAGATAACAAATACGTTTAAATTAAGGATTTAACAATAATTACACCTTCATCTTGTGTGCATGTTTTGAGTTAAAATTGTTGCCCTCAAAAATACATCGTGTATAACCATTCTGCCACTTAGCGTTATTAAATAACTTTGAACTCTCTATCTAAGCAGGAATAATTTTCTTGTAATTTGCTGAGAGTAAAAATTATATGGTGCGATTAGGAGCGGTCACCTTTGACCTAGACCTGGAAGCTGGTAACTTTTCCGTAACAATTCAACGCCTACAATTTCTTGAAAAGCCGCTTTGAGACAGAATTGAATTAAAATAAAAAAAATCGCATAAATTATGTAAATTATCCACTGAAAAAATTTATACTCAATAAAAAATTGGAAAAGGAAATTTGCTTATAATTCAATTAATTTCTTTATCACGCGCTCAGACTGCCTCGTAATGAAACTTAATATTTTTTCGCCAACATCAAGATCCTCGCTGCAAAAATCCCTAATTGCATTATAACAAAAAGGCTTAATTTGATATTACCTCTTTGTTTTTATTCGATTCGATTACTCGAGCGGAAATAATGCGAGTTGGCACTAGTGACTCTATTTACACGTTTTTTGCGTTTTTCCACTAGTTGAAAAATCGCAGCTTCCTTGCCGCGAAGTAGTTTGACATCGAGTTTAAAGGTCTCGGGTTCAAATACCGTATGTTTCGCTCTTCTTTATTTTTCGCTATTCCGTTCCGCGTTTAGATATGACTTAGATTAATAGGTATTTATTTGCCGGTTTCACGGACGCCCCCTGTCGGATCAATTAAAATTCAAGTTTTTGCGCGCCGGAAAAAATACCCGACAAGAACCATAACCTAGCCTAAGCTCTCTGAGTTATTTCTGTTAAAGTAGGCTGTAAAAGAACGCAATAAGAGAGAAAAAAAGACATGCAAATAAAGTACTGTAGAAAGAAACGGCAGGTCAACGAACTAAGATATGCGTCTGTCTTTGTCCCACGCACTGGCCGCCTCACTGAAGCAGAGGCGCCGACTCATCGATCACCCGATGGAATATCGATACTCACCCCTAAAATCCAACCCCCGGCGCCACTATTTTCCCAGCACCCCTACGATAAACCCAAGACGCGTCCTCCTTGGATCAAAACCGATTTGAAGCCGGTTTTCGTGGAAAAAAATCAGTTTTCTCCCAAAACCACCACCGATAATACGGTAATTTTTTAAAAAATAATTAGCCTCGCTATAATTTTTTATGGAAATAATTAAAATTGCGGTAAAAAAGCGCGCGCCTATGACTTATATGTATACATGCACACAGCCTCCCATACTTAACTGAATCTGTGTAGGGTAGGTCAATGCATTTTATACTTGTTTTATTTTCTAGCTGGAACACTCTTTCGCTTCTTTTATCCATTTTTTAGTTTAGTTTACACTGGAAAATATAAGATCTATCTTTATATTGGTATTTATAAGTTTTAAAACCGCAGTTCACTGACTGGCAAGCGTTTTTCCTCCTGAAAATTGCCCGTTGTTGGAAAATCGAGGCAAAAGTGAAATTATTGGTTGTAATAATTCTTCTGGCGTGCTAAGATCAATATTACCTGCAATGAAAATTGCTGGAGATAATAACGAAAAATAGAATAACGCAATGATTATGAAAGCAGAAGAAAGTTGCGCTCGCCTTTAGAGGAGGATTTTCTTAGTTGATTTTTTTACGTTGTCGCGATGGTGAGTATTGCGTGATCAAAAAATTAAAAGGTGAAATTGATTTCTGCGGCAGCTTGAAAGATTTTTATACAACTAATGATGAAAGTATAATTTTTTTAGGACCTCAATTTTTTTTGTCTATTCATCTCCTATCATATACGCGAAAAAGTATGAATTTCTACAGGGTGACTCAGAATTATAGGCTAACCACAGCTTCCTTACGAAAAAATAAGACAAAAAGTAAGAATAAGTTTTTGTCCTAAAATGGATTCTGTGGAACCTATGCCCCTCAAATGGGTACCCCGAAAATCAGTCTTTTCCAATTTACTCAAAAATTTTGGTTTGGTTTTTGGTGAATTGTGGATTGCCGATGATAGTCTTCTTATTACTTTGTCAAAAAAATGCTTGCAGAAAAAAAATCCAGAAAATGTGTAAGACCCCCTCCTTTGATGTTACCTAAAATCTGAAAAATAATCAGAATGAAGCTTTTTATCCTACTAGGCTATGTTTTAAATTTCAACATCGAATTAATTATACTGTTAATTGGAAAAAATTGATTTTTGGGGTCCCCACTTGAGAGGGCATAGCTCTCACATAATCCATTTTCACGTAAGGAAGCTGTGGTTAGCTGTCGTCCCTATAATTCTGAATCACCCTGTATTTGCAATGTTTCGCAACACACTAGAGTAGCCCTCGAATTCTTTTAATGATGCATCCCAAGATGATGTTTACAAAAAAAATTATAAATTGTTAAAAAAGTGGTATTTTCATTTCAACAAAGTGGTACTTTCATCACGATTTTTCAATAAAAAAGACAACTTTCATTGTCAATATGCAAAAAAAATATTGAAAACGCTAGATTGGTATAAGATTTCAAAATTTTCGGACTTTCAAGATTTTCAAAATTATGTCGTTCTCTCTGCTTTTCCTAATTTTAAAAAACGTTTATTTTTTTATGAACCCCCAATATGATTTAAATTCTTATTGCATTTTTTACTACTATACTTATTTCTAAAAACTGTCTTTCCAGCGTTCCATTCCTTCTCTAGGCAACGCTTTTTTTTTGACAATTTCTGTCATTTTTGATGATATTTTTCGTACACTTGTTAATTTGTTGTTTTTTGTCGTGATCAAAAGTTTTTAATTTCTAAACTGTCATCTAGGTATAGTAAAATAAAAAACCTGGGGGGCCCAGATTTAAAAAAAACATCCAAATTTGAAGTGAAGTAAAAGAAGTAAAAGAGAATGTTTGTGCAGTTGAATTTGTAATAAAAAAATAAGGTTGACGTATATTTGTGATTCTTGTTGACTGTTTGCATTTCAATCAATGATGGATTTATCTGTGGATTTATCTGTTTTTGTCTGCTTGTTAAACGTCAACTTGACGACGAATTCAACTGAACACCCGTTACAAATAAAATTCTATGTGTTTCTTTTTATTTTCTTGCAACTTGGCAAAATTTAAAAAGTATTTAAATATTTTTACTTTAGAAACGTGAGTTAAGTAGGTAGTGTGGTCCAGCCAGATAATTAAGTGTTTAATTTGTCTATAATTAAGTTTCAATTTCACTCCGAGAATAAACGGCCAAATGGGAAAATTGCGTGAGAACTCGGTCGGATAATATTATATCAGGTCTTCAGAAACTAATCACTTTTTTATGGAATCAATTATGAATCAGTTTGTAATAAATAATTGGAGAGAACAAATAAAACTTGTTGTAAATAAAACGAAGGCAGCTGTTAAGAATTGCAAATTTCTTCGGGAAATTCGTAGTATTTGATTTTAATGAGGAACGAGTACCTATAATGAGCAAAATTGAGTTCTCTAAAATTTCATCTCCAAAGAACAATTAATGATGTAGAAAATTTGAAAGTCAAAATAATATGTATTATTATTATTATATTTTTAAATAAAAAAAACGTAATGGGAGTACCTATGGGTACCACTTTTTCAACGAAAAATCGTAATGAAGGTATAATTTTAACTTCTACGCTCAAGGCGGAGCAGTATATAAAATCGATCAAAAATTCGAAATTGAACTGACATCAAATCTTTACGTTTCGGGGTCCCAGGAACCCAAAAAACCTATTTTTGAAAAATGTGTGTCTGTGTGTCTGTGTGTGTGTCTGTCCGTGTGTCTGTCCGTGTGTCTGTCCGTGTGTCTGTCCGTATGTCTGTGGACACGCTACAGCCGAAACTACTGAACTGATTTTGATGAAATTTGGCACACATATTCAGTGGGAGATTTGTAGGTGCTGATTAGAATCTGGGCTACACCGGCTCACGGAAAGTGCCTTTTTGGCACATCAACTTTAAAAATTTAAATGCAAACCCCCATTTTTCGCATTACCATATGAATGCTCTTCAAATTCTGCTTCTAAAAATGTATTCACACTTGGGCCCTTTTGACCAAAAAATGGTGCCGTGAAAAAAAAACTATGCATAAATGTATATTTTTATTACCGGATTTGATAACTGATTTTTTTTCAAGCCGAAAACCTTAGTGCCATTTTTTCGAAAAATGTCATTTTAGTGGCAATTTATTTTATTGTCTGTGCGGGAGAGGAGCTGATTAGATTTTGAAGCCGATCAGTCAACCCGAAGTGCCCTTTTGGCATAGCAACTTTCTTATTTTAAATATTTAAAAATTTAATAAATGCTGCTGTTATTAATCCAATGCAGTGCGGCGTAGAAGTTCCTGCCGTCTCCGAGACCGCCTTTTTTTTTTATTAACATTTTTTGTCAACAAGTACAAAATCTCATCTCCCCTAAGGAGTTTGGAGCTCATCAAAGT
This sequence comes from Pycnomerus fuliginosus, assembly GCA_963924575.1. NCBI lineage: Eukaryota > Metazoa > Arthropoda > Insecta > Coleoptera > Zopheridae > Pycnomerus > Pycnomerus fuliginosus. The sequence continues at coordinate 12,592,065 of OZ004625.1, read as the reverse complement.
ATAGACTATAGTCAAAAACTAGTCAGTGTTGCCATCATTGATTGCAAATAGAAAATTCACTAGATATTGAAAAATTCTCTTACTATTTTCGCCCATGAGGGAGATGAATAATGTAAAAAAAATTGAGTGAAGATATACAACACGTAATGAAAGTATCTTTTTTTCACTCATTTGATTAATACACTCTGCCTACGGGGTCGTGCATCAAACTCAAACTAAAGAGTTTCCCAAAAAAAACCGAACGATTTATTTTTGGGCATTGGACAGATTTGCCCAAATTTTGTACAGGTACAGCTTAGAAATATGAACATGCCCACCCAGAGCTGAATATTTAGTTGGTCGCCTAGCATTCGAATAGCAGTTAGGTAGGGGTAACTAACTTCTGCACGGTCTCTGCCGTGGCCTGGTCCATGCGACCAAGTAAATATTCAGCACTGAGTGGGCATCTTCATGTTTCTAAGCTGTACAAGACATAGGCAACAATTTTTGCACTATTTTTGCATATTGACAATTAATTTTTTTTTTAAATTTTTTAATCAAAAATCTTTGATTATTTTATTAAAATTCTCTTCCACAATTAAAAAAAAATACTTGTAGGTACAACATGCGTAATGAAAGTATCTTTTTTCCACTTCTTTGATTAACGCACTCCGCCCACAAAAAAAGTATTACTTTCATTACTAGTTGTATAAATAACTATTATTGTTGCGTTGCCCATAAGAACGGGCTGAAATAGCTTGTCCATGACGTGCTAGTGCCATCTTAAGCTGATGTACTAAAGACATGAGAATTAATAGAGACTGGATGGCTTCGCCAATCATCACCAAACAACTTGTTCCGGAGATGAGTATTAATTTGTCCTAAATATTAATTCGGACTCATACACGAGATGTGTACATTGTCAAACCTTAGAATGAACATTGCAGTTTGTGTCTTGTTGCTTTACAATTCTACAGCATCATTACAGCAATTGGAATTCATAATTGCAAATGAATGTAAAATCATTGATGATTTTCTGCAATGACCCGAAAGGATTTATCACATATCATAATTTGTCTATACCCGATATGGAAAAGGAATTGACAAGTTAGGTGAAAAAATGCAAAAATGTAGCTCGATTTCAACAATTTCCAAGTGTGGCTCTTAAAATTCGAAATTTCTTCATCGTCCTTTTTGCATGTTCGGTCATAAATAAAACTCATAAAATATATTCGCTTCGCGATTACCCACTCGTTTTTACGATGGTCTCCGTTTACGTAACACCTTATAGCCAATAATAATAATTAATCATCCCAACCTGCAGTTTTTCAAAAAAACAGTAATTTCAGGAATTAATTACTAAAACTAGGGTGTGGTTGTGATAAATTAACAGTTAACTTAAAAATCACAGAACGGAGCATTTCCATTGGTCGGCATGCATCGGGGTTGCATCAAGCGGCCATTTTGTAACATGGCGGATTTTTTTAAACATCCAACTCACCTGCTTCTCCTCAATCCTGGTCGAGTCACAATTGGGTTAGATATAATTTTTACGATTTAACAATTTTGTACCAAAGTTTAAGCCACGAGTATTTTTTTGGGTTTTTAAATATTTTTTAATAATATACAAATTTCTCTAATAGGAAGGTTTTTAAGGCCGACATTAAGGCACTATAGTCGAATTTTTGGAAAAATACTTTTTCGAGAAAATAACGTTCACACCTAAACTTCGCAGAAATTATTTCCGATCGAAATCACAGTAGTTTTATCTTTGAATTAATTGGACCGAGATTAAAATTTGAAATGAAGCTGTCCTGTAGTGTCACTGAAACTTAGCCCGATATTGCCCGGTTTAAATGAAATTATGGATGTGTTGCCCTTAAATTAACGTAATCGCGTTAAATTATTGAAATCGCTGTGTTGTTAGTTGCCCGATGCGATTTTCAAAGAATTTAACGACGTGAAGAACTGTGCGAAAAACTGAATGTGCATGTGCCCTTAAGTGAAAATTCTTGATCCTCGTTTATAGCTTCCTGCGTATGATGCTTGCGTTGTAGGAACTTTTTAGCCAAGAATTAATTATTATCACGACATTAATTTTGTACTATGTTTCGAACGTGTGAATTTCTGGAAAAGAAAAAATTTACTTTAACGACTGAACATTTTATTACTTACGGTTTTTTCGTATTTTTTTGGTGTAACTTGTATTTTAAACTGTAGGTATAGATGGGTAAAGGGGTTTGTGTGAGGGTATTTAACGCAGTTGGCTATGCACTGAAATTTTCCAGGGTTGAAAATGTGTACTGTAGGCACATAGTTTGGGTATATAGATTGCATATAGGTAGTACATACTGGATGTGTGTGGCCCTGCCTATGTGTGAGAGATAGAAAATCTCTCTCGAATTGTCGACCGGGCGGTGGGGTAGACATTTGATGCTATATGTATCCTGGAAATGGGGTGGATTTGGACACGTTCAAACTGTCCTGGACTCTAATCGTTAGCGAGTTCGAATCAAATTTTCACGAACGCTGACTGAAGCGCCTGAAAAATCCACAATCCACCCTGCTCAGACGCGTAATCAGACCTGAAAAATAATCCTGAAGCGGAGGTTTTGCTTACAGTTTACACGACCTTCATGCGCGCCTTTTCGGCCTTGCAAATCCACTACCGATCCTTATCAAGAAATCAAATCATAATCCTTTCAAATAGCATTATATTATTTCTAAATGCTCGGATCTCTGAAAGAAAATTCGGTGGTGTATTTCGTTGGAATTAAATGACGAAATCTTTTTAACGAAGAAGTAAAAGTCGCTCATCTCAAAGTGGTCTATGTATTAAGAATAGGTGGCATATTTACATTGTTGTAAAAAATCTCGTTGCCACATGTTTCGAGATTCATCTTCAAGCAAAACCTGATGTAGAGCTTTTAAAATGATTAAAATTATTGTGTTTGTGTAGTTATGAAAATTGATAGGACCATACTTTATAATTTATACAGTGTTGCCATAAAATCTGCCCCCCCCCTGTATCTCGGGAACCGCTGGAGTTAGAAGTTTGAAATTTTGAATGTGGTTGTAAATGAGTCATTGGTGTTTCACTAGCCATTTTAAACTATTCTTATGTGGTTTCACGGGATTTTGGATAAATCAATTGGATAATTAAAAAGTTTTCATTAATGCCGACGTTTCGGAGATTTAGTTTCTCCTTTCTCAAGGCTAGTAAAAAAGCTTAGTTCCATAGGTGTAATTCCATGCAGTGCATGGCAAAAATTGGTCTTATTTTTTAAATTTAAAAAAATTGTAATAATAAAAATAAGTTTTTTACTAGCCTTGTTTAAAAAATAAGACCAATTTTTGCCATGCACTAACTACATGGAATTACACCTGTGGAAATAAGCTTTTTTTACTAGCCTTGAGAAAGGAGAGTGCATGAGAATGCTACTTTTAGCCGAAACCGTCAGGTGTATTAAATATTTATAAAATCATTCGAGTGTGCTAAAGATATTTCGCGTCCGAGTTGCACACAATTTTTTTTTTACAACTGAATTCTACGGAAGCAGAGAAGTGCCACATTTTTCTCTTTTTTTATTTCCAAATTACCACAAAAAATGTGTAAACGGAAGAAAAACCTATAAAAAGCAGGAACTGTCAATTTACACAAAAACTGATGTGAAACACAAAAACTGTCAATTTACTCAAAAACTGTCAATTTACACAAAAACTGTCAAAAAATGTTAATCGGTGCTTCGCACCTCGAGGTTACAATCTTGCCGCTTATACAAGTCTTCTCTACGGTAGTGAATATACTTAGTACTTTTTTCACTTACTAGCAAAAAAACCAAATTCTCAGTTCAAAGATAAGTCAAATAATGGTACGTTTTAACGCTAGTAGTGAAAAAAATATATTCGAAAAAAATTAATATACCTAACAATTTTGAGAACTTTCAAGCGATTTTTCTCAATGTTTCAAGTATAACATTTTGTATTCTTAGTCAGTGTAAAATATGCTTTACTGTAAACTGTAATAGGTACAAAAATTGTGGTTATATCTCAAGCCAATTTCGAGTTACGTTTTCGCAAATATTACAAGTTTTCTTCTTTGCATACAATTTTAAGGTCAGTAAATACAATAAATGTTCAAAATATCTTCCACTTTGGTTTATGAGATACTTGGTCTGTTCACATAGACATTCCAACACTTCATTTGAAATAATATGTTCCTTGTGATGAATTTATAAAAAAAAAAGTGGACAAAACGTAACAAAACAAACTTGGCAGGCAGATACAATTTACAAATTATCTCGAAAATTATTTACCTAATAGAAAATATGTTATTTCTTTTAGCTGTTTTAGATATAAAAATGTTCGCAATTTTTTTGAGATCCTTGTTTAAGAAAATATACCGGCTGATTCAATTTGGTATTCGCCCCCCCGTAACTATTTTATTGCAACAGGAAAATATATAAAACCATATACTTATATTTGTAAATTGCATGACAAACTCCATGAAGTGACGTCAATAAATCGTCAATATGATGACATTATGTCAAAATGACGATTGTCAACTTTTTTTCTTCAAATGACATGCTGTATATTTCTTAGCGGATTCTTGTAGACGTTTTTTTTCTACATTTAATTATGTAAAAAAAGTTCACAGTTTCACTAGAAAAAGTCCGAAAAAAAATTTATTTTATTAGGCATAATTTGAAAGTTTCTTGTCAATAAACGTAGTGAGCCGTGGAAAAAATTGAATTATGGTGTTGCCTAATGTCGCCCTCACACGAAGGGTCCTGTTTTTCAAAAATTATAATTGATTTACCTGTTAGATCGTTAATAGTAATAATGTTATTGTTATTCACTAGTTATAAGGTAAATGGGGTATTATTGTTATTAAAAGGGTAAGTAATAATAATTCTTTGAGAAACTACGGTCCTTGCGATGTGAGTGACTTAGACTACACTATAATTCAATTTTTTCCATGGCTAACTACTTTTATTGACAAGATACTTTAAAATTATGCCTAATCAAATCAATTTTTTTCTCGGAATTTTTCTAGTAAAAGTGTAGACTTTTTTTACATAATTGAATGTAGAAAACAAATGTCTACAAGAATCCGCTAAGAAATATACAGCATGTCATTTGGAGAAAAAGAATTGACTATCGTCATTTTGACATATGTCATCATATTGAAGATTTAATTACGTCATTTAATAGAGTTTGTCATGCGATTAACAAATATATATGGTTTCATAAATTTTTCTGTTGAAATAAAAAAGTTACAGGGGGGCGAATACCAAACTGAATCACCCGGTATAATTTTTTCAATTTCTTTAAAATTTCAACGTTCAAACTATTTGAAAGTTTTCTTAACTAAAAATTTTAAATTTCCTAAAATATATTTTTGACAAAAAAAGAGGGGAAGTGAAGCAAAAGAGGTCTTTTTGTGCAAACACGAAAATTAAGGATTTTTGAATTATTTACTGCAGAATACAATTATATTAACCCTGACCCTGATGACTTCTGACTAATGCGTATTTGTGTTAATAGATACATTATTTTTATAATTAAATTGTTCATGAACATTTTGAACACTTATGTTTTCGTTTGAGTGCTTATTTTATAATTTTATAGTTAATAATTAGATAGCTTTAAAGTTCTCAAAATTTTGTAAATTAATTTTGAACAATCCGTACATGGTGAAACAAATAAAATCGTACCTAGGCTTCTTTCAAAATTCAAAATTTCTTTGTAATTTTTTTATAAAAACTGTGTTTTTCAAAAATAATTATTTCCTCCTAAACCAACGATTCAAGAGACGAAATGGGGTTGTAAATATGCTAAAATATATATTTTCATTTGTTTACATTTTTTTAGACCACTCTGTACTTTAAAAATATTTTTCTGAAATGTGCCTTGATTTATATGAAAACCCGACAAACACTGTGCCAAATGTTTTGCCTGAAGATGAGTGCCACTCTGCTCGAAATATGTAGTACATTTTAAAACATGATTTTTTACAACAATACAATATACAAGGACCTACAACTAAATTTAAATGATTCATATTGTTATCAAAAGCTGTAAAATTAAGTAGGTGTAAGTACCTACGTGACAAAACAATTTTTTAAAATTTTCAACGTAAAAATTTTTAAATGAAGTTAATTTCTGGCCTCACACCATATGAGGCAACGTGTAAAAGCAAAAAAAAATGTCTCGTGATGTGAGGTCAAAATTTAATTTCATCTACGCAAACCTTATTGGGATCAAGTTTTAAAAATTTTTTGCCTTGCCATAATTTTAATCATTTATGAAGATGAATATTGGTCACGGGATCTGCCTGGAATAATTTCTATGTTTATGTATATGATCACTAATCGTATAGCTACTAATCATGCTACAAATTGTCACTGTTTTTGTTTTTGTTTTTTTTTTCCGGGTTTTCGGTTTGGGTTAAGTGGAAGAGCAGGGGCAAATTTCTGAGAAACTTGCCACCTGAACTTCGCCCTTTGGCTATACTTATTAAGTAATATAGATTTAAGGATTTATTATTATTTATTTAAATGCCAATAAAGTCTATTATTATTATTATTATTATTATTAATCTATACGAATTTTCTTATAAACAGCTTGTTTCTAGTTTGAAAGAAGTATTACCTACTTTAATCAAACTTATTACCATATTGCAAGTTTTTAAACGACACGACACTGTTCGTTATGTATAGTTTCAATTTTTATCATTTCGCAAGTCCATCGAGAAAAGCTAAATATAGGTTCATCAGACAATTAAGATAAATTTTATCGTTCATAAAACGCGTTAGTTCAATAATGGAAAAATACAAAAGAATAAGATGATCCTCAATATGGCCATGAAGTAAAATAATTTTTTCCTTAAAATGATATCGCAGATATGATTAAACGCTAAAACCGCAAACTTGAAACAAGCAGGAAATGTTGAGGAAGGTCCTTATTTATCATGATTATTCCAATAAAAAAACCTAAACGGCATTGACTTAAAGAATAAATATTCCCAGTCGGCCTCGCCAATTTTCTAATTTATGCTCAAAATAATTATTACTTAACGCCGATCAATGATTAATTGCATCCAGTGATCTACATATACATCTCAGATGCAACGATGCACTTGTGGTTGCATATGAGCGGAGTGCAACTGTACAGGGTCCTGAAAAAAGTATTTTTTCCCCCTGGTGCTATTAATGTCGTGCCCCCGTACCAGGGCACTTTACGCGGCCAACCTCGATCGCATTGGACAAAACTAAATTCTATCTAATGCAAATCAATAGAATTCGTCAGATCACGCATGGTTCAAAATGCATTTCTGACTGCAACAGAAACATCATCAGAACGAGATAAAACCAATCGCATCCGCACACACTATATAAATTAGCCAAAGGTAGGCCATGATCATCTCGCTCCCGCAGCAAAACGCATTCGCTCCCTCTCTGTCGCTCCGGGGCTCTTTTTCTAACGGAAATGCACCCTATGTGTTTGTTCTTTTCCCAGATTGCATTTTCCGATATTGCAGTGTGCGTGAGCGATGCGTTCATGTTTGTGCATCCCGCTGATGTTTTTATTTTTCAGGCTGATCTGTACAGTTGATACAAAATTTTTATAATGCTATAAAGCCCGATATAATGAACATTAAACAATATTTACGGGTATTGCTAGGCAACCCCACACACACCGATATCAATCGTGGGTTGCGTTAAAGCAAGCTGAGGTGACCCTTAGGTGACCCACATTACAACGTCAAAAAGGGTCAAATTTAAATATTGAAACTTGTAATATAGTGTGATTTAACAATCTTTGATTTAACGTAGGGACTCTAACATGCGACGCTTTCGACTGATTAGTTTCGAGGGGAGTAGCAATCATGAACCTCATCGGCTGGTTTCACATGTCGATAAGCACTAGTGGACAAAGGGCATCTCTGATCCTATACCAAAACGTAAGTTTACTAAAAAATTATATCGTGTCCATAAGACGAACTAAAGAAATTTGAGAAAAAACAATAATAAATATTTAATTTTCGTTTTCCATCAGATACCTTGAATCATCAAAAACAATTCTAAACACTTTTTTATAACCCCCACGAAAAGCGACAGTCCCACGATGAAAATCAGGGAGAAAGCTATTCCGGCGCATCCACCATTTTCAATCGCCGGTAAATAGACCAATTATCTCGCTTAATATGCACTTTAGAGCAAAACATGTTATTAGAAGAATTATTCTACAGGAAATTTTCTACAAGAAAGGTCCTATACATTTTTCTTATAGGACTTGCCGTTTAGGCCCCAGAATGTTATTTACCTTTACGCGTCAGCGCAAGATGTTTCTAAAGTTACATACAAAATTGATTTGCGAAGAACATAAAATCTTGATGTTTTAGGTTCCTAGACACCCAGAGGAAGGATTCTTGACAAATGCCTGCCTGTGCATTTGCGTGTATGTCTGTATGTCTGTCCGTGAGTCTGGGTGGTCCTGAAGGCGCTACGGTTCAAACTATTGAAGATATCGATATGAAAGTTGGTAAATGTGTTGAGAGGATACTTTAAAGGAGTTCACTATATTTCTAACCAAATCGGTCTGTAAATCGAGGGTCCTTTGTGCAATAACTCGAAAACGGTTGAAGGTATCGAGTTGTAATTCATGTACAGTCAGGAGATAAAGTGTTGGCCCTCAACCGCGAACAATGTCGACAGATTCTTAGAAAATACACTCAAGATGGGTTTGTGAAGGCTTGTATCCCACTGGAGTCGTTTTAATAAAGAGGTTTTCACGTTCAATTTTAATTTTTTTGATAAGGCTTGTGAGAATCTATCCACATTGTGAGCGGTCTAGGGTCATTGCTTTATCTCCTGAGTGTACCATTGAGTAAGAGCTAATTACCTCGATTTCGGTAGCGATCTTTAAAAAATGGCGCCCAAGATCGGCCTCTTACAATTATCTACATTAAAATGAGTTTTAGAGCAAAACATCTCATCATAAAAATTATTCTATACGTTTGCCACAAAAAGGTTCTATACATTTTTCTTCTACGACTTTTGGTCAAAACGTCAGTGTCAGTTAATTGGTTGTTTAAACTAAAGCATGCTAAATTCCTATATTTTTGTGCAGAGTTGCCATTTAGCGGTTAATTATTTATGACCACCCGATACTATTACCTGAAGAACTGTACAATGTACATATGTATGTAGCTAGTCAGCGTTTTAGCTTTTAACCTACCCCGCCCCCCACCCCAGACTAATAAATAAACGGGAGGTTACAGCAATCACTAATATTTTCGAATCTGAGATAGCAAAATCCAAAAAAGTGTTTTTTAAAATCTGTCTCTAAGTATACGTTTGTAAAATAAGCTAGGAAGCAGACAACTTAACCGATTTGGCTGAATTTGGTACGTGGAGCAACTGCCGATTTAGCATACCAAAATGAGTTTTTCAAAAATTTAATGTCACCATTAGCGTGCATTTAATTGCAATATCTTTTTTACTCCATATAACATCCTGTATAAGTAAGGGAGGTAATGTGGTGCAAGTAAAAAATTAGCGTAAAAAGCAAGAAATAGTGAAAAGTCAGCGGCATCAGCAATTTCAACACTAATTACGAAAAAACAAGAGCTGTGTCCATGAAAATGCTTAAAAACGTTTTGCAGAATGGTGGCAATAATTAGAAGACAATAGTTTTTTGCGCTAAGATGTTCTACTTTAACACACTAAAAGAGAATAAAATTTGCAACAGAATGAGTGTATACTTGCATTCATGGCTTCTTCTGTTTTCGAGATATAAAGGAAAAACTTTGGAGAGACCCTTGTCCTCCACCATTTTTTGAAGATTGCGGCTAACGCACACACAGAATTTGTCAGGACTTTTAGTATGTTAAACGGTACATAAAGTAGAACATCCTAACGCAAAAAACTATTGTCTTATACTTATTTTCACATTTGCATAAAAAAAATTGTAATATGTATAAAATTTTTCAATTTACATTTTTTTTCTGCATAACAGAAGAAGCCATGAACGCAAGTATATACTCATTCTGTTGCAAATTTTATTCTCTTTCAGTTTAGTCACGTGAAAAATTCACGTAGGATCAACGGTTTTCGAGATATAAGGGAGAAACTTCAGTGGGACCCACGTCCTCCACCATTTTTTGAAGATTGCGGTTAACGCACACGCAAGGATTTTCTCTCCTTCAGCTTTCTTATCAATCTTTTAAGACAATAATTTACTATGATCGATATCTAACAAGCCAACTTGATTTTTGTTTTGAATCGAGCGATTATCAGATTACAAACAAAAGAAGTTACGGTCCTTTTTGTCAATAACTGTAAACAGTTTAGCCTGTCAAAAAACACCTCCTTACCAAATTTCGTCGTGATATCTCTAAAGCTTACAAAATTGATGCTGAAAACTAGTTTTAGGTATCGGCTACCTTAGGAAACATTTTCGGACCCATATTGACAGCATTTTTTTAAACTTTTTTTCATATTTTGAGCTGTAAAATCACCCCCTGAAATACCTCAATATTATTTCCGGACAACCTGTATTTAAGAAGGTAAAAGTTCATTAATTTTACAGAGTTGTATTTTATTTAAAATTTTTAGATTACCTTTACAGCTGGCTTGTTGAAGATTTTAGAAGTGTCTCCACCTTTATTCAAATTAATACCAAAAAAACTAGAATACCAGGATTATTTAGTCACAGAAGGAAATCTAGAAAGAGTATAAGCGCGTTATAAATTCTTAGAAAATTACATCAAGAATACTAATACAGGGCTATTCAGAAAATATGTGATTACGGGAGAGTATGGAAACAAATGAATTGCATAATCTGTCAAAGAACTCGTCTAAAGTTAAATTGGTAGTCTCCAAATAAAATAACAGGTGTCCCCGTGTCAAATGATAGATGACATGTCCTGTACGAACTACCTTTGGACAAACGTCCTTTCGACAGTTTGCGAATCATTTTTTTCCATAGCCACCCCTTATCACATATGTTCTGACCATCACGTTATATCGAGTGAAAGAATAGAATAGGATATTAGTAGTAAATGTTTACAATAATAGGTACAATTTTTTCGATACTTTTCAGGACTTTAAACACTTAGTAAGTATAGTGAAAAAAAGAATGTCATTTCGAAACAGATGAAACAGCCACAAACTATATTTTCGCCGATAGTAATTAAAAGTGCATTTTTACTGCCTCTTTTGCGGCAGTAAAATGCGACTTTTACTGCCGGCGGCAGTAAAATCGATGTTTACTGCCTAAGCAGTAAAAGCTTCTATGTTAGAACTTAGTTTTTGATCATAACCACCATGTCCTCTATTAATAAAAGTAGTTAATTAGCAAGGGAGCGTTAAAATAACTGGACAAACAAATCTCCTGAACATCATTTAATATTTGAGAATCAAATGAATTATATCCAAACATTGACAACAACATTCAATAAACACCGCGATTTCTGCCTGATGTTATTCCGGCACGGCGCATCCACCATTCTCAATATCTCGCTCGGAGATTCAAACGAAACGCCAAAAATTACTGCAGCGCTAAACATCGGCCTTTAATTAAATTATTTAGTGGACGTTTTATCCACTAATTGCATTTTACTGTTTAACAATTCCTGCATACTCGCATAAAAGAATCGATAAATGCACTCGGCCGATTGAAACGTACCTAAAGGACAACTTTATATTTTAAATCACCGGAAATTGTTTTGGGTAGCGTATGTAATGCGGCACCTGGTTTCACTTTCTGGTCTCAAAAAATAAACATTCTGTAGGTAACTCAAACGAGAGCGAACTTCGTTACAGCAAATAAAGCTCTCGGGCGTTTAACTCTCATTTCAGCCTCGATTAAGCAGGTAAGAGTGCGTTATTGAAGCACACCTGAATTTTATTATTTTCATTCAGAAAAAAAGGCAGTCTCTTTTGCACAATTTGCAATTAAGTGAAAGGTACCAATCAAAAATAAAATGCCTTCCTTTTTAAGTAATTGCACAAATTGTTGAATAAAAATGATTAACCAGTGTAATGGGCAACGGAAACTGCTTGGAATGTATTGCTGGCTGCCGGTACTTTTAAGACGTCTGTCGTTATTATGGCATTGCCATGAAACAAAAGAAATATCGATTTGAAATTAGCCCATTGTTCGCATTGGTTGTAAAAATAACAATAGAAGAAGCTTTTCTTCCTGACCTTTGATCGTAAATGACAGAACCTCTTAATTGCACCTGCACTAAAACAATCGCAGTTTGCAAACCACGGCGACTGAATTAAATATTTTAAAAAAATGTTTAAAATTATCATTGCAAATCGACGTAATGCCAACAACGCCATCAACTGTCGAGGTATTTTTTCTCTGAAAATTTCTATTAAATGTAATTTATGTTTATTGTTGGCTTCAATTGCGAAAGAAAAAATGTTGATGATTCAATGCTGTTGCCATAGCCACCACCAATGGAATGAGAGCACTTTGATTACATATAGATTTATGCGTGTATTTTACTACAGTATATTATTTGGGATGAAGTGCATCGTTATTTATTTTCGAACGCAGGGACGCCGCGTTTCAATTATTGGAATATTTTGTGTACAATGCGACTCGCACCAAAAGGCTTCGTCTGAATGAAAAAACTAATGAAAATTTCCTGACGCACTTAAACTTGTAGATAAATTGATATTTCGCCGGTAGTCATTAAAAGTGCATTTTTACTCTTTTGCGGCAGTAAAATGCGACTTTTACTGCCTAGGCAGTAAAAATGCAGTTTTTTAATGACAATCGGCGAAAAAATTATGTGTTCAACACAGCAAAAAAACAGATTTACTGCCTTGGCTGGATTCCTATGAAACTTCAGCCGCGGCAGTAAATCTGCAATTTTTTTGCCTAACTATTATACGTCTCTACCTAAGAGAAACCTTCAAAATTTCTCGTTAAAATTTCAATTTTACCAGATGGTATATCGAACTGCTACCAATGTTTTTCATGGTGCAATTAATATTTCAAATTTCTTCATTTATTTTACAATTTCGCGTGACGGAATAAACTTAAACATTTTACTTGGGTCAACTTCCATTGCTGTTTAAGGGTTTTAGAATTTACTTGAGACAAATTTAATGGAATACGTTCTATTGGCTATGAAATTTGCAACAAAAAAGGCTCTTGCATTTTTTGTTCTGCAACGAACGTTAAACCTCCTATATTCACGTGAAAATTTGTAATTTTTTGCGCAGCGCCCTCAAATTTAATAAACAACACAGTTTATGCTGAATGCGTTTTACGAAATTTGCAACAAAAAAAGGCTCTTCCATTTTTTGCCCTGCAACGAACCTTAAACCTCCTATATTCAGGTGAAAATTTATCATTTTTTGCTTTCTAACACCCCCATTTGAAAGACCATAGCTAGCTTAGGAAGTATTTTTTGACCTATACCCATAAGAACTTTTCTTTCTAGAATGAAGCAAGAAACCGCCCCATGAACTTGTTTACGATATTTTGATGTCTTCTGTCACAAATTTTGGAGCCCTGAACTAATGTAAAGCCTTTTTTTTCGAAAACGGTGCATTCTATCGATGCCAAACTTTTACTTAAAAAACTTCAAGTTTTCAGATTTTGGAATCAAGGACCCTATACGATAGTGGCCCAAGAAAAATCAGATCTAGACGATTCCAAAATTTCATTTTTACTGTGGAGGTATAATAAAGTGTTCTTACAACATTGAATACAAAAATATAGAAATTTTCCCAAGTGGTGATATTTTTATGTGGCTCTAAACCAATTTGGGCAACGAAAATGGCAATTTTCACCAATTTTTTTCTCAGAAACTAGAAGATTCCACACTTTCATTTTTCTACCAAACATTCACCTATCCCTTGCTTACCAAAATTTAACATTTGGTAGAGGTGGGCCCAGGCCTTTGAAAAAAAACCACTTACAAAAATGTTTGAGTAAATTTAGTCCTAGGCCTCCTCCTGTGCGAGACGCTTATGATCAAAATTTTAAAATTTTCTGGACAGTAGTAAATTCAGCATCAAAAATTTAGTAAAAGTACCAATTTCACGTTGCTATCTTTAACCGTTTTGAAGATATTTAGAAAAAAAACACTTTCAAAGTCGCCCCGCTTTAAGGGCTCCCTTAGCACTTATTTTTCGACATATGTTTATCGGGACTTTTTTTCATGTTTTTCATCGAAGAATCTACTGGTAAAGTTTTGACCACTAATTTCGGGGCACCCTGTAATAGCTATTAACATACCTAGGAATGTTATGAGTATCATAACAGACGCAGATGTCAATTGAAATCCGAGCTCGGAGAGCGAGGATTTTAAGACATCTAAGTCTGTTATTATATTCATAACATCCGAGGTTTGTTCAATAGTTTATCGGTTTAAAGCGATTAAAGCCAAAATTAAAAAAATGTTGCGTGAATTCGCGTCATTTTGACAATCGAGATGACAGCATTTGAATGGAGTCATTGTTGTCATGAATGGTTAATGGGCTTGTTGTCTAGAAACCATTAGATAACGTTATGATCTGCTTACCAGCCTATTTTTATGCATGTTAAGAACGCTTTAATCGCCTGAAACCGGTAAAATAAATAACAGTTCATAGTTAATACAATTCATGATTAAATTTGTTTAACATTAACAGTAACGGACGTAAATTTTTTATAAGTATTGCTGTTCACGTATCGGCAAGACAAACAAAAAACTTTTGAAATATTAATTGATTCACTGAAAACATTCTTCAGGGTATTCAGACGGCTGAAAACGCATCGTGAAAATCATGCAATGAAATTTAATGTTTCCATGCGGATGTCGATTAAACGGCTTTAGTTGCTGGGACCACTCTTGTAGGGAATTTAATGCTCTATAAAAAAGCATACCTTAGTTTTTCGAAAGATTTGGGAAAAATTAGAGAAAGTAAAATCCTCGGTAAAATTCTATCACTTTTGCAACTTTGTTTTAATTTTCATAATGACACCTACAGTTTTATAACCAAATCAAACTGCAATTAAAGTGAGCTAATTTGTATCCATTCTGGCAGTTTGTTAAAAATTTCAACGAGCAGATAATCACCTTTTTACGTTCGCACAATCGAATCGAAAGCTTTCACATCGCGTATTTTTCGTATATCGTAGTTCGTAAATTTTACTGGCAGCAAATCCCCATTTACATGGCTGAATAATGTAGAATTATATGTCTGGCGTTAGTTTTTCCAGAACGTCATTCGTGATTTACGTTATAGCGATATAGTTAATAAGCGCGTCCTCTAGTAATAATTTATACAGTTTTCAAGCACAGAGCGATATTTTTCGTGAGTGACGTCTGTCAAACGTGGAATTGCACATTTCCAGCGATAAATTTGGAAACGCAGCTTTTATTCTGTCGCTTGTACACCCGTTATATATTTTATTGTAACAAGTCCCGGTCGCTTGTAAATTTACATCGTGGATGCACGGATCGCTCGTGATTATTTGATTCGACGTTGTGGAAAAAATTAGACACCACCGGTGGAGGGAATTCACCCTTAAGTGGTTGGGACTTCCTCTCCGTTTCAGGCGAAAAAGAATGATCTAATTATTTTTTCTCGCTCACTGATAAACTGTCTGTCAAGAAGAACACCCCAAGTGTCTCGGAACCCCTGCCATCATCCCTCCGTGCGGACAACGCAAAAATTCAATTCCATCTTTATATTAATGTTCTATTAAAATCTTGAAGAAATTGTATAAACAACAAATATTTTGTTACATTTCGATTTATACTGTAATAACTTTCTTGTTGGGCCATAATACAAAATTTGTGTTTTTTTTTGTACTTGACAAATAAGGTGTGTGAAAAGTCCGCTAGTGCGAAATCCCGCCCTCGAGTGTTTAAACGCCGAGTATTTCTTTAAAAAGCTTTTTTCGCCCCTATCTAATTTTTCCACCCTCTGCACGTTTTTCAAATCGTCTTCCCCGAATTAATTTTATATTTTTCAATTTGCATTTTCTTGATTAGTTATCGATTCATTTCAATCCATTCAAATGCAAATTTTCGAAAATTAATTGAATAAATAGCAGCAAAAAATTTTCTTTGAGAAGCTTCACGTGAGGGTTGCCCGGCCATCTTCCTACCTGGTTTTTTGTCGCCCCGCAAATAATACAAAGTAACCCAACACTTATATTTATTTAACGAGGGTCACTTTAATTGAAATTAAAAAATTTGACCCGGGGGTTGTCCATTTTTATTTTAATTGTGCCACTTGACGGGTGCATTGTTAGTTTTATAACGGTCGTTGGGGTCCGGAAAAATTCCTAAATTGAATTAATTTCCAGCGCCTTTTAATTATAGACGTCCAAATGGCGAAGGAGTGCTAGAAAAAGAGTGGAAGAGGGAAACGACAGTCGGGAGGCGAGAAATTAAGAAATGACTCCAATTAATTCGCGATTGTATAAATCCTTGAAAAATCGCCCGACAAACCCTTCGCCTAAGCGGGCTGGCGCAAATTTAAAATAATTAATTTTTCAACCGATTACCCGCTATTTATTTTGCTTCGATTTCGATGCTTGGAATTCATTCTATGCAAACACGCTGGTATGGATAAACAAACGAGGAGTAAATAAATAAAACATTAAATAAAATAAACTAATGGGAGAGCTTTAATGAATTAAGTTTATTCATTTATTTAAATTCAGTCCACCAAATTTTGAGAGTAGGTCATATGTGTCGGTATGTAGGTAGCAGTAGTTCGCCGATATGTTTCGGAATAAAGTATTTCTTTGTCAGGGCTTTTAGGTATAATGCCAAAAAATTAAGAAACCCAACAGAATTTGAAAATAGATATACATGTAGGTAGAGTAAAACCGGAAATTTTATTAAAAATATTTCGAGTCGAGGTATGTGACGTCACTTATGATAAACATATTACTGAAGTTTAATTTTTTGTTTCGGTTCTGTCCGTACGTCATTTGTAGGCGGAATTTCCCGCATGTTGTTAAACTGTACTCTTGTCACCTCAAA
Source organism: Pycnomerus fuliginosus (assembly GCA_963924575.1). Lineage (NCBI taxonomy): Eukaryota > Metazoa > Arthropoda > Insecta > Coleoptera > Zopheridae > Pycnomerus > Pycnomerus fuliginosus. The sequence goes on along the minus strand of OZ004625.1, from coordinate 12,575,069 downwards.
ATGTGTTGTTAAAGCAACGCCTTAACACTAAAGATATAGAATAACATTAACATTAATAATAAAGTTAACACATTTTAGCAGCGTACCATGTTAAAATATTCACGTGGCCAGCAACAATAATTAAACTAACAATTTATTTAAATAGAAAAGTTGACGAACTCAAAATCTAACCCACGAAAAAAATTGTTATTTGTTATACATATAAGACGATAAATTGAGTGGGCCATCTTTCACTCGTCGTGTATAATATTAGGTATATTTTAATGTTCAATGTTCAGAAATAAACAAAATCGATTTAACATTACTATAGTTATTATTAAAGCAATGTGGTATTTTGGCCATATTTTGACTATGGTTGTTGCTGGCAACTAATTTTAACTATCGGATGCTTAAATTGTTTTCTTTTTAGTTGCTGCTAAAGTAAAGTGCGTCGCTTTTACCTACACTTAGTACAGTTAAAATGTCAATTTTATCTACCCCTACTGTAATGCTTACTTTATCGACCACTACCCTTACTGTTAATATATTTTCTCTATTTCGGTTTCCTAATAGTCCGGGAGACAGTGAACATTTTTGGTATGTCATTTCAGCGAACTTGATTTAGCAATTTTCTACCTAGTTATTTTCATGCTGTCGATTTACTAAAAGAGAAGTCTGCCGTAAATCTTGCGGTACAGGGTCTAATGGCAGCCATTTTAATTTCTCAAAAATTAACAACTCGGATACAGCAAAATATTCGAAATTTAAATTAGAAAAAAGTTGTGTTTTTCAGGGTAGATTAAGAATCTGGAAAGAAATTGAAGATATCTGTTTTGGTTCCTGAAATATACTGAAAAAATTTAAAAATGTCATATTTTAATCTAGAAGGCTTAGAAAATTTTCGTTGCCTCATTTTATTCTTCGTGCTAGGTAATGTAATTGAAGCAAATTTCATAATGATCTGTCGATTAGTAACCAAGTTATAACAGGTTGCCAATTTTCAGTCTTTTCAGTATAGTTCAGTAACCAATCTAGATGTCTTGGATTTCTTTTCAGATTCTTAATCTACACTGAAAAATACAACTATTTTCTAATTTAATAAAATTTCGTATCTGTTATTGCAGATACTGACCGGTTTTCCTCGACTTTTGACCGCTTAAATTAGCAAAATACCCCTATGTGCGGGGGTCGAAAAAAGCCACCCCACAACAATGCTCTCGAAATTATGTGGCAATTACTTAATATTAAAGCGTTTCTGTACAGTTTCAAAGCATTCGCGAAATTAAATTTACTTCTTGACGCATCGGATGAAATAAATTTCAATAAAACGGAATTAGCCCCTTGCCTTAAAATTGAATTAAAGAAAGCGGGTGGTGGGTGAAGAAAAAATCCCGGTCTTTTATATCAAAGAGAGCCCGTGCGCCAGGCGAGAGCGTTTTTAACCTCCTCCTTGAATGTAAGATTTATCTGTTCCGACCTTATTACTCTTATTCTTCGCCTTCTTCCTTGACGTTCATTTGTTTTCTACAAGCCAACGGCCTGTTTTTAATCTTAGGGACAAAACTTTTTCAAACTTGGTAATTTATCGTCGCGGCTTTCCTCCTTTACGCTTCCGAAAATATCACGGTGGCGGTGAAACTCACCCTTTTACAAACCAGACGTGTTATGTCATGATCACGGTGAATTCCGGTGATGTTGAGCAGGATACGTGTGTGTATATGCGCGCGATTCCTATTTAATCATTGGGCCAGTCAACTCGACAAGAATTATCACCTGAGAATTGCTAAAATTTTATTAATACATAATAATCGCTTAGAATACCACAAGTGCATACTATTTAATCGGTTAAATTTTCAAAATGGTTACGAAAGCTTGTTGCCTGTGGTAAAATAATGAGAACTAAATTGCCATTTATTAATCTGGTATTTGGTAATAAATGGTAATTTAGTTGTTGAACCTAAACGGCAAGAAAACTTTAGTAATTATTTTGAAAATTTAACCGATTAAAACAGCGACGCACGAGTGGTATTCGGTTATTATGTCGCAAATTAAATTCTTTATTTTGTTTATTTTGATAAAAGTATGAGTTTTGAAACCGGGGTTGCCTATACTTACGAGCCCAATAAAATGTTGTAACGAGCCATTAGCCTTTATAATTTACTGACGTTTTAGGTTAGGAAACGTCCAAACAAAATGTCATTGAATTTTGAGATTATATCCAGAAGAAAGCAGCGTCCTTTATGCAAAAATGGAATAATAAAATTTGCATATTTTTAAGAAAAAATTGTAATATCTTGTAAATTCTTATTAAATGTACCTACTTATGCTACAAAAAAATGGAAAAATTGACATACTTACAAAAAAATCATCTTTTTATCCCTAGAAAAACGTTTTAGATGCATAAAATTCGAATTTTGGCCTCCTAAATTACCAAAATAAATACCCTGAAAAGGTGTAACTCGATATGGGACGAATCCGTCACACAAAAATGGCGCGGTCTTAATCTGGCCATTCTTCGGTCCCAGTAGGACGTGAGGGTGGTTCGAGCAGGGGAGAAAAATAGGGTGGCTGACGATTCTTTTCCATGGAAGCTCTGTAGCGAACCGTCCGGCCATGATTCATATTTCACACTTATTAAAATTTATTAAATTTACCGAATCGCTGAGGTTTTTAAATCGTGCGGGTTCTTTATTAAATAAAATTCATCGCAGGAAAAACAACTCGCCGGAAACAACTCATTAATCGCTCGGCATTATTTTTAAATTCAGTTACATACTTTTAATAGAAATACAGTAAATAACGGAATTGAGAGGGAAAGGACATTGATTTAATTAAAAGATATTAACCAGTATTTGATAGATGAATATGCGTGTTCTGAGTTCTGAACATAACGTTACAAGTGTTACGACATTCCGTTTATACCATGTGAGATGTTAACCAATCGATATTCGTACGTTCCTGATGTCCCCTATCGTAAGGTACAGGGGGCCATTTGTGTATTTTTTGGAATATTGACTTGAAATTTTTAGAGGTTTATAATGGGGATGTATAAGAACGCGAATTTAACATCTTTACAATTTTTCGGTTTAACCGAAAGTGTCGTTTACTTCCGTTATTTTAAAGAGCCAGGTAACGGTTTCTTAAATGATTCGAAAGATACTTTAGTTCACTATACAGTCATATCAAAAAATGTCATCATCAATTTCAAAGATGGCCGCCATAGAATCAACACGTAAAAAATGTAGTTGTTGATGATGGTTATGGTTTCTGTCATTTTAAGCTAAAGAGACTATTCAGATTACAACAGGAGTTTAGTAAATAGTCTAACATTTTTAAAATTTTTTTGAATTTTTTTAGTTTTTTCTCTAAGAATAAAAAATATTACACCTACTCAGCGGGAATTTAAGAACGATTATTTTATAATTTTGAAAAACTCTGAAAATCTTGTTTTTATAATGTTTCAGAAAATCAATTTCGGATTAAATTTTTTTTTAATGTTTATTATTTAGTAAACATGCACGTTTTAGAATCGTTTCTCTAATTTATAATATACGGCAAATCAAAGATTCAAAGCCAACTTGACTTATATTTTGGCCCTGTGGTGACTATTTTTGAAACTGATGTGACATTTTTCGACTAGATTGTAAAGAGGATTAAAGTGTCTCTCGAATCGCGTAAAATTTAAAATAACGAAGCATTCGTCCGGTTAAACAGGACGCAAAAAATTGGAAGAATTTTTATACGTATAATCAACAATTAAAAATTTCAAATCGATATTCTCAAAAAAGAACAAATGGCGAGGTGTTATACACAGGGTGATTCACGAAAACCGATAATTAAAAACTTTTGAGAATCCACCTGTAGTAGATTTTTGAAATTTGGTACTACACCATAATCGCCCACGTACATCAAAATGTTCCCAAGCACGTATCACGTCCGCTTTTGCCGGAAGTGGGCGCCATCTTTGTTATTTTAAATGGAAAATCCTCGTTTCGATTTTAAATTTAAATTTTAAATTCTTTTGTGAGTTTATCGCCTCCCCCATCCACGTTTTGCCTACTTAACTGTCACCGTTTTTGACATAATCTCAAAATTCGTATCCAAAAATTTGCAATCAGTAGTATAGAAAATCGTGTGTCTTCCAAACGATTGAAGATTGAGGAACGATGAAGATCTAAATTTGTCTATTGCGGATTGCAAATCAATTTTTTGATTAATATTTTGACATTATGTCAAAAACTGTGACAGTTATGCAGGTGCGATAAACTCATAATTAAGAAGCGAATCCGAATCTAAAATAAAAATGGGGGCTTTCCATTTAAAATAACGAAGATGGCGACCGCTTCCGGTAAAACCGGAAGTGCTGGAGGGTTGGAGATATTTTATTTCTGGTGTGCTTGGGTATAGTACTAAATTTCAAAATTCTACTACAAGTAGATCCCCAAAAGTTTCTAATGAACGATCTTCGTGAATCACCCTGTACGCGTTCGTTGACACCCGGTATTTAAGTTGGATTTAATCCAAGAAAGTTTTTTATTTAAACTTAATGCACTAATCGAATAATTTGGATTGTTATATTTTTGATTTGGCTAACAGCAAAAGTGACAAACTTACGATAATGGAACTTTACTGTATTTAACGTATGTATACAGTGTTGCTGCTAATGGCATTCTGTGTTGCGGCGGAAATACCGAACAGCAGGACTATAAACACAGAGATAGAGATTATATAATTCGACCACTTCGACAAATTTAGATTTAGATGTAGGTACCCAACTATTTCGAAAAAGATAATTTACCTAGGTAATTCTTTCTTAGTTCAGGCAATACTTAAGCAAATTTTTTAGAAAAATGGAAACAAAATAAATAAAATCATTCTGATCAGCTCTGAAAAAAAACACCAGAAAAGCAACCTTCAACTAAGTGTGGTCAGATATCAGAACATCGGAGTCATAGTTGTAGTATTTTCCCAATTCTGATGATGATAATATTTTGGTATACAGGATGAGGATGGTGTTTTTCGTTGCCCACCATTGGGAAATCGGAAACCATAAGTGATCGAGAGTAGGTTAAATTACAGAAAAGTTGCACTTTTTCAAGGCGATTAAGAATCTGTAAAAAATTTCTTGATATATTGATCCGTTCCTAAGTTATCTCAAAGAGACTGAAAATCGCGAATTTAAAGAAAGGTTGATATCTTTCTAATGATTGATGGTATTCAAAATAAATTTGGAGCTTTTATATTTTTGGCATTGATAGAAATTGGCTAGGCCTTCCAGATTTTGAGAAACAACAGCCAACTGTTCTTTTTTTTGTGACCGCCATATTAGATTTTAACAACAATGATTGCACAAAAAAATTAGCTTTTCAAAAATGTAATAGGATGGACTTTCTTGAAAAAATATGTCAAAGCTTGAGACACACCACACCATGCCTATACACACCTAATTACCGTAAAATTAAACTGTTTCCATATGTCAAAGAAGACTGAAAAAGCCGGTGTACCGTTTTGCAAATGTTTTTCATCTAAGTTTAGGCTGATTTTACAAAATTATTCATACCAATTTTCAAATTTTGACGATTTGTCAAAAAAGTTCATGTTGGTCAGATTTTTGAAAAGCTAATTTTTATGTGTAAAAATCGGAAATGGCGGCCATAAGAAAAAGAAAAGTTGACTGTCATTGCTCAAAATCTAGGAGGCCTAGAAAATTCCAGTCAAGGCTATTGGGTTGACAGCTGTCAAAAATATAAAAGGTCCAAGTTTCATTTATTTACCCCTAACCGTTAGAAACATATGAATTCTTCTTTAAAATTGCAACTTTCAATCGTTTCGGGATAACTCAGGAAAGAATCAAGAAAAAGGAGAATTCATTACTGAATCTAAATCACCTTGAAAAAACGCAACTTTTTTCTAGTTTAAGCTACTCTGCATCTCTTACGGTTTCCGACTTCCCAATGGTGGTCAACGAAAACATTATTTTAGGCAGAAAAGTTTATAATATACCTAAACAATAATGGCGAAATCTGTAACAACACTCAAACTACTGAACGTATCCAGATAAAATTTGGCACACATATTAGACACTGATTAGACTTTGGGCCACATCGTTTCACGGAAAGTGTTTTTTGGCACATGAACTTTAAAATTTTTAATGCAAACCCCCATTTTTCGTGTTACCTTATGAATCCTCTTCGAATTCTGCTTCCAAAAATTTATCAACACTTAGTGCCCTTTGGCAAAAAAATCATCAAAGACCCGCTGCAGTCGAAACTACTGAAGACATCGAGATGAAATTTTACGCACACGTTCAGTGAGCACCTGTAGATGATGCGATTTTGGGGCAAATCGGTTGATCACATTATATCCAGATTTGTACGTCTATATGGCGCTTCACCTACATTTACATAGGGAGCGCCTCCGATAAATCCGGGCAAAAAGTGCGCTTCTTTTGCAAACGCTGTCTAAACGTTTGGAGATGGAACAAAATCTTAAACAGAAGAATTGTTGGCAACAAATAGATCTACAATAAAGTCCGCGACGGCATATAAGTATATATGATAGGTAGCCTACAATAACTGTTTTTGTGTTTTAATTTTTTGTAAAAATCGATTTGACTGTTTGTTGTGAGCTATTCTTCATAGATACCTATATGCTGTCGCGGACTTTTTGGTAGATCTTTTCGTAGCCAACAATTCTTCTATTTATGATTTCGTTATATTTTCAACCGTTTATACTCAGCGTTCACGTTTTAAATTGTTAAAGCGGGGTTTTTTCGCGGACAACGAATAACTGAAACGTTTTAAATAGATTCAGTGGTTGACTTTTATTCTATTTTTATTTAAATTTAACATTGTGGTTAAAATCCAGCTAGTAAATTCAGGTAAATTCCATGCTACTTTAAACATTAAAACACAAACGAGGCAAAACACTGTTCTCGTCTTGTGTAGTCAAGAGGTCTGACTGAGTGAGTCTGAGGCTCAAAACCAAAAGAGAGACGTGAGGAAGTTTCGGACGTATACAGTCTTGACTAAAAACTAAAGCGATTTAATTTCTTTGTAATAATGGCGATAAGGTCAATAATAGGGTCGAAAACCTTAGATATGCGCAACCTAGAAAGAAGGTGAGGAATGTTGGATGCTAGAAAATGATGAAAATAATAGGTAAATGTAGAAAAGTTAAACACATTGCTCTGGTCGAAATCACGAATGGAAAAAGGGAAAAAATAATTAAAATCACGTCACAAACTTGCAGCATCTGTAAAATAATATAAAAGTAAAAGTATGCCGCTCATCGCCATGAGAACATAAGGGTCTCCAATTAGCAATCCTTACGTAGCGTCCAACTTGGGGTTGCGTCTGATCGATGGCGAAGCAGGGCTCCTATAAAAACAATTAAAAACAACGATTCTCTTTAAAAGCGGAGGGTAATTAAAAATGATCTAAAAATAACAAACTGCTGGTAAACTTAATTGGCAAAGAAAAACAGGCCACTTTTCTCGCGCTATACTTTCCACCGCTTTTTATCATTTTGTTCAAATTTAATTTTATAACGAAGAGCCCCGCGCCGGATACCAATTACCGACCGACCCTCTTCGCCGCTTCCAAAAAAAAAGGTGCACATCTGCCCCGCATAGCCAATGTCCCTAAATCTGACCTCATTGTGTTTTGACCCTCGGCTGTCCATTTCCGTGTTTGTACTTTGGCTACCTGGGATGACGCGATCTTTTGTTTAACTTCAAACCCTTTCCAGGTGACTGTGTAATCTGTAGGTACGTTTTAAACGATCGCGGGACATTCACTTTTAATTAAAGGGTTGATTTTCAAACGGACTTAATACGGGACAAGGCATCATCCGTCAACTTGGTGTGGGTATAGCTTTTAGTCCTTTACTGTTTACGATTTTTATTAAGTCAGTATAGCGGTACACGCATAACTTTATTAATTTAATTTAATTATAACGTCTTATATTTGTATATTTTCTGAGCGCTACAATACAATACTGTAATGGGACTCAGATAAGGGCAAAATATAAATCACTAAAAAGTCCAGGCAAAATGCATCATGGATGATAATAAACTGTGTTGTAGTTATCACTGCAGCAACCGTAGGATACCCGAGAGATTTCTTATTTTTATTTTGTAGACGTCCATAAATGGATGTCTACAGGGTGGTTCCTTTTTCACTGATGCTCACCATTGGCATCTCTTAAACGGTAAGAGATACGGAGTCGGTTAAATTAGCGAAAAGTTGCGCTATTTCTTTGTGAATAAGAATCTGAAGAGAAACCGCTATATGTTAATTAGCTACTGAGTTATACCTAAGAAAAATATGAAAATCGCGATATCAAATAAAAATTAATATCTCAACTTTTGATTCTCTTATGGCCGTCATATTGTATTTTGACACCATGTGATATAGAAAAAAATTGACTTTCCAAAAATATTCATTATGGACTTTTTTGAAAAATCGTCAAAATTGTAAAACTGGTATGAATAATTTGTAAAATTAATGTAAATCTTTTTGAAAAAAAGCAAAAACAGTGCACCAACTTTTTTAATTCCTTTTGACTTTTAAAATAATTGAACTGAATATTCAATAAAATAGATTTTGACGTCAGGTGACTCAAACTTTTCACATGTTTTTTCAAAAAAGTTCGTGCTGGTTACATTTTTGAAGAGCTCATTTTTGTGTGTGTCCGATGCTGTCAAAATTCAACATGGCGCGGCCATAAGAGAATCAAAAGTTGATCTTTATTGCTCAAAATCTAGAAGGCCTAGAAAAATCTTTTCGATGCCATTTTATTGACACCTGTTAAAAATATCAAAGTGTCAAGTTTAAATAGCATCAATCGTTAGGGAGATATTAATTTTTATTTAAAATCGCAATTTTCAGATTTTTCGGAATAACTTAGGAACGAATTAAGATATCGGGGATATTCTCTTCAGATTTGTAATCACCAAAAAAATAGCGTAACGTTTTTCTAATTTAACCGACTCCGTAACTCTTACCACTTAAGAGATGCCAATGGTATGAGTAGTGAAAAAGAAACCAGCCTATATAGGTACAGGGTGTGAGATTAAAACTCCACAACGCTATAACTTTGTCATTTTCAAATGGACATACTTACCCGGTTTTTTTACTTAGCCTAAAAGCTAATTTTTTTCTGCATCTTTTGATGCGCAATAACGCGCGGGTTTGATTTATAATTAGTTCTGAAAATAATTGTAACTTGGATGGATTGAGATTATGGTTTTATGAAATTATGACATCTTACTATGGAACACGTGAAACAATAGTAATAAAAATACAATTTATTAATCCAACCGACCAACCGAAGACTTAAGAATAGAGGATCAGAATCAAATTGAATACAATCATTATAAATAATAAGTAGCTACCTAACCTCAATCGTAAATTATGCAATTTTATAGTGTGCTTTAAGAAAATTAATAAAAAGATTAAAAAATTGATAAACTTTCTGAAAGTCATTTTGGAAAGGGATGCACTGATGATGCAAATTGAAATCTAATGAATCGGCCTTATTCTATAAATGTTGATAGTTGTCAACATTGAAATCAATTAAGAGAACTGGATTGGCCAATATGACTAGTGTTTACGTTGTTGTCTGGGATACATCAATCTTTTATTGAAATTTGTCAACATTTTAAGCAAGTGGTTTTGGAACTTGCTTGAATCTCAATTGACTTGTGAAAAATATTGATATAAAAATTGTTATCTCCAAGGGAACAAAGCAAACAATGGTCATTTTGGCCAATCCAGTTCTCTAAATTTATTTCAATGTTGACAAATATCAACAATTACAGAATTAGGCCGAATGGTATCGACGACTTCAACCTTCCGCTTCGTCGAGTGTAAAATTGAAAAACATCGTATAAAAACTAATGAACTACAAAAAAGAAATCTTCGGTTTTTTATGGGCCTTCCTTTATACAGGGTGGTCCAAATGTATTAATACAGGGCTCTCACGGCCAAACGGTAAGATAAATGAGTAAAATAAAAAATCCAGGGTAGGTTAGAATTAAATACCTTTATTTTGTCGCAATTTGGAACTCCCCATCTTATTGTATAATTTAGCAATAAATAATAAGTAAATTTTTTTAAATGGCACCATGCATGTTTCTATTTTTTTTTTGATTCCCTTTGATGCGCTCTTTATAGGGGTGATTTTATTTTTTTGATAAATTGAGCAGTAAACGTAAAAATTTTTGTTGATTCAAATTTCGCGCGGTGATCCGGCAACAATGCGCTTCGCCATTACTTCGATGGAACCACCCTCGTCTCACCGTATGTCTCCCACTCCCACTAGTTGTGCTGTGTACACAATGAAGTAAACAGGCTATTTATTATTAGGCCCGGTCAGATTCTTCCAGAGGACGTGTACACAGTTCAACTACCCTGTAGTGGGGAGACATTCGGTGAGATGAGGGTGGTTTCATCGACGTAATGGTGAAGCGCATTGTTGCCGGATCACCGCGCGAAATTTGAATCAACAAATATTTCTACGTTCACTGCTCAATTTCTCAAAAAAATAAAATTACTCCCACAAAGAGGGCATCAAAGGGAATCCAAAAAAAAATTGAAACATGCATGGTGCCATTTAAAAAAATTTATTCATTGTTTATTGCTAAATTATACAATAAGATAGGGAGTTCCAAATTGCGACAAAAAAAGGTATTTAATTCTAATTTACCCTGGATTTTTTATTTTACTCATTTATCTTACCGTTTCGCCGTGAGAGCCTTGTATTAATACATTTGGACCACCCTGTATTACCCTTTTATGGTACCTCTTACAGAAGTTCACATGACAATATACATATACCTACCTACAATTTAAATTCATAGAATTTTAAAAAATCATTCTAATTGAAAAGACATCATTTTATATCCAGGGTATCTCCGAATTCGTGCCAGGGCTGGTAGGCAAATGATAAATTTCTGGGCCCAGGGGTCCAAACGAAGACGAAAACTCTTTTAGGAAAATTGCAATTGCTTAACAAAGTGGAGTCGTTCTTGGATTTACTTCAACCCAATAATAACCTACCTATACATATTTTAAATATTCTGAAATTCAACTATTTTTCTTAGTAAAATATTCATCAGTACTGTAAAACGGTTGCTATAACATTCAGCGGAAATAATAGCATTTTATGTACCTACCGAAGCGTGAAAGTGACTGTTTTCCGGGTCGAAAGAAAATATGGACAGTCTAGGCGCAACCGAGAAAATAAAATTTTCGCGGCTAGCTGGAAAAAATTATATCTACTGCTTACTCAATTCAGCGACTAGCCGTGCAAAATGATTTTACACGGCTAGCCGTGAGAAATTGTACTTTCTCAGCTCTCGTGATGCTTGAATATTTTCAGTTAGTGTATAAAGTCCGTTCATTTACTATACCGGGTGGCCCATTCAAGACGATCCAGTCGTAATAACTTTTGAACGGAATAAGATATCGACTTGCGGTTTTCGACAGGTTCCTTGGCATTGAGGGGGACATGGTTCACCATAGTTTTGACCTTGTTCAGTTTGCGCATTTCACCCCCACCCCAATCAACATCAAATTTTTAAATGGCAACATACCTCGAGTCATACATCAAATGAAAGCTCTTGAAAAATGCTATTCATTGTTCTAAGTAGTTTGAGAATTTAGCGAACCGTTTTCATGTTAGAGACAAAAATGTACTGTATTCGAATTTACTGAAATTGGAATTCCGTGGAAAGTTTCGAAAAACTCGATGAAAAATCTGTTGATATGTGGACTAAAAATGTGACTGATTAGATGTCTAGCGAGTTTAATCGTTATTAGCTTTGTTTGGATAGGTCACTATTGGTTCTCTCGTTGATCCGTGTGGGAATGCTAAAATTAATGCTCCAAAAAAGCTAATAACAAATAAAACTCACTAGACATCTAATCAGTCACATTTTTAGTCCACATATCAACAGATTTTTCATCGAGTTTTTCAAAACTTTTCACGGAGACGGTTCGCTAAATTGTCAAACTACTTAGAACAGTGAATAGCATTTTCCAAGGGCTTTCATTTGATATACGACACGGGGTGTGTTGACATTTAAGATTTTGACGTTGGTTGGGGTGGGGGTGAAATGCGCAAACTGAGCAAGGTCAAAGCTATGGAGAAACATGTCCCCCACAATGCCAAGGAATCTGTCGAAGACCGCAAGTCGATATCTTATTCCGTTCAAAAGTTATTACGACTGGATCGTCTTGAATGGGCCACCCGGTATAGCAGAACTAAAATTTTTCTGGAACTGTCCAACCCCAATTAACCTCCCCACAACCATATAAAAATGGGAGGTTACTGCAATCACTCCAAAATTCGAAATTGAGATAACACCAGATCTTTACGTTTCAAGGTCCCAGGATCACAAAAAAGTGGTTTTTAAAAAATGTCTGTGTGTATGTACGTACGTATCTTATCTATGTATGTACGTATGTATGTAAGCACGATTTCTCGGAAACTACCAAACGGATTTTAATAAAATTTGGTATGGAGGTTAGCGTTGGCCTTCCGGTGAGCCCAGTTAATTTTGTTGCGAATCCGCAGACGCCCAAGTGACGTTTTGGCACACCAACTATGAAATTTGACTGATGAACACTAATTTTTCTTATCATCACATGAAACGTCTTGAAATTTTGTATCTGAAAGTATATTCACACTTACCGCCTTTTTGGCATAAAATCGAAAAATTCGAAGTTTCGAAGAAACAGTAAATAACACGCTACAGCCCAAATTGCTGGATCGATTTGGCTGAAATTTGGTAGGTAGAGATACCGTTACCCGCCGAAGAGGTGATTTAATTTTGGTGGCAATCGGTCAACGGCAAGTGCCATTTTGGCATATCAACTTTGAAATTTGAATAATGAACTCCTATTTTCTCTATCAGCACATGAAAAGTCTTTGTATTCAATCTTAGTGCCCTTTTGGCAAAAGATCGTAAAATTTAGAAAAATCACAGAAAACACCTTAGGCTTGGTGGAGTAAAACTTAGGTAGAGTAAACAGTAAAATTTACTTGATATTGGTGATAAGATTAGATAATTCACCAAGTGGGGAGGTACCAGCCGCTTCCGTAGCTGCCCATTTTTTTTTGTATAAGGGAGTATGCACTTCTGACAATTTGATCGAAATTTAGCGGGAAAGCAGAAACATTACATAACTCAAATCTTCTAGGGTTTATTTTTATTATCAGCAGCAGATAAACGTACCTGATCCTTTTTCGTTAATATTTTTTTTTGCACTTTACTCAAAACTACACGCAAACAAAAGCCATTTTTGGCCAATTCAGAGCGATTGCAAAATTTTGACAATTGTCATGTTTTCTGACGTATCGCATTAAAATCGCTTCTACCAACTCACCTGTTAGTAGTAAAATTCCTTGCAAAATTTCCTCATACCAACCTAAAATTAAAATTTTGACGTTCTGTCACTTCAAGAAAAAATGATGAATGGAAAGTAGGAAGAAAACATACTTAAATAGTAACTCGTTTCTACCGAAATAATATAATAACAAAGCAGTGCCAAGGATTTTTGACATTATTTTTCAAAATCTGTCACTTCATTACTAGATCTATATAAAATAAAGTATCTTTTGAAGTCTTTAATACGAAACAAATTCCGGCACAGGGTGAAGTAAAACCTATATTAGGCTTAATTACACAAGGTAGTTTCACAGTCTCGTTCCACAAAATTTACTTACTGATTAGGACGCGTTTCGGAGTGTTACTCCATCTTCAGCTATAAAAGAAGTTAACACAAAATACAAAACAGTTGCCTGGAAAATGAAAAAACGTTTGGGTCAAAGAAAAATAACAGCTTTTGGGTCGCACTGTAAAAAGCTGTTATTTTTCTTTGACCCAAACGTTTTTTCATTTTCCAGACAACTATTTTGTATTTTGTGTTAATTTCTTTTATAGCTGAAGATGGAGTAACACTCCGAAACGCGTCCTAAACAGTAAGTAAATTTTGTGGAACGAGACTGTGAAACTACCTTGTGTAATCAAACATCAGTTCCTCTTTGAAAAATGGACCAAACTTTCAACCAACCTATATTAGGCCTTTTACAGTATATTCGTTTAAAAATTAAAGACTTGGCTTATAACATAATAGTTGTATTAGATGGGAGGTTGATGATCTAATGATGATCTAATTTGCAAAATGGCGGACGTGACAAATTTAAATAATAATAGTTATATTTATCGTATTCTTGTAATGTCAAGTATGAAATATCGCCGTCGACTAGAAACGTCAAATATCGGGTCACATTAATGAGGAATAAACAATAAATAAGCAATTCGAAAGTGCTTTTCAGGACAAAAACGTCATTTCTGTGCAAATGGCTACTTTTGGATAGTCATCTAAACATTTTTTTCTTTTTTAGAATTTTATGACCTCTTTCATTATTTTATTATTCATTTCTGTCGTCCGATTTACATATTTACCCATAAATGCGAAAGTTTCCTGCCGATTCAGCTATAAGGCATCGAATTGTATGGTTGGTTGCAATATTCTTTCCTTAGAATAGATTTTCATATAATAGGTAGGTACCTACATACCTACAGGCGCGAGCCGATAATTCAATTTTACCTGTATCAGGCTATCAGGGCTTTTAATTAGTTAATTCAAGAGGTAATAGCTGGCAAATAGGTATATGTTCAGAACCATAAATTTTTTAATTTTTTCTTTAATCGTTTACCTATTTTCGTTACCTTTCTACCTACTTGTTTTTGTCTCTTTTATTTTGTATGTGCAAGATTTAAAAACGCTGATTTTTCGTCAAATAGGTATACTAGAATCTGAAAAACTCACCTGTACAAACTTAAATCCTAATACATATAAGCTAAGGTGAAGCAAAAAAAACACACAAACTTAACACAAAAACCTAATGACTAAAAACGAACTTAAACTAAACACTTAAACAATTAAAGCCCGGTTGCACCATATTTGCCCTGAGTTGGTTTCCATCATGATCAATTAAATTGCCCTAATTTGAATTAACGTAAGCCCGAGTCGTTTCAAGTTTTCCTAATTTTCCTACTTGCCCGAAATAATTTGAACGGATGGAAGGATTTGATAAACGTCCCAAAAAGGTACGACATAATCGCGAAAATTTGCGTCCTTCCGTCCGAGATTTAGCCAAACTACTAAAAAGCATAAGCAAGAGAGGGGTCAACTGTCTGTAAAAATTACATTTTAAAAAAATTTCTTTCAATGAGAACAGGTATAGAATTTTCAGGGCACCCTTTAATCTGTACCCTTTCATCGACGCGTCAAAAATGCTTCCGCAGCCGGACAACCCTTCCGACCAGTTCTTGAAATGCAATTTAATTTTTTTATCAAAGTCGCAATATTGATCAACTTCTCTGACGAGGTCTTTTCACGCGACATTTTTTAAGCTTCCTGAGAAATTTGAATTAGGTAGAAGGAGTAAAACAGGCGAGTTTAATTTTAGTGCTTTAAGCTCGAAGCTCGATTTGTAACGTGCGCCCTCTGTGCAGCTTTTACATTATTAACGACCAGCGCCCTCTTTTGGTCGATAGATAAACTAGAACGAACCAGCATTATCGACTTTGTTTGCGTCTCGAATTCAGGTAGATAAAAACTCGGAAGGGTTGATTTGGAAAACCGCAAAAAGCGCTCCATTGTAATCGTTTTTTAAATGGGTTTTTTTAGGAGTTTAGGGTGTGTTTGAGCTGTCAACACATGTTTTTTAATGGTCGGGTTTTTATGCGCGGCAATATGGTGTTGAGTTTACCCCTTAATTTGTTTTTTATACCCCGTTCTTTTGTTCGAGGTTGTTTTTATGAGAATATTTTGTTTTTTCGGGCTGTGATATGCACGCGACTTAATTTGTAGGGCTGCAACATGTGGGATAGGTTATAATACCCACTATACAGGTGACTGTAAAGTGCAAAAAATGTTGAAAACAGTAGCAGAGGTGCTACCTCACATAAACCGTCACTTTTAAGACGCATTTTTTGCCAATCAATCTGAACTTTTCTTCCTTAAATGATGTATAAGAAATCATCCCCTGTCTTTATTTTCACTAATTCACGATTAAAAAAAATTTTACTTCACAAATTTATTCGAAAACGGTGCTAGTCTAGTCGTATTAGAATTTTTTTATGCAAATGTGGAAATAATTAGAAGATAATAGTTTTTTGCACTAAGATGTTCTACTTTATGTACTGTTTAACATACTAAAAGTCCTGACAAATCCTGAGTGTGCGTTAGCCCCAATCTTCAAAAAATGGTGGAGGACATGGGTCCCATCTTAAGTTTTGCCTTTATATCTCGAAAATCGTTGATCCTACGTGAATTTCTCACGTGGCAAAACTGAAAGAGAATAAAATCTGCAACAGAATGAGTATATACTTGCATTCATAGCTTCTTCTGTTTTCGAGATATAAAGGAAAAACTTCGGGGAGACCCTTGTCCTCCACCATTTTTTGAAGATTGCGGCTAATGCACACACAGGACTTTTAGTATGTTAAACAGTACACAAAGTAGAAAAACCATTGTCCTCTAATTATTTCCACGTTTGCATAAAAAAAATTCTAATACGACCGTTTTTGAATAAAATGTCTCTCGTTGGTTCACAACGGGAAAATTTGTGTAAAATTTTGTTTAATCGTGAATTAGTGAAAATAAAGACAGGGGATGATTTCTTGTTTGTGCTTCACTATTACTTTAGTCATTGCCATGAAAGCGTCAAAATACACGAAAACAGATTTAAGCCAAATCAACGTATGAAAAAAGATTTTTTCTACAAATACTATTAGAAACAGTTGTTTTAACGTTTGTTGACAATTGTTAAAAATGACATTTTATGATACCAGTATTAAAAGTCATTTACTTTTAACATTTATGTTAAAAGTGATTTACTTTTAACACTGTGTTAAAAGTGACAATGCAACAACAATTAAACAAGCCCCGGCAACAAATTGTCACTATACCTTAGTTACAGCGAATTTCATGAACGTTTTCAACTAATAATATGAAAACTTTTGCTTTTAATCGTGTTTGTAGAAAAAATAGTGTATGATATGCTTGTTAAAAGTGATTTTATTTTGTTCGAAGGGATGGGCCACTTCGCTGCGCGTCGTGGCCTAAACTTCCCTTCTCACAAAATAAAATACCACTTTTAACACTTATATCATAAATAACTATTTTTTTGAAGGCAAAAGAACGATCTTCAAGGCTATTTAAGTCTCATCTAACGATTTGTTGTTTTCTCACCAATCCCGCCCACGCGCTTAAAGTAAGCTTTAAAAACAAGTATTGATAGGAATACCACGTAGTTTCTTACGGGGTCCGAAAGCCTTAGCTTTAATTTAAGGCCACGTTCATCCTGATCGGTTAAGAAATGGCTGACTTATTCCCAAAAATATTTTGTACGGTTTTTTTGGACACCCGGTACATATTATCATTATGCACGTATATTGAATTCAAAGTTATTCTACACGCCAGTAAGCCATGGAAATCTGGTGATAAATTGGCGACAAGACACAGTTGCAGCAAAAGATCCCTATCATTTATTGATTAATTTGAAGCTTAGGTTAACGATATTGTCAAAAGAAGATTTTTTTTGTTAAAAAAGGAAAAAGTGAGATACCACATCGACGCAAATCAAAAGTGGCCTCACTCCAATTGGATTTTATTAAAATAATTGGAACAACATAGATCTTTTAGAACAGCGTAATGTACCTATACAACTGACAGCACTGAAAAATTGCTACCGTCAGTTTGACAAATTAGAACTGTCACTATGGGAAAAAAGTTTCATGGCTTACTGGCGTGTAGAATAACTTTGAATACAATATACATACTTACCTATTTTTCAATATATAGCTGTTTGGTACTCCCGAACACCACTTTTGCGACACAAGTCGTTGAGTGAATTTCCATCAGTTTCATTTATTCGTTTCATATACTTCTTTGTCGGTAAGTACATACATAGGTACTTACAAATTATTTGTCATAATATAATATATACCTACCGTTTTCACCTGATAGTTCCTGAACTCCATTAAGGCATTAAGGCATTTTGACGTACACATTTTGATTGTTGTTGCATTGTTGTTATCAATTCCTTTGGAAGAGGTCATCGGGCAAGTGGCTAAAGCAATTGTATTTATTTACTTGTTCCGGAGGGTTCAAAGAAGGTAATGATTATATTTATAAACGTATTCTGCGTTAATTTTGGAGCCGAGTGTATGATAGCTCAACAACAAGAAATGTGCTTATACAGGGTGTCTCAGAACGCTCGCACCAAATTCTAATGGAGTATTCAGGAGTAAATTCTGAGTCGATCCGTGTTTTCGAAAATTTTCAGGGACCAACAGTTCTCGAATCATAAGAGATTTAAGAGGGCCAATCAGATTTCAGCTTTGAGTTGCTCCATAAGGTACTTTAACGTTAGATGCACTATTTCCTAGGTAACAAGATACTATCAATGAAAATTTATATTGTTGTATCTTGTTATACCTATAGGAAATAGTGCATCTAACATTAAATTACCTTGTAAAGCAATTAAGAGCTGAAATCTGATTGGTCCTCTTAAACATCTTATAACTCTGGAACTACTGGACCCTGGAAATTTTCAAAAACACGGATCGACTCAGAATTTAATCCTGAATACTCCGCTAGAATTTAGTGCGAGCGTTCTGAGACACCCTGTAGCGCAACTTTTTTCTAATTTCTTTGTATAAGGTAGGTGAATACAAATGTTGAATGAATACAATGTTCCGTAAATTATACATTCACCAATGGCGAGCTGTTTAAAGTAAAACTACAAAATTTCTATTCGAAAAATAATGCAGCAAGAATGTAATTAAAGAAATTGTAAAGTAAATGTAATTAAATAAAATACATATATATATATATTTGTTTTAAATTCACATCCAGGCAAATATTGAAAGGACATTTTAATTTTGATTATGGAATCGGCCCTAAAGGGTTCTTTAAATATTTGCATAATATTTGCCTAGCAATATTTCAAAAGGGCTGCTTCTAATTGGTCAAAATGCCCCTTAAAGCGACATTAACTTTAAAAGACGTCGGCATAATCAAAATTAAAATGTCCTTTAAATATTTGCTTAGCAACAATTCAAAACGGCGGCTCCTGTTGGGACAATATCTCCTTTAAAGTCGACTTTATTGACCATTCAGAGGGACATTTCTGCCACACTGTTTTATGTAGCACGCCACTGGTGAAAAAAACGTTTTACATTTTACATTTACATTTTACCCTTGAAAGTGGCCATCATGTTGTAAGCACCGTGTTAGTAATAGGTAGGTTTTAACCATACCACGCTAAATAAATAAATATCTGGTAAAAAATACAAAAAGTAATAAGTAAATAAACACAACTTTATTAAAATTAACAATCAAAAATTATTGTGATTGTGAATAAAGAAGGTTAATGCTAAGATTATAATTTATAGATATTATGTTACAAAGTTAGAGTGAAACGACTAAGTACTTCGTACATCATCGACAAAGACACTAATTACCTTTATGAAACACCCCATCTTAAGAATAAAATTGATTGTTAGTAGCTTATTTTATAAATAAATATTACCCAATAGTAGGTATACCTATACTATTCATCTCTATACCTATTTTATCTTTTAGGTTTTAGGTACCTACCGTTTAGGAGATGAATTCAATGGTGAACAATAATGAGAAAGAATCAATTTTTACGTCTAAAAAGGGTGACCAAAAACTTTTCCGATCTAGTAGCCCTTGACGTGAAAGACGTAGCGCGTAGACTGCGGAAATTATATGTTAACGTCACTATCAGATTTCGCTTCGAATAATTTCAGCAGTCTACGCCCTACGTCTCACACTAGATCGGAAAAAATTTTGTTCACACGTTATAAGGACATTGGTGGGTTGTTAATTAATTTACCTATACCCATTTCTATTCCTATTGCGACAAATAATGGGCTGAGGCATTGATCACTTGTACCGTGAGGTCTAATAAAAAGTTGGTCATGATCAAATAGCGACAGTAGAAATAATTTCGATGTGTCACTTTTTGACAATGAGACCACAAAAGACAGAAACATCACTCTTTAACCAACTTAACTAATTATTCCACAGATCACTCTAATTTGGTTTTTATTAGATCTCCCGGTACAATGATGGGTTGCTGTTTTTATAACCATGGTAGACGGCACCATAATGGCCATATACGTAATAATATCCTCGTCCTCTAATCTCTGTGTGGTAATTTTGTAGGTACAACCGCGGGTTAATGTCATTTCACTGCTGTTTATTCCGATTCATTGTAATTGATTTTCCAGTGATTACCTTTACAGTTATCAAAATAATCCACGTAATTAATAGCCCGCTACATAATTAAAGGTTGTTTTGAGAAACTAGAATAATGATGCATTGATGCAGCTTTTGAATAATTTGTACCACAAAAATTCTACATTTGTTTTTTAAATGAGTTCCTACATTCAGTCAGTATTTCTTTTATACATTTATTCGTATACAAGCACAGTGTACATTATTCATCTCAACGCAAAGTCAATAAGGTTGACATTCCCCTAACAAAGGCAGAAAATTAAAACGTAAAATAATATAAAACAATCAGACTTGGGAATGAAAGAAGGGTGTACGCGAAAGAAACCTTTCTCGCCGCATTCCGTCTCTACGCCATCATCAGGCTGTCCTTCCCCCACCAATCGGTGCGTCGGTCTGTCCGTCTTTATCGATAAAAATGGCCCGCGTTCCACTTTCCTCCACAGAGAAAACGACAGCTAACGTCCCTTTTTAAAAGGAGTTTTCCCCGCGCTTTTTCTCTCTAACCTTAGCAAGGTGTATAAGTCGAGACCGTCGGAACGTCTGAAGAGTCTACCAACGTCTAAAATACCGATCAATAAAACATCTGAACGTTGCAGAGTTTTCATTGGTCGACCAAGGAGTTTTTCCCCCACTTTCCCACGGAAATGTCCGTCAGAAAGCTTTCTTTTGTTTCAGGTTTTATATTAGATTTCGCCTCGCGCTCTCGCGATACCCAGCGAGCGAGAGGGGTGGCTAGGGGTGGTTAGGTGTGGGTGGGGGTGTTAAGACCCTCACGAAAAAGATCGAAGTATGCTAAAAATAACGTCTACAATTAATTATCGAAGCTGGCAAGGGTGGTTATTATCTCTCAATCTTTTAAATAACGCTACAATGAGAACAAAGATGGCCGCCTTAAAAGTAACCTTAATTTATCAATGTCTTGAAGATAACGAAACAATGGAGTGTGTAAAACATCCATTGTTTCTGTTTATACGGCAAAACAACGTAATGTCGTCGAAACAAAACACAGCACAATGACCAAGGCCTTCTATTAAATTTAGTTGGGAATTCGCGCGACACACATAACCTCACACATTTTATGGCTGGTCTATTTTAACGACACTATTTGACAGGAAACGTGCGACTTGAAAATGGTCGTGTTTCCGTAAAGATTCGGGGATAAAACCGACGTAAGATCTATTGCACGCGTCTAGGAGGCGGTGCACGGCGTGATAGATAACTACATTTAACGAAAAGAACAACGACACACCTAACTGAAACCAGTGAGATATTGCCCGCCGCCAACTGCGATGGAATTTAATTCTACAGCCACTAGATGAGAGATTTTTCATTTTTCAGCGAGCAAGACGAAAAAGGGTCTTTTCTCTCCAGGAATATGAATATTTATGCAGTTGGAACCCGGCATTTATATTTTCACTTAAGTTGAAACTTATACAAGCTTTTTCACTTCAGTCCTTTTTAATTACGACACATTTACATAGAGAGGACAAAAAATCCACCCTTGCGAGGGAGTCGGCCAACCGGAAGCCTTCCGCACTGTCTCGGAGACTTTACATGTCATATCTCTCCCAGTTTATTTTAGAAATGTCGACTTTAAATTTGCTCCAATTAAGTAACAAAATCAGGCAGGCGTGTGACACGTTACACACCGTTATTCGATTACTTCAGTTGTTTTCTGGTCCATTCTTTGGACAAAGTAGTAGCGGCATTACTTATAGTGTTGACTGTACAAATTAATTTAAACCTATCTATTTCGGTATGCGGATAAGCTCGATTACTTCAGTTGTTTTCTGGTCAATTTTTTGGACAAAGTATATAGTAGCAGCATTACTTATAGTGCTGACTGTGCAAATTAATTGAAACCTATCATTTTGGTATGCGGATAAGCTAAGAAGGAAATTATAGTATTTTTTATAATGATATATTAAATTATATAAAAGATTGCATTTTTTTGAGATGTTTTATTCTCTGATGAAAAGGATATGACTTCTCATGCCCTCAGGTGTATTTACCTGCATCTGAAAGGAACGGATTATTAATGACCCTAACATGAATATGAATGGCGTGGACCTGCTGCAGCTCAAAGGATTGCCTGGGAAGCATCACTCACAATAAAGAAGTGTGCCTTTTTATTTATTATTTTAATAAATCTAAGTGAAGTGTTGACTATACAGGGTTGCCCATTCAAAAAGATCCATTCAGATTTTCTCCTCTCTAACTTAAGTGCTGAGGAAAAATCGCTCCAAAAGGTCCCTGGTGAAATTTTACAGTGTACCTCCTTACCAACCCCAGTTTCAAAATTTCAAATGGCACACTATTTGAAAGCTAGTTTTAAAGTTGCTAATTTCTTCCCCCATAGCGTCTGTGATCAAGTTTTAAATTTCATTGAAAACCTCTGTAAGTCAATGCAAAAATATTTAAAATCTATCTACTCTTTCAAAAGTTACAGCGAAAGCAATAATTATTTACAGGCATTGATACCTTAACTAATTCAGGATATTCTGGAGCTGCAGGGATTTTGTTTCGTCACAATTTGAAAGTGACACTATTGACATTATTAGTATGGTTCATTATAATTTTTATTACCTGTAAAATTTCACTATGATAAATAAAACAAATCCCAATCACGTTTTATCAGGGTTGGCAGAAGTTAAAACTTAAAACCCATCACTTGAGTTTTTGATGGGTGGGTTTTTGGCACAAAATCACAAAAACCCAGACCTCAAAATACAAAAACCCATTCACACAAGAACCCAACTTTTTTAAATGAAAATGATTATTTTATTCATTAGGTATTGAACCAATCCAAAGGAGCATTTAGCATACCAGTAATCCTGATTACAGTGATAAGACTACAACGTCAACTTGACACTACTTACTCAATACTTTAATTTATAAAATAATCTGCAAAATACGATTCGTAGTCTCTTGGTTGCCTTGTTGAGTCCTCATGGATGCACTACTTGTCAAATGGTAGATTTTTTTCGGCCAAAGAGGACTCGAGCGAGCTCTCGTCCTCTTTTTAGCCTAAAAAATCTACCATTTTGACTCGTAGTTGACAGCCATTCGGACGTCAAAACCCGCTGCAATCAAGAGACTACTCGTCGTATTACTATTGACAATCAGCCTAAAGCAGTATAAAACAAGAGAGAGAAACGCTCTGATGTACAGTGGACAAATTTCTATCCTTTACCATCTCAACAATTAATTTCTCTTCGTCTTCTTCCACTAGAGGCCTTTACTGAATGAATAATGATTACAAAAATTATAATAGAGCTTCTTAAGTACTTACTTTATTCTTAGTTAATTCTAAGGAGCCAGTGTGTTAAAGATGTCATTACAGATTAAAAAAGTGTCAAAACTGTCAAAATGGTAACAAAAAAGCAAAAACCCACTCAAAAACCCAAAAACCCATGAGGCTGACATAAAAACCCGGGTTTTTCCCTAGACAAAGTCAAAACACTGCACACATTTAACTAAAAAAAAAACCTGTTTAACCTTCACAGATAGTTATTAAACTTAAAAGCGTGTCGTATAAATAACCTATACGTTACCTTAAATAGATTTTTTGTACCTAGTTTTTCGGTCTCGCGAAAAAATCAGTAGGTGATCAGTTACTGATCTCGTCTCGCTCTCGCAAAACGAGAAATATAATGATACTGTCGTCTCGGCATTTCTCTCGCAGAGTAATATCGCGAGAATTTCTCGCATGGTGTGGGCTGTCGATTTTCTATACCTTTATCAATTATGATAAATGTGAAAAACCATCAGATTTTCGATTGAAATAAATAGAATTTTTTCATCATAAACTCAATAAAATTTATTGAAATGTGATTTACTTCATGGTTAATTAATCTAACATGGTGAATAATAACAGTACAACTTTGGTAGGTAGGAACTACGGTCTTTCACAAAACGTCTTATTTTATTAGGGATTGTATGACTTTAACAAAAATGTGCTCGGTCTTCAGACAAACACATTTTTCAATACCTATTTTTATATTTCTTCAGTGATAATTGGCTGATGCGCGGGAAAAGGGGTATAAGTCCAAAATGCAGATTTTCGAGAAAGTCATGTTAAAGGTTTTGTATTGGTGCGAAATTTGCTTAGATTATTATTCTCATTGTCACTAAACGAAACTACAATCATGTTAGAAACCGGAACGACTTGTATCCCTTTGCCCTAATGTAGAAAATTATATATTTGAAATGATGTGACGGACTTAGCTCACTTGTCGCATTTTTGGACTTATACCCCTTTTCCCGCGCATCAGCCAATTGTTAGAAGTAATTCATATACGGATTGACTTTTAACAATAATCCAAAAAACTAATTTAGGAGATAAGTAAATAAAAGTGTCTGTCTTGGGTGGGGGGGGGTTAAATCTAAAGAAATGAGAATACAAGTGCCTGGCCACCTATCGTTTTCCGATTTTTATTATTTATGTCATGTAGTGAAGTTCTCCATAAACCAAAACAAAAGTATAAAGTAAATTTTCTATAATAATACACATGTAGATTTGTATGCTGTTCCGATGTGCAAAAAGTTCATAATAGAATAAATTCAGAATAAAATTTGCTGAAACTTAGGTAAACTTTTTTGTGAATAAAAAAGTTAAAATATGGGAATAAAAACCATAAATTACCAAAAATTGTATGTTAATTTTCACAATTACCATTCATAAAAAAACTTGTAATTTAACATAACTATACTTAAATCTCTTTCTGTCCCTGTGTTTGATATAACTATAAAAATGAGAGTTCATTTAAAATATAAAATGTGAGAAATATGTCGAAAAGCACTTGCTGTACCTGATTGCCCTAAAATTCTATCAAATTAATAAGTTCATTTAGCTCTACTACATCAGCTCTTCTAAATCTTTGAAAAAAATTAAATGCTTCTATACTTTACAATTTATTTCAATTGTTAATACGTAGTTTGAATGCAAGGAAAGCTTCAATCCGTGCAATATGTATCAAGTGTAATTCTGGTGGAGGCGCCGGGATAGGAAGATGTCGATGTTGTTTTCGTGTTGTGACCCGTTGCCTGAGTGTCTGACTTATAAAATTGACCCAGGAAGGCAGATTGGCGTGTTTACAAAGGGCCTGTTTTTCTATTTCGAGGTCGTGAGAAAACCCTAAAAAACTTTAAAGTTATGAAAACGGATGTAACTACTGAAAATGACTGCTCCCGAATGGTTAAGGCTGGGAATTCCTTCTCTCGCGTAGATTTTAGTGTTTTTTAAGCCCTGCCGAAATTTAACAATTCCAGCCGAATAGAATTTTAGAATGTAAGGAAATGTCGTGTAAAGATTTCTTTTCTTGAATATATCCATATTTGAAACCAGAATTTTTAGTGAGCCAATATTTTTGATCAATATGATGGGTAATTTTTCGATGCTCACCATTGGTATCTCCTAAACGGTAAATGACACCGGGTCGGTTAAATTAGAGAAAAGTTGCGCTATTTCTTGGCGATTAAGAATCTGAAGACAATTCCCCGATATTTTGATTCGTTCCTGAGTTATCACAAAAAATCAGAAAAAGACCAGTTTAAAGAAAAATTAATGTATTTCTAACGATTGATGTTATTTAAATGAAACTTTTCATATTTTTGACAGCTGTCAATTGAATGGCATTGACAGAAATCTTCTATGCCTTCTAGATTTAGCTTCTCAAAGATGTAACCAACACGGACGTTTTGGAAAAAAATATGTGAAAGCCTGAGTCACACGACCGCAATACGTATTTTATTACTGTTGAATTCAATTGTTTTCACATGTTATAAGAGATTGAAGAAGTCAGCGTACTTTTTTGCAATTGTTTTTCATTTAAGTTTTGGCTGATTTTACAAGTTATTGATATACATTTTCAAATTTTGACATCTGTCAAAAAAGTTCACGCTGACTACATTTTTGAAAAGCCTTGTATTTGATGGTGTCAAAATTCAATATGGCGGCTTAAGAGAATCAAAAGTTGACTGTTGTTATTCAAAATCTAGAAGGCCTGGAAAATTTCTATCAATGCCATTCAATTGACAGGTGTCAAAAATATAAAAATTACAAGTTTCATTTAAATAACATCAGTCTAGGAAGATGTTAATGTCTCTTTAAACAGGTAATTTTCCGATTTTTTGCGATAACTGAGCTACGAATCAAAATATCGGAAAATTCTCTTCAGATTCTTAATCACCAAGAAATAGCGCAACTTTTCTCCAATTAACGAGACTCTCCATCTATTATGGTTTCCGAGATACTAATGGTGAGCGTCGAAAAATTACTCACCCTGTACACGACATACGACTTGTGACATCATAGATCGTACAGCCGGTGAGATCTGACAACAGCTTATATCAGGGTGACGTTGAAAAATTCGGTACGTACAATATTATTAGTTGCTTGGGTTGACGTCCTGTACCTTGTAGGTACAGTATGCGTCAGATGTTTTGCTCGATCGTTTGTTACGCAACTGAAAACTTTACAGCACAGATTCGGTCATGACCATTACTTCGCACGATATGACAAAGACTGGATTTCAGGTAACCATGGTTTTTAGGCGTCATGACCTAGTTTGTTCCGCAAAGTTTTCAGTTGCGTAACAAACGATCGGGCAAAATATCTGACGCAGACTGTACCTAAACTACAGGCAAAGACTACGATAAAATATTTAACATTTATGAATATGAACGACGTCAAAATCTTTATCATGAAGCAGGAGGAAAGTAAAATGTTTAAAAAAAAGCTTTGATTTTAATTATGGAATTTCGTAATTTGTGAGATGACCGACCCTAAATTTGTAATAACTTACCTATGCATAGTAGGTAAACTTATGGCGGCTGCTTTTTCCTGCCCAAAATCCACCGTAGCTAAAACAGTTAATTACTTTTTTCTTTCGCTCTGAATAGGCTTCATCAAAAATGCAAATAGGGTACAACATCTTGTGGTTGCCGTTGGCGCCATCTATAGCGTTTTTGCTGTAAATTTTATTATTTCGAGTCCGTCACAGCGGTGGCGGCAGCCATAAACAAAAGACGGGGACGGTCGTGAACAAATGAAGAGGAAGGAGAAGAAGAGGTAAATGAGTCGGAACAAAAGCGAAGCGGACGGAGCGAACGGCGCACTTGATAAACACAGCCATCACATTTGCATCTGAATCACGTGGTACATGTGTTTTTAAAACGCCCTGCTTAGCATCCAAAAAGCACGGAATTCCACAAAACTTAAGATTGATTTATGGCGGCAATTCTAAAACTACCCCCTTTGATTCATTTGTTTTAAGAGAGCCCCCTAATTGGATTTTGTAAGAAACCCTAATGGCAGGTCCCTGGGTGAATTATTAACGCAATCGATCACCGACAAATAAAGGTGTAGGTTATGTGTTTTTGACAGGTAACCTGAAAAACCGGAACAATTGTGTTTTAATAAGGGTGAAAAGGAAATGGGTGGTGTAGCTTCCTGCATACTGCAATTAGTAATCGATGGTAATTTGCGACCACTTAAATAATTACTTGGATGAGTTCTCGCGAAAAAAGCCTACGGAAAAAGTATATCAATAAGATGTGTATCCCTATAGATGTTTATCACGTCAATGTGTATATTTTTTTATCAATCTGCACCAAGTGTAATGCCTCCGCAGACGCACGGATGTGTCTCAAATAGGCGAAATGTTAAAAAATTGTTGGTACAGAATTAAAAAGTAGAAAATGAACAGAAAAAACAAAAATTTTGAGGGTTCAAAAGTAAAAAGAATGACAATATAAACGAAATGAGTTGAAATACATATTTATACACCTATTGCGAAGGAAACTGGAAAATTGTAAAAGGTAAACTGAATCCTAAATTTTATTCCACCGCACTTACATGAAAAAATTTCCAGTTTCAACCCTGAAATTTCATTATCCTTGTTAGGTCTTAAAGAAAATTTGTCCATCCGCCTGTAATGTCACTGAAAATTAACACACCAAATTCTGCCTTGATACGTTGAGTAGTTTTTGAGTTATCGTATTTTTGTGTTTCTGCATGTTAGGGGTCGTAGCGCCTTTAGGGGTGGGTTTTATCAAAATTAATGGAAGGCTATCGAATGACGCCAATTTCAACCAATACTTATCAAGCGGAATTTCGAGTTGCAACCCCTAATTTCCACTCCATCTGTTCGATTTACGAAAAAAGCAAGTTTTTCGATTTTTCACCCCTAACTCCCACCCCCATAGTCCGATATATCCCAAAAGCAATCACCGCCGAAATTTTCCGGGTATACCTACACCTGTGTACAAAATTTCAGCTCGATGTCTGCTTTCGTTCTCAAGTTATCCGACGAACAGACTTGAGGAGTGATCTAGCGAGCGAGCGAATGAGCTAAAATAAGAGTGCCTCGCATTCTGCTACGGCACTAAAAAAATATTCTTTTGATGGCCGAGTGAGAATGTGAAGACACCCCCAGGACTCGGCAAAATGTCAAATTTGCATATAAACGAAACACCCTTCTTAAATTTTAACCCCGTACTTTACTTAAATGTCACTTTGTATCGTGTTTCTTATATATTCATCAAGGGACTTTATTAGTATTGTTTCAGATCTGAGCCTCCCTCACGTGTGGATCCCCTGTCCTTGTTCCTCGCCGCCAATTCCTAAAGCCATCCTTTTCTGATCCATCGCTCGTTTAAAGTCAGAAAAACATTTTTCCCAAGTGCCACATTTTGCAAGAGACTTAAATTCAGCTCGCACACAGCCAGCTAAGATAATGTAAAAATAAATCTATATTAACGTGTCGAGATAGGCATCTTTGTCTAATGTAAGCCTTGGGGTTGGATGCAAGAGACGGACGCTGTTCGGGGGTTCATCTAAGTGTGCCCTGTACGTCATTATCGCTAACGACCAAAACAAAACACTCGCGCTTTCTTTGTACACGGCCATCTTGTTTTTGCTTCACTTGCTTGATTTAATGAGACGGGGCGCTACGCCCACGCTGTTTTTATTTTGGACGAATTCCAAGGAAACTTTTGACAGATTTTTTCGACCTTGAACACAGGCTCGACTTATTTTCGTCTGACCATCTGGCAGTACCCACTGCCCACTGGTCAATGAATGACAAATTTCAGGGTCATATCGGGCTGAAATTTGGTATAGGGGAGAGTGGTGCAAAATGATCCACCTAACGGGAGAATCGCTGTAAAACCGACACAAATGCTTCTTTAAATCTGATTTTTTTATGGAAGGAAGGTATGCCTTGATAGAATATACGATTTTTATTTGAATGAAATAACATTAGAAAAAAATAATTACCGCAGGTGGGTAAAGGGATCATTTTACCCACGGGGCTTGGGTAAAATGATCCCTGTATTTTATAACATACACAATGCATTATAAACTTATAGAACATTTCTAGGTAACTACGTATTTTCTAATCGTAGACGCTTTAAAATGATATAATTATATAAACAGCAAGAAAAATTTACAGCGAGGGTAAAATGATCCCAGCATGTTTACCCACATATTTGGGGATCGTTTTACCTCAAGTGCGTACACAACACCTACAGCATTACATTGGGAAAAAATGCAAACCAATTTTTTGCCAAATTAGCTAACTGACACTTCTGCTGTGATCAGCAATGCAATCGAAATTTGACTTAGATGTCAAATAAAATGTCTACAGCAAGATAAAATAGCGCTTGCCGTTAGATCAGACCTTCACAATTTTGAAAAATGATAATGCTTCTGTCAAGAGCAATTACTAAGTATGGCAGAATTGACATACTTAGTAAGTCACTTTACCGACGTAGAACTACTCTTGCAACAGTTTTGTGAGATAGCACCACTCATATCTATTTTAATGGGTGGCATCATTCTACTTCCTGGGATCATTTTAGGCCACTTTCCCCTATTTTTTAACATTTCGCGTTTTTGACACATGTGTGCGTCTGCGGAGGCACTACTATTAGGTGCAGATTTCATCATCCAGTAAGACCAGCCGCCCCTATATACACATTAACGTGATAAACATATACAGGTATACACATCCCATTGATGTACATCTTGAAGGGGACATTTATTTTTTGCGCCTTCCAAGAAAACAATTTTGACAGCATTCTTCGACCTTGAACATATGCTCGCGTTTTTTCGTCTGGCCATCTGGCAGTGTCCACTGGTCAATGAATGACAAATTTCAGGATCATGTGCGCCCCCCTTCGCTCGACCACCTTTTAACAGGGGTTAATTTTTTTTCGCTTCTTATATAATTTCGGTGTCGAACTCATACGTGCCGGCTACT
Organism: Pycnomerus fuliginosus; assembly: GCA_963924575.1. Classification (NCBI taxonomy): domain Eukaryota; kingdom Metazoa; phylum Arthropoda; class Insecta; order Coleoptera; family Zopheridae; genus Pycnomerus; species Pycnomerus fuliginosus. The sequence continues at coordinate 12,544,474 of OZ004625.1, read as the reverse complement.
ACAGCTGACCGATTTAAAACGATAATATTATTTCGGTGCCCTCAGGTTAGGGGTTTTGTAACTTGGGGTTGATAATAGCATGAAAGGGTTTCTTTAACTGGACAGTGGCGTAAAAGGGTCGAAGAACTGGTCAAACCAGTATTTTATGTAAATTTTGCACGATGGTCATTGTGGGAATCTCGGCTTCAACGGTCACCGTACGGGCTCTTTGGGACCCTCGACGAGACAATCATGAAATCATATTTTTCAGAACGCGCGATGTCGAGTGACGCTGAACACTAAAAAATTTCTTATTTTCTCTCCTTCTTAATAAATCTTTAATGTTTACATTTTATGCAGTGTTAAACGTTAAGGAATACCTAGAAGACGCATTTCAAAAAATTTCAATTTTTTGACAGTGGCCATCATGGAAGAAAAATCATAATCTTGGTTTTCAAATGACACGTAAGTTAGCATGTATATTGTCAAAATAGATATTTATTTTGTTAGCTTTGTAAATGGGACTTTATGTGACGGAGTAAGGAAAGGGAATGAGGCGAATTAAATCCATACGAGTCACATAAGTCCAGGGTGGTTAATCTTTCCATGCTCGGTTAAATTAGAGAAAAGTTGCGCTATTTCCTAACGATTAAGAATCTGAAGAGAATTCTCCGATATTTTTATTAGTTCCTGAGTTATTACAAAAATATCTGAAAATTGCCAATTTGAAGAATAATGAATATCTTCCTAACGATTGATGTTACTTAAATGAAACTTGAAACTTTTATATTTTTCACAGCTGTCAACTGAATGGCGTTAACGGAAATTTTTTAGGCCTTCTAGATTTTGAATAAAGACAGCCAACTTTTCTTTTTCTTATGGGCGCCTTAAACAGCATACAGAGAAAAATTATCCTCTCAAAAATGTAACCAACATATGAACATGTTTGAAAAAATATGTGAAAGCCTGAGTCACACGACCGCAAGACGTATTTTGTTACGGTTGAATTCAATTGTTTTCACATGTTATAAGAGATGGAAGAAGTCGGCGTACTTTTCTGCAATTGTTTTTCATCTAAGTTTAGGCTGATTTTGCAAATTATTCCTAACAATTTTCAAATTCTGACATCTGTCAAAAACGTTCATGTTGAGTACCTTTTTGAAAAGCCAATTTTTTTGTGCATTTGATGATGTTAAAATTCAATATGGCGGCCATAAAAGAATCAAAAGTTGACTGTCGTTAGTCAAAATCTAGAGGGCCTAGAAAATTTCTGTCGAAGCTATTCAATTGACAGCTGTCAAAAATATAAAAGTTTTAACATCAATCGTTAGGAAGATATTGATTTTTCTTTAAATTGGCAATTTTCAGATTTTTTGTGATCTCAGGAATGAATCAAAATATCGGGGGGTTGTCTTAATCAAATTTGAGTTTATAAACTAACAGACTTGACCTTTCTGAATTATTTGCAAGGTCAACCATTTTTGGAGTAAGATGGATTTTTATCAGTTATAAACAGTAAGCTAAATTTTTATCAGTTATACATGCGTCACGTCACTGGTCCATTTTCAATAAATACATTGCTGCCATTGGTTGATTAAAGTGGTGTAAATCAAATTAAAAAATCGGCAGCTACGGAAGCGGCTCGAACCTTCCCACTTTGTGAATAATCCAACCCTATATCACCTATAAATTCCAGTCTACCCCATCAGTTTTGGAAGTGGTTTTGAAGTTGAGAATTGTACGCTCACAAATAAATATTTTCATCAAATTATAATTTTTTATTCAAAAAGTCTTGTGTTACAACAAAAATTATTGGCAAAAAAAACTAGAAGTTTTGTGATGAAACATCGTGTTTTCATTGTCGATTTCCAAATATTTGATCAATACATCAATTCTTAATTTTGTCTAAGGCGGCGTCCCATACGTAAGACACCCCTGATGTAACTAATAGTATAAATACAACAATGCTCATTACGAATTCGGGAAAATATAGTTTTTTTCCGTGCGCACTTGGAGGCGAAGCCGAACACGGAAGTTATACAAATGCGGGAAAAGCAGTTTATGGACATGTAATGAACGTTTTTTTTATCATAGAATACATTCAGACAAATTAATAATGCGCAAGGAAATTCTAAATAAACGTGAAAAGCAATGAAAAAACTATAAGAAAAGAGCGCACTATAAAGCAGAAAAAAATATTTTTCCTACGACCACTTAAGAAAGTTGTAAAAATCGCACAATTAAGTAGGCGCAAAACTTGACACTAACACACGCGTATGTTAGTGCTGTGCGATATAATATCGCACAGTTCCGCCCACATCGCGTGGCAACGCGCATCAATCACATTATCATAGCAGGTTGGATTTCAAAATTTAATAAATATTGACACTTGCTGTTTTGTTGACAACGATGATAAAAAAAGAGAAATTTACGAAGAAATGATTTTTTGTTGTGGTTCGTAGGAAAAATACTGTACATAACTCGCACGAAAGTGTCTCTACAATGCACTCGTGGGGTTTTCACATTCGGCTAGCGCCTCGTGTGAGAAATTCCCCACTCGTATGATATAAGTCACTTTCGTAGCTCGTTATGTAATATACTATTCTCTAATGTAAATAACAATAGCAACGGATGACGTTTTCAGAAAAATAAATTCTATCGTTATTACATGACCGCCTGTTGTCATCCGTTTCTTGACAGCAGTTCTCTCGAAACATTTTTTACTGTCACATGACAATTAAACTTTTGAAACGCCTGTACAAAGTTGCATTTGAAAGCATAGGAAAAAAATGTTTTGCATTGAAATACTTTCAAAACAAATAATGTCGGATTTGAATCGTCCTTTCGAGAAAGATATATGTATATTTAAAAAAATAGTACCTAAACTGATCATGAGAGCTCATTTGTGTTAATTTGTATTCGAAAACATATTTAAAATCGAGAAAAAACGCCTTTAAACTACTGTCAGTTTCAAACACTCCTCCACTAGTAAAGGCGTTTTTTCTCGGTTTTATGTTTTATGTAATGTCAGATTTGAATCGTCCTTCCGAGAAAAAATTGAAACTGAGGGCAGAAGTGACAGTATTTCAATACAAATTTTAAAAAATAGTAGGCTGACCAATCACGAGAGCCCATTTGTATTAATTTGTATTGAAAAACACAAAACCGAGAAAAAATGCCTTTAGTTTGAAACGGCGCTGACATTTGTCGGTAAGCAACAATCTACTAAATGATGGGTAAAGGCACAGCAAAACAAACCGAAAAATCGTCAAAAAAGCTGTCTATCTGGCTGCCGATTTTCGACATGTAAAATAATCTTAAAATCGATTTTTCTGGAAAAGAATCACATAAACATGTTTTTTTGTTCAACTTACGAGGAAAAATAAAAAATTACACATTCGTTGGGGTTATATTTCTCCTCCATATTCTCCAGACGCCCTTGCTAAATATTTTTTAAATCATAACATTTTCAATTTTCTAATTCGTACCCGTGTATGTATTTATTTACAAAAAACATTTTCATTTTGATATCGTGATCACTTAGGAAGTACCTACTTTTCTGACCATTTTTATAGGAATTTCTTTCCGAACTTTCTTCGAAGAATACGTTACCTGCTATGTTTAATTTAAATCAATAATAATAATAGTAAGAGCAGTATACAAAAAAAATATATTACAAAAAGAGCCAGAAACAGGCCCATGGATGATCTTCTTTGTTCTGACCCTTTGAAAACCAGAAATAGTCCATTCGTATTAGAAAAGAATGTGGAAATAATTAGAAGACAATGGTTTTTTGCTTTGAAGTGTTCTACTTTATGTACTGTTTAACATACTAAAAGTTCTGACAAATCCTGCGTGTGTATTAGACGCAATCTTCAAAAACTGTTGGAGGAGGTGGGTCCTACTGACGTTTTTTCTTTATATCTTGAAAACCATTGATCCTATGCGAATTTTTCACGTGACTAAACTGAAAGAAAATAAAATTTGCAACATAATGAGAATATACTTGCATTCATGGCTTCTTCTATTATGCAGACAAAAAATGTAAAATGAATAATTTAATGCGTATCACCATTTTTTTATGCAAATGTGGAAATAAGTACGATATGTTCTACTTTATGTACCTACTGTTTAACATACTAAAAGTCCTGACAAATCCTGTGTGTGCGTTAGCTGCATTCTTCAAATAATGGTGGAGGACAGGGGCGTCTCCGAAATTTTTCCTTTATATCTCGAAAACAGAAGAAGCTATCAATACACTCATTCTGTTGCAAATTTTATTCTCTTTCAGTTTAGTGACGTGAGAAATTCATACGTGTAGGATCCACGGTTTTTGAGATATAAAGGAAAAACCTTGGAAGCACCCACATCCTCCACCATTTTTTAAAGATTGCGGCTAATTTGTCAGGACTTTTAGTATGTTAAACAGAACATAAAGTAGAACATCTTAGAGCAAAAAACTGTTGCCTTCTAATTATTTCCAGATTTGACTCATGAGCACAAAAAAGATCACAAAGTAACAACAAGAAAATACTCCACAAAATAGTAATAAAAATTAAATTAAGTACAACAATAATAATTAATAATAAACGATTTCGTCTCTCGTTTGTATAAATATGTAGCATCATGCTTAGTGCTTACATAATGTGCCTTGCGTGTTGCGTGGACCGCACTACTAACCGGCGCATCCACCACAATTTATGCATTTGAATTCGCTTTATGATTGAACTGAAATTCACCCTTCTCATCGACACTATTTATTACGTAAAAGCGTTGCTGCAAAAAACCGAAAGGACTATAAATTTCGTTGCATAAATATCCAATATTTTCAGCTAAAATTACAATCAGGTAGCATTCACAGGTAAAGTGATATCGTTCCCACGAACCATAAACTGTTGTCACCCTTTGGCAGCCGGAAGGTCTATCGCACCCCGGAAGGGGTCATTATAAAAATGACCATTACATAACTACAAAAACGAGAAAACTAGTTTGACCAGTCTTGGGCACCCTTAAACCCTCTTTATCTTTTTACCCTTTTTTCCACAGGTGATCCGAGTGACCCTTTCTTGAAAGAAACCGTCAATCGTATCACAGCTGGTAATGGTCAGTGAATGTGTGGAATTCAACAAGAGAACATCGAAGTGAAAGACTGTGATTTTTATAATGTGTTCAGTGGTTGAGCGTCGCCGCAAGCGGGGAGCGCCGCGACGCCCGGCGTCACACACATACACACATACACGCATACACGTCGAGATCATGAATGGAATTCCTACACTACCTCAATACAGGTAGGTAAATCGAGTGCAACAGGAAATATAATCACATTCTTTGATTAATTCCAAACAAGTCGCCATCTTAAATCCCCTCCGCATTAATTCCGTTCCCTTTTGTCTTTAATTTCAGTTTTAATTCCATGGCCGCCTCCACTTTTTACCCTCTTATTTCACCCTCTGTTCCATCCTCCCCTTCGTCGTTCTCGCTCTTTCAAGACGCGCGGCGCGTATTTTTCCGTATCGCTCCCCATTTTTGGAGGTGAGAGGAGTTTCAGAGGGATTTGTAATTTAAATAAAGTCCCTTCGCTTTGAAGAAGAAGCAAACTTAGTTATTATAAAGCCATAAAACATTTCGAAACGTAATATTGGCTCAATTTAGATAAGTAAAGTAATATAAAGTTTAGCTGGCAATTTAAAATTCGCCTCAGGCATGGAACTTATCCAATTGGTCCTATCTCTGATAAAACACACAGAAGTAGAAATTATTTCGAATTTAAGAGGAGCATTTAACCGGAGTTCAGACGATTTTCACGATCACGTTGTTCTATTTCCCTGTGCACACGTTTGCGACAGATTGGCCGTGGTTGCAAAAAACGACACATTAAACCACCACTATTTCATTTATAACGACAAGAATCAGTAAATCAGTTCAATTTGACCGGTATAGGAAAAATTACGAATCTTTTTATATGTGAAAATTATGAAGTTTCAAAACAATTATTTTATAATTGCAAGATTATGATAAGCTCTCCAGAGCAGTCGAGTCTGTGTTATGATGATAACTCTTCCAGTTTTCGCAAAACTCGTGGAAATGCTGTTCGCAGAGTATTTTAAGCCTCACGAGCGTCCGAAAAAGAAAGTTGAATCCCTTCTGTCATCTGCGGTTGAAAAAAGTTGAAAACCTGTCTTTTGTTCATAAAAGGAGATATGAAGTACTTAATTAGTGCTTCATCACTCTCGGTCGAGATTAATCTCGATCTCGAGAATCGAGACGAGACTGTCCAACTTACGTCGAGATCGAGATCGAGATTATTGAAGACGAGACGAGAATCTCTTTGAAATAAGTAAAAAGTTTATCGAATTTATAAAAAAAAATATAAAAATTAATAAAAATACATACATACTGAAACATTACATTAGGTATAATTTGTTTATTTGACTCATGGGGCTTCAGTTAAAGTATGGAATCGAGTTACCCATGGGTATAAGATCTATTTAATTTACACATTCTATTATAAATGTGCAATATGCGATCGAGCTGTGATTATTATTGTTGTTTTCACTGTTAAGACAACGCAAAAGCAATTTTGTATCAAGAAGCGAATGTTAAAAATGTGGCCCCTCTACGCCTTCGTAGATCGGCCTTAGAGAATAAATAAATGTTTTAGGCGGGTCCTCCCTCACATCACCAAAGAAATTAGTCAAAATTAATTTTTTATGTGGGTTCATTTATTGAAAGAAGGATATTACCCATAACAATCAATAAACTAGCACCCGTCAAATTAGTTCTAGGAAAAGAAAAATTAACGGGGTGCATAATTTATCAGAAAGTTTCGGCAAGTAATGCTTCTAAAGTTCAAATAAATATATGTAATTGTTTTGACTTCCTTGACAGGCAAACCAATAACTTTATTGTATATGTATATGAATTCACACTTTAATGCATATAATAACTCAAGGTCACGAGATCCGAGATTCTCATCGAGATCGAGACGAGAAAAAACTTGGCGAGATTAAAGTTAATCGAGATTTTTTGGAGATCGAGATGAGATTTGACCAAATCTCATTTCGTCTCGACGAGAGTGAAGCTCCAGAAGTAATTGTCTGACAACTACTTTATCCAGATATATACGGTGTTTTACGATTACGAATATGGAACAGTATTGATATCTCTGGACTTAAGCAAAGTACAGTTATAAAATTTGGCAGTTACAGAAACTGACACATCCAGAATCTAATAAAATTATTGACGACCATTGACGATCATAGATTCAAAGTCGATTTAAAGAAACTGAAATGTTGGAAATTTAAAACCCGAATAACATTTTTTTTATGGAAAAAAGAGCGATTTTAATCGTTTCTTTTTTGACATTTTATATGGGCACCGCCCAAGTAACACCGATGCTACAATCATAACACTTAAAGCTGTATACCTATTTTATAATAATTGCAGAAGTCTCTTATCGGTTGTATTAAAGCTTATTTCGGAGGCAATTTACTGCCCACAACAATTTGGTGTTGTGTACAAGCTGTTAGAACATTCTCCGAGTAAAAATATAAAGTAACTTTATAAAGCCTTTATTACAGTTTTATAAAGGCTTACGTGACTATGCTTATACAGTCTTAGCCTTCCACGTTAGCATTTTAGATTTATAGTGCCTGTATAAGCTCTTATATGCTATTTAATAAACCTTTTATAGAGGTTATTATTTTCCGTATAAAAGCTGTATAATAGAGTCGTACGAATATTCTTACAACTTAATTTTACAGCTTTTAGGCTCCTTAAGCTATATACACTTTGCAGTAGGCTTTAAAAAGAACCTATATAAATGTTACACCAGTAAGGCGCATACTTTAAAAATGTCTTATAAAGCTATAATGCTCTGTTTTAGGTTTTTACCTGTATTCAATGCCTTTATAAATTTAATTTACCTGCGTTGTTCTTAACGGCCATATTTTTTGGACTCAACGAGTGGAATATGGTGACGGCCATTTTGCTATTGCAGTAAAATCAAGCAAATTATTTAAAAATATTGTCGTAAATTTGGTGAATTTGCTTAATATACTTTTTTCTGATAACAAGGACATACTATATTAATTGTCAGTTTTATTTTGGTCTCCGCCTGCTGATTTAATTTTTTTAATTTTTTTTTAAAGACAACAAAATCCGCATAATTTTCGAGGGGCATTGTTAGATTTACGAGTATTGAAGTATATTTATACAGTAAAATTTTCTTCGCACCTAGATTTTGCCTTCTGATGCAAATTTTGACAATCAGTGTATATTAAAATTAATTTGTACTATAACAAAAGCCCCCTGTTAAAGATGGAAGCCCATATTGATGAATAATTATTAATAAAACAAATTGGTATCTTTGTACAGTAGATATACAGCTAAAATGTTTTATATTTACTGTCCAATTGACACATTTTTGCTGTATTAAAGTTCGCTATAATACAGGTATTCTACTGTATAAATACTTTGTAACACCTGTATTGATGCTGTAAAAACGTAACCACCGAGTGTTTAAGTTGTTTAAGTGCTGTAGGTGCAACTCGTATAAACTTGCTTTATAAGCTGCGCCTATTTTGGGTATATAAGTGCTTTATAAGTACTGAGTAATTGCTCTTACAGCTTTCTTATAAAACCTAAACCTTTATAAATTACCTGTGTAGATGTTCTTGCAGCTTTTATAAATACGTTCGTGTTTCTTGGGCGATGAAAAGAGGATACAATCCATGTACAGAAACTTGTAGGAGACCATTTCAGGAAAAAATGTTGATCGGGTTTCAAATTTCCAGCATTGCAATTTTTATAAATCAACTTTGGATTAACCTTCTTAGGACTTTTTGGAAGGTATCACGTAGAACGGTCTTTTTACTTTACAACGGTGTGTGATTCTTCTTTTTCTTGTCTGTAGTTTAAAAATTATAGCCATTTTTCCGCAGCACTGCTTAGCGCATTTTTTTTTCTTAAAATGTCAATAAAAGTCAGGCGGCTGATGTAGGCGAGTTACATGTTAGGTGTTTTAGGCTTAATATTTCTTCTTTTGTCCGCAATGAAAAATGGGGGTTGTTATTTAAAATTTAAAAGTTGGGCCCTACTTCCGATATAACCGGAAGTTCCTGTAAGAATCAAATCCTACAACTGTACTTTGCTTAAATCCAGAGATACCAATACTGTTCCATATTCGTAAGATACCCTGTATAATATATATACATAGGTACTTAGTTTTCCGTTATAGCAAATTAGGTAATTGGTCCACAAAAATAGCCTTTTAACAAATAATGTCTACTTTTCAATTCACTACAAAACAAAGTAAAAAGAAATCGAAATCGGTCAATAAATAAAAAAGTTAACCAGGTGTTTCCACTCAAACTGAAACATCCTGTATATTCCGTATAAAATTCTCCTCAGAAAAATTCTTATGCATATTTCTGCCACTAGCAACGGTGAATTTATGAAATAGTGCACATGAATATTTGAGATAATTGAGCATAAACTGAAATGCGTTTGTTTTTTCGTTTTTCAACTATGTCCTGCAACTTTTAACGTCGTTGAGGGAAAAGAGCTGCTAGTTGCAGAAGACCTTTTTTGTAAAGAATTTTATAGAGAATAATTTTTCTAATTATGTATGTCTTTCTTCGAAAAGTTAGCTTTTTGCGTTTGCGAGAAATGGCAGAAAACCACCCCAACGACCAACGTGTATTTCACCAAAATTTCAGAATTTTATAAATTACCTTTTAAATTTAAGTATTATTAATGTAACTACATATTCAGTACTATGTTTCTCAAGTATGTATGAGCTTCCTACTTCATCTACATTTGAAGATTTTTTTAAAAAGAATACATGACGTAAAACAGTTATTTCTGTATCAAGGGAGTAAAGTACAATTTTTTTAATTCCGAAGCTAAGGTTTATTAACTGAGGGATTAACGAACTTTACTCCTAAGTTGCCTATACAATTCTTGATAAATTTGATATTGTGTTCCTTCAAATTGTCTTGTTAATCCAATGTTGATGCAAATACATAATTTATAAAATGATATTGTTAAGATCAACTCATTTTATTCCCTAGGGAAAGTTTGTGTCAATTACTCCCTGCCGGCAAAAATCTACGCCTAGGTTGTCAATTTTATCGAATTCTGACAACGCAATCCTCAGAAACCCGCGACGATCTTGATATTTTTCTTCATAAACATGGTTCAAGGTCACGAATTTAAAATCTGTTGGTGTTAGTTAGAAAGTGCAATTGAAACTGTAACTGCCCCAACTGCCCCATTCTTAAATTCAATCGTTTTTTAGTTATATAATAAAATTTGTGAAATCTGGCGAAAACAAGACCAGTTAAAGATTAATATTTTCGAAGACTTGAGGTTTTTCTCTTCCAAACTTATCTCACATCCTAAAGTAAGGTTAGGGCCACCTGATGACACACTTGGATGTCAAATTTCATACATAGGGTGTCTCCGGCGAATTTTCAAATTATCAGAAATTAAAAAGATGTGAAAAATATAAATTTGTATTTAAAATTTCAAAGTTGATGCGCCAAAAATAACTATTAAGACAACAAGTGTTTTATAGGTATAGGTATAGGTATAATAGGCCGAGATTTTTAAACTATAAAACACGTGTTGCCTTCATGATTTTTAACCTCCCCACTCCACTTCACAATTTAAAAAAAAGGGAGGTTACTGCAATCACTAAAATTTTCGAATTCGAGATAAGACCGGATCTATACGTTTTGAGGTCTCACAGCCCAAACTACTCGACAGATTTAGCTGAAATTTGGTACGTGTGCATGTGATAACCCAACTTAGATCTGAAAAGCTTTTGGAGCCAATCGTGCAACCAGAAATGCCATTTTGGCACATCAACTTTTAAATTTTAAATGCAAACCCCCATTTTTCACGTCACGATAGGAAAGGCCTTCAAATTCTGCTTGTAAAAATACATTCATTCTTAGTGCCCTTTTGACCAAAAATAAAAAAAAAATTGATTTTTATCGGACTTTAAAATCGCGGTACAGCCCAAGCCCCTGAACCGATGTGGCTGAAATTTTGCACAAGGGGATTGTATTACACGTCGAAGAGGTGAACAAATTTTGGATTCAGTGAGCCCACGGAAAGTGCCGTTTTGGCACACCAATTTCGAAATTTAAAATTATACTCTAATTTACCCATCCAAAACAAGTTTTTGAAAGATTTATTGTCACTATCGAGGTCACCATCAGAAAGGTCTTCAATTTCTGGTTTTAAATGAGACAAAATTTATTCGCATTTAGAACCCTTTGGGTAGAAAAATCGAAATTTTGTAATAACACTGAAACCACTTTATAGCCCAAACTAGTGGATGGATTTGCCCGAAATTTGGTAAATGGAGGTGAGGTGACCCGTTGAAGAGCTGAAAGGCTTTTGGAAGCAATTGGTCAACGGGAAGTGCCATTTAGGCATATCAACTTTAGAATCTTAAACAGAAGTCCCTGAAATCAAAGACCACGCGTTGGGGAGGTTCCAGCCGCTTCTCTGCTGCAATTTTTTTATTTAACATTTTTTCTAATACTAACTATATTACCACCACCTTTTTAAAGTTTCTTTTGTATTTTCTTGCCAATTCAAGTGATAAATGTCAAAAATTTTTGATCTATCCTTAAAACACGTTATGAGCGACGTGCTTTTATAAAATGGCGTGTTTTATAGCAAACATAAGAAGATAATTAAAATGCACCATAGAGACAGCATAAGATGTTAGTATAAGAAAAAGTACTTTCCGCGCAACAATTTGGAGCAAAATCTCATGACCTCCTCCGTAGCTCATAACACGACTTTTTTGGTTATTTAGGACCCCAAAACGTAAAGATTTGATTTTAGTAAATGCTTCGTGAGCGTACAAGTCAAAAAATATTATGAAACAAAAGCGCAATTTCCTCCTAAATTGGTGATCCTCACACCTCGACATCTCAAACTTTTATGAAATATTTCAGATCAAAAACCCTGATACCTCTACTATGTACATAATATACTCCAACATGCACAAGAATCACGCAAGAACTAGGTTAATAAAAATATTTTTTCTTGGTATTTATATAATAGCATCACGAAAGCGGTATACATTTTTTGTGACTTTTTATCCAAAAATCAGTAATGATGGTAATTTGCGGTTAAGTTTCCACACATGTGGCATCCGTTTAAGGCGCAGTGCGTGTCTTTAACAATGTGGAGAAACGAGGCGAGAACTCAAAGAAAGAGATTGGGGCTGAGAATATTGCTTTAATTCCTGCGGAAATTCGAGGCGAATAAGAAGAAAACTCCGAAGTATTTCCATAAAATCCCCCGAGAAATCTAAATAAATAGAAGTCAGTCTTTGTTATAGCAGCGCCTTAAAGGTCAGAATCACCGCTGCGAGAGCGTCACCGTCGACCTTAGCATCACTCGCAAAGAAATTTATAATGGAATATAAGATTGTAGAGGACGCGGATTAATTAATTGGTCCTACAGCACTTTTACAATAATTAATGAGAAAAACGGAGTCGTGGTATTGATCGCTTCGCGATTATTGTAATTTGTGGGAAAAATGATCCACCTGGTTGTTCACAAGGTGAATAATTGAGATTCTTGTGCATTTGGAAAATTACTGGTTTCGAATGGGAATTACTCAGGAAAAACGCTTCCCGCAGGACTCAAACTCGCCATATTTGATGACGCCATAACTGGTTGATAAGATAAGAACGTCTTAAGACTTGAAGAGAGTCGTTAAGTTTTACAACGTCATTTTGAGATATGAGAGGTGGCAGGCGGCCCCTTTAAAAATCTTTATTATGGACCGCCACCCCTGGGCCCCCTTGAATTTTAATTAGTGTTTTTCGCGAGGAAAGTTGGCCGACGTAAGGAGAATCTGCGAGAAAACAGCGAGAAACTTTAAATTGGCGTTTCTTCCTTCAACTCAAAGAAGCTCGTTTTATACGTTGGTAATTTATAATGAATAAAATTTGAATTCGAGTTAATTGCTAGTCTTGATGGATTTTCTAGCGAGGCGGACATTTTCTCCGGGTTTTCTCGAGGGGTGAATACATTTTATAAATTATATCGTGGGGGTTTTAAGAACGCCATTTGGGTTTTATCGATTTTTAATGGCAGACGTTTTTACTGGGGTTGCTCTGCGTGTCTCTCCCTTTTCTGCTACTTACGTTTTCCGGACAGACGCCATCGCGGACAATGACTTTCGTAAATTAAACTGAAAGTTAACATCTTTCATTATCCACGTCCAATTTTTTTGTTTTGCTCAGAGAGAGAAGAAGAACATATTCTGATGAAAAAGTTATTGAAGCAGATATACCAACAAGTAAATATTTATGATTTTGAACAACAAAATCGGTCATTTGGTGACGATAGGAAAATTCATGTAAACGCCAGTTTTCTGAAGTTAAAAAACATAAAAATGAAAAAATGGGAATAGATATACTTTTAGTCATTATTTCACGAGATACAGAGTGTCTCATTTTAACTGGAACCACCCAAATATTTCAGTCAATATTGAGCAAATCAATCTCTCTTTTTTTGTACATGTAGAGTTCCAAAAACTGCATTTGCGTCATACTTCATCTTTTTCTTATCCCGAAATCTTAGTCCACTGCGATGAATTAAAAATGCCAAAAATAATGAAATCGCACTAGGCATTTTTTATCGAAAAATTTTATTAAGAGAAGATGCTCAGGATGACCCCAGATGGGTAAATCCGAAGTTTCAATTAAAAATGCCAAAATAAAAATGCTTTCTTGAAGATTTGCAACAAAAGGGTTTGTTTGAGTTTGTTTGAAATTTGCTGTTGGCCAGGGCTGGGCAAAATTTAACAATCGCAGAAAAAGTTGAGTTATTAAGATTTTTGGTGATACCTTATAATTTCAACTTTTTCTCTGATTGTAAAATTTTATCGTCATAGATAGCTAACAGCAAATGTCAAACAAACTCATTTTAATTGTTTTTTATTGCATAACCCTTTTGTTGCAAAAATATTGAAGTTTTCGATATTTTTGATTTTTTCCTCAAGAAATTCAACATTTCGATAAAACAATGCCTAATACGTTTTCGTGATTTTTGTCCTCTTTAATTAATCGCAGTCGGCGAGATTTCGGGATAAGAAAAAGGTGAAGTATCCCAGAGATGCAGATTATGGAGCTTTACACGTAGAAGAAAAGAGCGAATTGATTTGTTCAATGTTACCGAAATATTTGGGTGGTTTCAGTTAAAATGAGACACACTGTATATATGCAAAAAAAAGTTATCGGTAAAAAAAATCTCAAATATTTTGCGCATCATAAAGAGAAAAAATTTCACTTTTCAATGACACCAAACTCGAACTATTTCGTTATTAAGAAAAATGGCGATAAAATTATATCACTCTGTGACGAAAAATAAAAAAAAAACATGCACCTGATGACAGTCATAAGTATTCAAGTTTTATAGGAATCGTTTTTCGATAATATCAATAGTTTGTCAAATAAGCTACCCGTTCCCTACTTTTTATTAACACTGTGTAGTTTTGTTGTAGTTTTTTTTCAAAATTTTTTGAATTTAATTAGTCACTACTTGACTAAATATCAATATATTTTTGATTTCGTTTTTGGCATAAACCTGCACAATAGACTGCTTTAGCCGCCAATTTACCGATTAATTTTAGTGTCAGCAAAAAATGTATAATTATAATATAAACTTTTTTCTGTACCTGTACCAATGCCCAAATATTTAAAAGTTTCAATTTCGTGGCGAGTAGTGCTAAACTGGGCAAACAGACTGCAAAAACCTTTTCACAAATTGACTTGAGCATCCACTCTCAATAATTTCCAGACCAAAAGGGTTGTTCGTTTGCTTTAATCCTCCAGTTTCATAAAAGTTTTAAAATTAGAGCACACATTCGCTTCGCGCAACTTTCTAATAAAATTTATTTAACTTGGATTAATCCCAATCTTTATATTGTTTCAGAGCCACACAGAGGGTGGGAGTGAGGCAGTCGACAATAAAAGCGGATTTATCCTTCCCTCTCGCTGGAAAAACTTGGAAGTCGTTGCCTTATGCAAGTTTTCAGGCAATATTTTACCTCTAATTTACCGAAAATGTACTTGCCTTAAGTTCTGCAGCTCCAGCTGGATTTTTTGCCCTCCGTCGTTAATAAGAAATGAAATAACTTGGAAAGTAAGTTAAATAACGGAACGTCGACTTGGAAATAATTTAAAGTACACAACCGATGAAAAACAGAGCCGCAATTAATCTTAATTTTAGATGATGCCGTGAAGGCGGCGCCTGGAATTAAAAATTCACATTTTGTGTGCATCCACCTTAAAAATTTCAGTTAATAATTTAATTCATTAATAATTTGGGGTGGATATAATTAATTATACTTTTCTCGAGTGAATGTAACGGAGGGAAGGGCAATTTATATAAATTACTCTAAGGGCTTGGAAACCGGGCTTGAGTTTTACTTATTTGATCGCTCGAGGAAGATATGGACCAGTATTTCTTCCCCACTTCCTGTTTTAGGTATGTGTAAGTTTGTAAGGTTGGCACAATTGTGGGCTCAGAACAATAACCACATATCCGCAACAATGGAAGCACGTTCTCTTCCGCTCACTGTTTAAATGTTTTGTATTATTTACCGCCCAAATTGTGAAGGGATGCCTCAAAAACACACTTTGCCATCGTAAACTATTAAAGTAAGATCCTTCTTGAAATATAAACATAGATTTATTGGTTGCTTGCCATCATAAATTATTCAATAGAAGGGTAGTTTTTCCTGCTTTCCTAATTATTTCATAGACAGTGTTTTAGACAACTATAGCCTGTGACAAAATAATGAATAAATAACTTTCTTCATAATCATAAGTTAAAATTGAAAGTTGACCTTTTCAAATTTCCCGCGAATACGAACGAGTAGGGGAACCCGGGGTAAGTCGAGTACGCTAACGTTAGTGGCCGTAACACAAGCAGGTTTTTAAAATTATAACTTGAAAATTACTTTATAATTCGCATTTTGCCGCTACCTATATGAGGTAATAAGTTAGGGAACCTACAAAATTTTTCTAATGTGTAATTAAGTATTCTTTAACTTTAAGAAGAGTAGAAAAAGTCAGATAAAA
This sequence comes from Pycnomerus fuliginosus, assembly GCA_963924575.1. Lineage (NCBI taxonomy): Eukaryota > Metazoa > Arthropoda > Insecta > Coleoptera > Zopheridae > Pycnomerus > Pycnomerus fuliginosus. Next base: position 12,528,371 of record OZ004625.1, on the reverse strand, counting down.
TAAAGCCCGCAGTAATTTACCATAAATTCTGCTCAATATGAAAATAGAAAATAAGATGGATTCTGATACTCAAGAAAGATTATTGTTCATACAATAAAGAACAACAAATGGAATTTATGAAAATTTTACAAAATACTCTCACATTTTGGTTAAATATGTTGTCTGAAATGAAATGAAATTGAATGAAATTATTATCTCGTTGGTGTAAGTGAGTATGCACTTACTTATTATATAACTAATAATATCTTTTTTTTAGTGGGGTGCATATAATTTATTTAGTATTAAACCAACATGTTTCGCCCTAGTGGCATATTCAGAGTTATCTTAATTTATGATACATAATACTAGGTAAAACTTAAAAAGTAGATTAAAAGTTTCCACAGCCTAACCATTTTGCACAACCATTCTTTAGACAAATCTGTCAACCTTAGAGATACACATTGCAGTGACAAGCACCTTTGGCTTTGGTTTTTTGCACTAAATTAAAGTATTTCACAAATGCATGGGCTAACAACCCATGTTGCTAGGATAAAATTGAAACATCAGACTTGTACAGGGTGTTCACAAGTGATGTAGGTTATATAGCTGAATTCCTACTATTCCTACTATCTCACTACGTGAAAATAAGTTAAAAAGTTCCTATTAAAATAAATATTATTATTATTATTATTCGAATATAGGTCCGATATCGCCTACTTATCCCACTTAACATATGAAGACAGCCTCATGTTTTCTTTGTATTTAAAAATAAAGATTTGAGTTTTTTCACAGTCGTAGAATTCATGAGATGCATTTTCAGGCATATCCAGGTGCGAATAGTTCTTTTTTGCCTTGCGATAAAGATATCAAAAAAATTGAGAATTTGAGTGATACCGAGACTCAATTTAAAATGTTGAATATTTAAAGAAATCTCTCTTTCAGAGAATTCAGTTAAAATGTAATCCTGAACGCGCTTTTTTGTCAATTTTTTGATATCTCCATCAGTGCGGCTGAAAAGTTAACATTTTCAATTTTTCTTCAAAAGTTAATTTATTCCGAAAAAATATGTGAATTTTGAATTTAAACTCAGTATTTAGGGTCACAATTATATACATGCACACATTTAGCTCGAGCTAACTAAGCTCGGTACTTTTCAAACAAAGTACCACGAGGTTTTTGCGGAGGTGGTAGCCCTTGAAATATAGCTTGCCTATCTGATTTCGAAGGGAAAACTATATTTCAAAGGCTACCACCGCCACTAAATTTCGTACTTAAATCGCTGTTTAAAAAGTACCGAGCTTAGTTAGCTCGAGCTAAGTGTGTGTATGTATACGGAGTAAATGAGATTCTGAACAACTTATTCTTATAAATTCTTTGTTACCTTCTCCTCAAAGAAGCAAAATATTGAAAAATTGCCAGTTTTCCGAGTTTATGCAACGTAGTTCTGACTGCAAAAACTTAATACCTACATTTGTCATATCTTTAAATACTATAAAAAGAATGAATTTTACCCAACGGACAACTCATCCTAACGGACAACTTATCCTAACACGGACAACTCATTACAACGGACAACTTATCCGAAAGGACAACTTATCCCAACGGACAACTCATAGACCTAGAAAGAGGTTGAAAAAGCGTAGGTGTTCAAATAAACGGAGAGAATTTGATACATAATTTTACTAAAAAGAAGCTTTACCTGACATAGAGCTGAATGGACGTTGAAAAAGCGTACGCGTACCTAATGTTTAAGTGTTGAGAGAGGCGGACAGAATTTAAGAAATAATTTTACTAAAAAAAAACTTTGCCTGACATAGATCTTTTTTTTTGGCTTTTACGATCACATGATGTAGTCTAAAATGGGTTACACTACCTGGGATGAGATGCCTTTTGGGATGACTTGTTGGTCGAGAATGAAATGTCGCTAGGGATGATTTGGTCTGGGATGGGTTGGTCTGGGATGAATTGTCCGTTGGGATGCGTTGTCCGTTGGGATGAGTTGTCTGTTGGGATGACTTGGTCTGGGATGAGTTGCGATCTGGGATGAGTTGTCTATTGGACTAACTTGCTTTGGGATGAGTTGTCTCTTGGGATGAATTAAGCCTTGGGATGAAATGGCATGTGGGATGATTTGGTTGTTGGGATGAGTTGTCACGTGGCATGAAATGGTCATTTGGGATGAGATGATAACGATACCAATTTTTGATACATAGAGGGTGTTCGCGAAACATGTAGCAGAACTCCTACCGTAGGTTGCTTACATAAAAATAAGTTGAAAAGTTCCTATGAAGATTTGTCCGATATCGCCTCCAAGGGTGCTAGGTCTTCTCGTAAGAGGAGGATGGGGACCAGTTTATTTTTAATATTTCGGAAACGGCTTAGTCTACGATATTGCAATTTGCTACATCGACTTAGGTACTCAAGGGTGTGTTATGTACCTACAAAATTTCATTACAATTGATGAAGGGGAACATTCAGATACCGACACCTGCAATTGGTATTTTCAATACAAAACCTACATAAGCAGTTGTTGAAACATTATTCACTGATATTTAGAAGTAAAATTTCATAAGAAAACTTTTATTGCTCTTGCAAAATTTCAAAATAATCCATCGATTTCGCGCAATCAACAAAAATGTGTACTATTGCATCATGCGCGCCTTGTAATTTTTGGACCACAAAGTCGCCTATGCAAACCTAGCTCCCTTAGAAGGCGATATCGGACACATGTTCATAGGAACTTTTTAACTTATTTTTATGTAAGGAACCCACGGTAGGAGTTCTGATACATGTTTCGCTGGTTTGCATAGGCGACTTTGTGAAACTGAAAACTGAAATTTACAAGGCGCGCAACATGCAATAGCATACATTTTTGTTGATTGCGCAAAATTGATGCATTATTTTGAAATTTTGCAAGAGCAATTAAAGTTTTGTTATAAAATTTTACTTCTAAAACGCAGTAAATGATTTTTCCAGGAACTGCTTATGTAGGTTTTGCATTGAAAATACCAATTGCAGGTGCCGGTAACTGAATGTTCCCCTCCATCAATTTTAATGAAATTTTGTACATGACACACCCTTAGGAAGCGATATCGGACAAATCTTCATAGGAACTTTTCAACTTATTTTTATGTAAGGAACCTACGGTAGGAGTTCTGCTACATGTTTCGCGAACACCCTGTATACATATTTTGACATATGTCAAAATGACATATGACAGTTAAGTAGGCAAAAAGTGGGTGCGATAAACTCACAATTAAGAGACGAATCCGCATCTAAAATCAAAACTAGGGCTTTCTATTTAAAATAACAAAGACATGGCTGATGCCACTTCCGGTAAAACCGGAAGTGCTGGAGGATTGGAAATATTTTACTTTTGTGTGTTTCTATAATGAACGGTTTTCGTGAATTATGGGTACTTTTTAACTTATTTTTACTCAACAAACCCTGTTGTAGGGTAGGATGATTGTACATTATTATTATTACCTTAGTTATTACATTTCATAAAGAATCCTAAATTTAAATACAAAGAAACAAACAATAGAGAATAATACAAAAATAAGTAGGTGAAATAGATAAAGGTTTATGTTTTCGTATAGACTAGACTTTGGGATTATTGTGACAGCATAATAAATACCGCACGGTATTCAAGGGTCGACCATGTGTGCCAGACCGTGCATGGGTCAGTTACAGTGTCCATCAATCGCGGAATTAGGGCTGGTCAGTTCACTCACCCTTCGAAACCGGTCCAGCATTCTTTATTCGGCACGGGGTGTAAAAACGCATTGGGGTAGCTTCACAAACATATGGGGGTTGTTTGTTGTAAGCTGACCCTTTTCTTGCGAAAATCTATGGCCGCCGTCTTGATTATTAAATCAATAAATAACTCATCATCCCCATCGGAAATAAAAACGAGCAGGCTAAGAAAGGCAGGGTGAGTGTAGCTGCGAGAAAGAAAAAGGGGGTGTGTTTTAAAAATGCCGCTGTTGGAGGGGACAACGAATAAAAAGATTCTACTTTTATAACTCGTTAGGGCGAATAAGGACGCAGTTTTCAACCCCTCTTTCGCATTTCTTTCCCTCTCACACACTTAGTTCCCTTCTTTTCTGTCCAATTAGGTGGCACTCTTATTGACATTTCGCTCCCACCCTCGGCTCTAGAAAAATTTCACTTCGATTATTCGTTCCTTTCCTGGTTTTGTTGGATTTTTTCGATGGACACGACTATTGGTCGGGGATGGTATTGGTGGAATTTTTTCTGTCCCATTCGCCAAGAAGTTGGAGTGATTTAGAAGTGCTGTAAAAACCCGAGGGCTTAATTCTCTCATTATGCAAATAAGGCCTTAGCTTTTTACTTTTGCTTCATTTACATAAAATTATAAGTATCAAGGAGGCGGCGGTGGCGGCTTTACTGATATTAAATCCTCCCTTTTACGGTACTTTTTAGAGCCACGATTAAACCGAAACTATGCTTTAAGTTGGTTTAATTAAAAATTTCATCGTCCCACTGTAGAAAACCGAAACGAGGCAATTTCTAGAAAAAACAAATTAATTAATCCGAATTATAACCGAAGCGGAGCTCGGCGAAAATTATAAAATATGCTGAACGGGCGAAATGTTTTCCATCGCCCGGCCCTCTCGAAGAGGGGATGGAGAATTCCTTTTTAATTTCATGTAACTCCTAATTTTAAACATCTCCGCTTCTGCAATTGCTTTATAAGCTCCCCATGCACAATCGTTTTGTTCAAATTTTTATTCTTGAGAAAATTCTGCTATACTTTGTCTTCAAAAGCGTATAACACAAAAGCAAACTTGCGAATTTCTAATTTTAACAAATATTCATTCATTTTAATTAAAATTTAATCAACCCCTTCGTGAGTTTGCAATTAAACTCTTAAAATAATAATTGACTTTTTAGTTTTTGCGCTCGGGCGAGAAACACTGCAATCAAGTCAGCGATAGCAATATTTAGATGGCAAGCCATTGGCTTCCATTACGAACTCGGTTGGATACCGCACAAATTGTCGATCGCCTGATTTTCTCTCACAAAAAAATTTCATTATTTACTTGAAATATTATAGCATTATATCGGGTGTCCGATAAAAAATCGGACAAAATATTTTTAGGATAATAAGTTAATCATTTCTTAACCGATTTTAGTGACTCAAATGGCTTCGAAAGCTTATTTTTTCAAAAGTCTTCAAAAATCTTTTTTGATTTAGTTTAAGTATTAATTTTCTGTGATTTTTAATTAAATGTGTTTCGCCTATATTATCACGCTTTCATGACCATTCGAGTAACAGTGATGCACAAACAGCCTAATAGCTCTCTAATTTCTTCCTCATTAGCATCAGTCACCTATGTTTTCATCATCAAATTCGACAATTTATAACCGAAAATTGCGCTGTTTGTGAATCACAAACTTCACTCGAATCATTAAAAGGTAAAAAGATGTACCTAAGTACATTTTTTTTAAATCATAAAAAATGAATGCGTAAACCAAATCGACTTCTGGAAAAAGATTTTTAGAAAAAAGAGAACGATCTTCAAAGCCACTTGTTTTAGCGATTGATTGTTGTATGATCTATACGCACCTAAAATAAACTTAAAAAAGATGTATCATAGGAATGCTACAGTAGCGCCATCTGCCGTAGTTTCTTGTGACATTCGAAAGCCTAATTTCTTAAGCTTTAATCAGGTTAATTGAAATCGGTTAAGAAATGGCTGATATTGTCAAGAATTTATTCTGTTCGTTTTTTTTTGGTACATCCGTTATAATATTCTACGGCAATAATTTGATTAATGTACACGTTTTTTATATTACATACTTTATTTAGCCAATAAGTAAAGCATCTTTTGGATTGTTGCCTAGATACTGATTATTGCACTTATGCAATGTTATCAGTCAAAGAAAAACCAATTATCGACGCACGTCAAAGAAAAAAAATAGGACCATAGGCTGTTCATTGCATTAGGTAGGTACCGTTGAATCCACATCTGATAGAATTGATAAAAATTCAAAGTGTTATTAGCTAGGTCTATCTAAATTATTCAGAATAAGATTCTCTATAAAAAAATCCTGATAAACTTTGTTCTAGGACAATTATAGAGATAGTAGATACTTCTACAGTAGGAGCCCGTTCTAAATCCTCCAAGCGCTCAAATGTGTAATAGGGACTTTCATTTAGGTTAAAAATCCGTCAAATGTTTGTCAAAAGAGTTGAGGCGTAATTTTTTTGTAAGCTCAAAAATGATAGTTGAGTTCTCTCCGCAATCTTACCTTAATCAAATCACCAGCAAACCGTTTTTACTCCATTATTCTGATGAAACGAATTCAAACTTCGCTCTATTTCTCTGAAAAACTTTAAGAGCAAAACGTTTGGCAGACACATTAGTTGACATTATCGAATTCTAAAATTTATATTACGCAGGTGGAAATTAGGAGCTTGTCAGATTTGAGAGGTTTTAGAACTGGTTCCGACTGTACATATCCGCTGGATTATAGTGGAAAAAATATTATATTCGGCTGCGCCTCGTCCATCATCATATTCCATCATCGTCCCGGAATATATATTTTCCTTCGTGTTGCACATACTATTTTTTCGTCGATCGCGCAACTAGATAGAAATAATGAAATTTGGAACTATTTTTTGAGAAGTTCAGGAATATTTTTCCGGCCTAGGCCGGAAAAAACGTTATTCCTGTACAGCTAGTGCGTGTAGTCTAGCAACTGACGCAGTCCTGGAAACGTAAGCTTTCGGATGTTAATTGCATGTCAAGAATGTGACATTTCCAGTACGATCGACGAAAAAGTTCTTTTTTTGCATAACTTCTCGAAAGGTTGCGGAACAAAGGATTTTAAAAGCAGATTGTATAAAACATTAATCTTGGACTTAACGTTAAGCTCATTACGATACTGTAGAAACAATTTGTTATTAAGTATACAGGGTGTCCCGTCTCAGAGTGCAAAAATTTCAGCTACAGATTCCTTGCATGAACATAAAGGACCCGTATTTTTTTGTTTCGCTAGATGGGCCCCCATTTCGTCACTAGGGCTCCTCAAAAGTGAGCCCCAAAAATCGAAAATTAATTCCCACGTCGTAACTATTCAACCGATTTTGCTGAAATTTTCCACAAGACCATTACGAACGATAAAGATTTCAATAATGTAGCTGATGATTTCGTGGTGCCCACCATAGGCGCCCCCGGGGCCGCCCTCGACATTTTCGGCCCAATATCTTTGTTAACGTAATTAAATTTCCTCTTTAATTACACACCATCCGATGCTCCATTGAATTTAGAAACTACGCTACCTCTTGCACTTTTTCTGTAAAATGCACCATTTCCAAGTAAAATTAAGAAATGTGGAGCCATACCCCATAAATTAAATGCATGCTGTAAGCTGTAAACTCCGAATTTGCAAAATTGGCTGCAATTATAATATTTACAAAAAAAAACAAACACAGTGCCACAGTGGTGCAAAACTGACAATAATTTAAAACTTTAACAAAGCCCTGACATTAATCGCGCTATAGCAATCTTGAAAAGTCTGCTAATAAGCACGTGTATGGCTCCACATTCCTTAATTTTACTCGGAAATGGTGCATTTTACAGAAAAAGTGTAAGAGATAGCGTAGTTTCTAAATTCAATCGACCATCGGATGGTGTGTAATTAATTACGTTAACAAAGATAATGGGCCGAAAATGTCGAAGGCGGCCCAGGGGGCGCCTGTGGTGGGCACCACGACATCATCAGCTACATTATTGGAATCTTCATCGTTCGTAATGGTCTTGTGGAAAATTTCAGCAAAATCGGTTGTATGGTTAAGACGTGGGAATTAATTTTCGATTTTTGGGGCTCAAACTTTTGAGGAGCCTTAGTGACGAAATGGGGGCCCATCTAGCGAAACAAAAAAATACGGGTCTTTTATTTTCATGCAAGGAATCTGTGGCTGAAATTTTTGCACCCTGTATAGAACTTTTGAAGGATTATTGATTTGAACAACCCGCCTAAGAATCAAAATAAGTACCCAATAATTGAACGATAAAATGTTTTTTCAGGGTGATGCGCTTGAAAATTTCAGATAAAAATCAATTTTCTCTGGAATATTGAGAATAGAAAGCCACAGAGAAATGTGATAATAATTAAGGGTTAAAGGTTAAGGGTCTTTGAAAAGATGGATAACATACTCTTTATAGAAAGCGTTAAGTAGGTACATCGACAAAGTTTACTGATCAGTTTTTATTTATTTTGCTTCATAGATATCAAAAGTGAACATGGAATATGGAGTGTGAATCGAGGCTTCTCGCCCGGCGCCTCCACCAAAGTTGTTCGGTAGTTAAAACTAAGTGAACGTCTCGTTCTGAGGTATCGGGGTTTTAGGTAAAGGTAACGTGATATTCAGAAAATCTGTGGTAAGGGGTGGCTATGGAAACAAATGAATCTCAATCTGTCGAAAGGACATATGTCATCTGTCATTTTATCTGGTGACTGTGTGAACTAATTTCAGACAAACGTTCTTTTGACAGATTGCGATTCACTTGTTTCCATAGCCTCCCGTTATCATATATTTTCTGAATAGCCCTGTATACATATTATTAAAATAGAATCCGCCCTATAGGTACATGTATAGCTACATTTCTGTAATCTAGTGTAATCTAATTAATTTATCTGTGAGCCTTGGTGAGTTTTCTGAGTGCTTGAAGGTGGCTAATGTTTTACCGCTCTATAAAAAAGGTGACTCATCTGAGATTGCCAATTACAGACCCATTTCTATTTTAAGCTGTTTTTCGAAAATTGTAGAAAAAACCATGTGCACGAGAATTGTCAATTTCTTGACAGATAAACATCTTTTATCCCCATCGCAGCATGGTTATCGACCAGGCTATTCGACAGAAACGGCAGCCATACGTTTCGTTGACTATGTCCACAAAGAACTTGACTCTGGAAATCATACCGTAGCGTTATTTTTTGACCTGACTTCAGCTTTTGACACGGTGGATCACGGTATTTTAGGGAAAAAGTTGACTCAAATTGGAATTCGAAGAAATATCTGGAACTGGATTTACTCTTTCCTGCAGAATAGAAAGATAGTGGTTAAAGTGAATGAAAAGCGATCTTGTGAATATACTCTAAATTTAGGTGTGGCACAAGGTTCAATCTTGGGACCTATTTTGTTTTCCATCTTTATTAATGATTTACCTCTACACCTCAAAGCGAGTCTAGTAATAATGTATGCTGATGATACCACTGTCGTATTATCCTCGCCATCTACCCAAATATTACATAAACTGCAAGAATTGGTGATGTCACAAATGGTAAACTGGTGCAACAAAAACAGACTGATTTTAAATTTGAACAAGACTGCCTGTTTGTGTTTTAAAAATGCAAATATGCATCATGAAATTAAATTTCTCGGTGTAACCTTAGACACTAATATGAAATGGCATGAGCAGATATCATCTGTAAGTATAGCTAAAATCAGCATATTACGCTATATCTAGATTAAAAAATGTACTGCCTGCTGCTGTATTAAAAAATATGTATTATTCTCTAGCCTACTGTCATCTAAATTATCACATCATGTTATGGGGCAAAGCAGTTGATTTGATACCCAGAGAGTGTTTATATTACAGAAGCGTATAATAAGATTAATATTTAATATGGATTATAGAGATTCTTGTAGACCTATTTTCATCAAAGAACATATTTTGACGCTACCTTGTATTTATATTTTAAAGTGTTGTATTTACGTCTTCAAACATAGAAATTCTTTTCAAAACAACAATTTACATCACACCTACGGCACTCGGAATGGTGCAGAAGTAAGGATTTTACCACATAAATCGGCGCTGTTTGAGAAATCCCCTCTTTATGCCAGCTCAATCTTATACAATCATTTACCGAAAGATATTAAAAACATTCCAAATTTTAACAAATTTCAAAAGGTGGTTAAGTCTTTTCTAATTGACAATTGTTTTTACTCCGTAAATGAATTTCTGATAAAGTAATATGTGTCTGTATTAATTGTGTGTATTAATTGTGATATGTATTTATATATTTACTTAATTTTGTGATATTTGTTTTATATCTTCTGCTTTTGACGTGTTCTATACGACGTATATGTCGTCTTTTGAATTAAATAAATATTATTATTATTATTATTATAATGCGTAATTCAATACAACACAAGATAATACTTCATACCTTGAAGCTTTTTGGTTTGTTACAAAAATAATAATGACATATTATACAGTGTGCCTCACTTTAACTAAATTCATAACCCTTTAACATTAATCAAATCACCATGGTCAACATCAGCAGTTTAGACCCATTTATAGCAGGCGCCGGTGCCAGGTTGTCACACCTAGGTATGATGATGACGATAATTGAATTAAATCGTCTCACAAGGATATTAGATACTGTCCCGGCAGGTTGTTAGGTATCTCCACGTGTAACTATTATGCCCATTAATCATATTGCAATTACGTTTAAGAGTAATTAAAAATAATTACATAATTATTTTAAAACTTAAATAAAAAACTTTAACATTTTTCTTGTCTAAAGGCCGTGCAAACATAGTCTGGCGTGGCAACCTTAATCACACGTATGTTTGTTTTCAGAGAAAGGGAAACCTCAACCCTGGATCCCTAAGGCGCTGAAGTACAAATAATAAAATTTTCCAAGGCCGGAATTGCGAGAAGAGAGCTCACCGTCGTAGATTGGCACAAAAGGATAATAAGAATGTTGTCCTGGGAACGACGTCCGTCGTTCGCAAAAATCAATAAATCCGCTCGAAATCCATTTACAATTTAAATTCAGGCACGCCCGCCTCCCAGAAAAGAAGACGAGAAGAGAGGCAAGCGAAGTGACAAATTAAGACTAAGACATTTTGAGACGTCTTAATCTTAATTCTAAGATAAATTAGTCCTGGAAATACTTTCATTAATCTAGATCAAGTTATCCGAGCTATCTAAGACTTGCCATTTAAATTGCATCCGGAGGGCCTCCTCGGCTCTTAGATTGGTCCGTTTGCTTATTTTTCAATATCCACCACGAGGATGTAAATTGTAAAAGCTTCAATAAAGATATCGGATTATTCGTGTTTCATTTAGAAAGCACGGCTTTGCGCCCTCATTTGCATGAAAAAATCTCGCGGCCACATGTCGAGTGAATCTCACATCATTAACATGCACACAACAACGAGTTCTTTTACTTTACACCTAATTTTCTCAATTGAAATTAATTTCCGCCCCGTACTTGCCATATGGGAGGTTCGTTTTGAACTTTTGAAAAAAAAAGACGTATATTTTGTGTATAATGTATAAGTCTGGTTTAATTTAGCGGTAAATAAGTAGGTGACGATGTAATGAATAGAATTTAGGGCGCGTAGCTGAAGTTTGTTTGCACCCTGGTTGTGTTGACACACGTCGAATCGATTATTGTGATTTCATAGACGTGAGAATTTCTATGATTCCGCTTTATTTTTAATGGTTTTGTGCACTAATTGGTTTTTACCTAAAATGCATGCAGTGAGGACCTAAAGACAGTGTTATTTATAACTGCTCAGTCATTGCTTTGCAAAAAAGTTATTGAATTTCACATAATTTATTTTTTCTAATGCTAATATCTTATATTGTTTATCCACAACTTGTTTATTATTAAGGTATAAAATCATTGTTTGCACATCTATAATCTATGCTATAACACACTAGTGTTTTAATTCTCATAAAACACTCCACAGGTTGCTACGGTGGCAAAAATGACCGCATAGTACTGCGATATCGACATTATTAGAATAAATTGCCATTTTAATATAATTTCTAATTTATTTATGCCCTAATAAGTGGACAATTTGTGGATAAAACGTTATGTCTTATCAGCCTTTTTGGCACTTAAGAAATTTGACACTCGACCTTCGGTTTCTTGCGTGTCTAAAATGCCTTATAAGACATACGTACCATATATAACTCTTTAAATGGTTATATAATAATCATGAAGACAACACGTGTTTTATAGTTTAAAAATCTCGGCCTATTATGTTTCCGTTCCTAAAGTCGCTCAAATATAAACTACTTCCTCGTTTTGAAACTGCCTATAAAACACTTGTTGTCAATAGCTATTAGGTCTAAGAAACATAAACAGAGGCTTATTAAATTAGAAGTGTAATAGAGCAGTGTTGGAACCATTTTTTATTAATTCGATAAATTCCTAATCCAGGACCAACCGTTAGGAATTTATACAATTAATAGAGGTTTATTCTTTAATTAATTTTCAATAATTTTTTTTCCCAACCTAATACCTAATATAATAAGTCTTCAAGTCAGAAGGTTCATTAAGAATCTGAATTTCTTAGAAAAACAACAATAACAACAACAATTGGCACATAATTACACATAATTAAAAATGTTGTAAGATTTATAAAAGCAATAATTGTGAAATTAAAAAAGAATAGCCAGCTAGAACCTCCCCACTTGTGCTGAATTATCCAATGCTATATCATCTATAAATTTCAATCCACAGTCTCTAAGTGTTTCGGAAGATTTTCAAAATTTTTATTGATTCCACACTGATACCGGGTTGGTGGACAGAAAGAAGAAATAACCTTTACAACTTTTCGACAACTCCACGTGGTCTTCTTCACAGGCTAACTTAATTTTAAAATAAAATTATTTATAATACAGCAAAATAATGACATCTGACCTCATCCATGACCCATGGGTCCTACCTACGAATAGTCAAAAAAAAGTTTAAGGTTCTCACAGGATAACCTTCCAGTTTTTTTAACGTGCTAATTATACTTCCAGTCACGGGACACTGCCAAAACAAAAATTGAAAAATTTAGTACCTATTATTTAACATGTCACAAATGGTCAAAAATTTGAGCACGTGTAGTATTTTTTTTATTTTTATTTTTATTCCATCCTTCTATTGAAAACCAGACATTACCTATCTACACAGGAATCCGCAGATAGGACTACTTAGCTAAACTTTTTGTTTAACTAAGAAGTCATATCGATCAAATTATTAGGCTAAATTCAAATTTGAAAAAAGATCTAAATGAATTTTGTTCTCTTTTCTTGTTGGACCTTTTAATTACACGGGACAGATAGGTATCGGGTGATAAACAGACCATGTAGGCTTTAATAACCTTATAAATTATTTATGATAAAAATCTGGCAAAAATTAAAGTAAGTAAACATACTATATTTAGAGTGCTGGGGTGCTCACTTTTTGCGAATTAAAATACCAAGTTGGTGGTGATATTTTGTACGTAAAAAAAATTATCTGGTGTACCGGCATGATACCATTTGAAAAGAAAAAATTTGGTGTTTTTAGCTCGGCGAGCGTAGAAATTAAAAATTGAGTTATTCTAAAAAAAAAACGTTTTTCCACATATTTTGAATAAGGATTAAATCGGCCTAACCCAAATATTATTTATTTTATGACAATTTAGGTAAGTACTGATCGACCTACACGAAAAAAAATGCTTGTTACAGCTCTATGGATCCACAACCAAATCTCGCCAAAAACAAGAAAAAGGTCACCAAAATGACAATACTCAAAATGACTTTCAGATTCGAAAAATTTAAAAATATACCGGGTGTTTCATTTTAAAATTCAAAATAGTCATTTCGGGTGAAACCGGAAGTGATAAAATGTTGGAGTTTATGTCAAAAGATGATGATGTCTGGTGATGTTTACTGTGATTTTTTAAGATTTTTATCAAGTCATTGGAGCGTACAGGGTGATCCAAATTCGACGCCCAAACCTTTTTCTTGGAATTTTTTTTCATGATATTCATAATTTTTTCATATCAAACGTTAATATGACTTATTAATAAACCATTATTTTTCCTGTAATCATTATTTAATCTATTCTTTAATAGAGAGGCCTGATATGATATTCTTTTTTCTAGAAAATAAAATGAAAATGGTTCAAATTGTCCTCCGGGATAATATGTATCTTATTTATTAGTAGCGGCACAAAGCATTAACAGCCGGAACAACCCTACCTAAAAATGGTCGAACTATTCTACAGCGTTAATGCTTCGTGCCGCTACCAATAAATAAGGAATAATAAATATAAGTTGTTAAGTTCTTAATCCCCCCTAGAGAGAACGAAATTTTGTTTTTAGAACGATAAAGACAAGAATTTACAAGACAATGATTCTTTAAGGGGGTACTAAAGAAAAACGTACTCATGAGGAAGACACCTGGATATTTTCCTTATTTTTATAGGTGGAGACTTGGAGTTTTTGCACATCATTATTAGAACCTCATAGAGTGTTATCTTTAAGTTGTCAACTCCTACTGCTACCTCAGGAATAGGGCAATTCTTCAATATTTTCCTTCGCTATGAAGTATCTAAAAAGTTATTGGAAAAAGTTGTTCAAAATCCAATTTTGACCTCTTATGCCGAGTTATCTGCATTTTGAATTTTCCAAGAGTTGCTTTAATCCGATTATGTCCGTTTGTGCTGAAGGTATCGAAAAAAATTATTCTAAAGTCAATTTTGACCTCATATAATCACATTAACGTCCTATTCCCGAGGTCGCAGTAGGCTGAGTTTACAACTTACATTCGAGTTGTCTATATACCTCAAAAGATGCGCCTTGTGCAGTTCTATGAGTGTGCAAAAACTCAAGCCTCCCCTACAAAAATAAGCAAAATATCTGGAGGTCTTCGCTTTAAGTGAGACACACTAGGCAAAGTATGTTTTTTGCCAAAGGGTACTAAATAAAAAAAATACAATTTCAGAAGCATTATTTGCAGAGCTTTCCTACGGTTTAGTTGTTTGGGCATTTCTGACTAGAATTGTGTCGGAATGCTGTAATTTTATTTAATTTGTAAAAAAAGGTAAGGAAAACCGCAAATGTATTTCTGTTATACGATTGATTAAGACTAAGACAGTCATTGGCTATTACCGAATATAATTTTTGACGTAATTTCTCTTTAGTGCCCCCTAAACTGTTTTTTCAATTGGTAGAGTTTTTATACTGCACACACACACCACCTTGTGGGGACACGCTATGGAATCCCCGCTTATAATCCCCTAATTGCGGTTATGCAACCAGATATATACATATCTGAAGAACCCTAATCAGACGTGATGCGCCGAATGGCCCCGAGGAGAATATCACGTCTAAAGTGTGAGAATCTGGATGTGTGAGAACGCGGCACAGTAATAAATTAAAACGTCACAGTTTATAAATTTAGCATTCGTTTCGTTACAAAGAACTTTCATCATAAGGATCGCAGGCAAAGTAATAAGTGAAACGCAGCAATTTATCAAACAAATAGACACCATTGTTGCTTCTCCTCCACATCCGAAATATGGACTTGAATTTATCATCTTCGTTGCTGCAACCCTTTAAAACCCTTCCTGGAGAATTGTTTTTCCGCTTTTCTCTTCCTCGACAACGTGGAGGAAATCCAACTGCGAGAGGGAGAATTCCTCCTACAACGGCGGCTTAGAAATATTGCACCATTAATAATTTTCTATTTAATGTTGCACTATACGTTTCCATTTGTTTCTCTTTTACTCCTTAATTTAAAATATGGAACGCTTCATCATTGCGACATCGAAACTATTACTGCGAGCTGCGTCGCGATGTCTGAGTGGTGCGATTCAACATTTTTGACACGCTGAAGGATTAATGGATTTGTTGAAGGAATTACCTAAATTTCGGCATTTTTGCACTTCTGTGTAAAACAAATTAATCGTTAAAATTGAACCCCACCTTTTTATTTATTATTTTTATTTTTTCATTATAACATAAGTACACAATATATGGGCTTATTGCCCAAGAAACATTAGTCAAACAAGATAAAATTCGCAACATATAAAATTAATTGTTTCTAAATTTAACATTTCACCATCGATTAGAAAAAAACAACCGTCAAAACTTCACATTTTTCGAAACATAAGTATAGAACTTAAACTTGCGGCAGGCCGAAAGTCTATGTATACAGGGTGGGTGCAACAGTGTGTCGGGCTTCCATAGCGCCTAAACCATCCAAGTTAGGAACTTCGTTATTCTGAGTGCTTATGTTGCAATTCTAGAAGTTAAAATTGTCTGCATGCAAAAAAACTTGTAATTTTTCCGAATAACTCGAAAGTGGATGAAAATAACCAATATGTTTGTATTACAAAAAATATTCGCTTATAAATTCTACATTACACTAGCTAAAAATATACAGGTGTTTCATTTGAAAAAGTTGAGAAAAACAACTTGAAATTTCTCAAAATTTGAAAATTATTTTCAACGCCCTGTATATAAAATATAAAATATAAAATTGGATCAGAGCTTCCTTCGAGGCCCTACAACAAGGTCCTCATCTTATTTTCTTACAAAAACTGCATCCGTGTAAATGGCGAATTTTTAAGTGGTGATATAAACTGCAATTCTTTTCTTGCCAACCAAAGATTCAAGAGCCGTAATAGGGGCGAATAAGAGCTATCAAAGAGATTGCTTATAGTTATAATGCTTGAATCGGAAATTTTCTGCAAAAATATTTGCAAAATGTAGATGTGCAGTGGAATTCGAGTTTTTCAACTGCACTTCCGGGCGGGAATTAAAAAAAATATCGTAGAATCCGAATTATTGAGAGAAATGTGGGTTACCAGTTAAAAAAACAATGATGACGTCATTATGCCAACAACGACTGGGACCAAAAAATTTGATTGTCACACTGTCGGACACCAGAATGCAAAAAAAACGCTATGCCCTTTCGAACATTTTTGAAGAAAATTTACTATTCAACAATGTTGGGCATTATTCCATACTTTTGCGCAATCCTTTTTTTACAGTGGCGTAGTGTGGGGGTGTTCAGGGTGTTCCAAAGACACGGGCCCGGGCAGCTTTGGGGGCCCGGTGAGTATTCTAAGTGCTTGGAAAATGCGTGACCTTGAAAGTTTTTAAAAATTTCGCCTGCGGCGCTATTTCACTGTTCTTTTTTAACAATTTTTCTTGTTTTTATTTTTGAAAGTTAGCAACAAGGGGCCCGTAAATGATTTGGAACACAGGCCCTCGAAGAAATCACTACGCCACACTGCCTGTATACATAATGTTATGAGACACACTGTCGAAACATAGTTATAAGAAGCATTTTAAGATTTCTTCTGAATAACTGCTTGTATGTTTTTTTTAGAAGAAATAGTGCTTATTAGAAAAACACTTTCATAAGGCCAATATTTATCGCACGAACAGATGTTTAGGAAGCCGGAGTTTTCGAAAGCCAGATTGGAACGTTTTGGAATTCAATTGTTTCTTCATCAGGAACAATATCCTCTTCAGAGATTTTAACATAGCTTCTCGTTGTTCGAACTAAAACTCATTATTCTTTCGTTCTATTATTTAAAAAAAAAAATCCTGTTTGATACTTCGTCTCATTTTAAGATGAAGACGCTCGCTCTGTCAAAGGGATTCTCCAAAATAAACTTTTGTCTAAAAAAGGGTAGTGTTATAAATAGCCTTATTTTCGCTGCTTTTTTAGATTTTTGTAACATCATTGGCTAAGGAAGCTATGGCCCTGCGATTGATGTCCTGCATGCATGGAAAACATGTTTTTAGGAAGGACTTTCTGCCATATGTCCATACGAACTTTTCCTCCTAAAATGACGTAAAGAACCCTCCTCTGCACTTATTTTCACTAATTCAGTAAATTAAACATAACCTTAAACAATTTTTATCGATGTTCGAAAAAGGTGCGTCCTACCGTCATATATGGAAGAGCTCTTTTTCTCCGTAGGTTCGATGACAGATTAACATTTCATTATTATTTGGTATAAGAAATAAACAATAAACAAAAAAATATGTAATAAATCTGATTACCTACTAAAAATTACTAAAAATCTGAAGAAAATCCAAAAGGAGGCCCTGTATTACATTAGCCTTTCTTCCAAATTTAAAGATTACATGATTTTAGTTATTAAATAATTTGAAAAGTAGTTCATTCTAGAGAACCTCTTCATCTTTGAGTCATTTTTGGCCGCAGGTCCATAAGAAGTTTTTGTTTTAAAAAGAGACCAAGTCCCTGCATGTATTTTTACCTAAGTTTAGACGGTCCATAGAAAAAATATTGTCATAGGGGCTAATTCTAAGTTGGTTTATGTGATGACGTAATGACACAAGTCTGATTAGTGTATAACTCAGGTCGCTAGTCGTACGGTTTTACATTATTATTGCCTTGATGAAACGGTAAGACATCAGGCCACGTGACTTTAATACCGCGCCGGTCGAATGACACTGAGAAATGACAATTAAAATTGTGGTTTTTCAAAATGGCTGCCGCACCAAATTCAACAAAATAATAGTGTTGAACACTGTAAAACCGTGCTACAGCGACCTCTTCTGAGTTATGCAATACTAATCAGAACTGTGTCATTACGTCACGATGTAAACCAACTTAGAATTAGCTCCATAGTCTACGACTTTGTATTTTTTTTAACCTCCCCAACCCCATCACAATTTAAAAAAAATGGGAGGTTACTGCAATCACTAAAATTTTCGAATTTGAGATAGCACCAGATCTTCACGTTTTGAGGTCTCAGGAACCCAAAAAAGGGGTTTTTAAAATGTGTCTGTGTGTATGTACGTACGTACGTTCGTTTGTAATCACGCCAAAGCCAAAACTACTGGACCGATTTGGCTGAAATTTGGAACATAGGCATCTCGTAACCCAACTTAGATCTGAAAAGCTTTTGGAGCCAATCGTGCAACCAGAAATGCCATTTTGGTACATCAACTTTTAAATTTTAAATGCAAACCCCCATTTTTCACGTCACCATAAGGAAGACCTTCAAATTCTGCTTCTAAAAGTGTATTTATTCTTAGTGCCCTTTTGACCAAAAATAAAAAAAAAATTGATTTTTATCGGACTTTAAAATCGCGGTACAGCCCAAGCCCCTGAACCGGTTTGGCTGAAATCTTGCACATGGGGATTGTATTACACGTCAAAGAGCTGAACAAATTTTCAATTCAATCGACTCACGGAAAGTGCCGTTTTGGCACACCAATTTCCAAATTTAAAATTATTCTCTCATTTGACCATTAAAAACAAACTTTTGAAAGATTTATTGTCACTAAACATTAAATTATTGCCCAAATTACCAAATCGATTTGGCTAAAATTTGGTACATGGAGGGGTGACCCGTTGAAGATCTAAAAGGCTTTTGAAAGCAATTGGCCCACGGGAAGTCCCATTTAAGCATATCAACTTAAAATTTTAAATACAAGACCTCCTTTTTTATGTCGCCATTAGAAAGGCGATCAAATTCTGGTTCTAAAAATGTGTTCACAGTTTCTGCCATTTCAGTGGAAAATAGAAAAAAAAATCTTTCTCATTAAAAGGGAGCGGGCTGACAGTGGATGACATAAAGTGGTAGTTATTGTCAAAAAAGTGGCAAAAGATTAACCTTAAAAGGAACATATTGTCAAACGTGATGGGTGATGTCCGAGGTCACGTCGGTATTTGTCAGAAAATTGCGAAATTAGTCAAGGATTAAAAAAATTCTGTTGAATTGACTACTATCTACCACGCGATGGGGAGGTTCCAGCCGCTTCTCTGCTGCATTTTATTTATTTTAACTCTAAAACTTCAACTATTCTCTGTATAGGTACCTACTTATTATGCAGCATTCTATTTCTTCTTAGTTTTATACCCTCTATTTTCAGCAAGATTTCATCTCTCTTTTTTTTCATTGTCTTAAACTTTCTTCACAACTTTTTCTATCACTTCTTTATCTATTTCTAGAAAATAGAAAAGCGAATGCAGGTAGTCTAGACCGGTTTCAGCACTTGTAATTTTTATAAGTAGTAGACGAAATTGTAAATTATTTGCGAGATTATTTGTATTTACTGATTCATTATAAATAACGTTTTAACCGATAACCGATATTCCCTCGAGGTAATTACAAACGTGTCGACAATTTTTCGGTCGGTCGCGCAAAAAACATTTTCACAGTCTTAAGCCTGCACCACAGGGCGACATGTGCGCGTGAAATCGCATCAGTCGCGGTCAGTCAATCGCGCTTCCTGATCCTGAAAAGCCGCCGATAAATCATTATTGACACGATAATAGCGTCTCCAGATGGCATCCGCGTGAATTTTTCATCACCGAACCATCATGTAAATAACTTAAGCGCGGATTTCGCCTCTGAAGTATGCGAGAAAGACATTTTAAGGAAACCGCAGTTGGATTAAGGGTTTTAAAACCTTAAGTTTGCGGAATTAGGTAACTTCTCGACTAATCCACGCTACATGCCATATAAGAATGGATTAGCATAAACATTCTGATAAAACTGGATGCAGAGCCTCCGCTGATTTGCGAGGGGCTCCGAAAAATCCGGCACGATGGACCGGAATACTCCGGGAATATGAAATGTAGACAAAGTAAGAGCAGTCCAGGGCGGTTTTTAAGAGGGGATAGACTTGGCGGGAGCGGCGGCGAAATAAGGTAAAGAAGAAGTATTGAACGGAGTAGCCTTTCGGTAGGGAGTCGTTTATATTTTAGTTACGACAAACGTCTCGGACATGGATTCTACTGTTAAACAGGCCAACATTCATTCTCCTACAATTTTAAATTTTCTTATTGACGGTCGATCCTGAACGTTAATTTTTCATAAAACATAAATTCGCCCCATAATTTTCACATAATCAGTACGTACCTAACGAATTCAAATTACACAAGTCGCAGGTTTGACTTTTGAGCGAGTTTCTCCATGAATTCAACAATTTATATAAAGCGGCTCAGGTATAATAAAAGAGAAATACTTCCAAAACAATTAATATTGGAGGCAGAAAAGCGGAATTGAAATCATTTTTTTGCAAGCTCATCGGGAAATAAAAGAGGTACAGGGTGTTCCTAAATTCATTGTCCTAACTCCCGGACGTTATTCCTTACGTCATTCTAAGAAAAAACTTTCCTATGGGCATATGTCCGGAAATGCTTTATAGGGCAGTTCCGCCCCTTCAAAGGGGCACTCAAAAAGTAATTTTCTTTTTAATGTTAAGAATAGAATTTTGAAATTTGGAACAATCGTTAGTGTTATAAGGAGCTTTCTCCTCACTTTTTTCAGATTTATAATAACATCATATGAACTTTTCGTCCTAAAATGATGTAAGGAATTATCCTCCATCTTTATTTTCACTAATTAGGTACACAAAAAAAGTGCTAATCACAAATTCTCGCCCCCTAAACAAACTTGAATCATTTTATTCGAAAATGGTGCGCCCTATATTCAACAAGAGCACTTTTTTATGTGGAATAGACGAGAGAATACGATTTGATTATTATTTGGCAAAAAAAGGCTCACAACAGAAGAAAATGTAAAAAAATATGTAAGGCCCCCCAAGAACGCACACCTCTGATGTTATTAAAAATCTGACAAAAATTGAAGAGAAAGCTCTTTATAGCTCTAACCATTGCTCTGAATTTCAAAATCCTATTCTTCATATTTTTCGAGAGATTTTCAGAAAACTGATTTTTTGAGTACCTACCCCTTTGAAGGGGAAATCAAATTTGAACTTTTATATACCTAGTTGGCAATAGTGTCCATTTGAGTCTAACGTGATTTCTGTGAGATAATAGTTATTTATGTAACAAGTGAGTAAAGTGCAACTTTTTTTCACGAGAAGGAATGTTTGCCGCACGACACCGTGGGCGGAGTGCGCAAACCCGACAAGTGAAAAAAAGTTACTTTATTCATGAGTTGCACACAAAAATATTTATTTACAGAATTTGAATTCATAATAATCCTTAACAAGCAGTTATGGATCCATTAAAATCGAGATTAAAACCGAAAATTGCGAATTTTTAAGTGAGTCGTGAAAAAATGTTATATTTACCACGCTGCTATGACTTAATTATCAACTGTCAAAAAATGTTATAAACATAAATTGTAGTAAATTTAGTCGTCTTTATTTTTGGGTATGGCCGTTTTTCTTCTAGAGTAAACCAGAATGGAGACATCTTCAAAAAATTACTTCGCCTAAGAAACTTTTGAAATTTTCGAAATTTCTACAAAATGGTCTTACAAAATGCGCCAAAAATCAAACCTCCTCCACTAAAATTTAATCATCTCTTCAAATTGTCATGCGGTATGCAATTAAGTAAGTTTGTGTTCAGTGTGTTTTTACGGTTTTTGGAATTTATGTTTTAGGTACTATGTATGAATAAAGCATATTTTTAGAATTAGAATTTAGATTCTTTCTAAAATTCAAATGTACAGCACATGCCGCCAACATTCTATTTTCTCATTTTGACAAAAACAACCAGATGATATGTAAATTTTAAATTAAAGGAAAGAATAATGGTGCAATATTTTTTGATATGAAAATACCCAAATACGTTGCAGCAAAAGCAGAGAGACATGAGGCAATCGTAAGGAGTTTGAAGGATATTTTTGATCGTTGCTCTTAAAATATAAAAACTATAGTCAAGGTAGTGTCTAGGACCAAAATAGGAATCCTGTTTGCATGTTTCAAGGTAATTAAGAGGTACCTAAAATTTTTCTGTTAACACGCAATCATTACATTTTACAAGTTCTTCCACTCTGCAGCATTAAGACCAAATGAATTTTGGTGCAGGCACCGGGACAGCGAACTGATATTATTGACCTTACCGCCATTGCCTTTGAGCCTCAGACTCACTCAGTCAGACCTCTTCACTACACCAGACGAGAACAGTGTTTTGTCACGTCTGTGTTTCAAAGTTTAAAGTAGCATGGAATTTATCCGAACTTACTGGCTGAATTTTAACCACAATATTAAATTTAAATAAAAATAGAATAAAAGTCAACCACTGGCCCTATTTAAAACGTTTCAGTTAATCGTTGCGTGCAAGTCCGCGAAAAAACACAGCTTTAACAATTTAAAACGTAAACGCTGAGTAAACGGTTGAAGATATAACAAAATCATAAATAGAAGAATTGTTGGCTACGAAAAGATCTACCAAAAAGTCCGCGACAGCATGTAGGTATCTATGAAGAATAGCCTACAACAAACAGTCAAACCGATTTTTACAAAAAATTAAAACACAAAAACAATTATTGTAGGCTACTTACCATAGATACTTATATGCTGCAATTCTTCTATTTAATATTTTGTTCCATCTCCAAACGTTTAGGCAGCGTTCACAAAAGAAAGCGCACTTTTTCCGCAGATTTATCGGAGGCGAGGCGCCATATACGCGTTTTTTTCGATTCGATTTTTCTGAATTTTCCGATCGATTCCATTCAATTTATAATTTATTAGTGACAAGGGTAAAATTATCTGCATAGGAACGCACTTTTAGCTTTTTTAAAATGTTAGTCTGCTTACTGTCTGCTTAGCATTAATACTTAAGATTTAACCTTTGCATAAACCTTTTTTTAGGTAAATATCTCGAGTTATAATACATAATTTATTGAAAATTCTGGCAAAGCACACCAGCACCATCTATCAACACCTTCACCAGATTCACGATCACAACCGACCGAGCAAACATTTTGAGGGACATAAAAAGTACTTGCACCGTCTAATGTCAAGGTGTAATTGCTTTAATTAGCACTTCGTCTCTACATATCTACTACTATCCAAACCATTTCGAATGCAGTAAACTTAATTCCCTAATGTGAGAGTGTAAAAAATTGAAAAGTTTTCACAATTGCCGTAATAAAATATACACGCTCTCTAACAATAGAAGTCTGTGCAGTACAGAACAACTGGTTAAATAAAATACTCTCGAGTACAATACAATAAAAACTATAGTTAAAATTGTTTTAGTTAAAAGTTTGCTTATTACATTTCCCCGGTTTCCACAAAACGAAAACTTTGTAAATTAAAACTCTGTCTGGCAATAACTCTGAATTTTTAAACACCGATGAAATGAAACTGCAAATTCCCTAAAATGTAGTTCAAATACAACTCGATCGCCCTCTGGTTGACAGGGGTTGAAGATAAGGGTTGTACAATTTGCGCCCTCTATTCCAATAAGCTGAGGATTACAGGGATTTATTCCTAGAATGATTCAAAATTCCAAATAAAATTCCCAATGTCTAAACGTACGAATGTTCACCCCTCGTTGAGTGGTCAGTTCGGTTTCTGCACGTGTCACCTCAATCTCAGCATGAAAATAACAAGTCGTATAATTTTCCAAACAAACTTACAATGGCCCTTTCGCTTCTTTATTTGCAATTTATAATATATTCACATGTCTTTCAAATAGCTGTACAATGAGGTATTTAATAATAAAGCCGGTTTCGGTTCGTATTCTAACTAACGATACAATATCGACTCTTTTGTCAAGCGGTGTAGTTGTTTAAAAAACTTGCAATGTCAGAACTAAGTGTAATGAATATTATCAATGATGTGTAGAACTGTCGCCTTGAATGAAATTGATTGTTCTCTATGATTCTCTAGAATGTTAGTTTGTGTTTATTGAAGCGAGGAGATAGTGGCGGGACAGAGAGAGTTTTTACTGAAACATCCCTTTTCGTCGTATCGTGAATTATTTATAGTTTATAATAATATTGATAGTGGTTTGTGCCGGAGATTGAGATAGCGCCTATTATCAAATTTGTTGAGATAGGATTTGGACAGTTGCTGTGATTTTGCAAATAATAATGTAAACATGAACTATCCAAGTTTCTACAAAGAATATAAATTTCATGTTCATGCTGAAAAAATTGCCATCCAAGGAAGCGGCTGGGACCTCCCCTGCTCAGCATGTGGATCTTTAATTTGCGTGTGATAGTCGAATCAATAAATTATAAGACCTGACGCATTTCTGGCCAAAAACGACAAAATCTTCCTGATAGCTTTCTTTTTTATTGTTCGTTGTCAGTCGCTAACACCAATAACACCAAATAACACTATAATTTATTTTTTCTGCTCGGGGGTTATAAGGCCCACTTAACGAAGAATATAAACGAATACAATTATCAAAATTTTATGCAGATACACTCAGTGAACATTTATTTCCTCTTACACAGAGCTGGGAGTAACTTTAGAAAAAAGTTACTTTTATGTAACTAGTTACAAAAAGTAACTAAGTTACTTAGTAACTAGTTACTTTTTTTCTCCCTGCGAAAAGTAACTATATCTAGTTACTTTACTGAAGTAACTTGTAACTAGTTACTTTTGGTAAGTATCTAAAGACATAAAAAAGTAACTAGTTACTTTTCATGTATCTAGTTACTTTTCATGTATTTAGTTACTTTCCAACGTAACTAGTTACTTTTTATGCAATAAGATACTTTTACAATAATATCAACAATTTTCAGAAAAGTTATATTTCTATAGGTTGGGTAAAACAGAATTTTTTTATGCCATAATTCATCTGCCCATTGACATTTTCTTTTTATTTACTTTTGAGATTTTGACAGATTGTGAGGTAAGAGAAAATTTCATAGAAATGAGAAATCAAAAAATAAAATTGCTCAGGTAAATTTGCATCAAAACAACTAACTTTTGTGGTGTTTTTGCGTTTTTCGAAAATCTAAACATTTCACCGATTTCTTCGATATTTTTGAAAATCTAGGGTGGCCGTGACTGCACTTCCGGTCAAGTATGATACATGTTTCTAACTCAGAAAAAAATTGTACATTCCGAATCCGTTGAGAAAAAGGTGTCATTCTATTTGAAAAAACAAAGTTAAGATCATTTCCGGTTGAACCGGAAGTGGAAAAAATTCCCTTAATATACGCGCAAGTGTCCCCCTCCGTGTGGGATTGGCCAGCTTTTATTTCAATTCAATATTTAACTTTCTTTATTACATCCAAAGATATTAAAGAGGTGGGAAGTTTTAAAAAACCCTGTATGGGCTGTATGTACATACCATGATCATAAGATTTATAATTTTAGTGGACCATGATCTTTATTCTTTGGTTAGTAACGCAACGCAATGAAACTGGCTTGCTCTAATTTATCATAAATCTAGATGCACCTATTGGTACAAAAGAATTTTAATGGTACAACATACAGAGCGCAAAATGAGTAGCTATTAGCTAGCTACAGATTTAAAAAAATTATCCTCCTCCGAAATTGTCGAGGTATTTAATTAAATTTAAACTCAATCCCAACCGTTTCTATAACATTAATGAAAGTAACTAAATTACGCCAAAAGTAACTAAAATACTGTATCTAGTTACTTACAGAAGTATTTAGTTACTTTTTAAAAGTATCTAGATACCAAAAATAACTAAGTTACTTCAAAAGTAACTAAGATACTATATCTAGTTACTTTTCATAAGTAACTTGTAACTAAGTTCTTTTTTCAGTAAAGTATCTAGTTACTTCAGTAACTTAAGTTACTTTTATGAAAAGTAACTTGAAAAGTATCTAGTTACTTTTTCAAAGTAACTTTCCCAGCTCTGCAGTCTTACACTATGGAACTTAAACGAAGAAATTCAAAAGACTAATGTTTAAAATATTTTTAACCTCCCCACTCCACTTCACCATTTAAAAAAAAAGGGAGGTTACTGCAATCACTAAAATTTTCGAATTCGAGATAAGACCGGATCTGTACGTTTTGAGGTCTCAGGAACCCAAAAAAGTGGTTTTTAAAATGTGTCTGTATGTATGTACGTACGTACGTTCGTTCGTTCGTTCGTAAACACGCCACAGCCCAAACTACTCGACCGATTTGGCTGAAATTTGGTACGTGTGCATGTGATAACCCAACTTAGATCTGAAAAGCTTTTGGAGCCAATCGTGCAACCAGAAATGCCGTTTTGGCACATCAACTTTTAAATTTTAAATGTAAACCCCCATTTTTCACGTAACAATAAGAAAGGCCTTCAGATTCTGTTTCCAAAGATGTATTCACTGTGAGTGCCCTTTTGACCAAAAACTAAAAATATCGAGATTTTTATCGGACTTTAAAATCGCGGTACAGCCCAAGCCCCTGAACCGATTTGGCTAAAATTTTGCACATGGGGATTGTATTACACGTCGAAGAGCTGAACAAATGTTGGATTCAATCGACCTACGGAAAGTGCCGTTTTGGCACACCAATTTCCAAATTTAAAGTATTCTCTCATTTACCCATCCAAAACAAATTTTTGAAAGATTTATTGCCACCATCAGAAGGGTCTTCGAATTCTGGTTTTAAATGAGATAAAATTTATTCGCATTTATTACCCTTTGGGTAGAAAAATCGAAATTTTGAAATAACACTGAAACCACGTTATAGCCCAAACTACTGGAAGGATTTGTCTGAAATTTGGTACATGGAGGTCAGGTGACCCGTTGAAGAGCTGAAAGGCTTTTGGGAGCAATTGGTTAACGGGAAGTGCCATTTAGGCATATTAACTTTAAAATCTTAAACACAAGTCACGGAAATCAAAGACCCACGCGTTGGGGAGGTTCCAGCCGCTTCTCTGCTGCCTTTTTTTTAAAGAAAAAGTGTGAAAACATTTAATTATACTAATTAATTACTAAAGGACTACTAAAGAGAAATTAGGACAAGAATTATGTTCATCGATAAGGTCGAACATACGGCGCTATTCAGAAAATATGTGATAACGGGAGGCGATGGAAACAAGTGAATCGCAATCTGTCGAAAGCACGCGTGCACAGTCCCCAGATAAAATGACAAATGTCATGTCCCAAAACAAGTCCTCTACGAATTAAATTTTGACAGATTGTGATTCTTTTGTTTCCATAGCCACCCGTTATCATATATTTTCTGAATAGCACGAAGGGTTATTGGAAAGCTCACGACTTTCTATTAGTTTACTTGATTTGCCTTTTTTAAGAAGTAAAGTAACTTGCAACACTCTCACAGCATTTTGACCTGAAATATCCATTTTATTTTATCCGCAAACCAATGAACTGACTAAACATCAATTGATAACTGTCAAATCGTTTGATAATTATTAAGTTTCCCTTAGTTTCACTTTATCTTCAATAAATTTCTCGATTATGTTACAAAGATTGTTGACATAAAACTTTGAAAATATTCTTCATTTTTACTGTTTCAAATAGAAATTATAAAATCTACTTTACGAAACTTTAGTGACATAAAAATCCGGCAAAAGAGAAATTTCCTAAGTCATATCAGTTTCGGAACCAAATTAATTGTTTATGAAATAAAAAAAAACTTTTTAACAGCAAAATTTGAACCCCTCAGTAGAATTTTATTGTAAAGTGCAGTTAGTAAGGAAGAATAAGTAGGTACTTTACTTAACTTCCGAGTAAAATAAAGAAAAACTTAGGCTCAGAGGTTTTTATTTCCAGCAATTTTTTATACTTACTTATTTTCAAGCAAAGATTTATTTACTTAAACTAAAATTCACTAAAAGTCACAGCCACCCTAGATTTTCAAAAACATCGAAGAAATCGGTCAAGAATCAAGATTTTTGTAAACCGCAAGTACACGTCAACCTTATTTTTTTGATGCAAATTCCCTGTTTGCATTTAAAAAAAAGTCTTTTTGCCATTTTGGCGGATTGTGAATGGCGAAAAAATTTGAAAAAGCAAAGACAAATAAAAGGAAATATAATTGTGCATAGTTGAATTTGTATCAAAAAAATTTGGTTGACGTTGATTTTTGACCGATTTCTTCTATCTTATTCAAAATCTAGGTGCCTGTGACTCCAGTTTAGGTCAAAGGTCATACATGTACAATCAGTAGTAATATAACAAGGCCTTCAATTTTTATCGATAAAATTTCAAATTTAAGTTTCTTGAAGCGATTTTTTAATCATAAAATTTTCTTAAAGAAAGTTGAGGTAAAAAATAAGAATTTAAGGTCGCGTTATATTTGGCAAGATTATTTCCGAAATGATCATCATAACGTATACCATCTTCATTTCATATACCTACTGAAATTTTGAAAATTGGATGCTTAACGCATGTTTGTTTTTAACTTTTAACCTTCCCACACCATTTCACCACCTAAAAAAAGGGAAGTTACTTCAATCGCCTACGGCTCGTATTATAAACTTCATCCTCGTGTAATATGGCCTACATTATACACTCATTAAATAATATATAACTAATTTTGTTCGAAAAAAAAAATTAAATATCATAACTAGCTACTTTTACACCAACCATCACTTTATTACAATTTTTTAATTTTACAACTCGTACTCAGATGTGGGCAGTCGGCTCCTTTCAGGCGAATACATCAGGAACATCAAGTCAGACAGACTTAATCTGTTTTCCTTGCGTTGATGTTGGTGCGAAAGGGTTGGAACAACACCCTCATTGCACCTTCAAATAAAATAAGTAAACTTACGTCCCAGATTCAATGTGACGGGCACTATCTCCGTCGTAAGACGAAGTTAAATTCTGAATTTTGGAATGAGAATATTTCGACGTCCGTTGTATCTTTTCAGAGAATACACTCATACCAGGTGTTTCACCGGACCGCCCCCGAAAATGTACTCCAAAAGTTTTAGCGAGGAGCATAGTATGTACTAGCCTGTACCTCTTGAGATTTTTTTTGTTCATCAGCTCCTCTTAGGTACTTAACATTAATTTTTTGAAAATTGATTGATTAATCTCTCTTTATGACGATTTCTGATGAAGAAATCAGGATTCTTTCGAATTTCAAGGAATTATCGAACACATTGGCTTGATCCTGGAGTCGAAAACTGCCGAAGCGGGTCGATTGTTCAAGAAAAATTTCCAGCCACTGTTTAAAATTCAATTTTCAAAAAATTATTGTTAAAGGTGCACTTAAGCAAAAAAACAGCTTTGCCTAAATAAAAAGTGTCGAAAATTCTAAGAAAAATGGTTATGACAATTTTGTTTTATCACAAATGGTTTTTGAGCTACAGCCGCTTGAACTGTAGATTGTAAACGTGATGACGTCATCGAGGCAATGTACGTGCGCCTCCCATACAAACAATGCAGCTTTGCCGCTCATTCCGCTTGGAATGACGCCAATCAGGGTTTATAGTATAAAAAGACGGAAGATGTGCGCGTGGCTTCTGCGCATAGTGCGCTTGCAGGGGTGGCGCGTAAAGAGAGATAAATTGTTACAGACACGCAAGTTAGCACGCAATAGGAAATGTGCCACCTGAGCTCAAGCACCAATTGCGTAGTAGTGCGCTAGACGACGTCACGATTAGAAAAGGACCTTCTTATACTAAAAACCCTTATTTCGATCAATGGTTATTAAGCGAAATTTCGAGTTGCAACCCCTAATTTCCACCCCACCTGTCAGATTTTGCGGAAAATTCATCCCCCGCAAGATTTCATCGTAGTATGTATACAGTGTGTCGTGTCTCATTTTAACTGGAACCACACAAATATTTCGGTGAATTCTAACCGAATAAATGCGTTCTTTTTTTCTGCATGTAGAGCTCCAAAATCTGCACCTGTGTAATACTCAACTTTTTTATAAACCGAAACCCCAGCCTACTGCGATTTAATAAAGAGGCCAAAAATGACGAAATCGTATTAGGCATTTTTTTATCGAAAAATTTTATAAAGAAAAGTTGGTCAGGATCGCTCCAAATAGCTATCCGGAGTTTCAGGAAATAAATTTAAATGTTGAATTTCTTGAGGAAGAATCATAAAATAACGAAAAAGTCAATATTTTTGCAACATAACGGGTGATGTGAATTAAAAAAAAAACATGGAAGCGCATATGTTTGCTGTTTGTGGCACATTGCAACAGATTAGTTGGGGTGTCCCTTGAAATTTTTAAGAAAAACGAAAATCTTACACTATCTTAATAATTTCATCAACTTTTCTTGCAATTGTTAAGTTTTATCCATCCAAAGCCGATAGCAAATGTCAAATAAATTCATTTCAATTGTTTTTTATTTCACAGCACCCATTATGTTGCAAAAATATTGAACTTTTCGTTATTTTGTGATTCTTCCTCAAGAAATTCAACATTTTTATTTTTTCCTGAAATTTCGGATTTAGCCATTTGGAGCCATTATGAGCAACTTTTCCTACTAAAATTTTTCGATAAAAAAATGCCTAATACGATTTCGTCATTTTTGGTCTCTTTATTAAATCGCAGTAGGCTGGGATTTCGGTCTATAAAAAAAGTGAAGTATCACGCAGGTGCAGATTTTGGAGCTCTACATGCAGAAAAAAAGAACGCATTGATTCGGTTGAAATTAATCGAAATATTTGGGTGGTTCCAGTTAAAATGAGACACACTGTATGTACGTTAGGTTTCAAATAGCTGCGTGCTGCGTGCAATTCTTGGGGAGTTATCGCATTTTTTGTGGTTTTCATTCCCTAAATTTCATCCACCGAAATTGACACCCCCCCACATTCAAACAGACTTGAGGTTCGAATGTGCACACCAAGTTTCAGAAAGGTACCCCCATTACTTAACGAGCCTATGCAATTCATAGTTTTTCGGTTGTTCACCCCTAACTCCCACCCACCCCCTCGGTCCGAAATGGCACAAAAGCAATTCCTGCTTTACTTTTCTGGAGACAAAGCCGTCCTAGCCGTCCTTCGAGTCACGACGGAGATATTGCCTGGCCCGCCGTTACATTGAATCTGGGATATCCTGTAGGTAGCAGCAGGTGAATTACCTAGTTTTTTTTAGTTATCAGAAATTTGTTCGAATATCTGGTAACTACTTATATAAGATCATATAGATATGAAGTTAAATTGTAAATTCGTAGCTTCAGAGAATTACATTTTGTAACTAACTGATCATATCTTTATTATCAGTTGTGCTCGGGCCGCAAAGCCCGAAATTATGATAATGAGCCCTTCGCAGCCAAGGGTGCCGTATCAAAAGACAACAAAAATGACAGAAACGAGGTCGTGGGAACTCGTTGCTGGTCAGCAGAAGGACCGACAGGGATAGTCGTCAGGACATCGCCAGGACTGGTTAGGGGTGCCGATCCGCGGCAGATGACCAATTTTACCTATTTAACCGGACACGGCAACAATGGCAAACTTAACGAACCGCTCGAACTGGCTGTCCGAATTAAAAATGTAGTTTTGTGTAGACATGCTCCGGGCATACAATTGAGAATCGTTTCACATTCGTAGAAATAAACTGAGGTGTCTCTGTTACAATTCAAATTACGAAGTTGGTAGCAAATGAATCAAACTTTGTAGGTACGTGTATATATTTTACGCGAACTTTCGTCATTACGAATATACAATTAGCAGTGCGGGAACGAGAGCTCGCCTTATATTTCTCGACTCGTTATGAATAAGAGAGACAAAGACCGATGTCTAAATTAAAATCTGAAACGTCTAATTACGGAGTTGGAAATTGACGCCATCTTGGACTTTTCTCCGTTTGTTCCGGTCCCAACCCACTCACTAATCCCACCGATATACTTATCTACACTCCATCTCTTCTTATTTCCCTCGAATGCTCTCACCTTTACTGAATTCAAAACATTTCTCATTTTCTCCCTACACGAAATTTGATACCGGTAAAATTTTATATCTTTGATAAAATAACTAATCTGTACAATGAGATACGAGAATATAAACATGAATTTCGTTTTCACCTTAGAACAAAACGAAGGGGAGATTTCACCTCTGCGAAAAGCGTCGAAAAAGGACTGTCAAATATAGTAAGAAAAGGGAAAAGGTAATGTTTACGTGCCACTGTTGGGCTCAGGAACAATGGTACTTGTTCCAAAAAGTCGAATTAACGGAAAATCACGAATTTTACTTGCGCTTTTGAAAAACCACTGCCATAGAGGTGGGGTAAACGTAAAATAAATAGTTATTAGTTGACACCTGCACAAATAATTGTTATCCCGGACAAGTTTTGTCTATTAATAATGACTTGTCACACATTTTTTTTAAAACCCATTTACTATTACTAAAATATTGATAATGATAAGAGTATGTTTCAACGCCCGCACTGAAAATGAGTTTATCCCGGCGCCTCCACCAAAATTGATTTAATCTTGATTATTTTCAAATCTCCTTTTAAAAAAATCAATTAGATTCATTTTTAAATTTCTATCCAATCAAGTTCATTTAAGGGTGATTAATGCATTTTATCGGAGTCTGCACGAGTAATTTAATCGTTTCCGATGACCACTTGATTTAAACACAATTTGTTCACTGCTGAAAATCACCACTTAAACAAAATTATGGGAAATAAAGGTCCACAAATACGACCACCAAACACAAGTCTTTCCACAAACCATATTTTAGGTGTTTTTGGACATAAAGAACGCTGATTTCTTCTGGATATATCCTAAAAATTCAATAACATTTTGTTTGCACGTTTCCTAACCTCAAACGTCATTAAAGTCAATGAGCTCTAAAGGCTGGTTCGCAACATCATATTGGGCTTTTGAGTATAGACAACCCCGGTTTAAAAAATCATAATTTAATCAAAACAAGAGTTTAATTTGTGAAATAATCTTACCGAATACCACTCGTGCATCGCTATTGCAATCGGTTAAATTTTAGAAATAATTACACAAGCTTTGTTGCCGTGTAGGTAAAACAATTCGAACTAAATTGCCATTTATTATCAAAGATTAAAGCCCGAGAGCTTTAGCTCGATAAATAATAATAATAATAAATGACAATTTAGTTCTCATTATTTTACCACCGGCAACAAGCTTTCGTAATCATTTTCAAAATTTAACCGATTAAATAGCATGCACTTGTGGTATTATAAGCGATTATTTCCAAATTACCTTTTAAACCAATCAATCAGACTCATTTTGAAATTTCTATCCAATCGAATTCAATTAAGGGTGATTAATGCACGAGTCATTTAATCGTTTTCTTGACTACTTGATTTTGAACACAATTTTTTCACTGCTGAAAATAACTACGTACCGCGTAAAATCAGTTAAGGGAAATAAAGATCCATAAATATGACCACCAGGCACATATCCTACACGCATTTAAAGTCTTCCTTCCACAAACCATATTTTAAGTGTTTTTGGACATAAAGGACTCTGATTTCTTCTGGATATAATCTCAAAATTCAATGACATTTTGTTTGCACGTTTCCTAACCTCAAACGTCAGTGAATTATAAAGGCTCGTTCACAACATCTTATTGGGCTCTTGAGTATAGGCAACCCCGGTTTAAAAAATCGCTCTTTTAACAAAATGAAGAGTTTAATTTGCGAAATAATCTTACCGAATACCACTCGTGCATCGCTATTGTAATCGGTTAAATTTTAGAAATAATTACTCAAGCTTTGTTATCGTTTAGGTAAAACAATTCGAACTAAATTGCCATTTATTATCAAAGATTAAAGCCCTCGAGCTAAAGCTCTCGGGCTTTAATCAGATAATAAATGGCAATTTAGTTCTCATTGTTTTACCACCGGCAACAAGCTTTCGTAGCCATTTTCAAAATTTAACCGATTAAATAGCATGCACTTGTGGTATTATAAGCGATTATATGCAGTGTGGTAGACTTCAGACGCTACGTACGATATTTCTTACAAATCTTTTTGTAATATCTAATACCGTACAATATTACTTAAGGTGATATTAAACGTTGCGATTTGTATTAAACAAAAGTATTACTACTATTTATGATTACAACCATGATCCAAAATTAACAAGTATTTACCCTCTTACCCATTTTTAAAAATTATTGTATTTTGACTGATTTCTTCGATATTTTTGAAAATCTATGTTCTTGTCTCAAAAAAATTCGTAAATTCCGAATTCGTTGAGGAAAAAGTACCTATTTTTCCATTTGAAAAAACAAAATTAGGGTCATTTCCGGTTAAACTGGAAGTAAAGTAAAAAGTCTTAGTGCAACGCTAGATCCGCATAAAAAAACCAAAATCGACCTGTTCGAGGAATTTTGGCAGAAATCAACGGTAAAAAATCAATGAATTTTATTCCATACTTTACACTCGCACTGTATACTTTAGAGTCAAATCAAAATGTCACACATAGGAAACAATTTGGGACCACTGATCCTACTGTCGAAATGTGTAAGTATATACATAGCAATTTGCCTGCCCTAAAAAGTAGAAATTATATGGTACTGGAAATAGGTAGGTAAACCCTATTGAAATTTAGTAAAGGCGAAGGAAAGTTTGTGAAAAACTGATACTTTTAGTGAATATCGCTGCATTTTTTTCCGGTCAATAACTTTACGGTGCATTAAAATCATCGTTCTTATAGGTTGAAAAACGCTTTTTTTTTTATTTTACTATTGTGCTTTAGCAACTATTTATTAATCACGTGCGAGCTTAAAGCACGCCTTTATCGCTATACGTGCTGACACTTTCCCTTTTGAAAAAAAATGCAGCTAAGAAGTGGCTGGAACTTCCTTCCGTGGATTTGACAATATGTTACTTTTAAGGTTAATATTTTGCCACCTTTTTGACAATAACTGTCGCTTTATGTCATCCACTGTCAGCCCGCTCCCTTTTAATGAGAAAGAACTTTTTTCTATCTTCCACTGAAATGGCAGAAACGGTGAATACATTTTTAGAACCAGAATTTGATCGTCTTTATAATGGCGACATAAAAAAGGAGGCCGTGTATTTAAAATTTTAAGTTGTCACCCAATTTCCATATACCAAATATCAAAGAGTGTTGTGTCGAAAACCACGACCTCTGTGAGCCGCTTTCGTTTTGGTTGTGGCAGTGAAGAATTTTTAATTTTTCATTGTCACAATCGAATCATTGTACCAAATATCAGTCAAATCGATCCAGTAGTTTGGGCTATAATGTGTTTTTAGTGTTATTACAAAATTTCAATTTTTTTTCCCAAAGGGGAGTAAATGCGAACTAATTTTGTCTTAAAACAAGTATTTGAAAACCTTCCTGATACTAACAATAAATTTTTAAAAAACTTGTTTAAGATGGTAAAATGGGAGTATATTTAAAATTTCCGTAGGTCGATTGCATCCAGAGATTTTTCAGCTCTTTGACGTGTAATACAGTCTCCATGTACAAAATTTCAACCAAATCGGTCCAGAGGTTTCGGCTCTATCGTGTTTTAAAGTACGTTAAACATCCTCAATATTTCAATTTTTGTCAAAAAGGCACTAATAGTGAATATATTTTTAGAAGCAGAATTTGAAGGCATTTTTTCTGGTGACGTGAACAATGGGGGTTTGCATGTAATATTTAAAAGTTGGTGTGCCAAAATGGCATTTCCGGTTGCACGATTGGCTCCAAAAGCTTTTCAGATATAAGCTAGGTTACGGGATGCCCATGTTCCAAATTTCAGCCAAATCGGTCTAGTAGTTTTGGCTGTGGCGTGTTTACAAACGTACGTACACACACAAATTTTAAAAACCTCTTTTTTGGGTTCTTGAGACCTCTAAACGTGAAGATATGGTGTTATCTCAGATTCGAAAATTTTACTTATTGCTGTATGTAATCTCCCTTTTTTAAGTGGTGAATGAAATTCTATCATAATGTTTATGAAAAAGTGGAAATTTATAAGAAGGACCCAAAATTGTAAATAGTGGATTTTACCTCTGCAAAAAACGTCGTAAAAACGCTCTCGTTTTTTTGACACTAAGGGCTCATTCATTAATTTTTTGACACAAAACTTTTACCCGCATGCAGGTAAAAGATAGCACAGTGAATAAATAGAATTTCTTTTAATCATTCGGAAGAGGTCAGAAAAAAATTACAAACATCACCAAAAATAGGCAATGTTTACATGACAATTAATATCTCAGGAACCATAACACTTATTCAAAAAAGTCACATTAGTGCATAATCATGGATAAGGGAGGGAAAAATTTTATAACAAAAAATTTAGTTTCGCAAATACGTGTCCCAGATCTGGGACACAATGTTTCCACGTATTTAGTTTCGCAGATCTGGGACACAATGTTTCCACGTATTTGCGAAACTAAATTTTTTGTTATAAAATATAAAATTTCATCTAACATTAAAAAAATTAAAAACAAAAATCTGATTGGTCCACTTAAATTGTCTATAATTTATGAATACTATTGACTCTAGAAGTTTTCGAAAACACGTGCGTCAACTTAAAACGCTTAAAAACGAATATTCAATTAAAATTTAAGTGCCAAGCGAGACACCCTGTAACATGAAAACAACTATTGGTAAAATTGTTGATTTTCAACCTAAAAGTCAAAACTTGTTATGGAGTTAAACAATTAAATTAATTTAAAAAAAATATTGTTCAACTTGGCCACCCTCTCATAATAAGATAAGCAGTGTAGGTTTTAAAGGGCCATGCCTGATGTACTTCGTCAATCTAATTAACGTAAGGTTAAAAACGATGATTCGCTTGATTACTTTCCCCGAATCGCGTAGATTCATCATCAGCGTTCAAAATAATAATCTTCAGAGACGGTGGGAACTCGGTTATTTCGGCGTATGCGTGTGCCTTATCTAACGAATTCCGCCCTTAAGGGTGCGTCTTTGTGTAAGAGTATCTAATATATAAATATAGCGTCGTCGTCGAATCTTGCCGCCTAATTAGAAGTTGATTGCAGGACGGATGTAAAATAGAAGCGCCTCGTCTTTCGCGCCCCAGTACACAATGTCTTCTCCCAGAATTGTATTAGAATATAGTGAAGTAAATTTATCAAAGAGACGTGCCTAGCCTGGCAAAGTAAGTATAAACGACATTAAGAAGTTGCCAATTAGTTGAGTGTGTTGCCGCTAGGAGCGCGCCGGGAACCTTCATTTGCATATCTAATATCGCACTGTTATATAATATAAATGAAACACTACTCCCGTCGTCGACAACAAGCAAAATTTAAACTATTTGGAGGACCGGGGGTGGCGACGACGCCGCCACCCATCCAATTTGCATCGCACCTAACCGACTCACAGTGCGGGTCGAAATAATGTAAAAGTGGACATTGACAATAATTTTCTGGTAGCGTATTTTTATATATGCCAAATGATATACGTTAGGGGATGCTTCAAAAAAGCTCCCAGTGACTTTTTTAAAAAATGCCGTTTTCATGAAGAGAACAATTAATTAGTAGTTTTTTATGTAAAAAATTGTTGAATAATTGATATTGTTAAAAATTCTTGCCCGATCCCCATGATTGGTTTAGGTATACGTTTTTAATGTACTACTAGAGAGTAATGAAATGACATGACACACTTTCGCCCTTGGGTGCCTATTTGCCCTTCATATACTTAGTTAAAAAAATGTTTGAAGGCTAATTCTGTCGAAGTTTATTCAACAGTATAAAACAAAGATATCAATATCAATATCAATTATTCAACAATTTTTGACCTAAAAAAACACTAATTAATTGTTCTCTTCATGAAAACGGCATTTTTTTAAAAAGTCACTGGGAGCTTTTTTGAAGCATGTTTATGAAATTTTTGCTACGGACTGCTGTTAGGCCCTGAAATGAAAGACCGCAAACTTAATACCTCCCAAGTGTAAGCTTCATCCCTCTTTTGGCAAAAATCTACTCCCAGACGTGGACATGGCGCTAGATTTTAGCATTTTTCGGCTAAACTTCCAAACGACCAAAAAATTACTCTAATCAGGAATATTCTTCGGGAAACTCTGCATTAAAAAGTCCTTTTCATCATTTTGCTTATCCCCACCTAATTCTTGCAAACGACGTCCGAAGTTGAGGGTACCGCTAGATTGATTTTTGGTGCGAGCGAAAAACAACCCTCAAATTCGGACGTCGTTTGCAAAAATTAGGTGAGGATAAGCAAAATGATGAAAAAGACTTTTTAATGCAGAATTTCACGAGGAATATTCTTGATTGGAGTAGTTTTTTGTCCGTTTGAAAGTTTAGCCGAAAAATGCTAAAAGCTAGCGCCATGTCCACGTTAGGGTTAGGGAGTAGGTTTTCGCCAAAAGAGGGATGAAGCTTATGGGGGGTGTTAAGTTTGCGGCCCTTCATTTCAGGGTCCATCAGCAGTCCGTAGCCGAAATTTCATAAATACATAAACAAGTTCTACTCAAAAATCTATTTTGACTGTTCTACAACTTCGGACGTCGTTTGCGAGAATTAGGTGGGGATAAGCAAAATAATTAATTTTAATACAGAATTTCATAAGGAATGTTTTTGATTAGAATATATTTTTTGTCAACTGGATAGTTTCGCCGAAAAATGCTAAAAACTAGCGGTATGTCACGTTTGGGGGTGGTTTTCGCCAAATAATGGATGAAGCGCACACTTGGGGAGTGGGAACTTTCCGGCATTTCATTTCAGGTGCCATCAGGAGTCCGTAGCCAAAATTTCAAAAATATATAAATTATTTCTTCTAAAAACCTAACTTGAATCTCACCTAACCGACTGCTTTACAACCCTTTAAAAAATCAGTACTGGTCACTCTCAAACCTGTTCCAAGAAAGGGTCAGTTCGCACCCTTCAGCCACCCTTCAAGACAATGTCCAGCGCGGACCCGAGGATACGATAACCTGATTTTCTAGTTTTTTCCCCACGGCTTGATGGACAATCCGATTCGCATATTTTATTCAGTCCGATTCGAATTTTTCATGTGATAGCATCGTGGCGAAGGAACGACCGACGATTCGGGTGAGTCGAAATTCCCGAGTATAAGTTTACGCGTAAATTGACGATTTCCTATAAGACCCCTAATACAAATTGATTAGATTTTCGCCGCTCTTATAAGTAATCTCATTAGTCATTAATTTTAATTTAATATCGCCAAGCTGTGCGCGGCAAATAAACCGCAGGAATGAAATCTACTCAAAGTATTGTATCACGAAGGCGTGGGATCGATGGAGCAAGCTCTCTGATGCCCTTTTTATAATATCCACCGGAATCTCGCCCACGAAAATTACTTTTTTGAAGGAATTGTCTGAAAAGTCTGGACATGAACAATTTTTAATATGCGACTAAATACTATGACCTTGGCTTTATTAGATTTTTTTTATATTATCAACGAAAAGTTTCCACCCCTAATATCTCGTGAACGGAACGAAATATAAAAATTTGCTCGAACAGGACAATTTTTGTTCCGCGGTTGGTAAAATTCCACAACGCAACCCCTAACCCCCACTAACCATAACTTCAAATTACATTAAAGCCCTTTGTGATACATCATTCGAAGGGGCTTGAAATTCTCTGTAAACAGATGCAAAAATTTTTGAAATCCTTACACTCGTTCAAAAGTTACATTGAAGAACATGAGGGCCCAGAAATACTTCAAGTCAAGTTTACTACTGTAACCTTTGGCCGAGTGGATAGATTTCAAAAATTTTTGAATCGGTTTGCAAAGAATTTCACACCCTTTCAAATGATGTATCACGAGGGGCGCCAATGTAATTTCAAATTTGACCATAGAGGGCGCTGGAGTTGAACAAATCTCAAAAATTCTTACAGCGTTGGATTAGAATGAAATTAGCTTCAAAATGATGCATCACAAGTGGGGGGCTGCCATTTGTCTCCCTCGAAATAAAAATCGACCTATTCGAGCAAATTTTTATATTTCATTCCGTTCACCAAATGTTCGGGGTGGAAAGTTTTCGTTGGACCACCCTGTAAAGCTGAATGTTTGACCGGAAAAAGGCGGGGTCCCCGATTATAACCTAGGGTCACGCATTTCCCAAGCACTTCAGGATACTTCTGCAAGGATGAAAATGAAAAACTTTCAGCGTCTTTTTTTTTAACAAAGTGACGATTATTTTTATAAAATGAATGATGCATGGACAAATAACAGCTTAGAGCACATTCAATAAAGAATTTTATTTACAAAATGGGCAGCTACAGAAGCGGCTGGAACCGCCCAACTTGCTGAATGATCCAATCCTATCACCAAAATCAAGTCAATTTAATATTTCCTATACTTAAGTTTTACTGGACCAAACCTAAGGCGTTTTCTGTGATTTTTCAAAATTTTACGATCATTTGCCAAAAGGGCACTAAGCTTGAATAAATTTTTTTTTTTGCCGTTCGCCAATTGCCACCAAAATTAACTTAGCTCTTCGGCGGTCGACAGTATCTCTATGTACCAAATTTCGGTCAAATTGATCCAGTGGTTTGGGCTGTAGAGTGTTATTTAATGTTTCCTCGGAACCTCGATATTCTCGATTTTATGCCAAAAAGGCGCTAAGTGTGAATACATTTTTCGACACAGAATTTCAAGACCTTTCACGTACTGATAAAAAAAATTAGTGTTCATCAGTGAAATTTCATAGTTGATATGCCAAAAAGGCACTTGGATGTCTGCAGATTTACAATTGATAATGACGTGCCTTCGCATAAGTTGCACTGGAATTAGACAGGATTCTTGAGCTTCTTCGATATTCGTTTTTTGTGTGAACGGTTTTCACAAGAAGGCTTCGATAATGACTAAAGCAAAGTTTGTTTTTGAATCAAAATACACCTTCATTAATTTTTTTTTCTCAAAATCACGAAAATATTACATGAAGATTGCTGTAATTAGGTTAGTGTTCTTTCCGATTTAATCAATATTTTGAACTTATAATCTTAACAGTGACCGTGGATAAATTTTGACCAAAAAATAAATCACATTCAGTTTTATTAAGAAAACGTCGTGATTCGTGATAACTTTGATGTTCCGGCGGAGCCATTTAACGTAGCTGGAGCGGTCCTATCCCCGCCGCCCCCACGCGCTTAAAAATGCGCGCTCCAAGTTATTCCGAACGTAGCGCGATAATTTAAGGGTGGAAACAAAAGCAACCTAAGATGCAATTAAAATCCTGAGATTTCTATTGGTGCTCGTGTTGTCTACGAATATGTACCCTAAGTCGTTAGAAAATAAGTCGGGTATTTGAGAGGGAACACCATAATACGGTCCTAGCATTTTGCTTAATGTTTCCCATTTATAAAGCACATCTAGAATTTTAATTCCTTACGTCAGTTGGTAGAAGAGGAAAGGATGAGGCCGCGAGGAAGTCGTTGAAAGGAAACGGAGGAAAACTCGAAGAAATTTCCGAGGGAAAATGTGTATACTTCGCGTATTATACAAACAGAACTTTAAGCAAAATACATAGTAATTTTATGTATCTAGCGAAAATGTAGCTTTCTGCAAATAAGTCTGGTAATTTGGTAAGGAAATTACTGTTTATTCTGGGAAAGTTTGTTTCTCGACGTTGGATAACCTGAGATGAGTAAATTGGGAGATCCAAGGAACACGCACCCCCGGGAATTAATGCTGACTGAATGCGTCTTAAAAAAATGTGAAAAATTATTCCGGTGCCTCGCACACCTAGAAATCAGAACTCGGAGGTATTTAGTAGTGTAAATAGTTAAAGTTTAGTCGTATTTCAGACGCAGATGCATTTGACGGAAGGAAAATTTAATGCGACGTCGTCGGGGCTTTAAGAAACGAAACTGCCGCGGCTTATTCCATTTAGCCCCATTCCGTGTGTTTCAAAACTGACAAAGGTTGCGCTTACAAAATAACGTGAGTTGAATGGAAAATTAAGGGTGAGGGTGGAATTTGTTTAGATTTACATCGGGGGAGCGAATGCAGGAATCATAACTTTACTATTATACTAAAATCTTCGAATCGGGGGATTAAATGCTCTCCGCTATCAATTCCCAGAATTAGAAAATGTTTAATCGCCGAGCTGGTTGCTGTAATTACTTAAGTTTCGAACTCGGGAAACTCATCTGAAACAGCGCCATCTTTATATGAATTAAAAGGGGGCATTTCATTTCACTTTTTTATTTTTTTTACTTTTTACTTAGTAAATATAGCGATTCTTACTAAATACTCTAATTAAATCAAAGGTCTATTATAATAAAGAATAAGAAGAAATCCATATCTCAAAGTGGCGTAGGTACCTATTTTAGGTATAAATATGAAGCAATAAAGTACAAAAAGTAATAGACTTTCGAGTAGCTACTTTCATTTACATTTTTTTCCCGGTTGACTTTTTAGTGTATTATTTTTAGTTTTTGTTAAATGCAAAATGTATTGGCTTAGTGTATGGCACAGACAGTTTTCTTATATACGACAAACGTCATTCTTGTCATTTTAAGGTCCTCTTAAAATTAAGTAACGTTGGTCAGTTTGCGGCTAAGACGTATTGTCTCTAGAAAGATTTAAAAGTTGCTGTATTTTTCAAGTTAATTTAAGTTGCGTTCCTATAGAGAAAATTAATAAACTTACCGAAAAAAACAAAAAAATGTGTCAATTTCGCAAAATTTGTCCTAAAGGGTTGGAAAATGGTGGAGGGGGTTGATAAATCGAAAGTGTGCATCAGTGGTGCAGAGTAAGCTAGTTATGCAAATTGCATTTGGGGAAGGGGTTAAAAAATTTGTATTTTGATTTTGGATATTATTAGCAGGAAATCAGAAACATGCTTAGGTTTTTCCAAATTTATCTTTTGGGGGTTGGGAAACTAAAGGTAAGAAAAGAGAATAAAATATGACTAATAGTTTCGTAGAATTTAGCGAAAATAACACGAAAAATAAGTTATTAGGCAAATTGAATTTGGGGGAGGGGGTGAAATATTGTGAAGGGGGTTAAGAAAATTAGAATTGTGAAAATTTAATTCAATTGAGTATACCGAAGGAAAGTTAAATGCGTGAAATTTGCCAAATTTATCTTTTAGGGAGTTATGGGAAACTGGAGGTGATGAAAAACTGATTAAAATTAGAAGGTCAACCGCCTAATCTTTCCACCTCTTCTCTGAATTTTCTTTCCAATTAGAATACCGGGTGTCAACGAAAAAAGACTCACCCCCTTTTTTCCGTATTTATTAAAATATTCGAATGAAAGGCACGCACATATGGCATGGTAAACTGCATTATTTGACATTTAGAGAGATTTTGAGTCACTTCCGTTTTCGGGGGAAATGTACTCTATCTTGAAATTTGAAATTGAACACCATGTAATTAGGTATATCTTAATATTTTCAAATTCTGTATTAAATTCTTTGTATGACAGAATCTTTTTTTCAAGTTTCCGATTTCATGTTTTCGAAAAACTTGATGTTTATTTTTTTTT
Source organism: Pycnomerus fuliginosus (assembly GCA_963924575.1). Lineage (NCBI taxonomy): Eukaryota > Metazoa > Arthropoda > Insecta > Coleoptera > Zopheridae > Pycnomerus > Pycnomerus fuliginosus. The sequence continues at coordinate 12,484,595 of OZ004625.1, read as the reverse complement.
ATTTTCTTTAAATAAATAAATATTCTCTCGTCAGTACAGTTTTACCATAAAAATCACTCATCATTTACTTTTCTTACCTAGGGCAAAATAACCACACTTTGCTACCTCAAATGAGGTGAACAACGTCCACTTTTTTAACCAGGTGAATCATATTTTCCTTCACTTTCGCGCTCTAAACCATACAAAGTCACTTTATTCGAAAACCGGGTGTCTAATCGACATGCAACAAGATTACCTTTTTTATGTAGAATAAATCACAAATTAAGATTTTATTGTTGCTTGGTTTGAGAAATGACCACGTCAACATTTTTTTAAAGAAATATTTAATACCCCTCAAAAACACACGCTTCCGATTTAAATTAAAATCTGAAAAATATTAAAGAAAAAGCTCTTTATAGCACTAACATTTTTTCCAAATTTCAGAACTCTAACATTTATACTTGCCGAATAACTTTAAGAAGAAAAAAATGCAGCAGAGAAGCGGCTGGAACTTTCCCATCGCGTGGGTCTTTGTATTCTGTGTAGATAGTAGTCAATTCAACAAACATTTTTTTATGCTTTTCGTCTGTGGCTATAATTTCGCAATTTTCTGACAAATACCGACATTTCCTCGAACAGCACCCATCACATTTGACAATATGTTCCTTTTAAGGTTAACATTTTGCCACATTTTTGACAATAACTGCCACTTTGTCATCCACTGTCAGCCCGCTCCCTTTTAATGAGAAAAATTTTTTTCTCTATTTTCCACTGAAGTGGCAGAAACTGTGAATACATTTTTAGAACCAGAATTTGATCATCTTTCTAATGGCGACGTATAAAAAGAGATCTTGTATTTAAAATTTTAAGTTGATATGCCTAAATGGCACTTCCCGTTTACCAATTGCTTCCAAAAGCCTTTCAGGTCTTCAACGGGTCACCCAATCTCCATGTACCAAATTTCAGTCAAATCGATTCAGTAGTTTGGGCCATAATGTGTTTTTAGTGTTATTACAAAATTTAAATTTTTTCTACCCAAAGGGCAGTAAATGCGAATGAATGTTGTCTTACTTAGAACAAGTATTTGAAGGCCTTCCTGACGCTGGCAATAAATTTTAAAAAAAGTTGTTTAGGATGGTAAAATGGGAGTATATTTAAAATTGAAAATTGATGTGCCAAAACGGCACTTTCCGTGGGTCGATTGCCTCCAAACTTGTTTCAGCTCTTCGACGTTATAATACAGTCTCCATGTACAAAATTTCAGCCAAATCGACCCAGAGGTTTCGGCTGTATCGTGTTTTTAAAGTACCTTAACAATCCCGAATATTTCAATTTTTGTCAAAAAGGCACTAAGAGTGAATACATTTTTAGAAGCAGAATTTGAAGGCCTTTCTTATAGTGACGTGAAAAGTGGGGGTTTCCATTTAAAATTTAAAAGTTGATGTGCCAAAATGGCATTTCCGGTTGCACGATTGGCTCCAAAAGCTTTTCAGATCTAAGTTGGGTTATGAGATGCCTACGTACCAAATTTCAGCCAAATCGGTCTAGTAGTTTTGGCTGTGGCGTGTTTACAAACGTACGTACGTACGAACATACACACAGACACATTTTAAAAACCACTTTTTTAGGTCCCTAAGACCTCAAAACGTGAAGATCTGGTGTTATTTCGAATTCGAAAATTTTAGTGATTGCAGTAACCTCCCATTTTTTAACCTCCCCACTCCACTTCACCATTTAAAAAAAAGGGAGGTTACTGCAATCACTAAAATTTTCGAATTCGAGATAAGACCGGATCTATACGTTTTGAGGTCTCAGGAACCCAAAAAAGTGGTTTTTAAAATGTGTCTGTATGTATGAACGTACGTTCGTGCGTACGTACGTACGTACGTACGTACGTACGTTCGTAAACACGCCACAGCCCAAACTACTCGACCGATTTGGCTGAAATTTGGTACGTGTGCATGTGAAAACCCAACTTAGATCTGAAAAGCTTTTGGAGCCAATCGTGCAACCAGAAGTGCCATTTTGGCACATCAACTTTTAAATTTTAAATGCAAACCCCCATTTTTCACGTCACCATAAGAAAGACGTTCAAATTCTGCATCTAAAAATGTATTCATTCTTAGTGCCCTTTTGACCAACAATTTAAAAAAAATTTATTTTTATCGGACTTTAAAATCGCGGTACAGCCCAAGCCCCTCAACCGATTTGGCTGAAATTTTGCACATGGGGATTGTATTACACGTCGAAGAGCTGAACAAATTTTGGATTCAATCGACCCACGGAAAGTGCCGTTTTGGCACACCAATTTCGAAACTTAAAATTATTCTCTCATTCACCCATCAAAAACAACTTTTTGAAAGATTTATAGTTATCATCAGAAAGGTCTTCAAATTCTGGTTTTAAATGAGATAAAATTTATTCGCATTTAGTACCCTTCGGGTAGAAAAATCGAAATTTTGTAATAACACTGAAACCACGTTATAGCCCAAACTACTGGATCAATTTGTCCGAAATTTGGTACATGGAGGTTAGGTAACCCATTGAAGAGCTGAAAGGCTTTTGGGAGCAATTGGTCCACGGGAAGTGCCATTTAGGCATATCAACTTTAAAATCTTAAACACAATAAGTCACGGAAATCAAAGACCCATGCGTTGGGGAGGTTCCAGCCGCTTCTCTGCTGCATTTTTTTAAATTGTGAAGTAGAGTGGGGAGGTTAAAAAGCTCCCTTATTAGTATTACGAAGCACTTACGGAATTTTTGCTACTATTTTTGGATGAACTGTCACCCATTTAAGTAATTACTATGATTTCCCCAGACTCAGCCTGTATAAAAAATAATTATTAGTTCCTCATTTCAGAATTCATTCATGTACCATTCTCTAGAAATTTAGATTCAGCGCGGTCGAAATTGGTGGATGCGCCGGGAGAGAGAGAGAGCTTTACCCTTAGTTAGATCATTGTCGGATTAAATTGAAGAATCAATCGCTCCCCTTTTTCGCACTTTTTCCGTTTTTATTTACTCTCAAGTCCATTTTTATTTACAAAAACAATTTTAAAAAATGTGTAGTTCATTCCTGTGAATTCAACTAAACCAAAGAAGAAAGATTTATTAGGAAGGCATTCTACTAAAATTTTGAAACTAAGTAGTTGCAAATAATAAGGTCCAGCCATGGAACATTAGAATGTTAAAATGCAACTTGTAAAATAGTTAATGAAACAAGATGAAAAGTAGCAAAAAATTATGTTATGGATTGAGTTGAAATTAATGGGTTCTGCTAAGACAATTTGACGGATTTTGATTTCAATACTACAGTTTTTATTGTAACCTTTGATGCTTTCAGTTAATAATTCGGTTCCTTGCGAAACTGTCTTATTCGGTTCATCGAAACAATTAATTTAAGGTTTTTGGGGCAACCCTCTCCATTTGTCAAAATCACCCTGAATGGAGTGCATCCCCGGGGAGCCGCCCCGCAACTCGCCTCCAAACGAACAAGTCTTAAATTTAATTTGACGACACAAGGAGGCTGTGAAGTCGGAGAATAAGACAGTTGAAGCTACCTCACCCCGGCCTGGTTGATTTAATTAAACAATTTGTAAAAGCGTGCCCTGAATATATCGACAATTGGGGTAAATAGAGACGAAGACGTTGCGAGACATTTTTCAGACGGGTAATGGTGGGGGAGGTTTTTCAGCGGCTGTCGCGGCGCTACCTTAGAGGATAAAAAGAGGTGGAGGGGCCCGTACCTCCAAGGGTCCTTCCACCTCTGAAAACAAAGACGAATGGATACATTACTAAATTAATCTTTGAAACAAAGCACTTTCCTTGAGCCTTATTCATCAAAGCCAACTCATTTATTTAGTTACTTCCCTTTCAGCCGATTCTAGTCGTTAGTTGGCGTCTTTCTGCTCGGCAAACATAATTTATAAAGGAATAATACGCGAACACAATGACTTCACGACACGCAGCGCTCCGTTTTCAGCGGAGAAAAAAGCGGTGGGTGGGAACGTCTAAAAAGCGTTTAATTTGCGGCGCTGACGGCAGACTTCCTCCGCCTCCCATACAGGAACATAATTTTCTTAGTTTTGCGAGAAACTTGAAGGAGTGTAATTTTACTTTGAGCAATACTCGAGGCAGTCGACCAACTGAAGACTGTCACCCTTCAAACGTCTACCATAAACAACAGACGACGTCTACGCCAAAGTTCCACTTTACTTTTACAATGAAATGCATGGCAGCAAAATACTGAGCTAAAATGGCGTCCCCATCTATCTTATTTTAACTGTTCTTCGTGTTAGCGAATTTTATGAGGACGGATCAAGCGCCTCCCGAAACACAAGACGACGACAGTAGACGTACGGGGAATTCAGCGTTAATTTGTTTTACGAACGGCGGATAATTTATATTAGCGAACACCTTTGGTGATGAGAAAGGAGTTCATAACGTCAAAGGAAAGTTTCATTTCGTTCGGAGAGGATCTGAGAAAAGCGCGACATCCAACAACGATTTATCCGAGAGGAAAAGCATTTAACTTCGAGATCACTGGTGGGGTTAATTACGTTTTAATTAATGCCTCATGGAAAACCAACCACCGATGATGACAGCTCGCGATCAAACACGTGCCGCCCAAAAATCTTTTATCCTATTTATATAATTTCCACTATTGTCCCCATTCAGAAAGTAAAAAATTGGCACTCTCGGAGACGGTAGAAACTTCTACTTAAAATAACATTTTTTCGAAAAAATGGTACTTATCTACATCAAAGGTTTACGACCCTATTATCTCCATTATTACAAAGAAATTAAATCGCTTTGGTTTTTAGTCACTTTTTGCCACGACTGTATATGTCTTGCCCACTTTTTTAGCCTTGAGCCTCAGACTCACTTAGTCAGACCTCTTGACTACACAAGACGAGAACAGTGTTTTGTCACGTTTGTGTTTTAAAGTAGCATGGAATTTACCCGAATTTAATAGCTGGATTTTAACCACAACGTTAAACTTTAATAAAAATAGAAAAAAGCCAACCACTGACCCTATTTAGAACGTTTCAGTTATTCGTTGCGTGGAAGTCCGCGAAAAAAACCCGCTTTAAAAATTTAAAACGTGAACGCTGAGTAAACGGTGGAAGGTATAACAAAATCATAAATAAAAGAATTGTTGGCTACGAAAAGATCTACCAAAAAGTCCGCGACAGCATATATAGGTATCTATTTTCTTATGTTAAAAGCCGCTTAATAAACTTTATTATTATTATTATTATTATTATTATTATGAAGAATAGCCCACAACAAACAGTCAAACCGATTTTTACAAAAAATTGAAACACAAAAACAATTATTGTAGGCTACCTATCATAGATACTTATATGGTGTCGCAGACTTTTTTGTAGATCTATTTGTTGCCAACAATTCTTCTACATAAAATTTTGTTCCATCTCCATACGTTTAGGCAGCGTACGCAAAAGAAACGCACTGTTTCCCCGGATTTATCGGAGCTCCATATGTAAACGTAGGCGAGGCGCCATATAGACGTATAAATCTGGACATAATGTAATCAACCGATTTGCCCCAAAATCGCATCATCATCTACATGCTCACTGAACGTGTGCGAAAAATTTCATCTCGATGTCTTCAGTTTCGGCTGCAGCGTGTCTTTGATGATTTTTTTGCCAAAATGCACTAAGTGTTGGTACATTTTTGGAAGCAGAATTCGAAGAGCATTCATATGGTAACGCGAAAAATGGGGGTTTGCATTTAAATTTTTAAAATTCATGTGCCAAAAAGGCACTTTCCGTAAACCGATGTGGCCCAAGCACCTATACAGGTTGCCCACTAAGTATATGTCCCTTTCATCTCGATGCGTTCAGTAGCTAGAGCTGCGGCGTGCCTACAGGTCTAAAGCCTTGAAACGCCTATGGTGACGTCACTTATTCGATTTTTTTTAAATGCCTGTTAATTAAAATGTATTGACTGTTTTGTTCAATTTCTCTTCGTAATAGTACAGTCGAAAAACTAAATAATGCACTTTATGCCAAATTCTTTAGCGAATAATTCTTAACTGGCATACAGTCCTAGGTTTTTTGACCCAGCAATACAACCCCTAACTGGTATAGGTTCTAATGACATGGAAATGCACCACTATCGAAGGCTGGTTTTCTAAATTCTGAGCGTAACGCTTAAGAGTTGGGTGCATGACTTACTTTCTCGACTGTACTTGCGTGTATTGGTGAACCAGAAAATATATCTATCCTTCCGGTTAAAAAAGGTGGGCGTTGCTTACCTCATTTAAGGATAGCAAATTGTGTTATTTTTATTTATTTAGTTACATTTATTATTATAAGTACACGAGGGATAAGTCTCTTTTAGCGTTCGATGTGATTGTCTCCCTCCGCTGCGGGTCGGGAGATAACTTCACACCTCCTGCTAAGATCTGTAACTTCTCTTTCTTTGTATAATAAAAAACTATTAGTTGTAGTTCAGATTAGTCAGTTCAAATACAGAAAGCGTCAATTGTATTTCAGAATAATTACATTAATTTCAAAATGCGTCAATTGAATTTCAGATGGTCAATTAATTTTTCGAAAACATCAATTGAAATTCAGAATTCGTCAATTGTAGTTCAGAAAACATCATTTGTATTTCAGAATGCATTATTAATTCAGTTGCTTCGGCATTCTGAACTACAATTGACGAATTCTGAGATTCATTTGACTATTCTGAAATACAATTGACGCATTCTAAAATTCATTTGACTAATCTGCATTATATTTGACGCTTTCTGAATTTCAGTTGATTAATCTGAACTCCATTAGCGGATTCTGAAATTTAATTGAGGCTTTCTGAACTACATCTGGAAAAGGTGTAGAAAATTAGATTCAGCGCGGTCGAAATTGGTGGATGCGCCGGGAAAGTGAAAGAGCCTTACGCCGAGTTCATTGTTAATTAGAATTGGAGAATCAATCGCTTCCCTTTTCCGCACTTTTTTCATTTTTATTTACTCTCAAGTCCATTTTAGTGCGGTAGCAGTACGCGAGGAACTCTTTATTTACAATAACAATTTTAAAAAAATTGTAGTTCATCCCTGCCAACTACACTAAACCAAAGAAGGAAGAATTCTGATATTCTAACTACAATTTTGAAAGTAGAGTTGCGTCATGTTTTCCTGCACATTGTGATTAATTTTCATAAAATGCATGGAATGCGGCCCTTAGTGCCAGGCTGGGAATGGTCTTTTACAAATTTTGCTGGAATTTACAAAGTTTTTAAGGTACTTGGAGGAATTTCTTAGTAGCAGATTAACAAACATTTGACATTTTACCGTTATCACAGTATTCGTGCTAAAATATTTTCAATAAATTTTCTCGACAAAACACACTTTACACTGATAACGGTATTTTCTGTGTCGGAAACAACCCCGGAGTAGGTATCTCAATCCGGTAAAACTATGAAAAACAGCGATACGGAAGCATATTTTGCTACCCTTTTAACATTGTTCAAATAAATTATACATCCCCGGTGGTGGCGGCGTTTTACAGGAAAATGGCCCGTGCGTCTTCCGGCCGCAAGGCCGAGATTCCCCCAGCGTTGCCGTGAAATTTGATAAAAGTGGACTAAGTGCTAATTTTCTGGCGGTTACACGCAACAAATGAAAAATCACCTCGTTGCTGGTGAAAAAGAGAGATGCAGGCTGTAGCTTGAATGGCGAGAGGAAGAGATGGGAAAGGCCGGACGTGGAAGCTTTTTCGGACGAATTAGTTTTTTCGACGTGAAAAATAGCCGGACACTTTTAAGTTAAGTGAATTTTAAGTGGAGCAGATTGTTACACATTATTTAGAGCTCTCCGGCGCTCTTCATTATGTACACGACGTGTTGAGATGAGATGGGGTGAATTATTTTCAGTTTTTTTTTAATTCTCGCACAATTTGAGGGTAATAATAAGATAAGAAGAAGTATATTAGCAGGATATGCTACATTTTTTTACCTAATTGCGTTTTGAAAAGTGAGATTTTACGCAATTAGGTAATAGTTATTTACGTAATTAGTTATGAAAAGTCCTATATTGTTTGACGAGCCGTAATATTTGTCATAAATAGAAGAATTGTTGGCTACGAAAAGATCTACCAAAAAGTTAGCGACAGCATATAGGTATCTATGAAGAATAGCCCTCAAAAAACAGTTAAACCGATTTTTACAAAAAATTTGAATACAAAACAATTATTGTAGGCTACCTATCATACATACTTACATGCTGTCGCGGACTTTTTTGTAGATCTATTCGTTGCCAACAATTCTTCTATACAAGATTTGCCCCAAAATCGCATCATCATCTACAGGGTGCTCACTGAAAGTGTATGTAAAATGTCATCTCGATGTCTTCAGTAGTTTCGGCTGCAGCGTGTCTAATAATTTTTTCAAAGGGCACTAAGTGTTGTTACATTTTTGGAAGCAAAATTCGATGTGGCCCAAAGTCTCATCAGCACCTACAAGACTGAAGATGTGTGCCAAATTTCACCTCGATAAGTTCAGTAGTTTGAGCTGCAGCGTGATGCTTACAGACAGACGCACAGACATTTTTTCAAAAACCACTTTTTTGGGTTTCCAGGACCCAAAAACGTAAAGATTTCATGTTTATGGTGATTCAAGTTTTCTGAATTTTCCGATCGATTCCAGTAACTATTTCGAGCTGCGTAGAAGTTAAAAATGCAGGAAAACAACCCCTTTTTTTACCTCAGAAAATAATGGTTGCAAAAAAACTTTGTCTCTTCGATATTAGACAGGGGATGATTTTTTTTTAGATCGTCTCATGCTGGGGAACAATTTCTGAACTTCAAAAGATAATTTGAAATAATTTAGTTATCTTAATAGAACATCTCATCAGCATCAATCAATAAGAGCAAAATGGTTTTTGATTTGTTCCATAAAAATATTCAGGCAAGGCTATGAAAAGCTCCATTTCCACGCATATTATATAGGTACTTATTTCTTTTCCTTTCCAGAGTGTATTTTAATTCAGAACTTCAAAACAAAATAACTTCAGCGTTTATATTGTAGCGTAAAGCAAAAGTGACCATCATCTCCATAAATTAGATGAAGCATGAATAATGAAACTCTGTAATCCATAAATAAAGCATAATATTTGCGGAGCGCGAGCTTGAACGGGGTAGGTCGGGGCAATGCAGACTATAAAATCCTCCTTAAACTTAAACACGACTGAAATCTGAAATCCACACTGAGAAATTCAAATTAGAATTACTTTCCCTACATTAAATAGTGCGCCATTTTGGCCGAAAAATCATGGAAATGTCGACCTTATATACCCTCCCGAATAGGGTGAATATCTTAAATAAAATCTAAGGCATATACTTAGGATGAGGGTTGAGTTTTCTAGAGGGATATTTGTGTTGGGCTTAGGCGAAAGAGCGGAAGAAGCGACCGTAACGACCCCGGCAATACGGTCGACATTACCATGGATCGAATTAAAACGTATAAAGAGGGTGATTTTAAACTCGGGGCTCGGTTAAAGTTAGGAATGAGGGAGCAAACTTGAAGAGAAAATTAAGGAAGTGCGAGAATGTGGATTTTTCTTATTTGTCGCACGCGATTTGATCGGGTTTTGTTGGTCGTGCCTTGTCGAAGTTATGTTCTAACTATCCGAAGTGCTGGAAATTCCTATTCTGAAACTATTCAGGTAATAATATATTTTATTCGCTCATATTCGTGCAGTTCGTAGCGCCTTATCAGGCGTGCATTCCCTTGGGTATTTAAATAGGAAGACGTGCGCTCGCATTTCTACCAACCTGATAACGTCAAGTGTTCCTATTAGTCTCTTAGGGACTTTAGCTAAGACGATGTTTAAATGGTTATTGGTAGCAGCGTTTTTGGGCGACGATGCTGAACGGGCTTATCGCACGCGTTCATCGGCGAAGGGCGACATGGAATCACAATTTGAATAAATCATTAACAATTATAAATTACGCAATTTCTGGTAGAGGTACTATAAAGTATACAGTTTTGCCATCAATCTACTTTAACGGACCTCTCTACAACGGGTCTAAAATATAAACATAAGTAAGTACATTATATTTCGTTTTATTTTTGCGCAAATATTTTATGAAATGATTCACTCGTGAGCTTAGGGAAAATTAATGACACAATAAAGAGAAATTACGTCAGCTATAGCTGAATACATTTGCGGTTTTACTTACCTTTTTAAAAATTTAAATTAAATTGGGTTTTGCTTGTTCAGATTTCTATTTTATCGGCAAGCTAATGCTACTAAACATTGACAATAACTGTCAAATCGACCGATAATGGTTAGTTTTTCTTCGTTTTATCTCTGCTACAAGTTTCATATTTATTTTAGAAACTTGCTCGTTTCTCTGTAGTACCCCTTTAAGAGAGTCATCTCAGATAATTATACCATGTCGCAATCAAAAACACTTCCGATCTAGTAGCACTTGTTGTGCGAGGCGTAGGACGTAGATTGCGGAAACTATCTGGTAACGTCACTGTCAAATTTCGTCTGGAGTGACAATTTCAATTTACGTCCTACGTCTCGCATAGCAAGGGCTACTATTGGAAAAGTTCTAAATTTCTTCGGGCGGATTGAGCTGAAATTTGGTACATAGAGATCTTATAACCAACCGAAGAGATTATTTTAAGAAAAAAATTGGTTTTCCACTTTCAAAGACAGGGAGCTTGACAGTTGGTGATTGTTGGACACAATAGTTGTCTAGGTTACGATGTAAACAAAAGCCGTGGCGCTAAACGAGCATGCACATTAGAGAACTCATGGCCGATTGCACCGTAATTTTTGAGTGTCCCTTAATGATAAGTGACCCTTAAAGTCCTTGGAAACCATTGTTTTAACAAACGTATCTACGGAATTTAAACGTCACTTATCTTTAAGGAACCCCTTAAAATTATGGTGCAATTGGCCATCATTTGGGTAATATAAAGTGTTCATTAGGAAACCGAAATAGGAAATAGTGTATTAAAAAACACGTTTCATAAGGCCAATTATTATCAAGCCCGAGTTTTACAAAATCCGAGTGCGATATAAGTGCCTTATGAAACACGTTTTTTATACAATTTTTTCTATTTCGGATACCCAACTTGTTAGAAAAAAATTGGTTTTCCATTTTCACAGACAGAGGTCAATGTTCGCTTGCCAGTTGGCGATTGTTGGACACAATGGTTGTCTAGGTTACGATGTAAACAAAAGCCGTGCTCTAATAGAGCTAGAGCACATTACAGAACGCGTTTGGGTGCTATAAAGTGTTCATTAGGAAACCGAAATAGAAAAAGTGTTTATTAGGAAACCGAAATAGAAAAATGGCTTTTGTTTACATCGTAACCTATAGACACTATTGTGTCTAACAATCCAATTAACTGCCAAACGGACATTAGCCTGTCTCTGAAAATGACAAACTCAATTTTTCTTGAAAATATTAACAAGCTGGGCATCCGAAATAGAAAAACGTGTTTCATAAGGTTCTTATCGCAATCGGATTTTGTAAAACTCGGGCTGTTCGCCCGTGCGATAATGATTGGCCTTATGAAACGTGTTTTTTAATACACTATTAAATAACATTTTGAAGACAACAAAGAGACTTTCAAGAATGAATTCAGAAGTAAACCTACAAACTATACAAACATCAGTGAACAAAAATACAAACGCTCTTCATGTTCTCTTTGAAATTGATGTGTTTTCAAGATGCAACCGAAGCAATTTTTTTCATCTCTTGAGGCACACAATAATGATGATAATAATAATAACATAGGAGGTCGATGTTGAGCACATTGTATAAAAAAGGAATCGCAAGGGGTCGGGTTGACGATTAGGTAAAATTCAAAGAGAAATATCCAGGATTTGCGTTTAATTAAGTAAACTGATAGTCTGTCAAGACAGCGATTTATAAAGGTCGATCGAACTAAAAACGCCATTCGTTTTGCGGTCCGCCCGCGACTCCTTTATTTCCCTTCGGTCTCGCAGCACAATAAAACCCTAAGAGGAGAGAGACGAGTCTGCGGAGGAACAACATCCATCATTTATGATATGAATAAGTAAAACTCGCGTAAAACTTAGAAACTCGACTCGTGATACTCAAATTTTAATTAGTTTTGAGCCGAGTTTAAGTTGATGTTCAACAAACTTTGGTAATATTAAAGCGGAAATTAAAAGATAAGAAAATAACGAGCTGGTGCGCGCCATTTGCCGAAATCATCTCTCGTAACCGGTATCCATAATATCAAAGTTTTTGACGTCTTCTCTCCCTCTCCTCTTAAGCTCTATTCATCTTTTGTCTGGAGAGAGGGACCGGGAACGAGAGTTACGCTTCTGGATTCTGTTTGTTTTGTTTAATTGAATCGCCTCCTTTGATAAAACCCCATCGATCCCTTGTTTTTGCTTATCTTGTCTTCTTTATTTTGCAGGATCAAGGATGTAAGCCTGGACGAGGCGTTCTTCTCGCCATGATGGAATCGGACTCACCCCGACGGAAGAACGAACATCCTTTAACATCGAAAAATCTGATTTTTTACCAACTCCCGAAATTGACTCAGGTAGGGTTATCTCGATGGTTGGCTGAGCTGAAAACATTTAAGAAATTATTCAGTTTATTTAAATCTCCTGCTGAAAAATTCATTAAAAATAGGTACCTATTACTATCTGGAGTTTAGGCAAAACAGTATCGCTGCTGAGGAGCTGAAGGGTAACAATAGTACAACTCGTCATATAATTTGAGCAAAAGTAAACACATGAATATTTTTCGGTATTTTCAGGTCGAGTCTACTATTTGCATTTTTTCCTTCATGGAATAATTTACGCCCGCTGAAAATATTTCATGTAGGTATAGCAACAAAAAAGTTTTTCAGCGAATCACAACAATACAGGGTTGTTTTGTTATAAATCATTGTAATACCGTAAATGCTTTGACAGTCCGCTTTTGACATTTCTAATGACTGCAGACAGGGTAGTTCCTGTTTGACTGCTCACCATTTGCATCTTCGAAACGGTGTCGATTTAGAATCGGATTAAGAATTCGTCCCTGAGTTATCCCGAAAAATCATGAGATTGCAATTTTAAAGAAAAATTATTTGGGTAGGTATACACTTACTTGCAAAAAAATCGGGACACTCAATTTCCTCTATGTTCATTTTTTGAATTTGGGGGCTGAAAGGGGTGAGTTTTGGGGTTGAAATTTTTTTCGGTTGCCCCGATTTTTTTGCGAGTAGGTAAGTGTACCTATCTTAGATTCTTAGATACACACTTTTTTCAATTTGTATTTATTACTTAGAAAATTGTGCAAATTAATTAAGGCGCAGCCGAGACTATAAATTAAGTAAAGTTTCGCATACAGAAGTCTTCGAAGACTGCTCCTTTTCGGTTAAAAGCCGAAAACTCGCTTCGGTTTCGCCTCCGTTTTAAACTTTACTTTTTTTATTTCATATTTATTATACTTAGAAAATTGTGCAAATTAGTTGAGGCACAGCCGAGGCGATAAATTGAGTAGTTTTTAGTTGCTTTTAGCCGAAAAGGAGCAGTCTTCGAAAACTCGCATCGGCTTCGCCTCCGTTTTAAAGTTTACTTTTTTCAATTCAATTTATTACTTAGAAAATTGCGCAAAATTAGTTGAGGCGCGGCCGAGACGACAAATAGTGTAAAGTTTCGCATAAAATGAATCAAATTTGGAATATTCATGTTTTTAACAGCTGTCAATTGAGTGTCAACATAGCCATAGGCATACTGGATTTTAACACTATCGGATACACGAAAAATGTTGGCTTTTCAAAAATGTGGCTAAGAGAACATCATAATTTAAAAATTGATATGATGGATTTTGCAAAATCAGACTAAACTTAGATGAAAAGCAATTGTCAAGTGCTTCACAAAACATAGAAATTGCTCAATTATGACGTTATTAAAGAAGCAAAATTACCTATTTGGAAAATATTTCAAGCAAAGTTTAAGGCCAATACCAAAGTATGATGCAAAGACAAATCAAAAGATGTAGATGTGTTTCAAAATCGTGCCCGGAAAACACAATTATTCTAAAATTCCATTTTGCCTCTTCAGGACAATTTTTCACTGAAACAACAAACAACGACGAGAAGTTAATATTTTTTTTATAAAAAACTGTAGGTGTGTCCATGAAATTCTGCAAAGAGGGTAAAATTCTTTGAGAGAAGTGTGATGGTATAGAATTAAATTAAAGACGTCAAACATCCCTTCTATACGTTATTCCATATTTATTTGTGCATTTACTTAGGCACGCCAAAACTACGAAACTACACAAAATGAAAACCGAAAATTCATTTCACAAAGCACAAAAAAAGGTTCCCATCAGCACTTTGAAATAAGTTGAAAATTATTTTAAAACGTTTTTGCCGACCTGCTTTAAATTTTCAAACCCCACTCAATTCCAACAAAACAAAAACTCGCAGACATTTGTTTCCGTTCACGATAAGACCACAGGCAATTTTTCAGGACCTCGGTCGTTTGTTTTCCTGCGGCCAACCATCGATCAGATCACCTTACGCAGAATTCAAGGTGTCGAAATCTTGAATTTATAGTCTCGCATTGAATTCTGATGGGTTTTTTCTGTTTCAGGTCCTGCCAGTTTTGCATACGTAAGTAAATTTAGCATAAAAATGTTTTTTTTTATTTTGGTGATTTTTTCAGCGTAAGAAATGAGGGGAAGTAACGCGCACGTAAGTGTGCGAAAAAGCATCGAAGGGGATGCCGGCACATCCTGGAAATAAGGGGAAGTTCCTTGAAGGGAGAGAGGGTATAAGGAGGGTGTGGCTTAATGTAAGAAATCAATGATTCAGCCACCCTGTAAGAAGAATACGTTGGCTTTCTAATAACCGCTCCTGGAAACGGCGAGGATAACTACCCTTCTTCCCCTTGCGAGTTTTTCCCGAAAAATTTACCCCCTGGAGAGGGATGGCTCCAGTTTTTCGTGGCTGTAAGAAGAAGAAATACGGCAGCGCCCCTTCGCATAATTCATAACTTAAATTACTAAAATACCCCATTAATTTCTGCACTGATTTCTAACACGAACATTAAGAATATACTTCCTACCTTAGCAATTTATGGCTGGCAAGACTTATAAATTACATTATACTCTGTTTCTCAAAACTTAATTATAATTTGACTCCGTATCAATGCTCCCCAGGAATTTCTCCAAGGGTGGAAATTATCAATAATGCAGACATTGGAACAATTGTAGGTAATTATTGCGTTTGCTTTGGGCAAAAAAATGGTTGTTTGGGTAATCCTGAAAATAGTTATAATGGAAAATTAAAATTTACTTCAAAAATGGTGAAGGCGTTGAATAAAAAATTCCGAGGTATTTAGGGTGAAGGAAACACAAATTGCAAATTGATTGCTAGAAAATTTTAACTTTTTTGACAGTTAGAGAATTGTTGGCAGGTCGGTTGGCGGTCAAGTCTGCTTAATGCCCGGTTTCTAGAACCAGTTATGAAACCGATAAAGTAATGATACAACTTTATTGGTTCCATAACTGCTGTCCTATACATATATCTAAAATAGTGAAATACTCTTATAATATACTTATTTTACAACAAAAAACTAACAAAACGACAAATATTTTTTTTCTTACCAAAAGCAGTTTGATGAAGGCAAAAAATAAAACAAGTTATAGTTATATCATAAAGGAAAGATAAACCTATCTTTCACATTATTTTACATCTCTTAAGAGAATTCTCGTTGCTTTGATTAGGTATAAGTATACATAAATTTTTGATCTCTTGCACAAATCACAAATTTGCATTACCTTCTCTAAATGCAGCCAATCAGAAAGTCTATTTTACAAAGATTGATTTTAAAAAATTACCCTTTCCTTAAAAGTTGCAGTCACAATTTCAGCTGACTTACAAATAAATTGAATGTTGATCAAGCAGTAAAATTAATTTAGTCTAAATGTTTCTTAACCACAGAAATTTAGTTTCCCATCAGACCTTCAATAAATAATAGTTGTTTATGTACCATGCAAGGGAGTAAAGTACAATTTTAAATACTTAGGCCAAAGTTTATGCACGAGCGAGCAGAGCGAGCGTGAGCATTAGTATTAGCTGAGGGATTAACGACGACCGATACAAAAGCATCTAATTTGATATTATACACATCACTTTCATTAATCAATTGTTTCATGCAAATAATTTCTAAAATGACTATTTCTAAGGTCAAATCACTTTACTCCCTAGGGAAAAGTTGGGTCGATTACTCCCTGTCTGTAAGAATAATCAACATTACATATTAACAATGAGGACCACAGAAATTTAGTTTCCCATCAGACCTTCAATACATAATAGTTGTTTATGTACCAAGGCAGTAAAGTACAATTTTAAATACTTAGGGCAAAGCTTATGCATGAGCGAGCAGAGCGAGCTGAGGGATTAACGACGACCGATACAAAAGCATCTAATTTGATATTATTCACGTCACTTTCATTAATCAATTGTTTCATGCAAATAATTTCTAAAATGACTATTTCTTTTAAATATTTCTAAGGTCAACTCACTTTACTCCCTAGGGAAAAGTTGGGTCCATTACTCCCTGTCGGTAGGAATAATCAACATTACACATTAATAATGAGGTTAATACGTTTTATTAGGTAGATATAACCACAGAATTTTGTTTCCCATGAGACCAGACCTTCATCAAATAAAACTGAATTGTTATCAAACTAATGACAATTATAAATCCTTGAAATTAGAAATATCCCAGTAACAAGATTATCTTCAATTTTTCATAAAAATTGTCACTCTGGAATGTGTACTTATCTGATTTAACAAAACATATGTAATTCTATACTATGTCCTCCAATATTAAGTAGGTACCTACAATAATTATAAATAATTTCCTATATATTTATATTTTCATAAAAATTCTTTTCAAAATGAAATAAGTACGTATTACTGAAATATGGAGTCATAATATAGTATTTTAAAATTCTTGCATCAAATTCATCAACGTCAGAAACGTCAAAGGATTACAAATATTACAATTATTTCAATCTTGAATAGGCAAATCAATAATTTCAAATTATCAAATTCAATTTCAAACGACTAACATTCATTCATATAAACATTGACATAAAAACAATACTAAATTTTTAGTAGTATATTGTTGTGAAAAACGCATATAATATGCGACATTGAAAATTACGCACTATCAAAATACCTATGTTTATGAATAAGATTTCAATTTTATGCCATTTTCAAAAACTGGTATGTCAATTTTAATATTAGGTGTGAACATTATAAACGTAACTACACAATTTTTATTGAAGCTATGAAATTGCCCAAAACGGCTATAAATTGACGTCAAAAAAATATTTTAACCACCAAGTTACAGGGTGTCCGGAAATAACGACGAAATATTTCGGGGGTTGATTCTGCAGCTCAAAAAACTCAGAAAACCGCTTAAGCTACAGCGACAAGTTTTTGCAAATTATCTAACATCAGTAAAGGCCATCAGATTATGGTATCTACCAAAAGCAGATTCAACCAGGGGCGTGGAAAATAGGGGGGCTTCAGCTTTCCCCACCCAAATTTTTTTCTGTTATTTTTTTTGAAAATTTCTCAAAGAAATATGGTTCCCTGACTAAAATTACATAAAAAAGCTCACCTTATTATAACACCGTAGGATCAACCGTTTTCGAGAAAATTAGATTTATAGATTCATTTGCATTTCCTAGGCTTATCAATTCATTTTTATTAAATTACAAAACTGAACGTATTTTAAAAATTAGTAACTGGAGTAATCTAATGTTGCTTATTGATGTCAGATAGTATACAAAAACTTAATAATTGACTAAAAATCGAATTTTGAGCACCCCCTTAGGAACGATTCCCGGACACATGTTTATAGGACCTTTTTTTTCATATTTTGAGCTGCAGAATCATCCCACGAAATATTTCATCGTTCCCTCCGGGCAGCCTGTATGTATCTATAATTAGTTATTTATTTAAGGCAGGAAATATTCACCTTTTTATGATGAATATGGAAATTAATTATTATCTTTTAAATCGCGCAAAAATTTTAATCAGAATTTATCAAAATTTATACTTATGATGTGACACCATTGCATTTTTTTCTGCCGATCCTGCGGCAGTTAAAAATAAATAATTTCAAGTTAAACTGATAGCGCTGGTATAACAAATTATTTTCGGTTTTAATAAGGAAATCCATTTCATAAAGTACAAAGTCTTTTGTAGCCACTCTATCTTTCTTTGACTTTATGAATTCAAAATCAACATTCTAACAATTTCAAGTTCTAGTCAGCATCCAGGCAGCACGTTCTGGTGCCTAAATTTTTTTTATGAAAAATTACATTTTCAATATGTACATTTGGTATGGTAATTGAATCTTAAAGCAAATCGAAAAAAAATCCAAATTATTATTAACAAAGAAGCGGAAATAAAATGAGAAGAAATGTTATTTAGCAAATTTAATTTCGAATACAGGGTGTAACAGAAACATACGGCAATATTTAACCTCGTATTATCCTCAAAAATACAAGACTAAAATTCCCTAGAAAGTTTTTCCTAAGGTAATTAATAACGGAGGTAGGGGTGGCCAAAGTGGATGGATATATACCATATTGAAGGCGGTTTGAAAGGAAAAGAGTGCCCAAATGAAAAAAAATTAAGAGACAGAAAAATTTCCAAATGATATGTGCTACCTGAAAACACTAGCAAATTTAGTGATAATTCTAACGCTGTATATTTTCTAATTGAATTTAACAGTAGCTGCAGATGAAAAACCATTTTTCTTTTTGTCGTTTTTGGTGAAACTTTTACTTGTGCCTAATAATAAGATAAACGTATAGCCAAAAAATAATTTATTAATTAAAATCATTCCCGGAGTTATTCTAAAAAAACCATTACCCATTCCTCCACTTTGGCCAGCCCTACCTCCGTTATTAACGACCTTAGGAAAAACTTTCTCGGAAATTTTCGTAAGTATTTTTACGAATAATACGTGGTTAAAATATTGCCGTAGGTTTCTGTTACACCCTGTATAATTTATACAATCATATAATATACCCACTCACACAGAATTTTTGTTATTAAATTGGAAAAATTACAAATTAAGACAAAACCTGTTCTTAAATCTGTTCCTTTTTCATTTCTTTATCTATATGAATGTATACTCGGAATTTTAGTGATATGCCCTCCACCCACAAATTATTTAAAAAAAACATTATTGGTTAAAAATGTTTCATTCTGATGGAAAAAATTTAAAAAAAGTTTCGATATATTAAAGAAAATAAGACTTAGAACGAATCCCGACTTAAACTTTTACAAAAATAAACTGGAGCACAAAACAGAATAAAAAATAGAACAATTATTCACCTTAATTAATTCATCTACCTTTCCAGAATCCAGATTCACATAGGCGCCTGCATACATGCCGCTCTTTTGTTTACACAGCACACGTTGATTTATCTTAGCTTTTCCAAGGCACACGAGATGAATAATACATTTTCTCATCTTTAATTCTATGAATCTTAAATTTCCACCCTTCCTCGGAGCACGGCCTGGGGAATAGCGACGACAAGTTTGAAAATTATTCGAAACACAAAAACGAATTTTTTCCTCTCCAATTAGACGAATCCGGGGGTTTAATCGACGGTTAGTCGCCAAAGCAAACAGGGCGAAAAATGTCGTGAAAACACCCCTAAATTGAGTAGAAAGCCGCAATTTAAAAGCCGTTTTTTCACGAGCAACAAGTGTGTCCCGGAGGGTGATTTTTCCAACAGTGGATTATCGCGTTGAAAGACTCAATTAAAAGCTCTCATCGATTGTTTAATTTAGGTTAAGCCTAAATTTCCAGAAAAAAATTTAACATCAAAACTCCCCAACAAAAATTCCATCAACAACTGACTCCCGATTTTTTCTGGAACTTTCAGCTTATTGTTAGTTTTAAGTTAATTAGTTTAAGTTAAGTTAGGCCAAAGCGTAATACACATACAACTGCTTATTGTTCACAGTTAGTTATTAAGTTTTTTAGTGTTTTATCATTATTATTAATTGTTTGATGTTTGACCATTTTTTTGTATTGTGTTTGTGTCGTTTTATTTAAATAAAGGGGTTGAAAATTCCTTCGTTGTGCAGCCCTCAGGTATTCGATTTAATCTTACAGCATCAAATGAGGTAGAAGAAAAGCACTAGAATAGATGCAGATTCCTTCCTAATTCGAGTTAACGAATCATTAAGCGAGACGAACTTTAACTGAAGATTAAATATAATAGTTGGCGTAACTGAACTCTAATGTCACTCATCACTTAAACGTCACTTCCTTAATTATCACATTAAGGGAAATAAGGGGGGAGGAGATTAGGGGCGCGTAATCCTTAAGCTCAAGTGCAAAAATTAGCTTACGTCACCGCACCGCTCTTTTTTTAAAATATTGTTTGGAAATCGAGATTTAGTTAGTCGAATTCAACCAAATTTGTTCACCAATGTTTGCCTAAATTAGTCGAACTCTCTGTCACATTAGTTCCGTTATACTTTCGGCAAATAACTGATCAAATCTATTCGCTAAAAACTAATTGAGTTGCAGCTAAACTCTCAAATTAGACCATAGAATTGAATGAAATATCACAGAGTTTTGTATGTGTGGCTTACGCTAATAATTAGATTGCTGAAAGCGTCATTTATTTAATAAAGCTGTCCCAAAAAATCTGAACGATTTATTTTTGGGATGCGGAACTTTCGGCCTCTGTCATCAGAACTACCTACCTATTTGACGAGTATTACATCACACTTTTATCCACGATTACTAAATAATGCCATTGTTATGTACGTAACTATGGATACATAATCCTGTTCATAAAATATAGCGTGACTTATGGTCATAAGTCGCGCTTCTGTCACATTATTTCACAGCACCTGTAATGTTGGCTGCCTATCCTATGAACATCATGACGTTTCAAAATCAAGCGAAAGTGTGCCAAAGTAGATCAAGCATCAAACTGTTCCTATCATTTGTCAACATTTTGTTTTTGTTGGTTTGGGTTTACAATAAATATAAAGTGATAAAAATTTTTGAAGAATTTCAATAATTTTGGATACATAATATGTATATTTCAATAATCGTGGATAAAACGTCGTATTTAACTCGCACATTATGGGCCAGTACAAAATTTGAAAAAATCTGTAAGATATTAATAAATTTATAGACAAAAGAAATTGTTGGTTTTTTTGAGATATACCGGGTGGACCAACACTATTGCCCACCTCAAAAATTGCCCTTTATTTTAAAGCTGGGACTTCGAAATTTTTACAGTGTATATGGCTACCAAGGACCCTTCAAATGACGGCAAAAGTTTATCTGTCATGCAAAAACTGTGACGTCACGAAATTTTGAAATATCGTTTTTCCAAGAAAAAAAAAATTTTTACCCATAAAATCGTTTTTTGGGCTAATACCTTTATGTTAAGCCCATTTTTTTAAATTTCCGTCATCAGATTAGCCAACTGTAGCAAGCTAAAAATGGTCCATTTTTATTCACAAGTCGGCCACGTAAACAATTGACTACTATGCGAGGGCTTTCTTGGATAACAGCGTACGCTTTTTTCATCTGTCACCAGTTGACAGCGACACCAAGCGACACGACGCGGCCATTGAACTGCGAAATTGTTTTTAATTTTAATAAACGTGGATTTTTGTAACGAATAATGTTGAAATATCGGTTTAAACTGGGCATCCACCATTTAATTCGCCCACCCAAGGTGCCAGGAGAGGTTACGAACACGGACATTTTATCAGATGGCGGTGGCGGCGTGAAAAGGGGCTCCAGTTTGTGTGAAGGGCTCCGGTTTGTGTGAGGGGGTTTTTTCAAATAGCCATTTCCATAATTCGCATTATTCCATACTTATGTAATTCCACAGGTAATTATTTTGTTGTTATGGCCTGTTTTTTAGTTGACATTTTTAGGTTAAGTGAGTCGACTTAGTTTGCCCCGTTGAGACTAATATCGAGGACTAAGATATTCACAGCCCAGAATTTAACAGCAACTCGTGTCAAATAAGGACCAAGGAATCGTTTTGCATAACAAAATTGATATTTACAGCCTCTAAATTTAACATCATCTGATCTAAATAAGGGCAAAGGAATTGTTAAACTATCGTTTCAACTAACATAATTAAAATTCAGAGATAAACTGTAGCCGAAGGTAGAAGAATTATAGCCCGATGCCATTTCTTAACTAGTTGGGTTAAATTGTTTGGTAAATTGTAAGGTGATGTAAAACCAAGTGTTTTTAGCTGGCGAAAGTGTGTTGCTGTAAAGTTGAAGTTGCAATCCCAATAATTATAATTTTTCAAGGATATAAATTGAAACTTAAATCCTGTATGATCAAACTAACAACAATAAATTGAATTTGATTGACTGATTGTGTTACATAAACTATGGTCTTTTAGCTGTTTTGGATGTCTCAGAATTGTGGATCCTTCAAATATTGTGAAAGAGCTCTACTAATCATCATAGACAAAATTGTGTACAAGGAACTTACGGCTTGTACTTACCTAAAGTGATGCATTACTCACTACCACAACCCATCACTACACAATCATCACCAAATTCACTGCACTGCAACCACTATAGCACAGATCACTTCACAAAAAGTACTTACCTGATTACAGGTACTGCTCAAAGTGGTGGCCTTCTCTTTCGATGCACATCTGAGCACGTCGCTGAAATGAATTTTGGACTGTAGCTGCTGTATTTCGTTCATTGATTGTCTGGAAGGCATCTACGAGTCGTTGCTGCATGTCTTGTCTCGTGGTTGGCTGTGTTCTGTACACAATTTCTTGCACAACTCCCCATGTGAAAAAATCCATAGGTGTGAGATCGGGAGATCTAGCTGGCCAAGCAATTGGACCACCACGACCAATCCATTTATCTGGAAACTTTTCATCTGCCACACCACGAGCTTCTCGACTGAAATGTGGAGGCGCACCATCTTGCTGAAACCACAAATTTTGGATCACATTTAATGGCACATCTTCTAGTAAGTCATCTAATGAATTTCTTAAGAACTCTGCATACATCGCACCAGTCAGATGGCCTTCAAAAAAGAATGGACCAACTAATCGGTTGTCAATAATTCCTCCCCACACGTTCAGTGACCATATGTCTTGTGTTTTTTCTTCTCTCATCCAATGTGGGTTAACCACCGACCAATAGTGCATATTATGCCTGTTTACGTGCCCATTAGATTTGAATGTGCATTCATCGGTGAAAAGCACAAACTTGAAGAAGTCCTGATTTTCCTGCAGTTTCTCTTGGGCCCACGTGCAAAATCTCACCCTGTTCATAAAATCCTCTCCATGTAGTTCCTGATGCAGTTCGATGTGATATGCATGGAATTTGTGCTTTTTTAATATTCTTAGAATCGATGACTTACTTATGCCGCTTGATTGCTTCATTTCTCGACTGCTGACTTGGGGATTATTTTCAGCTATGTTCAAAACAATAGCTTGATTGATTTCATGAGTCACAGCGGGATTTATCACTGTCTTTTTCTTGGGCTTCAAACTGCCTGTCTCTCTAAGTTTCTCTACAATTCTTTTAAATGTTCGTCTATCTGGTTGAAGTCTGTCTGGGTAACGTTGGGCATACAATTCTGCTGCTTGCATTGCATTTTCCTGGCATTCTCCAAAAATCAAGATCATGTCGACCTTGTCTGAAAAGGAAAGATGTTGCATCGGCATGATAAAAATTAAATGCACTCCACTAAAATAGAATAAAACTATTAATTAACACTAGGTATAGGAAATTCACCAAGATTCACTTCTACACGTAATTATAATTAACACTCACAACACAGAAAAACACGTGAAAGCTTCCCTGGAGGGAAACCAGGATAAGAGCTGTGAAAACAGCTAACAAGTAGGTATGTAAAACTAACTTGGAAAACACTTCTCTTCAAGAGGTTGAAGATTTCACAAAATAGCAATTTTTCTCAAAATTAGCAACCTAAACACTGCAACACTATTGTAATTCACACACTAATCACACTAGTGGGTGACTAATGATTAGCTAAAAGGGGTTGGAGGAGTTTGAGCGGGAAATTAACGCGCGTAATGAAATAAATGCGCGAAATTCAAGTAAAAATATGAAAGCCTGCTTTATTAAATTTACTTAATAGGCAATTATTGTTTAATAAACGAAAGAATAATCTCAGTATTCTTAGTTCATTCTAATGACAAAAATTGAAACTCAGGCACACACACACATCTTGTTTATGCACTGGATGGCTTGTCGTGTGATCAATGATTAATTAGTCCTTATTTGCCCACCATGATGATGATTATTAAATTCCACATTGCACCTTTTTGCTTCTGCTGTTCAAATAATAACTTGAGTTCACCAACTTCAAAGCATCAATTATTAACGTCTTGATTTTGTTTAGGAGGTACCTACGAGGTATTTGCCAATCGAAAACTGACACTTGCACCACCTTCGATTACAGTTTATCTTTGAATATGAATTATGTTATGCAAAACGATTCCTTGGTCCTTATTTGACACGAGTTGCTGTTAAATTCTGGGCTGTGAATATCTTAGTCCTCGATATTAGTCTCAACGGGGCAAACTAAGTCGACTCACTTAACCTAAAAATGCCAACTAAAAAACAGGCCATAACAACAAAATAATTACCTGTGGAATTACATAAGTATGGAATAATGCGAATTATGGAAATGGCTATTTGAAAAAACCCCCTCACACAAACCGGAGCCCTTCACACAAACTGGAGCCCCTTTTCACGCCGCCACCGCCATCTGATAAAATGTCCGTGTTCGTAACCTCTCCTGGCACCTTGGGTGGGCGAATTAAATGGTGGATGCCCAGTTTAAACCGATATTTCAACATTATTCGTTACAAAAATCCACGTTTATTAAAATTAAAAACAATTTCGCAGTTCAATGGCCGCGTCGTGTCGCTTGGTGTCGCTGTCAACTGGTGACAGATGAAAAAAGCGTACGCTGTTATCCAAGAAAGCCCTCGCATAGTAGTCAATTGTTTACGTGGCCGACTTGTGAATAAAAATGGACCATTTTTAGCTTGCTACAGTTGGCTAATCTGATGACGGAAATTTAAAAAAATGGGCTTAACATAAAGGTATTAGCCCAAAAAACGATTTTATGGGTAAAAATTTTTTTTTTCTTGGAAAAACGATATTTCAAAATTTCGTGACGTCACAGTTTTTGCATGACAGATAAACTTTTGCCGTCATTTGAAGGGTCCTTGGTAGCCATATACACTGTAAAAATTTCGAAGTCCCAGCTTTAAAATAAAGGGCAATTTTTGAGGTGGGCAATAGTGTTGGTCCACCCGGTATATACCTTTATAATTTAAGACTACATACGAGACCAAAATAAAAATATCATTATGTACACCTAGTTCTTGGCTTACGAGATGTAGGGCGTATATAGACGAAATCTGACAGTGACACCATATAATTTCTGTAGTTTACGCCCTACGTCTCCCACGGCCAAGGCTATACACTATTTCGGAAGAGATTTTGACCGCACTTTATAATTATCGCCAATTATCAATTACCTACCTATCGAGAGGTTTAAGGTAATTTAATTGCGGGTAATTTTTCGATGCTCACCATTAGTATCTCGGAGAGTAGTTTAAATTGTAGAAAAGTTGCGCTATTTCTTAGTGATTAAGATTTTGAAGAGAATACCCCGATATTTTGATTCGTTCCTGAGTTATCACAAAAAATCTGAAAATTTCCAATTTAAAGAAAAATTAATATCTTCCTAACGTTGGGTGATATTTAAATGAAACTTGCAAATTTAAAATTTTTGCCTGCCGTCAATTGAATGGAATTGACAGAAATTTTCTAGGCCTTCTAAATTTTGAATAACGTCACTCAACTTTTGATTCCATTCAACTGACAGCTGTCAAAAATAGAAAAGTTCCAAGTTTCATTTAAATAACATCAATAGTTAGAAAGATATTAATTTTTTTTTAATTCAAGAACTTCTCTTTAGAGGCCTGCACGGGCCGGGCTGGCCCGGAAAAAGCCCGGCCCGGCCCGGGCCCGCATACGGGCCGGGTCGGGCCGGGTCTAATATTGTCGATTAATATCGTGGACATGGGCCGGGCCGGGCCCGCATATGAATCGAAACGGGCCGGTCCGGGCCCAAAATGATTGCGATTGCAAATTATTCGAATCAAATCTCGTTTTCGAAATAATATATTTGGTTAAAATATACGATCATTTAAACGGCAAATTGTTGATCAAAAACGTCGATCTGAGATTTCGCAGCGTTGCATTTACTGATGTCGGCTCGCAGGTTTCAAGTTTCTAGATAACAACAATGAATCCTAAATTATATTACGTTACGCTTTAATCAGTTTTGACTCAGGATTCAACTTTCAGATTTTGAAATATGGTAATGTAAAAAATATATTCTGGATTCTGAAACTAAAGTTATCATGAAGGTGAGTATAAAATATCGTAAACACTTTTAAGGAACGCCTAATTTTTCTGCATACATACAAGCTGCCGGGCCGGGCCGGGCCATTGCCGGGCCCATATATCAGTCGGGCCGGGCCTGACACAATATGTAAGTAATTCAGATCGGGTCATACCGGGCTGTGACTTCTGAGTAACGGGCCGGGCCGGGCCCCTAAAAATCGGCCCGTGCAGGCCTCTACTTCTCTTTACTCTTTAGATCTTAATCGCCAAGAAATAGAGCACTTTTCTCTAATTTAATCAACCGCGCATCTTTTACCGTTTAGGAGATCCCAATGTTTTGTCAGAACAAAAGAGAAAAACCTTAAGATGTCGAAGAACTTTTACCTAACCCCTTTACCGAAGTCTTATATTTTCGCGAAATTCAACATATTATATCAAAAAAGTTGAATTAATCTGTTGATATCCATATTTCCAGTTCCCAAGACGGAGTAAATTTAATATAATCCAAGATTTCCAGTTTTCTTTTAACATTCACGTATATTAAAATTAAAGTTGCTACATATACAGGGTGAGTCAACAAGGTGACGGCGGTCCATAACTTCTGAACCCTTCCAGATAGGAAATCAATTCAAACGCCATTATGTACAACACCGCCAATTCTACATCCTAAAAATACTTTCAACTATACAGGCTGTCCCAAAACACTTGCAATGCATGGCAACTTCATTTTTTTAAATGGAACACCACCATTTTGATGACATATTCTGGATCACCTATAACATAGCTTTACATCGACATAAGACATTCCATGTTTTAAGGCTCTGTTCTAAAGTAATTAATTCTTTTTGAAAAATTTCGACCATTGCGGGTGCTTCTTAAAAAAAATCCTGAGAACTCAATTTTGTATCTAGAGAGCTGAGATTCGGTACAAACATGAAGGAAGGTCCATTCTATCTATCTAACATGATAACTATCATTATCACTATACAGGGTGTCAAAAATTCTGTGTCAAGTTTGGAAAATTTCAAATATGCAAAACTCCATTTTTTCAAATGGCACCCCCTGCTATTATTATGCCATGGGGTTGGGATGTTGAATTACTTTATTTTTTATTAAGTATGTCCTATACCTAAAGTCAATACTTCAAAAGATATTCTTTGTCTTAATTATTTTATTGAAGATTATTACGATCTCAATTAAAGAATGCCATGGATTGTATGACAGTTACGATTAACCTTGTTTATTTACATAGTTACCAGACAGTTTGTCACATTTATTGACATACACAACCAGAAAGAATTCATTGACATGGTTTATTGCTTATGGTTGAAATTCATTGTGTATGTCAATAAATGTGACAAACTGTCTGGTAACTATGTAAATAAACAATGTTAATCATAACTGTCATACAGTCCATGGCATGCTTTAATTGAGATCGTAATAATCTTCAATAAAATAAATAAGACAAAGAATATCTTTTGAAGTATTGACTTTAGGTATAGGACATACTTAATAAAAAATAAAGTACTTCAACAGCCGAACCCCATGGCACAATAATAGCAGGGGGTGCCATTTGAAAAAATGGAGTTTTGCATATTTGAAATTTTCCAAACTTGACACAGAATTTTTAACACCCTGTATAGTGATCATGATAGTTATCATGTCAGATAGCTTGAATAGACCTTCCTTTATACTCGTACCGAACCTCAGCTCTCTAGATACAAAAATGGGCAGCTACGGAAGCTTCTGGAACCTCCCCACTTCGGTGAATGATCCAATCTTATCACCAATATCAAGTAAATTTTACTGTTTACTATACCTAAGTTTTACTCCACCAAACCTAAGGTGTTCTCTGTGATCTTTCTAAATTTTACGATCTTTTGCCAAAAGGGCACTAAGCTTGAATACAATTTTGAAAACAAAATTTGAAGACTTTTCATGTGCTGGTAGAGAAAATGGGAGTTCATTATTCAAGTTTCAAAGTTTATATGTCAAAATGGCACTTGCCGTTTGCCGATTGTCACCAAAATTAAATCAGCTCTACGGCGGGTAGCGGTATCTGTACCTACTAAATTTCAGCCAAATCGATCCAGCAGTTTAGGCTGTAGCGTGTTATTTAATGTTTCCTCTAAATTTCGATTTTTTAGATTTTGTGCCAAAAAGGCACTAAGTGGGAATACAGTTTCAGATACATAATTTCAAGGCCTTTCATGCGCTGATAAGAAAGATTAGTGTTCATCTGTCAAATTTCATAGTTTACATGCCAAAAAGGCACTTAGCGTCTGTGGATTCGCGAGAAAATTAACTGGGCTCACCGGAAGGCTAACCCTAACATACATACCAAATTTCATTAAAATCCGTTCGGTAGTTTCCGAGAAATCGTGCTCACATACGTACGTACGTACGTACGTACGTACATACGTACATACACACAGACATTTTTTAAAAACCACTTTTTCGTGATCCTGGGACCTTGAAACGTAAAGATCTGGTGTTATCTCAATTTCGAATTTTGGAGTGATTGCAATAACCTCCCATTTTTATATGGTTGTGGGGAGGTTAAAATTGAGTTCTCAGGAATTTTTTTAAGAAGCACCCGCAATAGTCGAAATTTTTCAAAAAGAATTAATTACTTGAGAACAGAGCCTTAAACCATCGAATGTCTTATGTCGATGAAACTCATGACACCCCACAAGATCTTGTAAGAAAATTAAAGTTCAACAACACAGCATCATGTTTTTTTCGGCCCACTAATAGTACGGAAATCAAAACTACAATCCTAAGATTGAAGTCGTCAAGCTCCGAAGACGTCTATGGAATGTCGAATAACTTCATAAAAACTATATCACACGTAATAATAGAACCTCTCGTATTAATAATAAATAGGTGCCTTGAGGAAGGTGTGTTCCCACAACAGTTAAAACTTGCAAAAGTGGTACCAATTTTTAAGAAAGGAGATACAAACCAATGCGATAGCTATCGCCCAATTTCAATCTTGCCGATCTTTTCGAAATTATTTGAGGCTGTGATTAAGGAAAGACTAGTTGACTACTTTGAATCACAACACATACTGATAAATCAGCAGCATGGATACCGTAAAGGAAAGTCAACCGTAACGGCGATAAATGATGTTCTTCAGCGTATAATCAAAGCCCAGGATGAACAGGAAAAGGTTGTAATGGCCTGCTGTGACCTATCGAAAGCTTTTGACACTGTGCAACATGAAATATTACTTCACAAGTTGAGTTACTACGGAGTTCGTGGAACACCTCTACAAATGTTACAATCCTACTTGTCTGGAAGACAACAAGTAGTGAAGTGGAAAAATGATATATCAGAAAGAGAAGCAATAAATCATGGTGTTCCGCAGGGTTCTATCCTGGGTCCCATCTTATTCATTATTTATATTAATGACCTGCTTGCAAACGTCAAATTCTATGGAGCTTGTTTGTATGCGGATGATACTTCATATGTTATCAAAGGTAAAACGACTGAGCAGGTGAACGACCACTTAACTGAAGCGCTAGGAAATTCCAAATCTTGGATGGATGCGAATAAATTAAGTGTCAATGTGGATAAAACACAAAAAATGTTTTTTAATTATGAAAACCATGATAGTGTTAAGTTCCTTGGTGTATATGTGAGTAATAACTTAAAGTGGTCAACGCACATTAATGAACTAAATAAAAAACTTGCCAGTGCCATTTACGCCATTCGGATAGTCAAGAAATCTGCCAATCAAGAAACAGCGAGGTCTGCATACTTTGCAAACTTCCACAGTGTTGCTGCATATGGAATTCTTTTTTGGGGATTAGCACCTGAAGTGCAGAGTGTGTTTGTGCTTCAGAAAAAGGCCATTAGAACTTTGTGCGGATTAGGATATCGAGATTCCTGTAGGGAGTATTTCAAGTCTCAAAGAATATTAACTATCCTTTCGTTATAAGTATATGTATTCATGTCTTTGTTATGTACATCAGCATCTTGATGAATTCCAGGCGAATTCAATTTATCACGAATATAATACTCGTAATAAGGAATCCTTAAAAACTCCACTGCATCGCACAAAACGTACCCAACAGGGCATAGATTACTGGGGTTCCAAACTATACAATAAGTTGTCATGCCACCTTAAACAACAGAATGTCAAACAATTCGAAAGAACCATCAAGAATATGTTGATAACTAACGCTTTCTACTCGATAGAAGAATTTTTAAACTGTGCCTGTTGATAGATTTGTAGTATTTTTGTACTTAACTGGGTTGTTTATGCAACTTGTTGTGATATTGTTTAACTTGTTCTGTTAATGTTATTGTTCCGTACATTTTATATACTTACCTATTTTATTTGACACTATCTGTAATCTTCTCCATTACGAATAAAGATCGTATTATTATTATTATTATTATTATTATTAAAGCTATGTTATATGTGATCCAGAATATGGCATCAAAATGGTGGTGTTCCATTTAAAAAAATCAAGTTGCCATGCGTTGCAAGTGTTTTGGGACAGCCTGTATAGTTGAAAGTATTTTTAGGAAGTAGAATTGGCGGTGTTGTACATAATGGCGTTTGAATTGATTCCCTATCTGGAAGGGTTCAGAAGTTATGGACCGCCGTCGCCTTGTTGACTCACCCTGTATATTTCGGCCCTCTAAATTACATTAGGGCACCATCTTCAGGCTAAAGGTGAAAAATCTTAACTTTTAGCCTGAAGATGGGATCAAATAGCCTCAAATATGTTTAAAGGTAGTGCTATAAAGAGGTAATGAAAAAATTGACCAATGAAGATGTTGAATTTTAGCAGAAAACATTAGAACTAGAGCCAATGTTTCGTAGACCATAGCAGACAACACCTTCAGGACTAATTCGACAAACTGAGTGGAACTGTACTTGTTAATTTATTTGATACCTGAAATATTCGGAATACTTTGAAAATGAAAATTGAATCCGCTTGAGGCGTCGAGCTGAAATTTGGGACAGGTCTGACGTATGGCTATTCTGAAAGGCTGTTTATCCTACATGATTTTTCATACGATTTTCTGTATGACTTGAAATCACCATGGTGAATACAATTTGGAGTCACGGTGATTTCAAGTCATACAGAAAATCATATGAAAAATCATGTAGTGCCTTTAATGCTTTGGAAAAAAAATTTAAAATTCTTATCAGGGGCGTCGTAACCTGAGGGGCTGGGAGGTAAGTTAAGCCCTAACTTTTTTGTGCGCTGTTTTTTTTTTCATTTTGACATCAACATCTAAAATTGTATGACTTTCTACGTATAAAAGGCACCGTTTCCGAAAAAAATCGAGTTGAAGGTTGATTTGCATGCTGTTGGTAATGGTGGTCCCTTCAAGGGCTCTAGTTCTCTTAAGAAGCATTTTCGGACCCATGTTGATAGGAACTTTTCTTCCTATTTTTTCTTGTAGAATCACCCTTTAAAATATTGAAACGTTATTCTGAAACACTCTGTATGTGGCAGATTTTACATTATAGTGACTTGTTTTATTATTGAACAATAAATATGTTTTAGGGACAAGTGTTCGATCCTCCAAAAGCTAATTTTGCACAATGATTGTTCTTTCAAAAGTACAATAACAGCTGAAATATAGATGGCAAACAAATTAAAGAAAAAAAAATAGCTTCAGAACGCGCATTTACTTAGTTTTTAAGGGTTCCAGGGTTCAATAGTTTTCAAGAAATTTAAGTAAACCAATCACATTTGAGTTTTCTTAGGGTAATTTAGCTCATATCTCACTCCTAAAAACCATTTAACGAGTGTTCAACTTTTTTTTGGTCTTAAGGCGCCCACACACGCTCCGATTTTTCGTCGGTTTTCCCACCAATCAATCCCGTCATGAAACAGAATGAAACGCCCTGCGAAATGACGACCCTGATGCACTCTCTCAATTTTTCGTCAATCCTGAAACGTTTGTATCGACGAAAAACCGAACGACCATAATCTAATCAATTTTTCGAAAATAATAACAAACCAGACGATCGGTTGATAACAAATATTTCCAATCCGCGCATAATGAGTTGCATACTTTCGGTCCGAAATTGAGGGTTGCATATTGCACGACATTATGGCATCGATCCTATGAAAACACGCAAGGAATTCGAACGCCCGAACGAATAATTTTATCGTCCTTTATCAGGAATTTGATTTGGTTTATATTGAAAGTTCAGCCCTTACACTTATCCCGTCTCGCTCGCAGAATTCCCAGACTCTAATGATAGAAGGAGAGGGATGATCTCGGGTATGATAATAATTGAAATTGATAATGGACTTATTTGGGCACTTTAGCAAGGATATTGCATCGAATCGGTTTAGATTTTGAACTTACATCTATCTAATAGGTGTTACCACAATTAGTTAACACTATAAGCAATAATACATTTAAAACAGTAGCTAGTGATAAACAGGGGTGTGAAAAATTTGTAGAATAATACTTAATATTAGATTTAAATTCGTTCTGATGAGGTTGATGGAACGTGCGACATCTGGGAGTGCTAAGCTGAAGCTATAGGAAGGGTAGAAATTATAGGTAAAGGGATAGGGATGTTTCCTGCAAAAGTTGAGAGGAGGTTTCGTTCCACGCTAAATCTTCCACTTTCATTTCAGAATAAATTAATCCATCTAGAGCGAAACTTGCGAATGCAGTTAAGGTAGCCTTGAATCACAAAAATTCAAAAAAGAAGGAATAATTATTATTGTTGTCCTGTTATTCCTGTTGAGGGAAGATATCAGCAGGAATCGATCGCTCCCAGAAATTTGTCTTTGCATAGACGGCAAAGGGAACAGTCAATAAAAACCGAGGGGTTAGGTGCCAATTGCTGCTTGAGAAGGTGGTGAAGACAGCAGAGCATCGCACAGGAAGTGAAACAAAGGAGAGCGGTAAATAGACGGTGTGCCCTCATTGGCTGTCGTTAATAACTGTAAGACACAAGGAGACTGTTTGAATTAATGAGCTACACACCATCTCTCTTCTATATGCGCGTTCTAACAGAAACTCAACATCTTCTGTCAAATGTGACAGCTTCGCTACTCTCGCTCCGACAAACAATGTGCGCTTCAACAGGATTTGGGTAAATTAAGACCGTGGATGGGGATGCAGCCAGGCCTAAGAAGACACTGACGGCGTCGTGGGTGGACGGAGGATTTGTCACGCTGAAGCAACTTCTCAGTCATGTCATAACTTTCATAAATACCACGAAAACTTAAGATGAATCCAATAATTAGATGAGTTAATATAAAGCTTACTTTTCTTCTTGACTAACTCAGATTACATTAAACTAATACCTGTATACAAAATGAATGAAGTATTAATAATTTTATGTTGACTATGTAATTGTTCATAAAGTCCAAGCACTTTCTAAAGAACGTGGGGATTGTGTGAATCAGGCTTTCAGTTCCGTCAAAATTCCTGTCAGCGTCAAAACGCAGAAATACTGAAGAATTAATTATAATTATTATTGATTCGGAAATGAAATCCTGACTCACGCACAACCTTTGAGATCGGGCTTTCGCCCTCGTTTTCCGAACATCCTAGTGCGATAATAGTTATTTACGATATAAGTGAGATATGCCCATTATTAACGCACGTATTGTGAAGAATTGCCCCACGAGGCCGTAGGCCGAGATGGGGCAATCACATAGTGCGTTAACAATGGAGTATCCCACGAATATCGTACAAGATTTTATCTACGACCGGTAACAATCTCTTGAAAAAACCCCACTGACCAAATATTAAATAAATCAAAGATGAGAGGGCGATGACGAGCCTTAGCTACCACTTAGTTACCGAATAACAACAAACTAAAATTCTAAAAGTTTTCGGCTGTAGTCCTATAAAAGTTCTATTTTGCTTCAAAAATGGATATACCAAGCTGTTCTTCAGAGCAACAAGGCCAAATCGGATTGCCCTTTAACATCGAAGAAGAAGCAGAAAACGTCATTTCGGGAATTGACCCGGAAAAATCTCGGGTTAAGTCCCGGAAAAATCTCGGGCTAAATACGAAGTGGCCTTTAAAAGGTACGAGCAGTGGTGCAAGTCGACGAACATAAAGGATACCACAAACGAAAAGGCATTGCTTGTATATTTTGAGGAGCTGAGTAAAAGCCAGAAGCCTTCGTCCCTTTGGTATGCTATTACTCGATGCTGAAGACGGAAATTTCAATCAAGAAGCGCGTTGACTTAAAAAAATACGTCAATCTCATAGCCTTGCTGAAGAATAAAGGAAAGGGTTAAAAACCTAGGAAGTCTAGAGTTCTGAACAGGGAGGATACTGTTAAATTGTGGAGACAGCAGGGAATGAGAAATATTTAAGCATCAAGGTTGGTAATTTATAACGAAATGATTTTTTTTCTTTAATTTTAATTGATTTTCAGATTGTTTTAATTTTTGGTTTGGCGGGTGGATGCAGCAGGGAAGAGTTAACATATCTGAAGACGAATAATGTGACAGACGAAGGCGCATGCTTTAGGGTCGTAATTCCGGATACCAAAACTAATAAAGCCAGAGAATTTTTTATAACGACTGGAAATATTGATGGTATTAATTTGGTTGAGACTGTTAGGAATTACGTGGAACTTCGACCTAAAAATTGTTCCAATGTACGTTTTTTCCTGACATATAGAAATGGTAGATGCACAAATCAGCCTATTGGAATCAACACAATAGGAAGTATGCCGAAAATAATTGCGGAATTTCTGGGACTGCCTGATGCAAAAGAATTTACTGGTCATTGTTTTCGCTGCACTTCCACTACAGTTTTGGCGAATGCGGGAGCAGACCTTCGGGACATAAAAAGGCATGGTGGTTGGAGATCTGACTCTGTTGCAGAAATTTATAAATAATAAGAAGAAAATATAAAGAATAAGAAGAAAATTGCAATTCAGATTTTGGGGGAAAATGGAGCAACCACATCCAAAAAATCTGATGCCTCCGTCTCCATAACCAACTCCAGCTGCACTAGCACGCAAGTGAAAACAGCTAGTGCCAACGATGGCATTAATCTTTACAACTGTTCAAATTGTGTTATCAATGTTTATAAAAAATAAATAATTATTATCAATTCTCTGGCATTTATAAGCACGAGTGCGGTAATCATTTCATTACCGCATTCATTGAGATAACTAGATCATTACCTAACTAAAATGAGTGCATTAATATATGAATTATCCCAAAGTCGTAGATAAAAAAAATAAAACCGCCATCTTCAAGCAAAGAGGAAGACTGCTTTTCGGCAACCACTGGACGAAGAAAGTGTTGTTGTCAAAAATTGACAAAAACGTCGTCACCCATCTGTTCCATGGGTTAAAAAAATAATCTTAGATTTGCGGGCGGTCTAAATTTTAACACCTTTTGCACAAGGTTTAAGAATTTTTGCTGCAGGCCACGAGGACTACGCGCCCTCACCGTTTGGCGTTTGATACACACTGCTTATAGCCAACGCAACGATCTATCGAATGCCGAAAACTGTATAAAAATCAAACAATTCGTTCAAAAGTTACAATTTAAAAAATGAAAAAATTTCCAGGTGTTCCACTTCGCGTGCTGAGCAAAAAACGTCGAAAAAGCGCTCGCCTAGTTTTGAAACTACGGGATTATTTATTATTTTTTACGACACAGCAGATAATGCGTAAAGGCGATTTAGTTGCAATGAAAACCTTATGGGAGGGACCATCGGTTTTAATATACATCAATATTAGGCGATACAAGATGCAAAGAATTATGAAATCCATCTTAATTCATAATTTCTTCAAAAGATACTGTGTAAAAAAATAATTACTATTTCTAGTTGAAGAGAAAACCGTTACTGATGGGATGGGATCACATTCCAAAACTATTATTATCAAATCACCAACGTTTCGTGAGTTTATTGTTGCTCACTTCTTCAGGGTTCTATAAAAAAAGGAGAATTACAGAAATTGTAATTTAAAAAAATTGTGTTACTTTTAATTGTAGGAGTATTTTGGCCAATTTCTGTAATTCTCCTTTTTTATAGAACCCTGAAGAAGTGAGCAACAATAAACTCACGAAACGTTGGTGATTTGATAATATAATAATTTTTCAAATATGCTCCGTTTTCTTTAGTTAATAATAATATGGATCAAGAAACAACGGCGAATTATATTATTTCCAGTGGATTTTCGTATAGTTTGCAAACTATTTATTACACTTTAAAATGATTCATCACAAGCCTTAATTTTAAACTTACCTTTTTATTATTTTATAGATGCCCGTTCAGAAATTTCTGTCAAACATTTCTGATCTATTTTGATGGTAGCGGAAAGTGGATCTTTCTCGGAACAGTCGGAAAAGTAAATTTTTACAGGGCTAGTCTGGAAACCGGAAAGTATAAAGCTTTATTTATATAAACAGTGATATTATTATTACACAATAGTTGGTAGAGAAGTCAACACGCATTTAAATTATTCTCCATCAGATAAAGATAGACCTAGAATTTTCGACAGAAGCGTATCATCATATTATATTACATTCAAGGACTGGATGAAACATCATTTTTGAAAATAATTAAGAAGGTGTAGATAATCGAGCAGTTTAATTTGTTTAAAAAAAATAAAAGTTGGCGTTTTTCCTTTTTATCAAAAATCTTGATTTTTTATCCATTTCTTCGAATGTCTTTGAAAATCTTAGGAGTATGGGCCACGACTGCACTTACAGTCGAGTATGATACATGTCCCTCGCTGTCTCAGGAAAATTACTTGTGTGTAAGGAAATCATGTATTTTCCCACTTGTTACATAAATGGCTACTTATTGCTTCAGTGACGCGTCGTTTTTTTATAAAATAAAACTAAGTACAAATTGGTGCGCTACAAATATTTTTATTTTAAACAGCACGCCGCCGCCGATGCGCTGGTAGAAAAATTAACTGGCAGTTTTACACTAAATTAAATTGCTGTGTGTCATGGTAATGTCAGTTTAACGCAAAAAAACAGGATTAAAAATTAAAATTTTAGCATACAATGCATTGAAAAGCTTTTAGCCATTATGCGGATCGTAGTGTTTGAAAAAAATTAACGAGTTTTTCTTTCTGTTAATTACATTTCCCCTTAGTGCAGAAATTAGTTCACTTTTGGCACTAGTGCGGAAATGTGATGTAGGATTTCCTAACTGAATTACATTTTTCACACGGGATTATGGAAAATCCAGTTGACTGTCAGAAACTCGAGAGAAGCTTTGCATAATACATACCTAAAGTTCTTGCAATTATTTAGTGTTTCAGCTTGCATAACAGTGGACGGGCAGTAAACTGGTTCTTATTCCCTCCAGAGATATGAAAGCCCTATACTTCACTTTTCGCACTAGTGAGGCAATATGATGCATTTCCTCTAAATGAAATTAATGGGGAAAATAAGCTATTTATGTAATAATTGGGAAAAGTACATCATTTCACGAGACGAAGCCGAGTTCTGTAATCAAACAAGTAAGGAAATGATAAATTTTCCCATACGGCTGCATATACAAGATCTTTCATAATGCCGATCCAAACATTCAAAAACCTGCTTGAAAGGTTTAGTCATCATGCGGATCGTGATGATTGAAAACAAAAAGAAATTATCTTTAGATAATTATTTTTCGCACTAGTGCGGAAATAATGAAAGATTTGTTGTCATCAGTCGACAGTCTAAGGAGAAACTTTGCATGATATCTAAAGTTCCTGCAATTCAGTGCTTCAGCTTGCAACAGTGACGGGCAGTAAATTGCTATATTTATTCCTTGAGAGACATTAAAGCCGTCTACTTCACCTCGGATTTTAAACATCCTCTCCAAGTCCCCCCATAAGTGGACACGCTGGTCTTCGAAGTGCATACGCTTTGACGGCCAAAATGAAAACGTAGGTAATTTAAATTAATTGATAATTTGTTTAAAATTTATGAACATACAACAGTTTTTCACCAAGTTTTCAAATAGTTATTTACGTAATTAGTTATGAAAACCTGTAATGACGAGCCGTAATATTTGCCAAAACGAGTGATAGCGAGTTTTGCAAAATTGTTCGAGTCAAGCAACTGGGGGCTTTTCATACACGTATTACGTATAGAACATGTTACCTAATTGTGTAACATCCAACTTTTCAAAACGCAGTTAGGTAATAGTATATTACGATATTAGGTTGGTAAGTACAGTATAACAGAATCGAGGAAAGGTTTCCGAGATTCCGTGTATCGTATATGATTTTTCGCACAATTGAAATTAACTTATTGAACATTTTTCGTCAGCCATTAAACAAATCCTGTTTG
This sequence comes from Pycnomerus fuliginosus, assembly GCA_963924575.1. Taxonomy (NCBI): domain Eukaryota; kingdom Metazoa; phylum Arthropoda; class Insecta; order Coleoptera; family Zopheridae; genus Pycnomerus; species Pycnomerus fuliginosus. Next base: position 12,445,871 of record OZ004625.1, on the reverse strand, counting down.
ACAGATCGCCGAATATTCCTAATGCTCTGGCTACCTTTGCCAGTTCAGTTGTTTTACTTACCATGCCTGTGTCAGATATGCGTGCTGTTATGAATTCATAACAGCACTGTTATTTTTCGTTGCCTGGGAAACCAAACCGCGCTTGGTAAGTTTAACTTACACCTTATGTTAACTACGTCGGTAAGAGAGTTATAACATACGATTGTGCGAAATAGTTATTTTCTCTCCAATTTCCTCTTTTCGTGAATATTTTCCGGTAGGTATTCGAAAAATGCGTGGCTTTGAAATTATCCAAATTTTCGCCAACGGCTCACGAAAAGGGGCCATCTTAGATCCCCTCCATTATAGAATTAAATTTGCTCAGGGCCTCATCACATGGAATTTTAGAAAGTACCTATGTCCCTCGACAGGCTTTCCCAGTTTCGAGTTTCGATTTCGTTGGACAAACGTAAAGATTTTATGTTTATGTTATTTCGTGTTTTTTTATCGACTTTAGTACTAGGTACGCCACGCCAATTAGATGTAAGTATACAAATAACGTGGAATCCTTACGCACCCTCATACAATGGGAGCTTTTTAATAGGTATATTCTTCATCATATAACCCTTCAAAAAATATTTCACAAAACAAAATTTATAAACTATTTCCTCTATTACATCTATCTAATAATTGCTATGGTGCCTTCCTGGTATACGTACATATACCTATACTCTCCTCATATCTGATGGTAAACAGAACTAAAAAAAACTTTTATAAGTATAAGTAAGTAGTAAAAGCTTTCAAGACCTCCGTTAACAAATACCTTCGAAACGTAATTATCGCTTTGCCAATATCGTTAAGACACACCTCAAAGAGCGCCGTTGTTCCTCGAAACGCCCGACGTCGACTTTGAGTTTCGTCTTACAGTCGAGAGAATTGCAAATTTCTATCATGCAAGATTTAACTCAAGTGAGCCCCTCTTATAACCACCAAGATGGCGTTTAGCTGACAGCCAAAGCCGAGTGTAATTTTCCTCATCGTCTTTCGCACCGAATCTTGCATATACGTGCCTAAAGATCTTTGTCATTCCGCTCCGCCTTTACATTATTCAAAGACCGGAAGGAAATCTGCCATATGCACGATTCACGTTAGTTTCTCTTTAATTACACACGTCAATTAAACGGTGGGGAAAAAACCGTAGCCCATAATTACCTTCTGGCAGTTATCATTACAAATTTCATTTAAATATTAATAAACTAGTTATTACGAATGTCGGGATCACGAACAGTAGGATTGAATATTAAAAATGATGGCCGCCTTAAAAAATCGATCAGGATTTGATCACCCTCATCGTCATTTACAGAAGGGTGGGTGGGACTTGTTATATATTATAATGGCAACTGTTATTGCAACCATTTTTAAATTCTCGTAAGTAATATAACAAATCGATAATTTTTTTACATGCAAAAACGAATTTGTTGTAGTTGTATTTTCAAAGATTGGGATTATAGCTATTAACATACCTAGGAATGTTATGACTATCATAACAGACGCAGATGTCAATTGAAATCCGAGGTCGGAGAGCGAGGATTTTAAGACATCTAAGTCTGTTATGATTCATAACATCCGAGGTTTGTTCAATAGTTTATCGGTTTAAAGCGATTAAAGCCAAAATTAAAAAAATGTTGCGTGAATTCGCGTCATTTTGACAATCGAGATGACAGCATTTGAATGGGGTCATTGTTGTTATGAATGGTTAATGGGCTTGTTGTCTAGAAACCATTAGATAACGTTATGATCTGCTTACCAGCCTATTTTTATGCATGTTAAGAACGCTTTAATCGCCTGAAACCGGTAAACATTTTAACTCATTAGTTGATTTGTAAAAAAATTACCGATTTTTAAGCATACCATGAGTTATATTTGACAAGAAAATTTTCATATAATACTTATTAGTAAGTACTGGATTTTTCCCACAAAATTACCAATATCTTCTAATAGTCCGGGAGGCAGTGAATATTTTTGTTATGTAATTTCAGCGAGTTTGGTTTAGCACTTTTATAGTTATTTTCATGCTGAAGATTGGTAAAACGGAAGTCTGCCATATATCTTGTGGGACAGGGGCTAATAATCGCCATTTAAATTTTTCAATAATTGACATCTCGAAAACGGTAACAGATACGAAATTTTATTAAATTAGAAAAATGTTGTATTTTTCAGTGTAGAATAAGAATCTGAAAAGAAATCTAAGATATCTAGATTGGTTACTGAAATAGTTTTTTTGGTTTTGGTTCCTTAAAATATTCTTTATGTATTTTCATTTTATTTTCTTATGTTAAAAAGCCGCTTAATAAACTTTATTATTATTATTATTATTATTACTGAAATAGTGAAATATACTGAAAAGACTGAGAATTCACAACGTGTTATAACTTGGTTACTAATCGGCAGATCATTATGAAATTTGCTTCAATTACATTACCTTGCACGAAGAATAAAATGAGGCGACGAAAACTTTTCTAAGCCTTCTAGATTAAAATATGACATTTTTCAGTTTTTTCAGTATATTTCAGGAACCAAACCAGATATTTTCAATTGCTTTACAGATTCTTAATCTACACTGAAAGACACAACTTTTTCTAATTTAATAAAATTTCGTATCTTTTGCGGTATCCGACTTGTCAATTTTTGAGAAATTAAAATGGCTGCCATTAGCCCCATGTCCCGCAAGATTTACGGCAGACTTCTGTTTTAGTAATCTACAGCATGAAAATAACTAGAAAATTGCGACCGAATACAATTGGGACACCCTGTATATAGGAAAGAAAAAATTGTAATTCAGAATAGTCAATTGTATTTAAGAAAGCATCAAGTGTAATTCAGAAAATTCTTTTCAATCTACGAAGGGACGTACCCACCTATACCTTAAGAATGACGGTATTTCTTATAAATAACCTCTATGGGCGGATGTTTTTGAAAGAAACATCGAACAGGTTCTTTACTTTTTTTGTTCAATCCCTGCCATTTTCTGAATTACAACTAATTCTTTCTTAAATACAATTGTCCATTCTCAGTTACAACCAGGTATGTAAAATTACCGTAATTTATATTTTCGGTAATTTACCGCCTAATTTAGTAATATTTTTCGTAAAATACCAGATAATTTACTTTGGACTTGTTATTGTTCAGTAAGGTAAATTACCGTTTTATAGGTAATTTAAAGTACATTTTGTATACTTAATCATTTAAAAAGTTGAGATATAAAGTCAATATATAATGTAATTAGTAATAATAATTTATTTCCAGCAGGTAATACGCCTAATTGCAAATATACAATTTTATTTATGTATAGAAGAAACTATGCTTTTCGTAATTTACCTACAAAAATTTTGGGTAATTTACCCGATTAATTACCTCGTAATTTACGGTAAAATATATTTGGTAGTTTACGGTAATTTACGTGATAATTAATTCGGTAAATTACGGTTTTCTCTGAAATACGACATCTAGCTACTATATTATTCTCAACAACAAATGACCGTTTCTGAATTTCAATTGATGCTTTATTAAATACAATTTTGTTATTCTGATGAATTCCAATTAATTCTTTCTTGAATATACTTGATTAATCTTAACTACATCTACTACATTCTCAATTACAAGTGGCAAATATCAAATACAAATTGCACTTTCTCAAATAAATGAGAGCGTTTCTTAAATACAATTGAAAAAGGTGTAGTGCAAAATTGCGGCTGAAACATGCACAGGTGCAAATTGTGGTTGGTCAGAAATTCGTCATTGATGGTCAATTTCAAATGAGTCGAATTGTCAAATGAATTTTAAAATTGACGTCAGTTTTTGATTGTTTATAACAATAGAACTTGCAGCGACAATAAAAATAGTAAAATACTACCATCGCCATCGTCAAAATTGTATTTTCACTTATTATTAGCATCGATCTCCATACTATTTTTCATGTAAATTAATCTGTCATTAATTAATGAAAATTTTATTGTCTAAGAAATTATTTTACGTCTCAAAAACTTGAGGCTTTGTCACCCGTTAAAAAGAAGGGCTTGACCACTGGTCAAACATGTCACTGTATTCAACGTGATATCTTAGATCGATATAATGTTCCGTGTGAAAACGTGTGTGGTTCAAGACTTCAAAACTAGTTGGACTCGTTGCGGGCAACTTTCCAGAAATGTAACCATTTGATATCGAAGGGAGGAAAAAACGGGTCGGAAGAATGACTGACCATTGCTCGAATTTAATGGGATCGTGTGAAAATATCCTCGAGGACTCGATTGACTCGTTATTATTACCATTGCTTTTGATATTAAAACGGGTTGCTGATGTCTTTGCCGGGGCTATAGGAACCTCTGAGGAAAATCATAAAGTTGCTTGAAGGTTGCTTCTTTCAGTCTGGCTGTTTCAATCAAACACTAAATTGTGTTTAGAAAAAAATTAAGTTTGATCTTCGAAAGTGCGATTGGGTTTTAGGTAAGCGATCAAAATCAATTAAGTATGATGTTATAATAACGAGAACCATGCATTCCGTATTTGCGACTTCATTAAGTGCCACTTATTTTACTTAAATCTTAATATTATTAGTATTAATCTCCGCCCTATACATTTTTTTTGCGATTTATACAAGAACTTTGGCATAATCTAAATCAGAAGGTGAGTATAATTATCATCCATCTAAAAACTGTTAATGAAAAATGAATTCGTTGTTTGTTTAATAATCAATCAGCATCAATCAAATCAGAAAATTTAATTTAAGCGAATTTGATCAATAAATTTTAGTTTTTACATTTATCACTATTTTATTGTACGCATCACAAAAAATTATTTAATAGCTAAGTGCAACCGACCAGTGATGATGCGGGTCGGTCTCCAAATTTATATATTACCTTCTCCCTCGACTGTGATGAAATCCAACGCTTCACTTGAATAACTCTAACTAATTAATTAATAATTTTTTTCACTACTCGCTTTAAAACGTATCATTATTGACTTATTTTTGAACTGAGAATTCGGTTTTTTTGCTAGTAAGTGAAAAAAGTACTATATTCACCACGGCGGTATAGAGAAGACTATTTTAGCCCTCGCGTCTTGTAACAATCTTGCCGCTTGGGCTAAAATAGTTCTTATCTTTACCTTGGTCAATAATATACTATTAAAGTAATTATAAATTAAATATAATTATAAATAAATATACTATTAAGGTAAAGAAAAATGTAAATTTAAAAGTAAGTAAAACTCAATAGGCCATTACGGTATGTCACAAATTTCTTTATTAATGGTACCTATAATTAATTTTATAATTAATTTTATTGACAAATGGACAGTTCTGTTACTTGTTTCCATTAGAAAATCAGATTTGACATTGAAAAAATTAAACCGGAACGAAATGGACACGTTGGCTCGTAGTTATTGTGAGAACGTAGCTCAATACGTCATCAAAATTAATATTTCATTTTATGGCCTTATATCCGAAAATGCAAAAACACGTCAGAGCTCATTTTAAAGGTCCCGCAATCAGAACAATAATTCAAAGTTACCGTCTCGGTTACCGTATAATCCCCCATTGTAAAGTTTTGGAATTGATCCATTCCCTAAGTGGGCTATATGTTCTTACAATAAAGTGTTATTGTTTACAGTATTAGGTTAATTATAGAATGTGCAGGTATACCTATAATATATGCATGAATGATGCAAAGACATATATTATATTACTTTATACAACTCATATAAGTATACATTATTAGCACGTATGTTTGCGCTTTATTTAGTTATAATTTGCAGCAGGAATACTAGAATACTTATATTTCTAGTTGAGGGCGTGAGATTCAAAAACATGTCCTAAAAAGTAAGTTCTGAGAAAACTGTTGCTCCTATTATTGCACTAGAACTAACTTACGATGAAAATCGCATTTATAAAATTGTGTCCAATCGCATTATTCCATTTTTACTGCAGCAACCAATCCTTCAAGAGTTTAGTTGCAAATCAGTGCACGGTGTGCGGTATGCACGGTGCAAATATTTCCGGCGATTTTTGCACCTACGTCATTTTCGATGTGACACTTGTTTTTAAATTGTCACAATGCGTTTTCAAAAATTACAAATCTAGTTCGATAGTTTGGATTTTCGGAAAATTTTTCTTCCTATTTCCTATATTTTACGGCTGAAAATTTTCATTCTCCTTATTCGACTCGAGTGAAATTTTCAGGGCGTCAAATATAATTATTACTCTACAGGTCGAAAATTTTCATTCCCTTAAACCTGGGGGGCATTTCACACCACAAAAATTTGTACACCACTGCCGAATTTTCAGGGCACTGCCGTAAATTTGTACACCACTGCCGACTGTGAAGTCCCCCGACTGTCGAATTTGCTCGATATTTGCAAGCACTGCCCAATTTTTGCAGCCACTGCCTAACATTTCCCACTAACACTGCCGAAAATTTGTACACCACTGCCGACTGTGAAATCCCCCCCACTTAAACCAATAAGAAATATTTGTCTCGCGATTAAACTTCTCTAGGTACTATGTCAGTGGTAATTAAACTCTCTATCTACATGACTATTCACAAAATATGAGACAATATGGGAGGCTATGATGGAAACAAGTGAATCGCAATCTGTCATCGAAAGGACGCTTGTCTGAAGTTAGTTCGCGCAATCCCCAGATAAAATGACAGACGTCATGATGTCCCTAAACAAATCCCTAAATAAAATGACATGACAATGTCATGTCCCGTTCGAACTAACAACGTCCTTTCGACAGATTATTGTCAAAACCTGACATTTGGAGGTTAGGAAATACAAAAATATCAAAATAGATCTAAACCCAAGAAAATATGGTTCCGGAAATACTCCTATCAAATTTCCCATTTTTTTTTTATTTAAGACAATTTTACTCGGTGAAGTTTGCGGATTTATACCTATGCCTATACCCCTATACCTATCATATCACCTATATCCGGAGAGTTCCAATTCTTACAGGTTAAATTTCGCGTTTTATATTTATAGGTTTTCGCAAAATTTGCTTCTAGAATGGTCGAGACTTATAATAGGTAATTCGACGAATTAGTATAAGTGGAGAACATTTGGTTATAAGCAAAATTTTAAGAAAACTTACCTTAACGAAATTTAACAGGTAAAATTTGGCAATTCAAGTGATATACACCTGTTGAGATATAGTTTTACCGACTACACCTTAGTCTTTTTAGTATTCATAGGGATTCTTTTAGTAATATTTACTTCAATATTATACTTTTTGTACTCGTTTTTGTACTTGACGTCATTTTGACCTTTCTCAAAAAGCTAGCTTATAATACCACTAGTGCATGCTGCCCGGTTTCTGAAATGTCCTCTTATTGGTTCCATAGTTAACCGACAGATAAAGTTATTGAGCCGATAACCTATGAAATCGTTTCTGAAAGATATCGTTCCATAACTTATTGGTCGCATAGCTACAGGCTGATTAAGCAGTTACTATGCATACCAACAGATGTCGGAGTGTTCGCGGCTGACTTCATCCTACAAGTTTAACGAGGGAAATCTAAATTTCATCCCTTTAAAAATAGCGACATTGTCAACACTTGCAAATGATATGTTTTACAAACAGCGCCTACAATGTACCTCGGTATTATAGATATTGGGGAAAACGAAATTATTCATTTAAGTAGGTAGGTAAGAATTTACACCGGCGCTAATGACCCATTTCCTGCTTAGTGCCGAATATTCGCGGAAAGATTTGTTGCAAACAATGTTATAGGAATGGGGGATGCTATGGGGTGGGAAATTGCGTTTGTTTTTAACTAACGTGGAACTAACCTCCAAAAAAAACGTGTTTAATGACAGCTGATCGGTTGTGCGAGTGACGAGTGCGACTTGACTTGTGCGTTGGCGATACATCTGCATCTTTCTCTAAACCCGTAATGCGCACGCGTCCATAGCTAACGAACAGTTATCTCGACGGTAGAGGTCCGATAAGTTAGCAGGAGATTTATGGAACCGTTAACTGGTATTATACGTTTCGGAAACGATTCTTGGACTTATTGGACGGTTATCGGTCCAACAACTTTATCGGTTCCATAAATAAGCTTCCAGAAACCGGGCATAATCGGCTAAAATTTTGAAAATATGATTACGAAAGATTGTTGCCACTGATGGTAAAATAATAAGAACTAAATTGTCATTTATTATCTGAATTCAGTGGGACATGTAGGACATGAATTAATTTTCAATTGAGCTCTCTGATGTATAAGATTAGTTCCAAACAATTCCACGCATTAATTCCAATTATAGGTATAACTGCAGCTATAAATAATTCCAATTAGTTCCATTAATTCCCTTCCAATTCCACGACAAATTCGAATAATTCCGTGTTAATTTCTATATTAATTGCAGTTAATTCCAGCTAATTCCAATTTGTTCCGCTAATTTCTCTTAAATCCATGAATAATAGGTATAAACTCTATTCATTTTCTATTGAAGATCTAAAATTTTTCTGGAACTATACAACCCTAATTTGCAAGGGCCTGTACTTTTGACAATTTGATAGAAATTTGGCGGGAACGCAATAACATTGCATAACCCAAATCTTCTAGGGTTTATTTTTATTGTTATTGTTAGTGTCACAAATAAACGTACCTGGGACTTTTTCGTGAATATTTTTCTTTGCACTTTATTCAAAACTGCACGCACACAAAGGCCATTTTGGGCCAATTCAGAGCAATTGCAAAATTTTGACATTTGTCATGTTTTGTGACATATCGCATTGAAATCGCTTCTATACCAACTCACCTGTTTGTAAAATTCCTTGCAAAATTTCCTCATACCAACATAAAATTCAAATTTTGACGTTCTGTCCTTCAATAGAAAATGAATGGAGAGTACCTACTCCTCTAGTGATCAGCTCATCAATCAAATTGGAATTGAGTCGGTTATTAAGGTTCATTGGCAATGACGAAATTAACGTAAAATTAAGCAAACGATACAGTTTCCAAGGATTTGTCTTTAATTCTTTAATTTTAACGTTCATTTTCTCATTGCGAAAGGTTTGTGATTGTGAAAGATTTACCGGACGTATATGTAGGTATACATATATGTATACGCATAACGTACGTTTTACCTCACACTTATGGTATCTCATTTTACTTACTTCTAAGGATTTAAAAAAACATTATGTAAGTATACTTATATGTATAAATCTTGTAATGTAGCAGCAGATTTTATAAAATTCTACGTCACTAGTTATACCTATAAGTAATCTTTGCATGTCATCGTCTTATTTATTTATATAAGCTAATTTAATAAGCTAATTCCCCTACAAGATTCTTAAAGCATCATTTTCCATTTTACCAATGATGGAGCTTTCTATGGATGGATGGGTTAATTAGGTAGGCTAAATTAAATTAAAAATTAAATTAAAATTAAAAGAAATCTGAAATATTTCAAGTATAGTTTTAAAGCCCTGTGCGAAATTTTTTGTCTATATGAGCTCAAGAATTTATTAGTTTGCCTGTTGTTGTTGCTCCAAAATGTAGCGTTTTAGATTAGGTTATAAAGTTGGTATGTAACATTTTTTTCGCACAATCGTATGTTATAACTCTCTTACCGACGTATAGTTAACATAAAGTGTAAGTTCAACTTACCAAGCGCGGTTTGGTTTCCCAGGCAACGAAAAATAACAGTGCTGTTATGAATTCATAACAGCACGCATATCTGACACAGGCATGGTAAGTAAAACAATTGAACTGGCAAAGGTAGCGAGAGCATTTGGAAAATTCGGCGATCTGTCAAACAGGATTTGTTTAATGGCTGACGAAAAATGTTCAATAAGTTAATTTCAATTGTGCGAAAAATCATATACGATACACGGTTGTTAAGTACATCTAACATGATCTCGGTAATTGCAAAAACTCGTCTTCGACTCGTTTTTGCAAACCTTTCCTCAATTCTGTTATACTGTACTTACCAACCTAATATCGTAATATACTATTACATCAACAGATTTTTTAATAACCTCCCTACACTTCGGTTGGATTAAAAGACACACGGTTAGCAATAGCCGAACTTCCGTTTGAAGCAAATTAATAAATACCTATAAACTAATAAAACTCGCTTAAGATTTTTTTGGTTGTACAGGGTCTAGTGACAGAATTGATCCATCATTTTTGTTAGCTTGTGCTGGTTAAACAACCAAAACGCTTTTGCAGTAAAGTTAATTTGACAGTCAATTTTTTTGTTTTGTTACGAAATTATGGAATCATTTAACTCTTGATTTCCCGATTTAACATCAGTACCAGACAGTTTTATAGGATCCTCAATTCTCAGAAACTTTAGAAACTCAAGAATATGATAAGAAAAATATTTGCGACAGTTCTACCTACACGCAAAAATAGAACAATATAGAGGCTAGCAGGGAGTTCATTTTTACGAAAATGCAAAATTATACTTACGGTTTGCCACAACCTTTATTCAAAGGGCTATGATTTTAACTAAGAATAACATTATCTCATCACAACACAAACGACGACCAATCTCATGGATGGCAAATAACTTAAAATGGAATTTTATTTGATTGGTTTCCCTTAAAACATTGTCAGGCAAGTATCGGGGGATCATAAATGATTGACCGCTAAATGGCAACATTGTACAGCGACGGTATAACCCCTGGACGACACTGCTTTTTGAAATTATTTGAATTTAGGCGAATCCATCAGTCAGTTTCTTGGTTGTTTAACTGAAGCATTCAAAATCTCCTGTATACTTGCGCAGAATTGCCATTTGGCGGTCAATCATTTATGACCACCCGATAATAGCATCATTTGATGAAATCCCGACCCAATATCCAAAGACGTACAAAATTTTTATAGGTGAATTTTTATTGGCATAAATCTATAGAATGGAACGAATTGAAGATGTAGGGCATACTCGTAACTTGTATTTATGTCTAGTCTAGGCTAGACCATATAAGTTACTAATAATAAACAAACAATATTGCCCGCCGTAACTTAGAGCAATATACACGGCCAAAGTAAACTGGCTACAGATAAACTAATATTAGCCCTATTACTTCGTATATAGCTGGGAACAGAGTCTTCCATAACTCAATATAAATGCAAATATCTTACATTAAGTTGGCCGTGCATTTTCGTTAAGACAACACATCTTAGACTTGGAGCATATTTGAGAACGTTCCTGTAAAATGAGCCAAACCAACTTCGATATATGGCCCAGAATGGCTTGTGACCCCGAAGAAATTTACATTGCCTTGTTCCAACACAACTTGCTTTATGGTATTTCTGGGCGAAATTGGTCGACTTGATCGATATTTAATCGGACAAGGGTAAAAACGGACCCCCGAATTAATTAAGTCTTTTCGGGAAGGAGGAAGTTTCCTTTGTACCCTCGAGATGTTAATCTTAAGACGAAATTACACATCTCCAAGAAGCTTTCAGGCATAAATAATGACATAGGCACGTAAATTGTAAATTCTCCGAGGTATTAATCTAACTTAGCATGGAAATTCAACTCCTGTGACTCGAGATTACTGCTTTAATATATTCTAAAACTTTAACGTGGTTGAATAATCTGCCCCTGGATGGAATTTTCGGCGACAAGAAACCGCCCCTCTTGCTTTACCTCGCCTGATCAAGAGAGAAGGTTGAAGATGGCTCGAAGGGAAACGAACGCGAAACGCTCCCAACCGCCATCTTAAATCAATATAATATAAAATGGGCGAATCTCAGTTCTGCAGACAAAGAAAACTACGCCACCTTTAAGAGAGAAAGAGATCTAAACACGGGGCAGAGGAAGACGGCAACAGCTTGAGATGTAGAAACGGGGGTGTGCCAGAGAGGGATGGAGGCTCTTCAAGACGGAACGTCGAATAGAGAAGGAAGCTGGTACCTGTTAAATATGCATGAGACAAGGAAATATTAGATATAAGGAGGAAGTACCGCCATTTTCCAGCTACGCCCTCGAGTCCGATTTTTACTCGGGGGTGGTTTTGCTTGCCGGGGGCACGCGCTCGATTCGATATCTATAGACTGGCGTCTTTGGAAAATAACTAGTATATTTGCGATGCAACAAAAGTGCAATCAAGAAGAAAAGAGAATACACGCTGCAATAATGTAAATTACCATGCATGAGACCATGTTTTCAAGCAACGTAAAAAGACCCTAATCATCCAATTTTATACAACAAGTTTGTTATAAATGCAAATTTGATCCCATTAAATGGCGAGTAACAATATGCATGCGTTTCAAACTCAATCATAATTAAATTATCTTCCCTCTAGAACCACTCCATTAAATGTTAACCTGATCTTTATATATTTTAAACAGTGAAATATGGCAATTTGTAGGGAATTTGCGTGTTAATTAAAAAACCCTTGCCGTTGATACCCACTCTAATCACACGTCCGCAACAAGCTTTAGGGTACAATCATCAACTGGAACGCAAAATGCAAATAAATAATTAGAATGTTAGAGGACCAAGTTTTTTGGTCGTTATAAAATCAACACTTATTGTGATGAAGCCTCCAATAATTCATTTGAAAATAGTCTATGGGCGTTTACGCCTTTGCATGGATAAAACCACACGTTTATTTTTCACGTTTTATTTTTATCGATCACGGTGTTCGTCATTCCAGGATTTCAAGCCTGATGGATAGATCATTCGCGGAATGAAGCGGCGTAACCCACGGAATGTTAAATTTTTCGTCATTCCTGCAGAGAACAATTGGAATGACATTTCGGGAATGATGGAAAACTGACCTTTAAATATGTACAGTCCGGGGTCATGACATCAACATTAATTTTTTACTTTCATTTTTATGCTGGAGATTCTTTTTAGGGTTACCAGACTTCGTTTTTTTGAGAACCGTGTCCTCCATTTGAGTGTGGATCGCCAGTAAACTAACAAAAAAAAACCGTTTAAGTCAGTAAAAAACTTATAATGCCCGCGGTTTGTAGAAGCAGTTATGTAATCGATAAAGTTATGGTAGATTAGAATGTTGATATAGTCTACCTGTTAGAGATAATGCTCTCACCATTCTATAATCTCATCATAACTTAATCGGTTCCATAACTGTTTCTGGATTTGGGAAAAAAGACTTGGGATGTGGCAGAACGTGTGAAAAGTAAATCAGAATGACGAATAATAGTCACCACGTACTGTGTTTTGTGAAAAGTATACCTTGACATATTTGCTTCAGTATCACACTCAAGAACTCATACTATTTCTCTTATTTATATTCTCTGCTGTAATATTTATTGTTTTAGTTTTATTTTTGTACTTATAAATAATTGCTAATTGGAACAAAAAACTGTTTAAAACATAAAAAAAATAACTGCTAGAAAACGAGCATTTTCATGAAGGAAGTCATCATTATATGATTATTTTCTCTAGTTGTCTCTTCGTATACCAGACAGAAGTTAGCTAAGTATTTCTTTTTCTTTTTCTTATTTTTGTTTAGATACTGTTTAATTTTTTTCTTCCTACAGTAACTGAAAATGAGATTTTTGGGATTCAGAAGGGCTGTGAAAGGACCGCTTCTCACGGCTAGCCGTGTAAAAATTATACTAATGGGCTAGGCGTGTAAAATGGACAATATGGCGACGGCGATTGGCCTTATGACGGAAGACAGCAAGCGTGATTTTGCCAAATTGAAATTGTGGGACTTGACGTCTAGATCTTCTTGATCTGTCACTTGGGTTCTCAAATTTCAAAATTAATTAATTATTTATTTTTAACTGGTGCAGGCAGAAAAATGTATAAACCACAGCGAAAAAGTGGTTTTACGCTTTGGGTTATAAACTACTATGGTCTGTCCGGGATGCACACGACCGGGATTCACCCTATTTCCATGGTGAATCATTGTTGTCAACAATGAATCGCCATGGAAATCGGGTGAATCTCGGTCGTGTGGATCCCGGACAGACTATATAATACACCTCGGCCTAAAATACAGAATAAGTCAAAATTGAGCGGCCACCCTCTATAACTTCCTCCATTTCATACCTGTCAGAACTATTCTTGGTAAGGCATGCCTGCATGCCCCTCCCTGAACTGCATTGCGAAAAGATCAGTGGTCCCAAATTGTTTTTAAATGTTATTGTTATTTTAAGTGGCACCCTGTCTTTCTTTCTTGCGGTTATAGTAGCATTTTTGATCCACTTTACAACGGTTGAAAATTTTGAGAAAATGTCAGTTGACCGTGTTCTCAAAAGTGAATCTGGCCCTTTATTTCAAAAATCGTTCAATTTACCAAAAATTGTATCAATAAAAGCTGAAGGAAATGTACAGAATGCTCGCAGCATTCGGCATTAAATTCTGAGTCGATCCGTGATTTTGAAAATTTCCAGTTACAAGAGAACCAATCCGATTTCAGCTTTGAATTGCTTCATTTATTTAACAAGATACAACAATATATTTTTTTTATTAAATCTCTTATATCTAATTGGAGTTCCTGAAAATTTTCAACAACATGGATTTACTCAGAATTTCGAGCGCTCTGATGGGACACCATATACAGGGTCCTGCAACAGTGCGTCGGGCTTCCCTAGCACCTAAACCATCCGAGTTAGGAATTTCGTTCAGGTACAAATACTTAAACTATTAATGAAAACGTCATTTTTCACTGATTTCTTAGAAATTTTTCAAAATCTAGGGTGACCGTGACTTAATTTTCGGTCTATTGTGACACATGTTTCTATCTCAAAAAAAATCGTAGATTTTGAAGTCCTTAAGAAAAATGTGAGTTTCCATTTGAAAAATCAAAATTTGTGTCATTTCCGGTAAAAACGGAAACGGAAAAAAATATTAGACAACACCTTCGGACGCGCATCGTAAAAATAAAATCGACTTGTCTGAGGATTTTTCGCAATAATATCAATTAGCAGAGTTATTGCAAATATTCCATACTTTTATCACCACACTGTATGATACGAACTTTTCTTCTTGGAGTGGTCTGAGAAATCACCCCTTGAATTTTCTGCCACTATTTAAGAATCACCCTGTATAATAGCTGTCCGGCGATGCATCACCTTTTTGAAATAGCTATACCTAAAAATGAAGGTTTCAAAATTAACTAAGTAAACAGATTTGGAAAGGCTTTTAAATAATTATTAAATTCAGCATTTCTGAGGCGTTTTAGTGAATTATTTAATAGAACTCGTTAATATTTTAATATTCAATGGAATCCCCCACCCCACTCCCCCAGAAATCGTCATATTTCTCACAAAAATAGGGAATAATCAATCACAGGCGCATGAAATTTCACCTTTGAGCATAGTAACCGGTGACCACTTGAATTAGTCATCAAGGTGACCTTTATTATTGTTACTTTGATTATTACAGCAAACAATCATATGTGACAGGATGATGATTAATTCAAGTAAACACACATATTATACAGGGTTAGTACAAAGTCCCGGGACGGTCAGTTATCTCCGTCATTTCTGCAAATTTTACTTTGAAACGTTGTACCCAGGCACAATTACATACAGGGAAAACTGTTTTAAAAATTTTCTTGGACTTCCGGTTAAATCGGAAGTGACCCTAAAAATAGTTTTTTTGCTCAGGATCCGAAGTTTCTGGCCAAAATAAAAATGTTGAATTTCTGGAAGGAAAAACAGAAAACTTCAATATTTTTACATCAAAAAGGTTGCTATGTAATAGAAGACATTTGAAAAGAGTTTATTTGACATTTGCTATTAGCTATGACTGGGCAAAATTTAATAATTGCAGAAAAAAATTTTTGGTAATCGCTTATAATTTCAACTTTTTCTGCGATTGTTAAATTTTGCCCGACGATAGCTAACAGCAAATGTCAAATGAATCCATTTCAATTGTTTTTTATTACACAGCA
Organism: Pycnomerus fuliginosus; assembly: GCA_963924575.1. Taxonomy (NCBI): domain Eukaryota; kingdom Metazoa; phylum Arthropoda; class Insecta; order Coleoptera; family Zopheridae; genus Pycnomerus; species Pycnomerus fuliginosus. Next base: position 12,430,000 of record OZ004625.1, on the reverse strand, counting down.
ACCCCTTCGTTGCTATTGAAGTTTTCAACATTTTTGAAAGTGAAAATGAAAAACTATTAACCTCTATGATTAGGTGGGATATAAAAAAGAGATACCTAATCTTCGGCCTAATCCGTGTTATCCTAATATTACATCGTCCGATTAGCTAATCATTTACATGAATGATTGATCTGATGCCCAATCGATTATTTAACTCTCCCACAAAAGCCTAATGCCATCTATGTTTAATGGAACGATTGGTCGATCGTGGAAGTAATTTGCGGTCAGGCATCGATTAACTTCCCAGCGACCCCTCGTTACTGAAAAATCCGTAAAATCCCTTAAATGAATCCACTTTGAGAACAAACAATTAGCTTTTAATCTCTGCTCGGTTAGGGTGTAAAAATCTGTTTTTCGGCAATAAATTTCAAGCGGATCATCTCCGTCTCTCTCCCGCCCTAGGGAAAATATGCGAGCTCAATAATATAAAACAGGAAAAATGAAGTCTTCGCACGCGCATGTGTGAAAGATTAAAAAGGGGAGAAATTTTCTTTTTTTTATCCTCTCCAGGTTATTCATTCACTCTTTTCCCGGTTTGATGAATGGTTACGCAATGACATTTTGCGGTCTGTGCTTTCATTCCGGAATTAACACAATCGCATTTTTATGAGAATTAATTGGATTTTAATTGATGGAACATCGCGGTGAGTTTCCAATACGAATTTTAACTATAACAATTGATTTATATTAAAATATCGAATAAATTTTTGTTTTGTAGATATTACGTGCGGTTTCCATCAGGAGGAATTCCGGTTTCGTCCCGATGGTATAAAAAGATAAGGTGTATTTGTGCGTGGAAATTATGGGACCCGGAGTCGACCTCGAGGGTGATGTTTTTCTTGGTGGTAAACTTGCAAAATGGCGTCGTTATCAGAGAGATAAAGTGAGTACGGTGCGGCATAATTAATCATAATATCTGAATTTCTCCATGACAGCCGTGTCAGAGTCGCTTACTTAAGGTTTATGTAATTTCCTTACGCCGAACCTGAGCTCGCAGCGCTGCCTCCCTCCCTAAACCCACCCCCTCAGAAAAGATCCCTCATCCTCCCCCACGCAGAACACTTCCACTGAGCTTTCAAAATGGCTTCCATGCAAATTACATAGAAAACTTAAGACAACGCGGATATTGAGTTAACACTTTGCCTAGGAACAGGCAGAATGAGTCGCTTTTATCACCAAGGGATATAAGGGCCATTGTTGGATGAAAGTTAGCTAAATTGATTTGGATGTGTTTCCACTACGGCAATATTTACTCGTTTTATAGAGAAATTTCCGGGATTTTAAGCCTTGCGGAACTAGTCCTCTCATGTAATTAATTTATGAGGGAAACAAAATGTACAGAAGCTATATTGTATACTTACATATAATTTTTTTACATCACCTTGAACTTTACTCTATGAGATAAATAGATAAACTCTTTTACACCCTAAAAAAAGAAACTTCATTTCGTTAAAATAAAGTGAGGGAAAAGTAGTAGAGAGATCGATATCAAAAATTTCAGAAGCTAGAATTCCTCGGTTCCTGTTAGTATAGATTTTTAATCAGTTTACTCAAAAGAAATTGGGAATCGTGAATGCTGCAAAATATATATTTAGATCTTGCGCTTTCTGAAAAAAATACTCGGAATATACAGGGTTGGGCAAAAGTTTGGAATAATGCCCATAATTCTTGAATCGTAAAGTTGAAAAATCCTCGAAGCTCCTTTATATGGGTTTTTTGCATTCTGCGTCCAATTATGCAAGTGTCAAGTTTTTTGGTCTAGCGTCTTTAACATAATGACGTCATTATTGTTTTTATATATATTCTCAACTAATTCGCTATCTATATTTTCAAAAACAAGGAACAAGGGATTAAAATACTTTGTTAGAGGATCTAAAAAAATACTGTTTAATGGCTTTGCTTTGACGTTGTTATAACGGCGAAAATACGAAATCAATCACAGCTCGCATATTGCACAATTGCGCAATTTTTAACATGTAAATTACCCTATTGTGTTTTATGTTAAACGCTGGTTTCTCAAATGTCAAATGTCTAAACAAGGAACAATAGTTATTTTATGCATTATCAAGGAAGTAAAGTGCAATCTTAATCACGAAGCTAAAATTTAATTATAGCCGGGGATTAACAAACTTTACTCCTCAGTTGCATAATACCTTAGCAAATAATTATTGCTAAAATGATATTGTGAAGGTTAACTCACTTTACTCCCTAGGGAAAGTTTGTGTCTATTACTCCCTGCCGGTAAGAACAATCAATTCAATATTACATGTTCAAAATGAGGTTAATAAGTTTCATTTTACTCCCTGATTTTGCTGGTGATGGAATAAAATCAAATTTAATAGCATCCAAAAAATAGGTAGGATTAAAATCGGTTGGTAATGATTGTACACCTATATTAGGTATGTGAACGTTTTAAATAAAAGTAATTAGTCAAATCCAAAGACGAGTAGCCGGAAACAATTTATCAAGACATTTCAAAAAATAGATAGGTATACCTAGGATATTACCTAAGATTCGATGTTCATATGTTCATAGAAAACTTGTTTATAATCCGGCCTAGGCCGGAAAAATATTCCTGTACTCTTAAAAAATAGTTCGAAATTTCATTATTTCTGTCCATAAGTTGCGCGATCGACGAAAAAATAGTATGTGCAACACGAAGCAAAATATATATTCCTACCTAGTTGCACAATAATATACTATTTTCGGTCAATTTTAGGACCGGAAAGTCAGCTTTCCCGGACTAGTCCGGGAAAGTGAAATTTCACCGGAATATTCTAGAAAGTTAAATTTCACTGGAATTATGGATTTTGTTATCGTATTAATTTTTACTAGGCTCCTTACATTTTTTAGTTTAGATAATTTTAATTAAAATATTTCATTTCGCACAGAAAATATGTTGCGAGCACTTAAAAAATTTAATACGTAACTCACATGTAAAGTGTCTTTCCTGGACTCGCAGGCTTTTACGCCTGAAACCTGCCTACTCGTCCAGGAAAGATCACTTTCCATACTCATACGTAAATAACTATTCTTGACCACCAAAATTACACTCACATTTCTTACGCAATATAGGTACATACCATCATTAACATATTTTTTTACTTACCTACCTACATAAGAATTTTCAACCTTGGTGCTCAATTATTGATAGAATCGGATTAGTACATCTCATTCATTTACTATTGAAGTGACAGATCATCAAAATTTGAGTGTTTTGGCTAAACAAGCTAATTTTGTTAAATATTGGTGCCATCAGAAAGAAACGGCAAATTCAACCCTTTTTACAGTCCAAGAAAAATAACAGTGGAAGTAACAAAAAATTTGTAAATATGTCAAAATTAACGTTTTTATAGGCACTTATATGAACCCGTAAAAATTTCAAGTCGATTTTCCACAAAAAAAAAGAAATGGCCAGGGGTTACATGGGTACGTTAACACCCGGTATACATTAACAACACCTGTATTTATATTAAAAGAATAACATTAATTTTTGGCATTTATTAAAATATATCTGTTATATTACACCTAAATAGTAAATACTAAAAACTACTAAGTACATTTATTCATAAATTACAAGAACTAATAGTCTTACTTTTTTGACTTCAGCCTTGAATTTGTTGAATACTTTTATTTCCTGTATGTAGTCAGGTGATTGATAAAATAATTGCAAACCCTTGAAAAATATAGACCTATTTGTAGAAAATTAGTTCCTAACTTTCAAATAAAAATTATTACATTTTCTAGTCGTATTATGGATGCACTTCGTTAGCTTTGATTAATTTTTTTACCTTTAGCCATAGTAGGGCTTTTATAATATTCTAAACTTTTGTAAATCTGTTGTTTTGTAACTTTTGCAGTCTCTCTAACTTATTCCTATTAAACAAAAAAAGAATAAGTAGTTGGACAATAAAAAAAGTGAGGTAAAATTATAGTATTATTTACTTGCCAACTGCTATAAAATGTAATGTCCTTCCTAATTTTCCTTAGAAAACCTACTCTTTGTCCTATTTTCTTGCAAATCTCCTCAGCCTGAGTATTCATTGAATTTCAAGTTATGATCTATAATAATTCCAAGATATTTTACAGTTTTCACAACTGCTACAATTTCGGCATTAATTTCAAAACGAATTTCACTTAAGCCTATTGTGCTATACATATTGATAATTATCATTGCTTTAGTTTTTTTAACATGTTAAATTAAATTTTCTAAGACATCATTTACATTATTTACTGCTGTAGATATTAGTGTCTTTATAACTTGAAAATATCAACGTATTATTGCCAACAAATAAAATTGACATTTATTTATTACTTTATCCAGATCATTAATGTACAAGGTAAAGAAAAGTGGGGCTAGTACGCTACCCTGAGGTACTCCTAACTGTACTATTCGCTTTGTTGATACATTATATCCACATTTAACCTTCTGATCTATAATTTTTTAGCTTATTTATAAGTATTTTCAGGTCACTTGTTTCAAAATTTTTTGTAAGGTATAAAAATACTGCAGATACACTTTCACCATTATCAATGCCACTGAAATCAGGATATTGTTATCATTTATAAACTGATGTATAGTTTGATTATAAACTATTTTTTCCAACACTTTTGCTATCGTCAGGAGCGTATTGACAGGCCTGAACTCATTACAATTACAAGTGGACATAACTTTTATTATAGGAATTATTGTGGATATTTTGAGATCATCAAGCGTTGGTGCCTTCGAACAAGGATGAGTTAATTTAAATTTATAAAAGGATTAGTCATTTCATTGAAGCATTGTTTAAGAAACTTTGAATTTATCTCATTTATAAACCTATGAAGCGCATCAACTGATATATTAGTTTGGATTCACTATAGGTACGTATCAATTTCTAAAAAAATGCGTAATTGGTAGACATTATACCTACTTATTACCTACCTTACATCTTTGACTTCATAAGTTTCACTGCTTCATAGCATTTTTATGCCTATTTGCCTGAAAATATCGATGGAAGTTGTACGTACCCATCTACCAACTGTCAACTTATCAATAAATTTGCTCAGTATAGTCTTTTCGGGGGATAAATATTGACAAGAACTTTATAAAAATAATTTAGCAACAATTAAAACTGTTCATAATACCTAAGAAACCAATTTCACCAGCGACATTATTCAGTTTAACACATCAGGCAGAGATCTTTATGAGTATACGAATTGCAACAATGAAGGTATTTTAGAGGAAGTCTATACATACATAATACCCATAAATATATTTAAAACATATTTATCAGAAACCTTGCGTAATATCTATGGTATATAAATTATTACAAGTTGTTATAACGTTTCATGAAAAACTGCCGTTTCTTTTCCGTTCATCCTATACTTCAAGCATGAAATCATTTGAATTATACAAAAAAATACTTTCGTTCCAATTTTATTGTGTTACAGATAGATATTAGAACATAGTAATGCGTGGGATATTAAAATAGATCATCAACAATAAATATGTAAATGCGTTGGTGGTTTATACCTATATCGATCCATAAATTCTTCGTCGAATTAAATCTTTCCCCATATACGAGCGTGAATCCCTTCAATTAGGTATATATATAGCAGAACGGCCATAAAACCTGCGTTTGCATGCTCTAAATTCGGGAGGCCTTACCTTATTTGCAGTTCGGGCGTTTCATTAATAGCACAGTCTTAAGGGGCATAATAGCTTCGTAAATTTAATGGTTTAGGTTTCGTCCCGTGCACATTCACTAACTTAACCTTAGGTAAAATCTTGTATAATTTATTGTATTTCTCCCCTGCTAAGTTAATAGTATCGTTTTATCATTTAAATTGGCAAAGTTCCAGTTTACAAACGAGTAAAAGGGAAAGATCTGAACCAGGAGAATATTACCCTAATCCTTTCGGAAACCGCACGTTATCCTCCCTCGTCGTTACAAATTCATTTTTATTACACGTTCGTTCTGTTTTCCAGGTGAACCTGTGGGAAATAATACTAGTTTCTGGCCCTCGAAGAAATTTCAACTGGTTCGACTGGCAACAAGTCTCACGAATTCAGAAATATAACAATTCGGAGTTTTAAGGGCCGGACGCACCCTTTAATACAATTTCATCGAACTTGCTTCAAGAACAGGTTACATCGACGTTGAGGGAAACAGTATTACAGATCCCAAACCTGGGGCTATACAAGTTATGGTCAAGAAATGGGGTCATTAAGCTCGGACACTTGTCCAAGACCTGTTTGACCTTGTTACTTCGTTATGACCAGTGGTCATTTCAACACCCTTCTGGGATTGACTATGGATATGTGAACGTGGGAAGGTTTCGCCTTAGATGCACCCGAGTGATATAAACTACTTTTCCAAAAAAAATTAACGGCTCAACCATCAGCGGGGGTGTAAAATTTCCAGAAAAATTGCACGGAAGATGTTTTGAATTTTTTGACGGGCCAATTTTCAACGAATTTGTCAATCACGGAGATGCGGATGATGCAAGAGTTCAGGTGAAGAGTAGGAGAAGTTATATTGGGCATTAAAAATAAAACACGAATCGACAATTAAATCATCCTCAAATTAACTAAAGGGAGAATAATGCGTTAAATGATGAAAACATATAAACTATGAAGCATCAACTCAAATTTTGAATTAAAACTCGGCATAGGGAGCCAAAATTGGACTCTGAACCATTTATTGCTATAATTTTTTTGATTTGAGTAGGTATGTGCTTCAAAAGATTCATTTCATAAAAAGCCTACTCTCAAACGTAACGAAAATATGCACTGTATTATTTTAATTTAGAGGTAACAGAAAGGGTGAATAAAAGATAATTGAGAGAAAAATGAATATTCGTCACTGATCTTACAAAAATTTCGAAAACATATCACCTTGGGCTCTCTGCCCTGGGCAACCATCATTGGTAACTCTATATTAATTTTATTCTTAGCCCAATAATTGACCACACTTGGTCAACCACTGGATACAAAGCAATATTTCACAAATGATGGGATCCACCAGTTAAGATAAGCAATCTGTTGAAAAGACCAATCGTTGACCCCGTGGGGTGAACCACTGGAAAACTATGAAAAATATACCACTAAAAATTGACCATGAGCTTTTTCATCATGAAATAACAGTTTCTGTAATAATCCACATTGCAAAATCGTTATTTAGAGTTCTGGGTACAACATAGCAGAATCACATTTTGCATTCATCGCACCTAATTGTACAGTAAATTTATTTTGCAAAAATGCGCACCAGATCTTACTGGTAGCATTTTCACCACTTTGAGTGGTTTACAAGCGATTATGGCACTTATTCACCGACTCCAAACTGACCATCACAAAGTTTTGCGAAACCATTTTACACAAATGTGCAGAAACCTTGCAGGTGTAAATAGTATCTGTCAGATTGATATTATGATGAGTTTCTGTATTCTTAACAGACGACGATTACTATTTTGTGATCAAATATTGTAGTGGGGGTCAACTACTGAGCAGGTAACCCTAAAAAAAATATTTTTAAACAAAAAAATGCAAAATTGCCTGACTACGAGACTTTGCAGTAACAATAAAAATGTATCTAACATGTACCTACTTTCAGAATAATGAAATAGAAATAAATGACACTTACCTATACCTTGTCATCACAGTCATTTAAGTAATTGTTATATATACGACGTGTGAAATTTTTTTTTTTTTAATAAGAGTAAGAGAGACTATGCGACTCCCATAAAGTCTTTATACTATGCATCTTGAAGAGTAACGTATTTAATTTTTATCGGAATATCTTAGCATCACTTCACATGTATACAGGGTGTTCGGGAAGCATGTAGCCAAACTCCTACAGTGGGTTCCTATGAGCATGTGTCCGATATCGCCTCCTAAGGAAGCTAGACCGTCTCGTAGGTGAAGGACGGAGACCAGTTTATTTATAATATTTCGGAAGCGGCTTAACCTGCGATATTGCAATTTGGCACGTCAACTGAGGTACTTAAGGGTATCTTATGTGCAAAATGTTGTTAAAATTGATAAAGGAGAACATTCAGTTACCGACACCCGCAATAATTGGTAATTTCAATGCAAAACCTACATAAGCAGTTCTTGAACCATTATTATTCACTGCTATTCAGAAGTAAAATTTCATAAGAAAACTTTTGTTGCTCTTGCAAAATTTCAAAATAATCCATCGATTTCGCGTAATCAACAAAAATGTGTTCTATTGCATGATGCGCGTCTTGTAATTTTTGGATCACAATCTATGCAAATCCAGCTCCCTTAGGAGGCGATTTCAGACACATGTTCATAGCAACTGTTTTTCAACTTATTTTTATGTAAAAAACCCACGGTAGGAGTTCTGCCACATGTTTCGCTAGGTTTGCCTAGCCCACTTTGTGAAATTACAAGACCCGCCACACATTTTTGTTGGTTGCGCAAAAGCGATGGATTATTTTGAATTATTTTCCTATGAAATTTTACTTCTAAATGGCTGTAAATAATGTTTCAGGAACAAATTGTGTAGATTTTGCTTTGAAAATACCAATTGCAGATGTCGGTAACTGAATGTTCTCCTTCATAAATTTTAACGAAATTTTGCACATAAGACACCCTTAAGTACCTAAGTTGATGTGCCAAATTGCAATATCGTAGATTAAGCCGTTTCCGAAATATTAAAAATAAACTGGTCTCCATCCTCATCCTACGAGGCGACCTAGCTTCCTTAGGAGGCGATATCGGACACATGCTCATAGGAACTTTTTGACTTATTTTTATGTAAGGAACCCACGGTAGCAGTTTGGCTACATGTTTCCCGAACACCCTGTATACCTCTATAACATATAGGAACATTATGAAATTTTAGTCATACGTATACAATGATGTAAAATTTTAATCATCTAACAGTCTAACACATTTTTTAATTTGACGCAGGTAATTTTTATAAGATAAGGTAGGCAAAAGATGGCATCAGATAATGGGTAAATAACGGTTTTAAAAAACATCCGGAAGAGGTCAGAGAAAAATCACAAACATCAACCAAAAATAGGCAATGTTTACGTGTCAATATCTCAGGAACCATAACAGTCATTTCAAAAAGTCGCATTAGCGCTAAGTGTGGGGAAAATGGGAAAAAAGGATATACAATTCTGCGCCCATCTTATGTAGAAAAACTTGTAGGGTGCCATTTACTTTGCAACGGTGTGTCATGTTTTTCTTTATTACTATATAGAGTATGGTTTAAAAGCTATAGCCATTTTTACGCAGTATACTGCTTTGCGCAATTTTTATTTTGTTTTAAATGTTAATAAAACCCAGGCGGCTGGTGAAGTGAGTTTCATGTTAGGTGTTTTAGGCTTAATTTTTCTTCCTCTAATATCCGAGCCTGCAATGAAAAATGGGGGTTGCTATTTAAAATTTCAAAGTTTGACCCTACTTCCGGATCGGAAGTGCCCCATAGTCGTCAATAATTTTAATAGATTCCGGATGCGTCAATTTCTGTAAGAGCCAAATCATATAACTGTACCTCGCTTAGGTTCATCAGAGATGCCAATACTGTTCCATATTCGTAAGACCCTAGAATGAAAATGTTTTCTATTATTTCTAGAAGGCTTCTGCTGTATAGTAGTAGGCAGGGCCGTGCGGTGCTATGAGGCGGAGAGGCGACCGCATCAGGCGCCACTCTAAGGGGGCGCCATTTCACCATTTTCAAAAAGTACATAGTAAATTAAAAAATAAATAACTTTGTAAAAAAAGGCACCAGAGAAGCGGCTGGAACCTCCCCAACGCGTGGGTCTTTGATTTCCGTGACTTGTGTTTAAGATTTTAAAGTTAATATGCCTAAATGGCACTTCCCGTTAACCAATTGCTCCCAAAAGCCTTTCAGCTCTTCAACGGGTCACCTGACCTCCATGTACCAAATTTCAGACAAATCCTTCCAGTAGTTTGGGCTATAACGTGGTTTCAGTGTTATTTCAAAATTTCGATTTTTCTACCCAAAGGGTAATAAATGCGAATAAATTTTATCTCATTTAAAACCAGAATTCGAAGACCCTTCTGATGGTGGCAATAAATCTTTCAAAAATTTGTTTTGGATGGGTAAATGAGAGAATACTTTAAATTTGGAAATTGGTGTGCCAAAACGGCACTTTCCGTAGGTCGATTGAATCCAACATTTGTTCAGCTCTTCGACGTGTAATACAATCCCCATGTGCAAAATTTTAGCCAAATCGGTTCAGGGGCTTGGGCTGTACCGCGATTTTAAAGTCCGATAAAAATCTCGATATTTTTAGTTTTTGGTCAAAAGGGCACTCACAGTGAATACATCTTTGGAAGCAGAATCTGAAGGCCTTTCTTATTGTGACGTGAAAAATGGGGGTTTACATTTAAAATTTAAAAGTTGATGTGCCAAAACGGCATTTCTGGTTGCACGATTGGCTCCAAAAGCTTTTCAGATCTAAGTTGGGTTATCACATGCACACGTACCAAATTTCAGCCAAATCGGTCGAGTAGTTTGGGCTGTGGCGTGTTTACGAACGAACGAACGTACATACGTACGAACGTACGTACGAACGACCGTACGTACGTACATACATACAGACACATTTTAAAAACCACTTTTTTGGGTTCCTGAGACCTCAAAACGTACAGATCCGGTCTTATCTCGAATTCGAAAATTTTAGTGATTGCAGTAACCTCCCTTTTTTTTTAAATGGTGAAGTGGAGTGGGGAGGTTAAAAATATTTATCCTATCATAAGTTTGAATGGAAAAAAAAATGCAGCAGAGAAGCGGCTGGAACCTCCCCATCGCGTGGATCTTTGTATTCTGTGTAGATAGCAGTCAGTTCAACAGAAATTTTTTTATCCTTTTTCGTCTGTGACTAATTTCGCAATTTTCTGACAAATACCGACATCACCTCGGACATCACCCATCACATTTGACAATATGTTCCTTTTAAGGTTAATATTTTGCCACCTTTTTGACAACAACTGCCACTTTATGTTATCCACTGTCAGCCCGCTCCCTTTTAATAAAAAAGATTTTTTTCTCTATTATCCATTGAAATGGCAGAAACTGTGAATACATTTGTAGAACCAGAATTTGATCGTCTTCCTAATGGTGACATAAAAAAGGAGGCCTAGTATTTAAAATTTTAAATTGATATGCGTTTATCAATTTCTTCCAAAAGCCTTTCAGGTCTTGAACGGGTCACTCAATCTCCATGTACCAAATTTTAGTCAAATTAATCCAGTAGTTTGGGCTATAATGTGTGTTTAGTGTTATTACCAAATTTCAACATTTTTTATCCAAAGGGCAGTAAATGCGAATGAATTTTGTCTTATTTAGAACAAGTATTTGAAGACCTTCCTGATGCTGGCAATAATTTTTAAAAAAAGTTGTTTAGAATGGTAAAATGGGAGTATATTTAAAAGTGAAAGTTGATGTGCCAAAACGGCACTTTCTGAGGGTCGATTGCCTCCAAATATTTTTCAGCTTTTCGACGTATAATACAGTCTCCATGTACAAAATTTCAGCCAGATCGGTCCAGAGGTTTCGGCTGTATCGTGTTTTTAAAGTACGTTAAAAATCCCGAATATTTCAATTTTTGTCAAAAAGGCACTAAGAGTGAATACATTTTTAGAAGCAGAATTTGAAGGCCTTTCTTATGGTGACGTGAAAAATGGGGGCTTTCATTTAAAATTTAAAAGTTGATGTGAGAAAAGGGCATTTCCGGTTGCACGATTGGCTCCAAAAGCTTTTCAGATCTAAGTTAGGTTACGAGATGCCTATGTTCCAAATTTCAACTAAATCGGTCTAGTAGTTTTGGCTGTGGCGTGATTACAAACGAACGTACGAACGTACGAACGTACGTACGTACATACACACAGACACATTTTAAAAACCCCTTTTTTGGGTTCCTGAGACCTCAAAACATAAAGATCTGGTGCTATCTCAAATTCGAAAATTTTAGTGATTGCAGTAACCTCCCATTTTTTTTAAATTGTGATGGGGTTGGGGAGGTTAATAAGTATGAAAGTAAGATTCGTTTCTGTACACAAATTTTCTCTTTTTTCTCGCAGGTTTCGTCAGTCAAAATTTTGCTAGATGTCAAATTTACTTCGGTCGGGTTGGCAGTCAAAAACGGGCGCATGTTTTTTCGAAGTTGAACCCGGTGGACTTAACCTTCTTTGACTAGAAATCACTCTTTTTATTTCCTTTTTCTTATTCTGACGTGCTGGGAAAATGCGTGACCTTGAAATTATCAAAAAATTTTGCCTGCGGCGCTACATTGGCTTCTCGCTTTTCAACTGGAAAATTCGATTGTTTTCAGTTAAAAAGTGTTTGTGCACCTTCTACAGGAAGCTACGGCCCTGCCTGGAAGGGCGCCATTTCGGAGAGTCGCATCACCTGAAAAAAAAAAACTACCGCACGGCCCTGGTAGTAGGTACACTCAGGAGATAAAGTTATGGTCAGAGACCGCTCACAATGTGGATAGATTCTCACAAGCCTTATCAAAAAAATTAAAATTGAGCGTGAAAACATCTTTATATTTTCTAATAGTAGAGTGCCCGGGCAGCCGAAATGCGTCAAAAAACTGCATATTCGAACACCTCAAAGTAAAAATGTATGACCTAGCCAGAATTGTAGGTTATGCCCTAAGGATCAAAAAGCCGTAAGTTGTCCAAAAATCGTCCAGTGCGTAAGGGCACTATCCAAAAAATTCGAGTTAAGTGCAAAATCAGAAAGAGCACATCAAGTTTTACCTATTGTTAAAATTTCAAACTGGTCTCTGTACGATTTGTATTTTTCTTTAATTATCAAAATATATTAGTTGCACGGGCGTATATGGGACCCGATCGCAGTTTTTCGTTGTTTTCTCGGTTCGACCCTCGCAAAATTTTCAGTGATTTTCGGACTTTTTCTCCTTTCCACGGTCCCATCTCCTTAAATATTACATTTATCAATAAAATGTGTTCTTGATTAATTATAGAACAATTCATGAGGATGCGTACAGCGTTTGATTCGGATTTTTTGGGTTAGTGATAACCGAGATAATTAACTAAATAAAAGCCAATGCAAAATCGCCGTTTCTACGGCGCGGGCGATGACTCACGCACTCTCGCATGTCCCTTCTATGCCCCTCCGCAACCCTTGCCTGGCGCGAAGTAACTTGGAAGTTTGACAATTCGATTTCTGCATATTTTGTTGATTGTTATTGTATGTATTATGTTATTATTGTTAATATCAACCATTTCCATATTGCTGAAATTAGCTCGTGAGAAGCGTATTCTTTCACTATAATTCTTTAATACTCAATATAAATGATTAGCACAGTCTCAAAATAAATAATTATAAAAAGATGAAAAAAATATTATTAGCCACTGTCGTTCGGTATTCCTTTTTTATTTCCAGGTATTACAATCTAAAACACCTAAATAAAATAATTGCTACTTATACCTACCCTACAGGCACTTCAACTCTTTACAAATTCACAGTACCTAACAAATATTCTGTCAATTGCACAGTTATTTGGCTGTCCAGCTCCAGATTTAAGCATTTGGCAGGAAAAAATTTAATTTCATCACCGACTACATATTCTTGGTTTTTCACCACGGTTTTCCAAATAAAAACTTAATAAAAGAAGGCCTAACAAAATGCCATACCCTTTTTGTTTATTAATTCCGTCAAGAGGGTTAGAAAGATTCATATCGTCCATAAATTAATTATATAGGTCGTCGATTAAGCTTGCAGTACCTAACCTAGGTTCTAGGTTGAAGTTGAAACCCTCGTTCATGCCACTATATGTATATGGTGTGATATTATATTTTTGTAATAACAAATAAGGTAAATCCACATATAGATAGGTTTACTTATTAATGCTTAGGTTTCGGTATGGTACTACTTGGAAAACTTGGCTAAAAATCAAGAGCACATTTAGTGCAGTTAAGCACTATCTTAGTAGAGCATAAACTATCTAGTATAATTTCTTACTGTTAATTTATTAGGTACATATTTAGGTTGTTATAGGTAGCTAAAATGCCTATAGGTACATACCAATTAGTCTTTTTATGCTTCAGAGTGAAAAAGCATGTAGCTGCCAAAAAACGATATTAGCAAATATACACTGCATCATGCCCTTCATGCCAAAACATAAACAGTAGAAAAAAAAACAGTGATGGCTAATGAGAATAGGTATGATGTTCAAGAAAACCATTTATTGTCTAGGTACCTACGTCATTTTATTAATGAATAATTATACCTATTTATATACTTACCTTTTACATCTAAAGTCCCGTCGTATATTAACGAAAGCGGAGGTTGTGTGTCTCAGGCTTTTTTTCTGTTGGTTTGTAAACGGGATTTCACATCTGTCAAAACTCCCGTCACTCACTGTCAGTGTCAATAAACAGTAACAATGGAGATTGAAAGGGGTCTTTGTTGTCAATTATTGTCCATGACAGGAATTTTGACAGAACTGAAATCCCGTTTACAAACGAACGGAAGAAAAGCCTGAGATACACAACCCCGACTTTAGGTATGTTATACTGAAAGAATACGGTTCTAATGAGCTAATTTCGGCAATGTGGAAATGGTTGATACATCTATATAATAAAATAAACAATTAATAAAATAGCAATTATTTTATTTAGGTATGTTTTAAATTGTAATATCTGGGAATAAAATTAAGGAATACCGAACGACAGTGGCTAATAATATTTTTTTCATGTTTTTATAATTATTAATTTTGAGACTGTGCTAATCATTTATATTGAGTATTAAAGAATTATACTGAAAGAATACGCTTCTCCAATATGGAAATGGTTGATATTAACAATAATAACATAATACATACATAATAACAATCAACAAAATATGCAGAAATCGAATTGTCAAACTTCCAAGTTACTTCGCGCCAGGCAAGGGATGCGGAGGGGAGTAGAAGGGACATGCGAGAGCGCGGGAGCCACAGCACGCGCGGACGAACCTTAGATTTTGCACTGGTTAACATTTAATTAATTATCTCGGTTATCACTAATCCAAAAAATCCAAATTGAACGCTGTACGCATCCTCATGAATTGTTCTATAATTAATCAAGAACACATTTTCTTGATAAATGCAATATTTAAGGAGATAGGACCGTGCAAAGGAGAAAAACTCCGAAAATCACTGAAAATTTTGCGAGGGTCGAACCGAGAAAACAGCGAAAAACTGCGTTCGGGTCCCATATACGCTCGTGCAACTAAGATATTTTAATAATTTAAAAAAAATACAAATTGTACAGAGACCAGTTTGAAATTGTAACAGTAGGTAAAACTTGATGTCCTCTTTCTGATTTTGCACTTAACTCGAATTTTTTGGATAGTGCCCTTACGCACTGGACGATTTTTGGACAACTTACGGCCTTTTGATCCTTAGGGCATAACCTACAATTCTGGCTAGGTCATACATTTTTACTTTGAGGTGTTCGAATAGTGAAAGATACGAGCTGCTTTGCACTCTACTATAAGAATCTGTCGATATTGTGAGCGGTCTCTGGCCATAACTTTATCTCCTGAGTGTACCTACATGTCCAGGGTGGTTCAACAAATTGCACACCTATACTATATTCATTTCACAACTAAAAGAAAAACTATTTATCTGAGTTTGAATCCAGCCACAGTCATTAAAAGTGGCCATTACTGAAATTGTTTTTTGAAATAGAGACGTACCTACCTTTTTCTCTAGGAATTCTTAATCTTCCGACTTTTTCTAGGTTCAATGAATGTATCATACGTACCGGAAGTAGGTCACGTACCCTAGTTTTTTAAAAAAGTCGAAGAAAACTTGGAATTTTGAGAAACGCAGAAACACGTCTACTTTATTTTTTTAATGCAAATTAAGCTGCCAAATTGCTTTTTCTCATATTCTTTTTCTATTTTGGGAAAATTAAGAAAGAAAAAATCCAACAAAAAAAAAGGAAATGATGCATCATAAAAATAAAGTAGGTATACCTAGGTAATTGTTTTTGCGTTTTTCAATAATGACATATTTTGACAGATTTCTTCAAAGTTTTTGAAATACTAGAGTGACCGTGATCTAACTTGTAGTTAAGCATAACAAATGTTTTGAAGCTGAACAAATCGAAGATTAAAGGCCGATTGCACCGTAATTTTAAGGGTGCCTTAAAGATAAGTGACATTTAAATTCCGTAGATACGTTTGTTGAAACAATAGTTTCCAAGGACTTTAAGGATCACTTATCTTTAAGGAACATTCAAAAATTACGGTATGCAATCGGCCATAAGAGTTCGCTGAGAAAAACGTACGTTCCCATTAAAAAAAAAAATGTGATCGTTTGCTGCTAAACCGGTAGTGCAAAAAAATTCGAGTTATATTTTTGAATTCTTTATACCTTCAACCTGGATGAATCATTTTTCTTTTAGTTTTAAATAATAAATAAGAGGATGCAACTTCGTTGAACCAGCCTATGCATATTACAAAGAAGGATAAAAATATTTCACCCTGAAAGTTTCAGGTTTCAGGTGGCTATTGAGTAGTATAATTAATCACCATGATGAAAATAGTAAGCATTCATCTCTCGAGACTCGTTAATGGGAAGATATTAGAAGACGTCTGGTGGCTGCAAAATTAGAAGTTGTAGCTGGCTTCGAGATAACTTGAAGGATATGAAATGTTATATGCCTTGGATGAGGAAGTTTGAAATTAATTTCATTATAAAGTTCAGTAATTTAATCTGTCATGTACCAAGAGTTGTTGCAAGAAAAATGAATAACTACATTCCGGAACTCCCCGGATTTAATTCATGTAACTTTCTTATATTTCCGCCGTTTCCAGAAAACAGGAACGCGAGCTTTTAACAACTACAAGTGGGAAAGTTGGATCTGACCCTTTCTACTATAGATGTGTATAAATTTAATCAAAAACAGTACACACACAACATATTAGAAATTCAATCTCGGAGAGAGGAACGAACAACCCTAAAGGAAAAGGGCCCCCCTTAAAATTCCCTGCTTTAGTTAAACCCTCCCCATCCCCTTGACTACCTTTGCGAAAACCACTCCTTATATTCCCCTAACCCCTCCTCGGATGCGTCGCTCCGACCCCAAAAATACAACCTATCTCAAGCCAAATTCAACCTTACTATAAAGGACTCTTAAGTCATCTGCACACCAGCGAAAAACTGCAGATGTAAGATGTGGAATACTTATATCTCATTGGTTAGTGCTGTTACCTTGGTAACCACGAACTAGGCGGGACCCAACTAATATCAATACCCTTAAACTTATCTTTTTCAGCCCTCAGACCCAGCACACTTTAGACTTCAGGATCAGCGCCATTTAATTTTTTTTGCCTGAAAAGCTTCTGGGAAACTATAATATTGAAGCAAAAAAAGTCGAGATTAGAAATTAATGTCTGACGGTTTATCATTAAATAGGTAGTTTTTAACAGTACTTTCCTTCAATTAGGAGTACGATATGAAAGAAAGAAGAACTGCGTGTAGGTAAGTAGGGCTAGATATACAATAAAACAATAAGGTACCTGATTAATTAAATATGCATACATAATATGATTATGAACAGGTAACATTTCACGAATATAATATCAAAGAAAGCCAAACCTTTTTTACCTGTACCTACCCTTATTTTCAGAGGGGTGTTTTTTGTGAGGGTAAAAAAACTGGCTGTCCTTTTTAAGAGGGCGCTGTAATTCAATCCAGGCGCAAACCCCGGACTACAGAGCAAAAGCCATGAGGTAGAAGCTCTCCAATAATTTGCCTACCCATCGTTAGAGGGCGCCTAAGAAGGCGCTCATGCATTAGCGCTCATAATTTGTAAACGTAATCAGGATTTGATGTTGAATACAATAAGTACGTAATTAGGTACATTAAAATTAGGAAAATATTATATTCCAAATATTCGGTTCATCAGTGGCATATTTAGGTCGACAGAGGCCCATGAGCCTAGATGAAGTCAATTGTCCAACAAACTTCAATAAATTTTAAAATGCTGAAATATCTTTAAATTTTAAAGTAAGGTAAAAAGTAGGTAAGAAAGCAAGAAGTATCTAAGAAATTAATGATCTCAAGTTTAGAGGAGAGTATTTCTTAGGTATTATTTATTTCAGGACAGTGGCTACCTAAATTAAAATATATATTCGTCAATTCAAATTATGCGGACCTAAACTTTTATCCACAGCGCGTTTATTGTATACACTTTATACATAGATACACAGACCTTCATGCCTAAAGTTACCTAAAGATACCTACCTATAATTATACTGATGAATACGAATGAAATAAATTAACAAAAATATTAATAAAATAATAAGGCTGATGTTCCAAAGTTTCAAAAAACCCGAAAAAAAAAACGTTTCGCTATAGGTATACCTAGGTAGTACGTATATTTTTGTCTTCTTTGTGTTTAGGAACCCCTGTTAGGTAGGTATCCAGCCATCAGCGCCCGGATTTTACGTTCCATAAAAAATTATTATCCACATTTTTAGGGTAATATAAGTAGTTAGGAATTTGTTTCAGTGTAAGTAAGTCGTTCTTCTACATTTCTATAGGTATAGAAAAATTGAAAAAGGTACGTCGTGCATGATGGGGTAAAGTGTGTAAGCTATGACTAAGATATCAGATATCACTGCTGTCACCTCTGTAAATTAACCAAAAATCTTCATTCTTTCCTAACCCATTGTTGTGTATAAACTAGCTGTTTTTTTATTTTTCTCTCCTGATAAGCTAATAAACAATTAAATTTTAACTCTCTGATTCTATTTTTCTTAAAAATTAGTTTTTTGTGCATATATTTTTTTCATTATTCCTGTTGCAATCTACGTGAATTTTTGTAAAACTGAATTTTTGCAGGTATAGTTTTAGTAATATAGACAAAAATGAGCAGTAACAGAAAGAATAGACTGCATATTTTTAACACACTTACAACACTTACCCCAGACAATAATAATTAATTATGTACAGTGTATAAGTAGAAAATCTAGCAGCACTTTGGTATACTTACACTTTAGCGTAAAAACCTTGGTAAAAACTTTTCATGCGGTATCACTCTAGACAATACCTGATGAAATAGGTAAAAATCTTTTGCCGAGAAATAAATTTCACATCTTAAAATAATACTTTATTTTAAAACTTGTCACATGCCATAGGCCATAGGCCACTTTAACAAAAAAAAGTTATTGCAAATAGAAATTCCCCCAGATAACGAAAAATTCTCCTTTTCACTTTATCCAATTACGAATTACGAATATCGTAATGAAAGTATCTTCGTACTTCAAACTCACGAAATAGTTATTTGTACAACTATAGAGATGAAAGTAGGTAAGACTTTTTCATGAATTTGAAGTTTGAGATGCACGACGCCGTAGACGGATAAATTTTTTTTAAACCATTTTTTATGATGGATTGTGTTGGTTGTAACAGTTTAAAATCGAATCAACTCTTCAGAGCATTATGTCATTTCTATATACGCACCAAATTTCAACCAAATCGTTCCGATAGTTTGGGCCTCACCGTGTTGAATAATGTTCTTTGGAATTTTCATATTTTTTATTTAAAGGGTAGGTACTAAATATGAATACTTCGCAGAATAAGGAGAATTTGAATTGGATTTTGTGTTATTTTCAATGATTTGTGGCAATCTTTTCTTCTGTTTATACACATTACAAATAAATCATATATTATATTGCATGTCTAGGTAAACTAATGTCTGGGCCGCAATTCGTTAATTAATCTTAATAAAAGCCTAAAATGACAACAATGACATTTGTCCTATAAGAAAACTATCACTGTCAATTTTTAAGTTAAGTGATAAGTAACGTTTGGTGCAAGCGGCCCTAAGTATACCTATCTAGTTATTACTCATCCTAAATATTTGGGAAAATTTTACCAATTTGATTTTGAAGAATATTTACTTTGGTGACATTGATAACTTACTTTCTTTCTATTTCTAGTGTTTTTTTTTTAGTTTAAAACACTACCTATACTTAGGTTACATAAGGTTACATTAGATAAAAGCTGTTCTTTTTTTAAGGTGATTAAGAATCTGTAAAGAATTGGCATTGACAAAATTTTTGTAGGCTTTGAGTAACGGCAGTCAACTTTTCTTTTTCTTATGGCAGCCATATCGGATTTTAGTACCATTAGACACACAAAAAAATTAGCTTTCCAAAATGTAACAAATTCGGGCTTTTTGAAAAAAAACATTCAAAAGCTTATTGAGTCACGCGAAGCCAAGACGTGTTTTATTATCGTTGAATTCAACTCCTTTCACATGTCATAAGAAATTGAAAAAGTCGGTGTACTTTTTTACAGTTGCTTTTTCCCTAATAAGGCTGATTACACAAATTATTCACATTAAATTTCTAATTTTAACGTTCTGTCAAAAAAGTTCAAGTTGGTTAAATTTTTGAAATTTTTTTGGTATCCAATGGTGTTAAAATTCAATATGGCGCTCATAAGAAAAAGAAAAGTTGACTCAGGTGACTCAAAATCTAGGAAGCCTAGAAAATTTCTGTTAATGCCATTGAATTGGCATTGCTTATCAACTATTAAGAAGATATTAATTTTTCTTTAAAATAGTGAATTTCAGTTTTTTCAGGATAACTCAGTAACGAATCAAGATATCGGAGAATTCTTTACAAATTCTTAATCCCCCTCAAAAAGTGTAACTTTTTTCTAATTTAACCGATTTTCCAACTCCAATGGTTTCTGAGATTCCAATAGTGGGAAATGAAATTGGCAACACCCTGATGTACAAGTAAGTATATTATAGAAGTGTTCCCTAAGCACACCGCCAAGCTTCAGGGGGTGATTTTTCACATTATTCTAAGATGAAAACTTCCTATGAATTTTTAAGTGTTTGCATGCACATTTTGATTTTCTTCTTTTTTAATTTTTTCATGAAACTCCTTAAACTAATTAATCTTTTCAGCGTATTGACCATTCTGATATTTAAAATGTGGATTAATGAAAGCATTGTAGAGTTAATATCCTTATTTTTTCGAATTTACCTGCCCCCGATTAGGTTCTTCCTGTTTTCTCAAAAACGGCTCATCATAAAGAAAAAAAGGCAGCAGAGAAGCGGCTGGAACCTCCCCAACGCATGGGTCTTTGATTTCCGTGACTTATTGTGTTTAAGATTTTAAAGTTGATATGCCTAAATGGCACTTCCCGTGGACCAATTGCTCCCAAAAGCCTTTCAGCTCTTCAATGGGTTACCTAACCTCCATGTACCAAATTTCGGACAAATTGATCCAGTAGTTTGGGCTATAACGTGGTTTCAGTGTTATTACAAAATTTGGATTTTTCTACCCAAAGGGTACTAAATGCGAATAAACTTTATCTCATTTAAAACCAGAATTTGAAGACCTTTCTGATGATAACAATAAATCTTTCAAAAAGTTGTTTTTGATGGGTGAATGAGAGAATAATTTTAAGTTTCGAAATTGGTGTGCCAAAACGGCACTTTCCGTGGGTCGATTGAATCCAAAATTTGTTCAGCTCTTCGACGTGTAATACAATCCCCATGTGCAAAATTTCAGCCAAATCGGTTGAGGGGCTTGGGCTGTACCGCGATTTTAAAGTCCGATAAAAATCAATTTTTTTTAAATTGTTGGTCAAAAGGGCACTAAGAATGAATACATTTTTAGATGCAGAATTTGAACGTCTTTCTTATGGTGACGTGAAAAATGGGGGTTTACATTTAAAATTTAAAAGTTGATGTGCCAAAATGGCACTTCTGGTTGCACGATTGGCTCCAAAAGCTTTTCAGATCTAAGTTGGGTTTTCACATGCACACGTACCAAATTTCAGCCAAATCGGTCGAGTAGTTTGGGCTGTGGCGTGTTTACGAACGTACGTACGTACGTACGTACGTACGTACGCACGAACGTACGTTCATACATACAGACACATTTTAAAAACCACTTTTTTGGGTTCCTGAGACCTCAAAACGTATAGATCCGGTCTTATCTCGAATTCGAAAATTTTAGTGATTGCAGTAACCTCCCTTTTTTTTAAATGGTGAAGTGGAGTGGGGAGGTTAAAATGAAAGAGGAAGCTTTTGTGCAGCTTTAACCAGTCGATAATAAATACTACACATATTTGCAAAAAAACAGTGGCGTACCCTACTTGGTGGGAAAAGTATGCGCCTACGACCCTGGACTTACAAAATTTTCAATATATATACTATGCAGATCGTCCCTTAAGTGGTATAAACGATTAAAAGTATACCAAGTTTTTGAAATATTAGCAAAAAACTAATTTTTTTTAGAATTGTGACTCTGTAACTTAGAAACTAAGCACTTTAGGGCATAGGAAGTTTTAGTATTAGAATATAATACTAAAGAATAAGTTTGGTGTACTTAAGGAACAGCCTGTATAAGATATATAGGTACGTAAAATTTTCCTGTTTTCAACTAAATACATAAAAAACTGAAAAAAAACAGGAACCGCATTTTGTTACTGACTGTGTTTATTCCGTCTCACTTTCTTATAATGACAGGATCATTGATGCCGTCGTACATTTAAATCCCGCATTACGAACCAGAAAATGCAATCTGAAAATCAACATTTTACAGTTTTCCGTTATTAGAGTTCGATTTTTTTTATTATTATTAAAAGAAATTTAAATTTCAGATTGTAAGGAAACTGATGTCGATGCCACATTTTACTATTCATTTATTCGTTGTTTAGCCTTAATTAAATCCGTTTTGCATTCTTCTAAGACTTTTGCGACAAAGGTCCAACCCATCATCCCCCAGTGTCAACTTAACGACCAGCTGCGATGACCCAGCGTCCAAAAATTACCATACTCGCCTGACCAGTCTTAACCCTATTGTCCTGAAGGGTTGTGTTACTGACCTAACATACGACCCTTTGACCCTTCATCATTGCGTTCCGACACATCAGCGGGTCGAGTCGTGTGCGTGTATTTTTTCACGAAAATGTTTTCGTGCGCCCGAGAAATCAATAATAAGAAGATCGCGGAACAAAACTTAAAATTCCTCCGACTGTACAATCGGACATTAAAATGTTGGCGGTCTCTGTTGGGTGCGAGGTGGATAGGTTGGTGGTGTCTCTTTCGCACTTATTATCGCGCGACCCTTTCGAAGTGTAAAAGTAGGGTGAAAGAATAAAAGAGGGGCATAAATGGGGGTGTTTGAGGGAGTTAAAAAGGGGTGAATTTACATCGGAAAGAGTTGATTGCTTTCCCTTAGTGGCAGCCATCTTACTTCTTTATTATTGGCCATTGCTTTTATGGCAGTTTTCCAGATAAAAAATTTTACTGTTATTGCTAGTCATTTTTTTATGTTTATGTGTTGTTAAATTCAGTTCACTTGTATGTAGGTACATACTTATACCTACTGCTTTTGTTTAAATATAATTTAAAATAATATTTAAATGTAAACATGAAATGGCTTAGCTATATGTAATAGTTATTCCCTTTACCCATTATAAACTCGTCAAAAAAGAAAATATAATTTTTAGGTAAGTATACCGGATGACTCTTATTCAGCTTACCAATAACATCTCGTATAAACTGCAAAAAAGTGCGAAGAAAATAAAACACATTTGAAATTGACCAGTACAGGGTGTATTATTTTATCTCGGCAAAATCAGTGAGATTAGCAAAGAATTGTATTTTTCTATCACTAATCACCAAAATATTTTTTTAAATGGAACATCCCGTATATTCTCAGTTCCTTGAAAAGGTACTATAATTCTTAGCAAAAAAGTTTATATGCATTAGGTACCTAAAAACAAAAGGAAACTATTTAACGGGGTAAGAAGGTACGTAAGTTTTAATTACTAATCCTGATTACGAAAAAAAGACAATCTGCAAAACTAAAATTGACAAAAAATTACTTAGGTACTACTAGCAAAAATGTCATAATGCATATAAACTTTTTTGTTAAGAATTAAAATACCTTTCCAAGGACCTATGGGGTGTTCTTTTAAAAAAGTATAATTTTAGTGATTATTTAACGAATACGATGTTGATTTGTCATTTTGACTATCGTAATCAGCGTAAAAAAATGCAAAATTCTTTGTTAATTTAACCGATTTTGTATCTTCAGTATTAACAGAGTTAGCAATGGTATCGAGATAAGATAATACACCCTGTATATCCAATTCGTGCCGATAGTATAAGTAAAGTAAACAGGCGTCAGGCCTAATTTTATAATCAACTGTCCAATTGTGACAAAGTTATAAATACATTCATAAAATTTAAACAAATTTAAATACCTCAATCTTTCGAGCCACCATTCAAAAATTTCGGACCTGTTTCGGGTTATTTGACCCTCATCAGCGAAAGCGGAAAAAACCGACCTTTACGGTTTTTTGTTAAAAAAAATCACCAAAATCTCTATGCATGTGAAGGCGTATCGACAAAACAGCCCAGCGACAAAATAGCCCCCGACAAAAGATCCGCCAATAAACTAGCCTCCGAGATAATCAATTTATTTGACTAATTTTTTTTAAGTTAATGAGTTTCCAGCAATTTTGGCGATTTTCTAGCGATTTTGGCAATTTTCAAGCAAGGTTCCGGCGATTTTCCAGCAATTTTGGCGATTTTCGAGCGAATTTGGCATATTTTTTGGCGACTTGGAAATTTTCCATCAATTTCAGCGATTTTTAAGCTCCTTCTGTGGTCTTTAATGTTTCATTTTTTAGATTCAAAGACCCTGTACATACTGATTTTGGACTGATTTTCTAGCGATTTTGTCGATTTCCTTACAATTCGCGATTTTTTGTAAACAAATTTACCATGTGGTTAACCTCTCGAACGAGACCTATCTGCAAAACAAATATCAAACTATACCATCAGATACACCTCAAAAAAAATAAAGTCGACGGTTTTTTGCGATTTTCAAAAATCTTAATTTTTCACCGATTTCTTCGATATTTTTGAGAATCTAGGGTGGCCGTGACTATATTTCCGGTTAAGCATGCTACGTGTTTCTAACTCAGAAAAAGTTAAGAGAAAGACAAAGTTAAGACCATTTCCATTCAAACCGGAAGTGAAAAAAAAATTACCGGAATACGTGCCCAATTGTCCCCGCTCCATACGTTGTTCAGCGTTCATTTCAATTCAATATCTTTTTTACGCCCCTGTACTTATCCTAAGAAGGATAAACATTAAAGCCAATTTTCACACGAAAT
This sequence comes from Pycnomerus fuliginosus, assembly GCA_963924575.1. Taxonomy (NCBI): domain Eukaryota; kingdom Metazoa; phylum Arthropoda; class Insecta; order Coleoptera; family Zopheridae; genus Pycnomerus; species Pycnomerus fuliginosus. The sequence goes on along the minus strand of OZ004625.1, from coordinate 12,404,791 downwards.
TTAAACATAAAAAGGACTATTTATTGTCAACAATTCTTAGATTTTGTTGTAATGTTGTTGTATTGTATACGCAATAAATTTATTGAAGGCGCCATATAAACGCATAAATCTGGATATAAAAATCGCATACCTAATCATCTAACGCTCAGTGAATTTAACTCGAAAAAATAGTTGACTACCTCTTAATAGGTATAATTTGAATTTGTATGGCCTGAAGTTTTGAAGTCTGCAGCAACATCGAAAAAAATGTTTTCAATTTTCTTGGATTTTCTTCTTGCAGCTATTTGTATAGTCATGATTGATACAAATAGGTGTACTTATCATTTTAATTTGTAAAATATACAGTTTTCGAAAAAGTTATTTGAAAATAGTTAAAAGTGTTATTTTGTTTTGTGAGGACGTGAGGATAAACATTATAAAATCACCTTTATCTGCACGCTATTTTTTTCCACAAATTAAATGATACCAAAAACAGAAAGTCTCCAGTTATGTTTTCGTAAATTGTATAATAATTAGTCCATAGATCAATAAATAGACTCTTGCCGCTTCTTTGCAGCTTTCATCATTTTCAAATACTCCCCATTGAAAATGAATGGTGAAATGTCCACGTTTCCGCATCTGAAACTCTGATCTAGATCATATCATTTGAGAGGGAGGCAAACAGGAGTCGCCTTTCGCGTCCTGTAACTTCCCCAATAAAGAATACCGGCAAGCCTCAGCATCTCAAAGGATCTCGCCTGATGCCCCTTGTATATTTATATTTGTCGTTTTCTCGAGAAAGATAGAGAAGAGCCGTAATTGCACACTCCAAGATAAAAACTGATAATAAATTACATCACATTCAAAAGATTGTCAAAAGTTATCTTCCAGTTTAAAATTAAAACGTTGGCAATTAGTCCTTAATGGTCCAAACACAAAGAAAGTCGTTTTTCAAAATTGTTTCTCCTTGAATACACGCGATTCATTAAAAAAGTCGGTGCACCGGTTCTCGCGTTGTCCTTGTCGGTTGCGCGGACGAAGGGAATGGTCCTTGTCGTTGGAGGATAACGCGACACACAAGACTGATATCGGCCTTAATTTACAAACTTAAAGATAAATTATATTTTCGTACGGCGCGCCAACGCAGGGCCATTTTCTTCCGGTTCGACCCCTTCCTATTAAAAGTTTTTTGAGCAGTTATCGACTACTTATAACTGCAATACACGTCATTGAATAGAGGCGCATGATGGATGGATAAATGCAATACGCGCAGTCACAGGACGAATATATTGGTAAATCAGTAAAAATGGTGGAGGCGCCGGGCAAGGATAGAGATATTCTTTAATGATTATTTATTATTGGTTGGGGAAATTAAGTACTAGTGTGGCTATAGGTAAGAAAAACGCGAGGTTACTGTAATCACTATCCTCGCAATTTTTCAGGTTTGAGGTAACATCAGTCAGATACGTTTCGAGGCCCCAGAAACTAAAAAAAGTGTACGAATTTAGGGAAACTTATTTCTCTTTTTAGAGGTAGGTATGTCATCGAACAGAAAAATATTTATTTTTGACACGTCTTCTTACTGTCCTAGAAATTAAAAGAGAAAGAACTGTATGTTATCCTTTACCGTTTGAAGCGCCTGATGGAAGCAGTTAAAGAACCGATAAAGTTATTATACGATTCGAATGACGATGAGAGTTCTACCTGTAACAAGTAGGTATGTTTCTCATCATTCTAATTCCATTACAACTTTGTCGGTTCCATAACTGCTTCTAGAAACCGGACATCATTCCCTTACGTAAACACTCTACACCCAAAACAGAAAGGTTTAGTACGTAAGAAAAGCTAAAAGCCTTTTGGAATTTGGAAGCAATTGGTCCACGTCGAAGTAATTTGGAAGTAATTTTAAGTACAAACCCACACTTTTTATAACAACTTAAGAAAGATAATCAAAATGTGGTTCTAACAACAAAAAAGTTCGAAATTTTGAGAGCAAGACCCTTAAAAGCACAAACTATTGGGCCGATTTGGTTAAAATTAAAGATGTCACTTGTTGTCTTGCTGAAACTAGCATCAAGAGCGATAACAATTATCGAAGGTAAATATATGCATCGCAAAAGACCAGGTCGGATTTTTAGGTCGTCAAAAATTCGAAAAAGGTGCCGAAAATAGGTCGTTAAATCTCTCAAAAAAAACTATTTTGGGATACTTAATTTTCATCAATTAAGCACTTATCATCTTATATTACAATTTTATTGAAAAGTTACCCAAAAAATATAAATCATGTGATTTTGAAACTTAATGCAAAAGTTAGTGTTATTAAAGGGCCTTTTTTCTATCTTATTTACAGATTTTTCGACTGTTGTCGGTGATAATTGATAAAAGAGAATTTTAATTTTTTTGTGCCATGCTATATGCCAACAGAGGGAAAAAATGCAAAAAACCTATATTAGGCAGCTATAAAATTGATCGATTAGTCCGAAAATAGTCGTTTAGGTCGTATAATGTTAAAATATGCATTTTAAGCAATTACAAATACTATACAATATCAAATGACTTAATTTTTCTCAAAACGTACACATATTTGAGTCTCAGCGATGTACCTTTAATGCCCATGCCCACAAATAATTAAATTATAGTAAATTTTCGGTAAATTTTCATGAATGCACGAAGTGCAAGAGTGATTTCTCCCGCACAACTTGCGTGAATATTAAGTCAAAAATTATCAATAATAATTTGCATTGCGCCAAATATATTTTTCAGCTAGTGTAGGAGAAAAAAGAAAAACGAAGAAATAAAATTTTTGGTTTTGCTTAAGATTAAAGTAAAATCTACTTGGAAAATCAGCTGCGAACATTTTGTCGATGCTATATCATATACGAAAAGATGATTTTGCAAGTTAGATTTCACGTTAGTTTTAAAAGGAAAGGTCGTATTTGTTTTTAAAAATTCGATCCATTCTCTCTATATTAGAATAAAAAAAATGCACGCACCTAGTTGGAATTACTTTTAATATTCGTAAACCATTTTGAAAACCTCTGAAAATACAATGTTCTATACTATACTTTCTTCTGTACTATACTTTTTCCGAAAATCAAAAAACCCTGGAACAAAAAATCCTACAAAATTTTTATTATCATCACTTTAATTGCCAACTAGAATTTTTGCGTTTCAGCCCAATAGCAGCCATCTTTACTATATCATTTTTTTATGACTTTTGTAAAGATAGCTAATAGTAAGGGCTGAAGTGAATGTTTTAATATATATAATATATAATAATAATATTTTTAGCATCTGTCAAAATGACAATACTGTCGCAATTCAATTTATAAAGCATCAAAATTAAAATTGTAATTTCTGGTCCAGGTAAATTATAAACAATGTTAGACAAAAAAATCGTTTCTGAAATAATTAAGTATTTTGTAACGACGACTTAAAAACGCAAAAACTCTTGACTAACCCCGAAGTGATGTCGAGTAAATTGAAGAATTTGTTGATAAATCACGAAAGAGTTTGACGAATTTTTGAAGTGGTGTAAATGTGTAATGAGATGGAATCGGACGGATACACTCGCGTGAGTCGAGATTGACCATTCTTGCATAAGATAAGGATTCTTCGTCGACGGTGAAATTGGCAAAAATATCGAAATATCGGCAGCCACAAAAAGTTTTCTAATTTTTGTCACTAAATTAATAAAATTATTGATAGGTTTTTGGTCGGACGGAACTATTTTCCCGTCAAAGAGTCCAAAAAATGCAGTAAGTCGATCAACAACTGGAGTTTGAAAAATGCTGAGAAAAAACTTTTACTTATAAAACGCAAATAAATTCCGATAATGTACAGTTTGTCGTATTTAATTCGGTTACAAAACGATTTTATTTTTACAGGTTGAGGTTTTCGGGAAAAAAATCATTGAAAGTTTGCCGAGCAAAGAGCTAAATTAGCCGAGATGGGAAGACCGTTTTTTTGAACATCATCAGTGAGAATAGATCTATCAAAAGGTGGACCCTACCGACCCTGCCGTCCCAGAGATATCTCAATGAGGTAATTTTGTCATTAGCTGCAACAATGTATTTCAATAAATGTGTACCTATTAAATAAGAAATAAATTTTACGAGGTAGTAAAAATTAATCATTTGTTTCCCTTAAAGTGGCTTGTTTAAGTAAATCGGAAATAAAAATCCACGAAGTCTTGATGCCACGCACATACAGACTGTTCATAAATTCATAGTCCTAACACCGGAAGGTTATTTATTACAAAATCAGAAGAAAAAAAGCTCATATGTCCGGAAGTGTCCCGCCCTCCGAAAACGCACGTTTCTGTTTCTATAAAAAATCTGAAAAATAACTCAAAATTCCACAATCGCAAATGTGAATCATGTGAATAATAAATTTTGAGTTGTAATGTTATAGTGGGAATATAATTTAATAGTTTTTGTTAAATGAGGTCAAAATGAAATTTGAGAATAAAGAGGTTGTAACGTCTGGCAACACTGTTTCCGCATACCACTGTAGCACGTGTTGTGTCCCCTTGTTTACAAGGTACAAGTCCATTTCCGTTTTTTTTACAAAGTATGCGAGAATGTAAGAACGTTTTCCTAAAAAAAAAACATTTTAGGTACTCAAACGATAACGTAAATTAGCTCTCTCAACTGATTTCAGTATTGACTATAGTATCAATAAATTACAGAATAAGATCGATTATCAGCAATAAGTATGACTTCATCAACCTTAACAACTAACACAAAATATCTAAAAAGGGTTTAAAGGCAATTACTAGATAACAGTTATTGCCAGAGCAGCGTTCGTTATGCAATCATAAAAATAAAAATTATCAGCTTTGTTCACAATCTTTATGCTAATAATCCTATAGTTTGCGGTTTACGCTATTAATTAGGTTATTAACACCCCACGTGGATGCTCCAGGGGTACATGTGGTCATTACACCCGGAAATTTTAAAGGACGCCCCACAGTCCTGACGATGATTAGCATAACAACGCAACCCCCTTAAGGTTGACCGTTAACGCGTTCCATTCAAATCTTGAGGTTTAACAGCGAGTTGTTTATTTTAGAAAGTAAACGAACGTAGGAAAAGGATAACAAATTATTTTAATGTTTGGATACAAATTGCACTCAACGTTGCATTATTCCTCCTGAATAGCGATCCATTAGTCTCCAGAATAAGGGATAAAAAAAATTCTCTCAGTTAAAACGAGGGCGAATAAATGAAAATGGCTAATTTACATTCCCTTGTCCTTTTCTTTCTAAACAGGACCCTTTAAAGCCGAGGGTGGCGGGATAGGTGGGTGAAGGGAATAAAGATAAAGTGTATTCCTCTGATTATACTTTTAATCATTTCGGATTTGTCTCAGAGAGAAAAGTGTACGTATGTTTCCGCGCTTTCCCGGCTTACCCTTTCAATGGGGGTGAGATTAGATTATGCGCCTTATAATAAATCAGAGATTGGCAAAAGAGGGTGGATTTTTCCTTCGGGAATTTTTCCATCAAAACTGGATTCCTCCCCTCGTGATTGATAAAGAAAACTCTGGAAATATAACCGAAGGGGACGAAAAGTCATCAAAAAAGCCGACTGGAAATTAAAACGCTAATCGAGGAGCATCTTGAATAAAAATCGCAGCAAAAAATTAATGAGATCCTTGTTTTTATTGATTTTCCGGGCGAAATCGAGAGAGAATATTAAAAAGCTTTTCTTATTTTGTACCAGAACACTTTAAAAACTTCTCAACTTCCCTTCTTCGAGATTAATTTCTCCACTCGACTGAAATTTCCTCTTCGATTTATTTATTTCCAATTCGAATAAATTACGAAGTATCTTCCATTAAAACAATCTGTTATCCACGATATACTTAAAAGCGTTAATCGCTGGCAAAAAACGACCACTCCGAAACACTGAACAACACTCTTTCGGCGTTTTATTATAAGCTTTGACTCAACTTCCAAACAATCATCAAACAAATGTTTGCCGGATAATACCCTGAAATGCTTTATGCAGAGACTTCAGGCGAGAAAATCGGAAAAACTGAGCTCATCTACGATTTTAAGTAAAATGCATTTTAACGAGGTTGCTCCTGCTGCTCGTTAAGGAAGCTTTTTATTGTCATGATATTCTTAATAAAACCAATAATTTTTTGCACTTCTGGCATTAAAAGTTCTACTTTAGGGCCCCCTTCTTAGAGGCTGAAGAATAGCATTCAGTCCCTAACGCACTAAACGTAAAAATATTACATTTTACCATGTTTATATTTGTACAAACTAATCGCCTTGAAAACGAAATAAAAGCGATCAACCAATGTTGGTTCTTTTATAAAAAAATTTGTTCAGCATTTTTCAAATTCCACCTAACCTCAGTTGTGAGAGGTTCCAGGATTCGAACGATCGACTCACTGCAATTTTTTGGACTGTTTGATGGTAAAGCAGCTCCATCCGGCCAACACCTAATATCAATGAGAAAACGAGCCTTTTTTGAACAACACAACAATCAGATTTTCGTGCGTGGACCTTTGATGTTTTTGCCAATTTTACCGTCGACGAAGAATCCTTAACTTGAAGCAAAACAACTGCAAATCTTGAACCACGTGGCAATTTTATCTTACTCACTTCAAAAATTCGTCAAAGTTCCACGAATATTTTCTTTCACTTGTTGCTATAAAATAATCCTGCCGTTACTTTGTCAACAAACTCTTCAATTTTAGTTGACATCACTTCAGTTGAATCGTTTTTACCTCGGTTTTTACAAAATAACTATTTCAGGAAGATTTTTTTTTTTAATTGCTACAGTTGTTTATTTTATAATTCGCCTCGGAACAGATTTAATTTAATTATTTAATTTGCAATTAAATTCTAAGAGACCACAAAAAATAAAGTATGTATACCGGGTGATTCAGTTTGATATTTGCCCCCCCTGTCACTTTTTTATTTGAAGAGAAAAATATATAAAACCAATTAAAACCATACATATTTATAAATCGCATTATCATTATTATTAAATGGCTAAATTAAATCATCTCTAAGATGACTTTATGTACGATGGTCATCTTTTTTTTTCAAATGAAAAGCTGTACATTTCTCAACGGATTCTTGTAGAGATATTTTTTCCACATTCAATTATGTAAAAAAAGTTTACATTTTCACTAGAATTTCGAGAAAAAATTAAATTTAATAAATCATGTTTTTAGTTTTGTTGTCAATAAACGCAGTTAGCCATGGAAAGAGTTGGTTTGTGATGTTGACACTCCAAGGGTCGTGTTCTTTAAAAATTGTAATTCATTTACCTTTAAAACCGTTGATAAGCAATAATGTTATTGCTATTGAAAAGTATAAGCAACTGGGGTATTATTGTTATTAATGAATAAAAGGGTAAATAATAATTATTTTTTGTAAAACTATGGTCCTTATCATGTGACATTAGACTACACAACAATTTACTTTTTTTTAAGGCTAACTACGTTTGTTGACAAGAAATTTTAAAATTGTATCTAGTCAAATAATTTTTTTGTTTTAGTGAAAGTGTAAACGTTTTTTTACATAATTGAATGTAGAAAAAATATGTCTACAAGAATCTACAGCTTGTCATTTGAAAAAAAACAGTTTACAATCGTCATTTTGACATATGTCATCATAGAGACGATTTAATGTCGCCATTTAATAGAGCTTGTCATGCGACTTACAAATATACATGGTTTTAAATATTTGTCTCTTCAAATAAAAAAGTTACAGGGGGGCGAATACCAAACTGACTCACCCGGTATAATACAAGACTGAAGTGCCACATAATCCATCTCGTGATTATTGGCCTCGGTTCGCTCAGGTAATAAACTTCCACATTCGAGGTTAAATGAGTCACTTCAGTCCCTTGAAATACAGAGTGGTTACTTTTTCACTGCACCACCATTGGCATCTCCTAAACGGTAAGAAATGCGGAGTTGGTTAAACTAGAGAAAAGTTGCGCTATTTCTTTGTGATTAAGAATCTGAAGAAAATTCGCCGATATCTTGATTCGTTCCTGAGTTATTCCGAAAAATCTGGAAATTGCGATTTCAAAGCAACTCCGTAACTCTTACACTATTTAGGAAATGATGCCAATGGTGAGCAGTGAAAAAGGAACCACCCTATATAATATTCTGTTATATTTATATTTGGGTATGTCGGAGTCGGACATCCTGTGCACAGTCTGATGCACTAATTATAAATTCAAAAAATCTCATATGTCATAATAGTAATAAGTTCCAGAATTCGTCTTGAGCGATAATTTCAAAAAGTTCTCACCGATAATTCCTTCAAAAATAAAAATTAATATCAATGTTTGATCATTTCGTAAAAGCTGCATAAGCCGATTGGATAAAACTTCTGCAAACTTTCCTTCCGAACAGGTCGATCGGCGATATAATTTTTTTCATTTTAGAGTTGAAAATCGCGAGCTGTGCAGATATTTTATTCACCCTTCTTTTAGGTTAATTTTTATGCCCCTCAATAAGTTCTTCCCCTCCGCGTCTTTTTTTCGCCCCTCTTTTTCTCCACCCTCTGGTGCGCCGTGATCCCGACTTTTTCTTATTAGAGACTGAGGGTCTGTCAGAATCAGGACTTGAAAAATGAGGGAAATTTAAGAATACCGGAGGAGGAAATTAAACTGTGATTTTTCGGTTAAGACAGGGGTCGGCCCCCAATTTAACGAAAAAATATTAATCAACTCGGGGAAAAAAGAAAAACGTTTATTAATTTCCAAGGGATGCTTCTTTGTTCATTATTTCTGGGTTCTGAGCTGGAAATAAAACGAATCGTCGACGAACCAAATTGAAAAACAGCACAATTCGCTCAACAACCATCTTCTTTCACTGGGACTGACGCACATAAGAATTAGAGGGAGATGGAGTTATGGGCAACCAATTATTCCAATTTATTCAGTTTTATGAATTTAAATAAATCTCGGGCTTTATTCTTTTACGTTATATTTTTTCACGGCGAGTTAAACATTTTTCTGAGATTCTAAATTGAAAGCTAGAATCATCGGCGTGCAAAAAAAATACATTACCTACACTCTACCATGTTGTCATAAAAAAGTATAAGTTCGTTTTACTTAACTCTGTTAACAATGGCAGTGCTGTTATGAGATCCATGATCATCCATAGCCGGTAAGTAAAACATCTGACACTCAACACGTGTAGCGATAACATTTTCTGATCAGAATGTCTGTCAAATCTACGTCGTCCATGATGAATTGACTTACAACTATTTAATAATACTGCGGCATTGGTAGGAGCCGAAAGCGAGTGGTCAACTGAAACTGAGGCGAAGCCGAAGCTTTATGAGCTTTGGCGGAGCCAAAAGCGAATAGTTAACCGAAAATGTAACGTCAGAGGCGAAGCCGAAGGCGAGCAATAAAAAAAAAGTATAAAATTTGGCAGAGCCGAAAGTAGGAGCTGAAAGCGAGTGGTCAACTGAAACTGAGGCGAAGCCGAAGTATTGTGAGCTTTGGCGGAGCCAAAAGCGAGCAGTCAACCGAAACTGTAACGTCAGAGGCGAAGCCAAAGGCGAGGAATAAAAGAGAACTATAAAAACTGAGGCGAAGCCGAAGTTTTCCGAGATTTGACGGAGCCGAAAGTAGGAGCTGAAAGCGAGAGGTCAAACTGAGGTCAAACTGAGACGAAGCCGAAGTTTTGTGAGCTTTGGCGAAGCCGAAGGCGAGCAATAAAAGAAAACTATAAAAACTGAGGCGAAGCCGATGTTTTGCGAGATTTGGCGGAGCCGAAAACGAGTAGTGAACTAAAGGTCTAATGACTTAGGCGAAGCCAAAATTTTGTAAATTTTGTGAAGATGAAAGCAATTAATTTAGGCTGATTGTTTGCTTTTGGTTGACCACTCACTTTCGGCTCCTCCAAAACTAGCAAAACTTCGTCTCCGCTTTTACTTTTACAGTTTTACTTGACTTTGACTCGAGGGGCAATTCACTATCAGGATTAGGTGTACAAATTTGAGTGAGTGAATTGCCCCTTGCTTGAACTACTAGTTTTGGGTTGCGCCGATCGGAAAATTCGGAAAAATGGAATCGCCAAAAAGATGAAATCTTTTCGTTTTAGGGTCTTGGCTACCCAAAAAAGTAATTTTTCCAAAATGGCTGTGTGATGTCTGTCTGTCGATCTGTAAGCACGCTGCAGCTCAAACTACTGAACGTGTCGAGATGAAATTTGGCACACATATTCCGTGGGAGATTTGTAGGTGCTGATTAGAATTTGGGCCACATCGGTTCACGGAAAGTGCCTTTTTGGGTCAATAATAAGGTCGAAAACCTTAGATAAAGATACCATTATTTCGAAAAATGTTATTTTAATGGCGATAAACTTCCTTGACTTTGTAGGTTACTCTGTTGCGATAAATTGGCGCCTTCAATCGATATAGAAGCTACCTTTACCGATAACCTGATCATATGGTTGATTCACGATGTGTACGTTTACAAATTCTGTGAAATAGTAGAAGTTTCTACCGTCTCCGAGTCTGCCAATTTTTAGGTTTGGACTCGCTTCGCTCGGTGAATAATGCCCACCTTTGATTAAATTAGGGTTAAGGTCAAAAAATTCTTATCTCAGATGAAAACTTTTTCCTAAACGTGTACTTAACTATGTAATGAAATATATTTTGGCACACTTTTACGCTAATACCTAGTTACTTAAAGTTTAACTTAATACTTTCGGTTATTAAATTTAAACCTGTTGATCCGCGTTCAACGACAGAGGTTATACGTGAAAGCATGTATTTAATACTAAAACAGGTCTAGACTTCAATATAAATCGGGAAAATGATTTGAGATTGCGTTGAGGTAAAAATTCCGTCGTCCTTCCGCAGAATCGGAAATAAGAAAGTCGTATAAAAAGGTCGGTATCGATCGTTCGCGTCGGCGTCTCCTTCGAACCTTTCGTTTTTATCTCCGTCTTTCCAAAGAAATAACAAGTTCCAATTATATACAAAATTAAAATTCAACTCATTGAAAAAGCGGACGAAACGAACGGAGTTTCTATTAAAAGTTTTTAAGAGAATTTTCGCCCCCAAAGAAACGTACAAGAGGCTTTCATTAAAAACTTAAATTAAAACAAGTGGACGATTGAGTTACGAATTCCTCTCCGTCATTTTTCGCACCGGAAAAAATCCCCGGAAAATGGAACGAGGAGGAGAGCGAGAGAGCTTTTTTCAGACGATAAAAAGCTGGGGCGCTTTTCTTTAAGAGCGCGAGCTTTCTTTTTGTTCTCGTTTTGCTACCCAATGGCGTTGCTCGAGCCGAAACTGAATTAAAATGAAAAATTAAAACGAAATGGCCGTCTTTATTAGGGCCGGATTAAACAATTGTGAGGCCGGGCTGATCAATATGAGGGGCCCCTTGGTTGTGGCCCAGCTAGGGTGTAGTGCGTATTTCGTACTGTCAGGAGACTAAAAAGAGTAACTGCCATTAATTTTTCACGTGAAAAACCGAAAATGATAATTTCAGCAAGAGGTATGCACTGGAAGGTGATTTTTTTTTAAACCGTTAGCGACCTAAAGTGTGACCCATCTTGCTTCCTCAAATTTGAGGGAGAATCAATTGGCGTTAACTTCGAACTTCTACGAGCCACCCACTTCGAGAAAAGTAGATTTTCATTGATTTAAAACTTCAAAATTCAACAAAATCAATAAATCATGGCAAGTTTTAATGAAAACCGGATTTTGTATTTTAAGAGATGCTAGTAAAACAATTGCCACCGGTTTTTCTAAGAAAATACCTCAAAACGTCGAAATTCAGTAGAAACTACACATTTTTGCATTTTCTAAAAGTTTTTTGCGACCGCAAGTGTGACCCATCCTATTTCTTCAAATTTGAAGGAGAATCAATTGGTGCAAATTTCAAACTTCTATGGCTCACACACTTCGTGAAACGTAGCTTTTCTTTAATTTAAAATTCCAAAATAGAATAAAACTAATAAAAATTGCATTTTGTATTATCAAGGGCTCTAATGAAACCAATTTCCAGCAATTTTCCTGATAACAACTTTAAAACGCAAAATTCACTAGAAAGCGTACATTTTGTAAAAGTTTTTTGCGACCGCAAGTGTGACCAATCTTATTTCCTCAAATTTGAAGGAGAATCGTTTCTTGCAAATTTCAGATTTCTAGGACTCGAAACACTTTGAGAAAAGGCGGTAGCGGTATAATAGCTTATAATGCATCATAATACACAACAGTAAGTACTTAGTTGTTTTGTTGTTAGGAATATTTTTTGCAATAATTATTGAATTACAAAATTGCGGGGCTCCTACTAGTCGGGGCCCCCTACAAGTTGGGAGACCGGAGGCTGCAGCCCCCCAAGCCCCCCTCTTAATACGGACCTGGTCTTCATTGCTACAAATTTAAAACAGGAATTTACTTTGTATATTTCTGTATGAATATTTACTCCTGCACTCTTATTTCCTTTTCAAAGGGATGTTTCAGCTTGTTGCGGTAAATGTGAAATATTTCCAGGATTCCGGTGAAAAACGCACGTCTAGAAAAATTGATGAATTTCCATGGAGCGTGTGAAATTTAATTAAAAACTTATACAGAGAAGAAATTTCCCGGCGAGTTTTATTAATCTAATGTCGCGCAATGACGTATTTTTCTCCCACTTTAGAAAAGTTTTAATTAGGAAAGCAATCGATCCATCAACAAAAAAGCGCCCCCCCCTCCGCTCCGGCAATAATTAAAAACACCCCCTCCCCGTAAATTGTTTATAATCGACCGTCACTTTCCCCGAAGTACAAATTACCAAAGAGACTCCGAGATAGATAAAAACTGTTCTCAGACATTAAACTTTTACGACAGCTGAAGAAAACAAAAGAAAAGTGACACTTGGACAAAAGGTAGTTAAGGCTGTGTTTTGTTTGGGCTAAAACAAAAGACGGACGCTCTCGCAAAGAAATAAATGAATGCCAGGATAAGGAGCGCGTTAAAAAGATATCACAAAAACACTATTTACATTCCCTCTTTTGTCTTCTGAAATAAAGTCCCGGGGTGGAATACATTATTGATACCGGGGCTTGAAGGCAGATCCTTCCTCTTTCAGATTATTTTTCAGGAAGGATAATTCGCACTGTCACGCATAACAACTTGGCGAATTTCAGGATAAATGAAACTTAGTTTAGAGGCACTACTACTTATACAAAGGGTCTGAGAATGCTCGCATTTAATGTTAATTGAGTATTCGATGTTATTGTACAATGTTTAGGGTGTGATATTAATTGAAAAATTTTTTAAAATCGGTCAAAGAATAAAAAAGTTATTGTCAAAAAACATTTTGTCCGTTTCTTTTTTGAGCCACCCATTATATTGGGTTTGAAATCTTCTATTACTGTTTTGCTTATTAATTTTAAAATTCTACGCTTTATCTTATCTAAAGTATATTATGTCGGTCTTTTAACACATTTTTCTAATATAACACAAGTGACATTCAAATTAATAAACAGTAACAAAACTTATGCTTTAGTTTTATGCTTGTATTTGTATTATCCTTTATTAATTCAAGTTTAAAAGCAGCTTGAAACATTTTATTAATTCCACCTATTGATTAAGTATTGTTAAGACTTAGAGCTAAAGACACAGAAGACCGTTAAGGCCTCGATTTTTAGGACCCCTTGAGCCCTGAGGACAGAGGTGCGCGCCTTATTGCTGCTGTACGTAAATCTGCCGCTGTTGTAACTTGTAACTTACATAAAAACCTGAATATTACACGTAAGTTACATTTTATAATGCTTTTAATATAATCTATGTAACTGGCGTTTATGTTCGTTTTATAAATTACCAAAAGTTTTTTTTGGACTATGAACGATGAATGAATGAAATACATTTAGAATAATCTATTCTGTGATTTTTGTGTAATTTTACTGAAACCTACACTTTTTTGAAAAAAAAAGGCAGCAGAGAAGCGGCTGGAACCTCCCCATCGCGTGGATCTTTGTATTCTGTGTAGATAGTAGTCAATTCAACAGATTTTTTTCTATCCTTATCGTCTGTGACTAATCTCGCAATTTTCTGACAAATACCAACATCGCCTCGGACATCATCCATCACATTTGACAATATGTTCCTTTTAAGGTTAATCTTTTGCCACCTTTTTGACAATAACTGCCACTTTATGTCATCCACTGTCAGCCCGCTCCCTTTTAATGAGAAAGATTTTTTTCTCAATTTTCCACTGAAATGGCAGAAACTGTGAATACATTTTTAGAACCAGAATATGATCGTCTTTCTAATGGCGACATAAAAAATTAGGCCTTGTATTTAAAATTTTAAGTTGATATGCTTAAATGGCACTTCCCTTCGACGAATTGCTTTCAAAAGTCCTTCAGGTCTTCAACGGGTCAACCAATCTCCATGTGCCAAATTTCAGCCAAATCGATTCAGTAATTTGGGCTATAATGTATTTTTAGTGTTATTATAAAATACATACAGACAAATTTTAAAAACTACTTTTCTGGGTTCCTGAGACCTCAAAACGTATAGATTCGGTCTTATCTCGATTTCGAAAATTTTAGTGATTGCAGTAACCTCCCATTTTTTTAAAATTTTGTTGGAGTTGGGGAGGTTAAAAACATATCTACTTACACTTAAGTGACATAGACAGAAATAACGGATACAAAACATAGATAAATTTTTTTGTGGCTTTTACACTTTTTTATAAATTACGTACTTAAGTTACAAATGGAACATAAATTAGAATCGAATTACATGCTAATTTACAATAAAATTTATCTGCTCTTTGATTGTTTCTGTAAAAGGACCCTTATACAATAAGGCGACCGCTTGGGCCCATCTCTACCAAATTTTATATTTTGGTAAGCGAGGGATAGATGAATGTTTGGGGGAAAAATAAAAGTTTAGTTTAGAAAAAAATTCGTGAAAATTGCCATTTTCTCGCCCCAAATGTATTTAGAACCACATAAAAATGTGACCGCCTGGGAAAATTTCTATATATTTGTATTCAATCTTGTAAGAACACTTTATTATTACCTCCACGCCAAAAATCAAAGTTTAGTGTCGTCCAGATCCTGATTTTCAATTTATTTCCTGGGCTACTATCGTATAAACTAAAAGGAAATGAAACTTTCGTCTTTCCTCACAACTAAAATCGATGCTACTGGCCACACAACTGTTTCGAATTGCTGCCAGTAAAGGCTATCCGAGAGCTATTTTTGTAAGTATTCATAAAAAACTCAAAATTCGCAATAAAGCAATGCTGGAATTTTCCAATCTTAGCGTAAGACGAAAGTTTCGTTTCCCAATACTATAGGGTCCAATTTAAAAAAATAATCTTTCTGAAACTGGAACTCCAGCGCCTGAATTTATAAACTACTGATTTTTTGAGAATTACGAGCAATTCGTTGACAAACTGAAATTTCATTATTAACTTCTACGCTCAAATCGCCAAAAACATTACGATTTGGGGTCTTAGGAACCCGAAAAATTGTTTTTTGAAAAATGTCTATCTGTCTGTAAACACGCTACTTGGGCGATCTTGCCGAAATTTGGTAAGTGCACATTGTATGATTCACGGAAGAACTGATTAGACATTGGGCCAAATCGGTCCACAGAAAGTGATATTTTGGCACATCAACTTAAAAATTTTAAATGCAAACTCTTATTTTTCACATTACTGTAGGAAAGCTCTTCGAAGTTGGCAAAAAAAAAACATCAAAGATACGCTACAGCCGAAACTACTGAAGATACCGAGATGAAATTTTTTTGGGCACCTTGTAGGTGATTATGCGATTTATACGCTTACATAGGGAGTCTTCAAAAAGTGGGCTTCTTTTGCGAACGCTGCCTAAACATTTGGAAATGGAACAAAATCTTTTACAGAAAATTTGTTGGCAACAAATAGATCTACAAAAAAGTCCACGACAGTATATAAGTAGATATCTGTGATAGGTAGCTTTTAATTTTTGTGCAAATCGGTTTGAGTGTTTGTTGTGGGCTATTCTTCACAGATTTTCTTAGACAATAATTCTTCTATTTATGATTTTGTTATATTTTCAACCGTTTACTCAGCGTTCACGTTTTAAATTGCTAAAACGCGGTTTTTCGCTAGACGACCGATAAAAACTGGCAGTATCCAGCCAGTAAATTGGGATAAATTCAAAGGATCGCTGGCTGTGTCTGGTGGAGAGCGGTGTGTTTTGGACCCAAGTTCAAATCTGGACAAGGCTTTTTTTCAATCGAAAAATCGAATCTCCAGAAACATGAAATTTTTACGTTTTATTTTCTTGCTATTTCTGTGTTTACAAATTCTTTAAAAAAGTAGAAGTTTCTACCATCTCTGAGATTATGGCAACTTTTTTAATTTCACAATGCTTTAGGCGAATTTTCGCGATTTTGGAGTTTAAACCACAAAATGATTAGCACTGCTTTCTGGTTTTACTTATTCTGCAGATTCTGTTCGACAAATATTGACGGGAGAAGGTATTCTCCATTTTGCAAAAATTTTAATAATATTTGTATATCAAATTGACAGAATTTTGACAATTTTTGTTAGACGATTTTCTAAGAAAAACGATAAATGAGCGAATGATCCAGTAAGGTTCAAACGGCGACAATGAAAAACAATGGACAACTTCGGTGGAAAAATGGAAGTTATTTTCCGTTTTACAAGAATTTGAATAGGTATTTGCATATCAAACTGACATAACTTAAACTTTGATAATTTTATACGTAAGACAAATGTCGAGGAAAATTGGTAAATTGCTTTTCAAACGACAATGAAAAAGAAGTGGAAAACGTACTACTTAACATTAGAAAGATCCCACTAGAACGAAAAAACTTTTGAAAAAGTTTATCTAATTTGCATTTTCTCAAAATTTTTGGTAATTTTATTTAAATAAAAGAAAAGATTATATATCTAAATGATTCCAAACTCGCTAAACCTAGTTTAGTTGCTGCAAGGAAAGGGTAAGAGAACATTTAGATTAGAAAGCTTAAACCTGTAAAGTTGAGATTCGAGAACCTAACACCATCATCTTGAGAGGTAATTTCAAATAGATACATACCATACTACAAGAAGTAAAAAGCTTCAAAACCCTCCCTATCTACCTTCTGGCGCTTTTAATAAACGTAAATAAATTAGCTTTCGTCGTTCTTAAATCAAAATTAATAAAAAATTAAGGATAATGAATTAATAATAACACGAAAAATAAGAAACAATCTGTTGCCTGCAGAGAGAAAATGTGTCGGAATCTGCTTCCCATCAGTTCGTCTTTCCAGCAGCTGGCCCTCCAGCATCCGAAAAAATGCGAAAAAACCGTTGATGACCATCCACATCCGATCCTTAACCCTTTGTAGCTTCGCCGAGGGTAGTTTTCTCACACTGGTCAGGCCAGTATGCAAATGAAGGGTCAGCATTTTTATTTTTTCAACCCTTCCTTGGTCAAACCGGTTAGATTTTTAAATTTAGGGGTCAATCCAGGTAGTTAACAGAAGTTGTGATGCATCACCGAATCTTTTTCTATACTTTTCCGAGTCGGAGATCTGAAGTAGACATAGAAAGAGACAATTAGACTTGATAAATGATTTTCTCGAGATGGTAGGGAGTGAAAGGGTGGACGCCCGCTTCCCCTGGAATAAAAAGGGGAAGAATAATTTTTGTCTCGTTTTATCTTCTTGCGCCAGCATTTTATAAAATCGCCTTTGCCTCGGCTATTAATGTTTCTCGATCTCGCTCCTTTCGCTATTTCCTTTCTTTTTTGGACGACGGCGTCGGCTCCAAGAAGGGTTTTTAATTTTCCCTCTTGGCTAGCGACGAGCGTTTGCGAATTACTGTTATGTCTTTTCTGCAAACGACGAGAAAGTTAAATATTACTTTATTACTGCTATTTAGATTTTACCCCGGTTTTGATCGCCAAAACGACGCAGCAATTATTTTTCATTGAAATTGCTTTCGCTTTCACGAAAAATAAATAAAAGTTTATTGACCAAAAACACCGCAAATTATCTAATTTGTGTCAGGTTTTTAATTTGGCACAAAAAATTTTTCGCTTTTTTTTAAATTCAATATTAAGGAAATCTGTAACTCTGGCGGTGCAGAAGTCTGTAGTAAAAATGTTCAGACCCTTTCCTTCTTTAACTGGTTCTTGTCTGCCCTAAAGCTTCATCTACTGTCCACTGTCGATTTAGGGTCGCTATGTTCCGGGTGGTCTAAAATTATTCAAGCCCTCATTTTAGTTATTGATTTTAGCACAGAGGACGCCACTAATCGAATGATCAACGAAACCGCTACAGAAACTTTATTTTGCTTTTTACCTACAATTTTCAAATAAAACTTTTTTGGATTTTTAATTCTCGTGCAGCCAGGACTCTAAAACGTAAAGATTTAATGTTTTTGGTCCTTTGATTTTCTGACGGATTTTAGCAACATTCTGCGCTGTGGACGGTAGTTGGGAGTTTTAGAACATACATTATTTTTGTACTTTTATGCAGACTACTTATTCGTTTTGCGGCTTTGCAGTCAACTTTAAAAATATTATATTTTAGGCCACACAGGACATAAAAAGAGCTTGACCCGGAATCGAATAAGTCCTAACAGGCATGTAACCACGCTGGAACGAAGAACTCGCTTTTTCCGCTTTTTTACAAATATTTCGAAAACTAGGAAAGATAGGCCAACCTTTTTTATAAAGCATTAGCAATAAATTCTCTACAAGAGTGGTCTCAAGAACTAAATCCTACAAGCTAGATTCAGGGACTCGAATGGCGCCAAATTTCGCTGATTTTACAACGCCTCTTAACAATTACATATTTGTTTTTAGCAATAAAAATTTGAAAAAAACTGGTCATTATCTTGCAGAGCTGTCACAAATCATTTAAAAAGAGATTTAAATCAAAAATCATAAATACTTTTCATTCTATGAAATGATTTAAATCAAAAATCGTTTTCTTATATAAAAGGATTTAAATCAAAAATCAATTTAGATTTAAATCTTTTTACCAAAGATTTAAAATACTTTTACCGATTTAAATCTTTTACCAAAGATTTAAAATACTTTTACTCGATTTAAATTTTTTCCAAAGATTTAATATAGTCTGTCCGGGATCCACACGACCGGGATTCACCCTATTTCCATGGCGAATCATTGTTGTCAACAATGAATCGCCATGGAAATCGGGTGAATCTCGGTCGTGTGGATCCCGGACAGACCATAGTAGTTTATAACCCAAAGCGTGAAAGTGATGTTTTACGCGGCGAAGGAAAATATGGACAGTCGAGGCGTAGGCGAGACTGGCCATTTCCTGAGACGCGTAAAACCACTTTTTCGCTGGGGTTTATACAACATTTTTCTTCCTACACCAGTTAAAAATTAATAATTAATTAATTTTGAAATTTGAGAACCCAAGTGACAGATCAAGAAGATCGCGCGTGCTGTTTTCTGTCATACGCCAATCGCCGTCGCCATATTGTCCATTTTACACGCCTAGCCGTTAGTATAATTTTTACACGACTTGCCGTGAGAACTGAGAAGCGGTCCTTTCACAGCCCTCCTGAATCCCGAAAATGTCATTTTCAGTTAATGTAGGAAGAAAAATACTTTAACTGATTTAAATCTTTTTACCAAAGAGTTAAAATACATTTTTGTCGATTCAAATCAACTCGGTGCTTTAATTTTCTCTACCGAAACTTATACTTCAAAATTCTACTTTAAATAACCTTTAAGGCCACCTGACAAAGTAGCACGATTGCTGGCAAAATTGGGATGACGGGAATTTTGATATAGTGTCGCTTGCAGCAATGCTTGAAAATTTTTACTATAGTTTGTCAAGAAATAATTGAACAGCCATAAAGACAAACCTTTTAACTTAAGCCGACCGCCCGTTGAGGTTGAAAATGCAGGGGAATTCCCTCCATAAATCTTTTTACACAGCCAAGTGTTCAACTACGAGAGCGCCGTACAAGATTTTATGAGGGAATTCCCCTGCATTGTCAACCTCAATGGGCGGTCGACTTCAGTTAAAAGGTTTGTCTTTATGGCTGTTCAATTATTGCTTGACAAACTTTACCATCACCAATACAGAAAATGTTGAAAAATTGTTAGAAGCAAATTATTTGTTTTATTGAAATCAGTTTGTGATTTTAAATCTTTTGTAAGTGATTTAAATCTTTTGAATGTGATTTAAATCCTTTTTGTGCGATTTAAATCATTTTTAAGTATTTAAATACTTGGAAAAAGATTTAAATCTCTTTCTTTCTGTAGAAAAATCAAAGATCTTTTCAAAAAGATTTAAATCATAAATCAAAAATCTTTAACCATAAAAAAGATTTAAAATCAAAAGATTTAAATCAAAAAAAAGATTTAAATCAAAAAAAGAGTTAAATCTTCGTTAAAGTTTCAGCTCTGTTATCTTGAAGAATGTTTTTCATGATATGCCTTGATTAATATCTCAAACTGTTTTGTTTATCTTCCAGATATTATATGTGAACAAGAAAATTAAAAAAGTTTCTTGGGTCAACTTCCATTGCTGTTTAAGGGTTTTAGAATTCACTTGGGACAAAAGTAAAGTAGTTTATCGTGTTGTTTACAAAATTTGCAACAAAAAAGGTATTTTAAATTTTGTTTGTCCTACAACGAAGTTTAAACGTTATTCAATGAAGTTGATGTTTAAAAATTTGCAGAGAACACCCTGTATGTATTTGACCCAATATGAGTCAAGGGGCGGATACACCCTACATTAGACTTCATTCCAAATTAATATCGTTTTCTCATTTCATACTGTAAGGATGTTACAGCTTTTTGAAGTTAGGCAATTCTTAGTAAAACTTCACCTAGAATTAAACATAGAATCCAAAAATATCATAATATACAGGATGTTATATTTAAAATAAGGAAGTTAGTACCTATTTCCGGTATAACCGGAAGTGCGCCATTGACGAAAATAATTTAGGTCGATTCAAAATTAATTGAAACCCCTTATACATTGTCGGCCTATCTAGCTTAATTTTCAAATTTGTCCTCCCTATCACGCAAGATTTATGGCAGACTTCTGTTTTAGTATAATCTTCGGCATGAAAATAACAATAAATCTTAATAATGAGTAAAACCTTGCACCGCGGTACTTAACGATTTGAATATTCGTATTGCTAACATAATACCACAATCGACAACAAAACTTCCGGAATTTTTTTGAGACTTACGATCGATTTCCGCTGCATATAAAATCAAGGGTACCTAAATGTCAAAAACTAATTTTAGGGGACACGAGAGGTATATTTCATGAGAAAATTTCAATTAAGTACAAAATCGTGTCATCAATAAGACCTCTCAGAAAAAAATTCCAATATAATTTTCTCTGGATTGTCCAGAATCCGTCATCTTCGTTCGTACATAATTGCATCAAATTTTGTAAGTGGAATTTTCTGGCTAAAATAATTTCGGGTCGACCTTCCAACATTCGCTAGACCATCCCCACCGAGAGAAGTGGATGGATAGTAGATGTATAACAAATAAAAATTAAACTCCTCAAGATTCTCGCAAGTGGAAGTGTATAAGTATATGCTTGAAACGTTAAGGTCTATAGAGTCTCCTATAATTTATATCTGGTTTGTGGATCAAAAAAGGTCTAGAGCGACGTCGACCGTTTTGTTTTTGAAATTCTGCATCGAAAAACGTGAGTATTTACACTTTACATTTTTAGTTTAAAATACCAAAAAAGCACAATTTTGAAATATTTATCTACTAAAATTCGATCATGAGATCATAAGATCTAAAAAATGAGGTTTTATTACGGTCATATGAGATTATTGCTCTGTCTGAAAGAGGTTTAAAAAGTGATCGGGTAGTGTTTTTGTAGTTTTCCATACGACCACCCATCATTTAATGAAAAAAAATTGATGACGCACGCAATATACGCTTCAGGCTGGGTTTATTAAAAAAAACAAGAACTCATTTTGGTGAGTATACCCTACCCTACCTCAATTACTTCTCGTCAATCATTATCTAAATACCTACCATTAGACCACCATTAAGCTTTGGAATAATTACCAATAATAATTATGCATGATGCTTCAAAAAATTATTAAGATTTTTACAAAATTATTTTAGCATCAAATAAAATAAACAATCGAATTAGTAGGTACTGCTAAAAATAATATAAATAGGTATAATAATGATTCGTTCAGATTTTTCCGCCGAGTTCAAGGTTCTTGCAACGGAATTATTTGTAATCATCACGGATTTTCCTAACTAATTACGAAGAGGTCAGCAAACAACCGTCTGAATTTAAAGATTTTTTTTATGCAAACCGAAATAAGCCAAAGCCATCACGTAGTGCCTATCTAAGATTAACTTTTTGATATTAATTTGCGAGTTAAAACGTAAAATTTTATATATTGAGCTGCCCATAATAATAATAAGAAACCAAGATTATTTTTATTTACGTCCGCGGATGACTCGACAAATTTTAACGAATGACTTGCAGATTGTTGAAGTTCTTGAAACTCATGGGCACCCCCTCGCAGGCACCTGCAACAGTTGAAATGTTAATCGTTCGCCGCTTTTACGGTCTAATGGTTCCTTTGCTCAATTTTTATGGTCGCGAATAATATTTCAGGCAACATTCTAGATGACTTTTTTGAAAGTTGATTTTTCTCTGGAATTACGAAAGATCTAAAAAATCGCTCGAAAAGGTCCACTTTCTCACTCTTCGAATTCTGCTTCCAAAAATGTTTACATAGGGAGCGCCTCTGATAAATCCGGGGAAAAAGTACGTTGCTTTTGGGAACGCTGCCTAAACGTTTGGAGATGGAACAAAATCTTATATAGAAGAATTGTTGGCAACAAATAGATCTACAAAAAAGTCCGCGACAGCATATAAGTATATCTATGATAGGTAGCCTACAATAACTGTTTCTGTGTTTTAATTTTTTGTAAAAATCGTTTTGACTGTTTGTCGTGGGCTATTCTTCATAGATACCTATATGTATGCTGTCGCAGACTTTTTGGTACATCTTTTCGTAGCCAACAATTCTTCTATTTATGATTTTGTTATATCTTCAACCGTTTACTCAGCGTTCACGTTTTAAATTGTTAAGGCGGGAGTTTTTCGCGGACTTGCACGCAACGAATAGCTGAAACGTTTTAAATAGGGTCAGCGGTTGACTTTTATTCTATTTTAATTTAAATTTAACATTGTGGTTAAAATTCAGCTAGTAAATTCGTGTAAATTTCATGCTACTTTAAACTTTAAAACACAAACGTGACAAAACACTGTTCTCGTCTTGTGTAGTCAAGAGGTCTGGCTGAGTGAGTGTGAGGCTCAAGGCCAAAAGAGAGGGCAAGACAAGACGTGAGGAAGTTTCGGACCTATACAGTCGTGGAAAAAAGTGACTAAAAACTAAAGCGATTTAATTTCTTTGTAATAATGGCGTTAAGGTCAATAATAGGGTCGAAAACCTTAGATGTAGATACCATTTTTTCGAGACGAGTTATATATTGTTATATGTTGCAATAAATCGCGCCTTCAATCGATAGAACCTACCTTTAGCGATAACCTCATCATATGATTCACGACCTGTACGTTTACAAACTCTCTGAAAAAGTAGAAGTTTCAACCGTCTCCGAGACTGCCAATTTTTTTATTTATTCAACTTTAGTCAATTATATTACTACCATGAAATCCATAAACCTTTTCAAGAGTTACACAGAAGAACACGAATTGGCTCGGGGCCTAGACATCATTTAAGTTTATGCTAACTTTTGAAAAAGTGGCTGGATTTTAAAAATTTTAGCATAGACTAGCGACTAGACTAGACAATTTCATGCCTACTTTTTAAAATGCTGTATCACAAATAAGAGATTGTTATTTGAAAGGAGTAGAGGGTGCGGTGTAAAATTTCACTATGCACGGATTTAGGTATACCAACTAAAATAAAAGTCGAAATGTTTTAAGAGATTTTTTATATCTTTTTTAGTCGTATCCGGAAAATAGTTCGAATGAAATTGTTCGAAAGGCAATTGTTTTAAAGGTAAATTGTACGAAAATAACATTAATGTACATTCTTCGAAATTACACATAATTTCTGACCGTTGAAAGTTCAATGCCAGCTTTTGGCGGAGCCGAAAGCGAGAACACGTCAAAATATCGGTCTTGCAGTGCGAGAAGCTAGAGCAGCTCAGGTCTAATTTTTCATTTTATAACAATTACTTTTCGAACAATTTACCTTTCGAACAATTGTCTTTCGAACAATTGTCTTTTGAACAATTTACCATTCGAACAATTGTTTTTTGCACAATTGTATTCGAACAAATGCCTTCGAACAATTTTCCGTAACCCTTTTTTAGCTTCAGAGAAAAATCTAATTGCAACTTTTAAAAAGTCAGCCTGTATATTAATATTTTCCACTTCGCCGGCAAATGCTGATTCTGTCGCCCTGATGCGAGTTACGCCACTGCTTGCCTTAAATTAGAAACAATAATTAAAATTACACTTAAGTCCTCATTAGCATTTTTTTCGTTATGGTAAAGTGATAAAGAATAGATATGTTGCGCATTCAAAACCTAAACGGATCAGTTGTCTATTGTTCATCTCGGTGTGAATATTAGAATAAATTGTGTTTTAAACGTAAGTACCTAATATAATTCACCGATCATTAACATAACGTATCCATACGGTATATTTATAGTGTCTCCGAGACTTAAAAAAAGACTATTTCGAGAGTCGAAGGCCTCTAAAATAATTGGCACAAGTGCATAAATAATTAATTTTTTCTACAAATACTATTAAAAACAGTTGTTTTAACGTTTGTTGACAATTTTTAAAAATGACATTTTATGACACCAGTATCATTTACTTTTAACATTTATGTTAAAAGTGACAATGCAACAACAATTAAACAAGCCCCTGCAACAAATTGTCACTATACCTTAGTTACAGCGAATTTCATGGACGTTTTCAACTAATAATATGAAAACTTTTGCTTTTAATCGTGTTTGTAGAAAAAATTGTGTATGATATGCGTGTTAAAAGTGATTTTATTTTGTTCGAAGGGATGGGCCTTCTCACAAAATAAAATACCACTTTTAACACTTATATCATAAATAACTATAATCCTGAACTTAACGCTAAGCCCATTACAATACCATAGAAACAATTGTGATCAACAATTTGTTTCTATAGAATTTTTTAAGGAATAACTTTAAGACAGGATTAAATGTTTTATCGAAATTTGTATCGTTATAGTGTCTTAATGTTGTTGCTTAGTTGCCTGTTAAATACATCATAATATTACAGGAGTATTGTCAAGGTAAACAAATCATAACATCATAGTTACCGAATCTTAATAGCATAGTTACCGGTCCATAATAACATAGTTACCAATAACCCAAAGATAATAATGCAAATATTTATTTTTTTCAAAACTTAAAGAATAGCCACCTAGTAGGTAACAATTAATAAAAATTCAATACATACAAAATAAGATCAAGTACAACTTTCTCCCGGCTTCATATTGATCGTAACATGGCAGTTACTAAAGTTGAAATTAATTGGATCGTTTTTGGTCGAGCAAAGTGTCATCCCCTTGGTATCTATAGTAGAATTCATAGTTTCTTCAGCCATCAATGAACCTGAAGCAGCGGCATTGTCAAACACACCAAATCTTGTAGAATCCGAAGTGGTTAACGTAATTGCTTTGGTAGAGGTCATCCTTTCAACAATGTGTCCAGAATTTATAGATACATCATCAACTAAGATGTTTCTGGTAGTTTTAATCTTCTCGGCAATGCTATCTTCCACATATGACTCGGCAACTTTGCTGCTTTTCCAGCCGCCAAGCCGTTTTAGTCGCATAATATCTGCTCCGGAGTTTGCCAGCAACGTGGCAGATGACCTACGCATGCTATGCCCAGTATATTTTTCTGCTTCTGGAAGATTCAGAAATTTCGCAATTCGCTGCGGAATACTTGCAAAGAAATGCTCTCCGCATACTTGTCTAGTACATTTTCCATTTCTAAATGACACGAAGAATCTTCGATTTTCCATATTTGGAGGACGTAATGCAATGTACTTTCGGTACAACTCGACAGCATTAACATTGCCTTCAGAAATTACTGTGAATACACGTTTGACGTGTGTTTTTGACTTCGAGATAGTAACCACAAGCAGAGTATCCTTATCCTCAATGTCGTCAATAGTTATATACGCCAACTCCTTTCCACGCAAAGCGCCAGAAATGGCGAAAAGAAAAGCAACCTGCAAACAATACAAGAACCAAGGCTCAATAATCTCATTGAGTGCATTTCTAAATCTATACCTACCTTTATCATCAAAAATGATTCATCTGACGCAACGCGCAGAAATTCATTTATTTCGTCCCTTGTCAACACCTTTGCCTTCTTTCCCTCATAACCAACATTCTTCTGCTTGATGAATGCAATAAGACTGCCATATTCACTTATCTTGACCCTCTCCTTTATCTCTAAACAAGATCTTAGCATGGAGTACTTAGTCCATAGCGAAGACGCAGCATAATTTTCTGCCTAGGTAATAACAAAATGTCACCAACAACAATAATTGGTAATAGCTAAATTAAAATTACCTTCTTCTTGAAATACGCGAGTACTATTGGCTCTGCAGTTCCTTTTACACCTCGCGATTCCCGCCACTTACAAAATTCGAGGTACTCCTTCTCGTACAATGTTCTTGATTGTACTGGCAACAAATTCGAAGTAACTTCGTTGGCTTCCATCAAAATATCCTCAGGAATAATATCAGAATCCATTACGTTTGAAAATTCAAAACGGCAGAAAATTTAACGTCAAAATTTCACACTTTTACCATTTGTCAAACAAAGGCAACCTGCGATTTCGACAAAGCCTTGTATTCAATTCGGATATTAACAATTCATAATAGACTCGGACGTTACTAAGGCGACTCGGCTTTCGCCTCGTCGTCGTTAGGTAACGTCCTCGTCAATTATGAATATCTTAATATCCTTCTTAAATAAATAGCTATTATACAACCCACCCTCAGTGTTAAAAGTGACAATGCAACAACAATTAAACAAGCCCCGGCAACAAATTGTCACTATACCTTAGTTACAGCGAATTTCATGGACGTTTTCAACTAATAATAAGAAAATTTTTGCTTTTAATCGTGTTTGTAGAAAATATAGTGTATGATATGCGTGTTAAAAGTGATTTTATTTAGTTCGAAGGGATGGGCCACTCCGCTGCGCGTCATGGCCCAAACTTCCCTTCTCACAAAATAAAATACCACTTTTAACACTTATATAATAAATAACTATTTAAGATGCAAAAATGGTGGATGCGCCAAGTATTTTAAATACAAATTGTTATTATTTTGAATGTGAGGAATACCACAATCAGCATAATTAGCGCTTACCTTACCCGTTCAAGGTCGGTTATTATAATAATAGAAATATTTAAACTCCATTATTGATAATATTAAAATGAAATTAAAATCTTTCAATTTATATTTTACGCGTAAAATCGATAAAGGCATTAACCCTACTCTTGCATTTACCATGCATGACTCGCAAAGGACCGGGCGACGACCTACAATTGTTTTATTTCAATTTTTTCAAATAGATTACCCAATCATTGTTAATCATTAAAAATAATTTATTGATGTGATTATGTAATATAGAGTGAACGCAAAAACGCGTAATGCAAGCGCTAATTCTCGCATATTTTTGTGGTCACATTATGTTACCTAATAAACTTTAGTAAATGCGTTGTGAAAAGAAAATGTCGCCCTGGATACGAAGAATTTCTCTTTTAACCCTTTTTTCCATAAATTGTGAATAGGCTGCGTTCTAATTAAAAATTCCAATAAAGTGAAAGCCATCCATTATAGGTACAAACTTCAAATTGTTAAATTAGTTAATTACAAAAAATAAAAAACCTATAGACAGATTCTAAATAAAAATAAAATAAGACAAAATTGCGGATTGCAGAATGCAGATTGCAGAAAGTTATGAATATTAAATACTTATTGAATGCAAAATGAAAGTGGGGTCATTGGATTAATATTTCCATACTATGAACACAGCAATATTTGATAACTTTTTTGCTTGTGAACTTGAAAAATTAAATTATTATTACAACTTCATTAAAATTTGTAATAGGTACCTAAACGCAGAATCATGAAATTTTGCGGATTTTCAACATCCATTGAACTCATTTATGAACAATGCACATTTTAACGTCGAGTCATTAAAACGGAAGCCTTACTCAAAAAAATATGTGCTCAATTATTAATAAAAGCCCTCACAATCGGTATCTTTATTCATGTTTTCAGAATGACCTACGGCTACGGTTATGGAGACGCTTCCATACGAGAAATGGAAAATTCAGGGGAGATAAAATGGGATCCTCCAAATGACTCGAAAATCGTGGAGTTTTACAAAGAAAAGAATATTTTAATTACAGGAGCGACTGGTTTTTTGGGGAAGCTTTTGGTGGAAAAACTCTTAAGGGCCTGCCCTGACCTTGGAAAAATTTACGTTTTGGTTAGACGCAAAAAGGGCGAGGATGAAGACCTCAGACTTGAAAAAATGTTCGATGAGCCGGTGAGTTTTTTAAATTCATATATTCGGTTGTTTGCTTTTGAATTTTAACATAATCGCATCATTCTGAAACCCATAATTTTCCATTGTTCTGCCATTGATGTTTTACTAATTCAAAATTTAAAACAATAATAATTAACTGTTGCCACATTGTTGCTAAAAAGCTGTACCTCATTAATGATAATGATATAATGATATTTACGTGAAAAAGTGGAAATTTTCATTCATGGTTTTTCGACTAATGCGTTACTAATTTTTCCATGAAACAATAATAATAAATCGCCTTTTAAAGAGTTCTCTTTTTGTAGATATATAATCCCCTGAAAAGATTGCAGCCAAAATTCCACCACAAATTAATGGTGATCAAAGGCGACGTCTCACTTCCAAACTTAGGTTTAGCACTTTCCGACCGAGATTTAATAACTGAACAAGTGAGTAATTAATTACCCAATTTTTGCCCAGTGAATAAAGACCTGAATTTGGCAAATAGAAACAAAAATGACTGCAGTTCTGCAAGTTGGCCGAAGTTGTAGCTTGAACCATTCTATTGAACAAAAGCGCGAGAATGCGAGGTTTTTTTCGCGATCGAAATTGTAATTGTAATAACTCGAGAACCAGTGGAGATATTTTACTGAAACTTGATATGCGCTTTTGACGTACAAGTCTGTTGAAGGTGACGGGGTGTCAATTTTGGGGGATGAAATTTTGGGGTTGAAAATCACAAAAATACGAAAACTCAAATATTTTGCACATGGAGGTCTGAAACCCGACACACACATATTTCGACAATATCTGATAAGGGATGGTTTTTTTCTGCAGGATGAGAGAGAAGGGGTGCAAATCAGGGGTTGAAACTCGAAATTTCACATAAGTGTTGCTTGAAATTCAAGTCATTCAACACAAAAAATTTACTTGGTGGAAATTTGATGCTTGACCTATACTAACTGAACGCAAAAAAAATCATCACCTGCTAATGCACCCTCACGATTCCTTTATCATGAGCATATGCTTCGGCACTACTACTAGGTGCCAGATTACATCTGCACCCAAAACCACCAAGTCCAACTCAATATATGAATCATTCACGATGAATGAACATCTACAGGGAAACACATCGCATTGATGTACATCTTCCGTTGGCTTTTTAATCTCGGTTTTGACATAAACATGCCCAAATACAGGGGGATGACATCGCTGGATCAATAGATTGTTTTAGCGGCCGATTTAGCGAATAAATTTTAGTGTCAGCAAAAAATGTAAATAAGTTCTTTTCTAGAGAATTTTACGCTCTTCAATTTGTTATATGGCTATTTTTTCGACAAAATCAATATTTCATGAGATATTTGAAAAGTTAACAAAAACTGTACCTTTTCATGATGCCCAATGAACACGGTTGCGTATTTTAAACGTGTACAAATACTATATACCATACGTTGATATCAGGTATGAAATAGTACGCAAGTTATACGTATAAATGTCCATCCAGTATGCATATGTTTAGACGTATATTATACTGATATTATATTAGTAAAAGAACATAAAAATAACCGATATTGCCTTTTACGTTTAATATACGTCGAGTAAGACACTAATGGGACAAATATAATAGTTTTATTTCCGTATATTATTCGTAATATAATAACGTATATAATATGAAAAGAAAAATACGTATAATAAAACGTCAATTTCATCACGTATAACAAACATATCTAATATACATATACGTATAGAAAATATACCGAAAAAAATTATCTACCAAAAATACGTATATGAAACGTCTAATATACGATCATGTGTATATTGGGTGGTGGCTCGAGCTCGACTTTTAGTATGTTCGACCAATTTGCAGAACCTTAGTAATTTTTGTTTCTATTTTCAATTCGTTGACTTGACTAAATGGACCGTTTCAGGTCAACATTATTTATCACATAGCAGCCACTGTACGCTTTGACGAAAAAATCACCACCTCCATCGGAATCAACGTACGTGGTACACGAGATCTGCTGAGAATTGCCAAAAATTGCCAAAATCTCGAGAGTTTCGTCCATGTGAGCACCGCGTACACCAACTGCAACAATAAAGAGATCCACGAAAGTTTTTATAAATATCCCGTGAGTGCCATGGAGTTGATTAATATGATGGAGAAACTTCCTGAAGAGGCTATGGTGGCTAATACTTCTAAAATTACCAAAGGATGGCCAAACACTTACACTTTTACCAAAGCCATTGCAGAAGACGCTGTCAAGGAGTTTTCAGGAGAGCTACCAGTTTGCATAGTCAGACCATCTATAGTCGTGGCAACTTACAGAGAACCAATAAGAAGTTGGATTAATAATATTTACGGAGTTACTGGAGTTGTGATTGGTGCTGGAACCGGTCTCATGAGGACTATTCATTGTCGAGAAGAAGCAACTTCAGAAATAGTGCCAGCTGACTATGTGGTCAATGCTATGATTGCCTCTTCCTACAAGACTGCTGTAGATTTTGCAAAATCAAAAAACACTGTTGCAATCTACAATTATGTGTCAGGGGTAGAAAATCGTCTTACCTGGAAGATATTTATGAACAGAAGTTTTCTGTGGGGGAAAGAAATTCCGCCGGTTCGTTCAATCTGGTACAATTTTATCCTTCTGGATCGGTATAGAATCATTCACTCCATTAATTCTATAATTCTTCATATCTTCCCTGCGATACTAATGGATCTTGGACTGCTAATCACTGGACATCAACCAATGTAGGTATACAGGGTGATTCCGTTTGGTATTCGCCCCCCTGTAACTTTTTTATTTGAAAAGACATAAAATCAGATATTTGAAAAGAAAAATATATAAAACCACATATTTGTAAATCGCATGACAAACTTCTCTATGATGACGTATGTCAAAATTACGATTTTCAACTTTTTTTTTCAAATGACAAGCTGTACATTTCTTATTGATTGGTACACAAATTATTGAACTTTAGCCAATCAAAAAATTGCTTTGTAAAAAACCGCAAAAAAAATTATTAGTGGCGCCATCTGGAAAACGATTGTCAATTCTTAAAGCCTCATCTTTTGGCTACGTCCTGTGCAAAATTTGGGTAAATCGGTGAAATAATAATAAAATTATCACCAAAAATTAATCGTTCGGTTTTTTTGGAATACCCGTTATATCTGATTTTATATATTTGTCTCTTCAAATAAAAAAAGTTACAGGGGGGCGAATACCAAACTGAGTGACCCAGTATTATAGTCGAAATTAATCCAACTTTTTTCAAGGATGCTAAAAGTCTACAAGAAAGTCATGAAATTTGAGAAAGTGATTGCCCATTTTGCCACCAATCAGTGGAACTTCCACAACGACAACACGCAGGCGCTTTGGACTTGGCTTAGTGACAGTGATCGAAGAGTTTTTCCCTTCAGCATGAAAGAGCTCAACTGGGAAGATTACCACGTAACACACGTTCTAGGCCTACGGACATATTTGCTGAAAGACGATTTGTCCACTCTTCCTGCAGCTAGAGCCAAGTACAATAGGTGCGTTGGAATATTATTAATTTATTATTCATCGAAACGTTGAAGTATGCGTACATTAATGAGACCTTTCCGCTCATTATAGATTTTGAAGGTTCCTCATCAATTAACTAATTTGGGATTTCTTTTTAGGTTCTACACTTTCCACCAGATGCTGAAATTTTTACTAGTCATTATTCTGCTCAAGATCCTCTACAATGTTTGGAAGAGAGTGCTTGAGACAATTGTGTAATGAATAAATTCATATTTGTTGTTCTCTTTGCCATAAATAAATTTTTATCACCAACTCATTCGATACCTAATGTGATTTAATTTATAAATTATAACCCGCTTTTAGGTGTATTCCAAAATAAAAAAGGGCCGCAACCACAACAAAGTTTTCAACAGATTGAAAAATTTAAAGTGATTGAAGCCGTAATTTTCTGAAAGTACCTTGATAAAAAGTAGGTATAATAGACCAACGCTATTTCTATTGGTGTTGATTCGGCTGAGGTCATTCCCCGAGAAACCACCCGTCTTTTTCGATCGAGAACAAGAAATGGAAACGTTTTATATTCGTTATTTTGTAAGGGGTGCTTTTGCAAATTTGCTTGAAGTAGGTAGCGAATAAGCCCCTGTTTTATCAGTTTTATCACGATTTAGTGTTCTGCAAATTCATCCAGAATCGTGCACGAGCTCCTACAGGAATCTTTAGCTTCCTCGATATTTGTTTTTTGTTCGTAAGATTTAATAAATCCAGCAAAATAGAAGGTTAGGTTTATGTCAAAAATGTTTTGTCCACAACTTACCTATTATTGGCAGTTACCTATTTTATTGGTTGGTTTGGCGCCCAATCATAAAAATATCCCCCCTAATAATAATTGTCCCCTGTCTATTATTATTTTTCTAGTCATTTATAAATGACTAGAAAAATAATAATAACTAGAGACCGAATTTTATGATTTTTGGCTATTTGTGGGCATTACAGGCACATTGCTGAGACTCAAAAGTACGTTTTGATCAATTTTACTGCCTAAAATAGGTTTTTTGCATTTTTTGCCTCTATTGACGCACATCTCGCTCAAGGAAAATAAAAATTCCCTTTTATCACCGACAACAATCGAAGACTCGGAAAAAAGAAATCGAAAGGGGGCTCTTTAAAACACAAGTTTCAAAATCGCATCATTTTATATTTTTTGGATAATTTTATTTTTCAAATACTCTAATAACCTAATTTAAAATTAAGCATCCTAAAATCGGGTTTTTGTATCCTATTTGACATATTTTAACCACCTATATTTAAGGCACCTATTGAATTTTTAACTACCTAAAAATTAGGTCTCTAATAATGACATTTTAGACAGGTCAGTCGATCGATCGATTTCCTATGAGTTAGAGTTAAAACGAATGGTAAACAATAAATAATGTCGAGGTTATCGTTGGCTGACGAAAATTTTGAAAAATTAAAATAAAATTATTGTAAATGGGCCTTTCTAACAAATTTTGAAAATTATAATATAATAAAGAATACAATTTGTCAAGACCTCCTGAGTAAATAAAATGTTTCAAAATTGCATAGTTTTTTAACATTAGGGGTCAGCATACACAGGGTGACTCAGAATTATAAGGACGTAAAAATAAGACAAAAAGTAAGAATAAGTTTTTGTCTTAAAATGAATTATGTAGGAGCTATATGCCTCTCAAGTTAGGACCCCAAAAATCAATTTTTTCCAAATTACTCAAAAAGTATAATTAATTTAGAACATAGACTAGTGGGATAAAGGGCTTCATTCTGACTATTTTTCAAGTAACATCAAAGGCGTGCGTTCTTGAGGGAGTTTACATATTTTCTGGATTTTTTTTTGTAAACATATTTTTTGACAAAGTAATAAGAAGACTATCATTGTCAATCCACAATTTACTAAAAAGTTCTGTTGTTGCATGTGGCTAAGATGCACCGTTTTCGAGTTAAAGGCTCATTAATTTATTACTGCAGGAAAATTACAAAATAAGTTTGATTCAAAACTTATTGTTATACTTGCAATCAACTTTAGATCATGTAGCACCCTCTTAGATTTTATAATAAATCCCTGAGAATGAATTGCATCTTTTTGAACTCCGATTTTTGAATTTGGGGATAATTCAATCTTAGCTTTATTTTATCAAACCTAAATGCGATTAAATATAAGGGTCTAGAGGACCTCTTTTAAGTTTGATTCCACGTTACAAAAAAATGAAAATTGCAAAAAAATATCTTTTTCAAATTTTTGTACTACAAACCTACGAGTACCATAACTATGAAACCCTGCATCCTAATGATATTTAACAAAAACAAAAGTACTTTTT
Source organism: Pycnomerus fuliginosus (assembly GCA_963924575.1). NCBI lineage: Eukaryota > Metazoa > Arthropoda > Insecta > Coleoptera > Zopheridae > Pycnomerus > Pycnomerus fuliginosus. Next base: position 12,370,390 of record OZ004625.1, on the reverse strand, counting down.
TAGTATATCTTGGATGGCCGATGGTACTATTTTTGTTGTTTTGCAAAAAAAGCGCTTGCAGAAAAAAATACTGCAAAAAATGTGTAAGACCCCGCCAAGAACGCACGCTTCTGATATTACAAAAAATAGGAAAAATTATCAGAATGAAGCCCTTTACCCCACTACGCTATGTTCTAAATTTCAACAAAATTGTTGAGTAAATTGGAAAAAAAACATACGTAATCCATTTTAGGACAAAAACTTATTCTTAATTTTAGACTTATTTTTACGTAAGGAAGCTGTGGTTAGCTTGTGCCCCTATAATTCTGAGTCACCCTGTATGACGTCATGACAAATGGCGGACAAACTACTCAGTGTTATTGGCTGCACCTCTGTCCTGTTTGAATTGGCTGAATTTGATTTAAACGTCTGGCGCACAACTTGTTTTATTTTTTTTAAACAACGTAGATTCAATTACGTTGTAAACTAATTGAACAAACATCATCAAGAGTAACAAGAAAGCGATGTACTTTTTTTATCGTCCAGTACACTGTTTTTCAATTCCACGCTGATATCGAGTTGGTATGGACAGAAAGAAGTAAAATAAATTGGGTATTACAGCAGAAATTCGAGAGAAGTAAGGTACCTAATTCAAATTGTAATTGTTAAATGTGATTGTAATTGTAAATGCTGCTAATTTTTTATAGACTAAACTGTAATTTTTCTTGGATTTTTCTGATAAATCTATCCACAACTTCCACTGAGGTTCGTGTAGTTCAATCTTTTGCAAAATTAGCTTTTAACGAAAAAAATGAAATCTTCAATATCTATGTCGACAATAATATATAAATAAGTACTAATTCAACTACTTTCTGCAAAGTTAAAGTAATTGTTCCAGCAATTTGAAGGCGATCGCTCGATCATTAGCTGAAGTCACACAGACTTCCAGTGAAATATGGAGTTCCTCAAGGTGGAATATTGTCGCCCTTACTATTTTTGATATTTTGCAATGACTTATGTAATAACGTTACTTTAGATACATTCAGTCATCTTGGTCAGTTCGCCGACGATACGTCCTTGATAATTAGTAACAGAGAATTTGAAGCATTGGGTTCAGCAACTAATAACATTTCTAATGAAGTAAGCAACTGGTGCTCTTCCAACGGCCTTCTGTTGAACCCAAAAAAATCAGCAGCTATCATATTCCGCAATAATCACAGAACAGATGAATATCCCAGGAGCGTTCTAATAAAAACAAAAGGAAAATCGATACAAAATTTCTCTAGCACTAGGTTCTTGGGGGTAATTTTGGATGAGTCACAGAGTTCTTCTTTTGTACATTAATGGGTGTGTGATGAGTGTGTTATCATACGGTATCACTGTTTGGGGATCCTCGCCAGGTGTTGACAGGCTGTTCCTCCTGCAAAAGCGGCTCCTACGTATTCTTGGGGAAGCGGGCTATCTGGAGCACGCAGCTCCCATTTTTAAAAAACATAGGGTGATGACTGTCTATTCCCTTTATTACTATAAACTTCTCCTCTTTATCAAGAAGCACTCACACTATTTGAAAAGGAACATACATTTTAACCAGGGCATGCTTACTAGGTACGCAAAGGACTTCAGCATCGAGTTACATAATACCTCTATGTATGAGAAGAGCCCTCTATACATGGGTACTAGGGCGTTCAATCACTTGCCACCTTATTTGAAGGAAATTAAAAATTTTAAAATCTTTAAAACAAAATTAAAAACCGTTTTAACCGACAATGCCCTTTACAATCACTCCCAGTATTTCAACTTGTTTTAATTTGTTTGTCCAAATAAGTCAAATTCAATATCTATTTCTTTTGTTTATTTGTTTTGTCTCACATTTGTAACATAATGACGCATCCTATGTTTCTAAAGAAATCAATGGAATAAAGATTATTATTATTATTATTATTATTATTAAGTCCCAAGAATTTAGAATTTCTTTTTCAGCTTTTGAAAATAACGAAAATGTACGGATTTATAATCTTTTAATACTTTTTTACCCCCCCCCCTGCTAGACCAACTGAAACGTCTGTCATTTGCAAGTGACGTGTTTTTATTTGCAACCAAGTTTTTTGTCCCTACATTTTAAAAACGCTGTACGCCTTCGTATAGGTAGGTATTTACCCCTCAATACAACTAATTGGAAAAGTTTATTTACAGAGGGATCTCTTCATTTTTTAATCGTATCGCATATTTCACAATATTTAAACTTCTGACGCTTTAACTGGTTCCTGGGGTCACTGCATTGGAAAAACAAGAATAAACCACAGTAGATTGGGTTTTACCTAAACGAATGGGCCCCGAAGGCATGTTATTATAGGTAATATGTACTTAAACCGAAGTACCCAAAACGTCCCTTTTTACAAGTTTGCTTTGAGCCTTAGGTAAATCTTAAATCATTAAGAAATTGCAACTGGAATGCGATTAAGTTTTCATTGCCCATTTCGTCAGAGTAAGGAAGGTCAGGTACCATAAAACTCAACCCGTTTGTTCCGATCGAACTATTCCTCATTAAGTTCTCGGAGCGATAGAATGACTTACGGAAAGGGTCATGGGGATAAGTCGGTCCTGCTTATGCAGACCGAGGGTGAAGTTGAATGGTTTCCTGTGAAAAATTCGAAAATTGCAGATTTTTATAAAGAAAAAAACGTGTTTGTAACAGGAGCTACAGGATTTTTGGGAAAATTGTTAGTGGAAAAATTATTAAGGGCATGTCCTGATATTAACACGATATACATTTTGGTGCGTCCGAAGAAAGGGGAGGATGAGCTCAGCAGAGTGGATAAAATCTACAGCGATCCGGTGAGTAATTTTTTTTAACTTCTACGCTTTAGCGCAGCAAGTTACTAAAATCGATCGAAATATCGAATCGCCTAAAACATCAGGCTCCTGGGAATCCGAAAAAGTGGTTATTGAGTTCGATAGCTGTTGCGTTGTTGGATCAAAAACCTTAATGCCATTTTTTCAAAAAATTTCTTTTTAGGGGTGAAAAATATAGACACAAGTTAATTTATTGCTACTGGCATATTTTCAAATTCTGTGAAAAAGTAGAAGTTTCTACCGTCTCCGAGACTGAAATTTTTTAAATTTATTTTAGGCGAATTTATGATTCTAAACAGTTTGTCTTTAGTGGGTCAACAGGCAAGGTCGCATTGTGAAATTCTCAATCATGTCAATGGCCATTGATGAAATCAGAAAAAAACTGATGACAGAGCGTGGAATAAATCATAATTATTGCATCTTTTAAATAAACTAAAGTCAGTGAACTTATCTTAACATGTAAAAGTCCCGGAAGCGTCAGGTCTGTGTGTCAATCGTGTTGTCATAAATTTAAATACCTACTAATTTAATTACCTGCCTGTAATATGTAGGTTTGTATTAATTGGGGTGAAAAAATTATCTATTATTGTGATGCTTGCAAATGTAAGTAGAATTAAGATCTAATTAAATAATTCGTTTAGTTTCAAAATCTACAATAAAAAAAATAAGGCCAATCCCAATTCTCTTGTATGTAGGAATGTAGGTATACCTACCTACCTACGCACATTTCAGAAAAATTTGAGGAAGTAAAACATTCTAGAAACTTCAACCGTAATGAATTGTCTGTGATTTATCTCCGCCGGTACTTAATAACAAAAATAATGGAAACCCAATGTTAAATTACGAATTAATGGTGGCTGATGTAAGCTCATCATCGTTAACTGTGATGCGTTGCTTAAAAATTTGTTGCATCCTGAATACTAAATTTCCATGGCAATGAGATTAGGTTTCACTTTTGCTTAAGTTAAGTCACGGGATTTTTTTCAAAACTATAACTATGTAGATACATTTTTCCCTGCTTATTTGTCAAAATTTTGAATTATTGTAGAACAAACGACATTTTATATGACTTAAAATAAAACTGCTTAATATTTTTTTATAATTCGGTTTACTAATGAACACTTTATAGAACCCAAATGAGTTCTCTGATGTGCTCTTTTAGCGCATTGCTTTAGTTTACATCGTAACTTTGCCAACTGTCAACTGTCAACAATATTAACATGTAGAGAAAATTATATAAAAAAGGTGTTTCATAAGACTCTCGTGGCACTCGGATTTTGTAAAACTCGGGCCTTCCGCCCTCGTTGTCCTAACATCCTCGTGCGATAATAATTGCCCTTATGAAACATGCTTTTTAATATACTATTCTATTTTAAAAGTTGTACATACATAACATAAATTTTGTTCATGAGTGTTGAAAATAATTTTTTTGCATATTGACTTTTTATCGTATTTTCGCGTATGAGGGAAATGAATATACAAAATGAAATTATCTTTTAACCTCCCCAAACCCATCACAATTTTAAAAAAATGGGAGGTTACTGCAATCACTAAAATTTTCGAATTTGAGATAGCACCAGATCTCCACGTTTTGAGGTCTCAGGAACCCAGAAAAGTGGTTTTTAAAATGTGTCTGTGTGTATGTTCGTACGTACGTACGTACGTACGCACGTACGTTTGTAAACACGCCACAGCCAAAACTACTGGGCCGATTTGGCTGCAATTTGGTGCGTAGGCATCTCATAACCCAACTTAGATCTGAAAAGCTTTTGGAGCCAATCGTGCAACCGGAAATGCCATTTTGGCACATCAACTTTTAAATTTTAAATGCAAACCCCCATTTTTCACGTCACCATAAGAAAGACCTTCAAATTCTGCTTCTAAAAATGTATTCATTCTTAGTGTCCTTTTGACCAAAAATTAAAAAAAAATTGATTTTTATCAGACTTTAAAATCGCGGTACAGCCCAAGCCCCTGAATCGATTTGACTGAAATTTTGCACATAGGGATTGTATTACACCTCGAAAAGCTGAACAAATTTTGAATTCCATCGACTCACGGAAAGTGTCCTTTTGGCACACCAATTTCCAAATTTAAAATTACTCAATCATTTAACCATTAAAAACAAGTTTTTGAAAGATTTATTGTCACCATCAGAAGGGTCTTCAAATTTTGGTTTTAAATAGGACAAAATTAATTCGCATTTAGCGCTATTTGGTTCAAAAAATCGAAATTTTATAATAACAGTAAAAACACATTATAGCCCAAATTACTGAATCGATTTGGCTGAAATTTGGTACATGGAGATTAGGTGACCCGTTGAAGACCTGAAAGGCTTTTGGGAGCAATTGGCCCACGGGAACTGCCATTTAAGCATATCAACTTAAAATTTTAAATACAAGGCCTTTTTTATGTCGCCTTTAGAAAGACGATCAAATTCTGGTTCTAAAAATGTACTTACAATTTCTGCCATTTCAATGGAAAATAGAGAAAAAATTCTTTCTCATTAAAAGGGAGCAGGCTGACAGTGGATGACATAAAGTGGCAGTTATTGTCAAAAATTTGGCAAAAGATTAACCTTAAAAGGAACATATTGTCAAATGTGATGGGTGATGTACGAGGTGATGTCGGTATTTGTCAGAAAATTGCGAAATTACAGACGATAAGGATAAAAAAAATTCTGTTGAATTGACTACTATCTATACAGAATACAAAGATCCACGCGATGGGGAGGTTCCAGCCGCTTCTCTGCTGCATTTTTTTCACTCGCATCATTCACTTCAAACTTCATGGAAAAATGTTATAGGTATAGTAGTCCAAATCCTGCAGTGGCGGATCCAGAAGACAGTCTCGGGGGGGGGCGAATTGATGGGAAACCATAATTTTAAAGCAGTGGACGCAGGGCCCACTTAGGAAGTTTTGCCGCCCTAGGCGAAGTAAAATTATGCCGCTCTAATAGTGGGGCTCGTTGAATGGGGGAATAATTTGTTAGACAGTAATGGCAGGGGGGGTTGAAAATGCGCCGCAGGCGAAAATTTAACAAAATTTCAAGGTCACGCATTTTCTAAGCACTTCAGAATGTTAGTGACATTATTTGAAAAACTTAAGTCCCATAAGGAGAATTTTTTATCGAGATCGCATTTCTTACAAAAAGAGTAAAATAGGACATTTCTGCATGAAATTTTTGAATCATAGCGACTAACTCTACTCCCCCTAGGACGTCCTAGGTCCCGCCCTTGCTTAAGTAAACCTACATTTTATTTTAAAACCTCATGTCTGAATAATTATTATAAGAAATGCTCAATCAAATTGGTAGGTACAGACACTGTGTAACTGTGACGCCCCAAAAAGTTTTTGGAAAACCCAAACTGCCGCCCTAAAATTTTGCCGCCCCAGGCGGCCGCCTACACAGCCCACTATGTACGAAGTTTATGATTAGGTACGGATCTCGGGGGGGGGGCGATCGCCCCCTCGCCCCCCCCCCCCCTAAATCCGCCACTGAAATCCTGTAAGGTTATATGGCCCTCATAAAAATTTTGCATTGTCTGAAAGCCAATAGAGGGAACAATGGGCCAGCAGTGATGATAATGTAAACAAACCAGGTAAAGCAGGCAGAGCCGGACTCCAACTTTGCGCCAGTCGAGGCCGCATCGATTATTATACGATTCCAGCGCGTATCTTGTTCTATTTCCGTAATTATTTGATGTATTAGTTGCAGGTATAGTCTTAATAAATTATTAATTAAGTAAATTAATTTTTCTGGGGTTAATTTTATTTCATTGGGGAAAGAAATTTAGAAGCCGTGCCTGCGAAGCTACCAAACGTGCAGTGCGGGAAAACCCTAGGTAATGACCTATTAGGATTATTTACAAATTTTATTGCTGCCATATAACCTTACAGCATTTGGACTACTATACTTTAATCACTAGTTGTACAAATAACTATTGTTATTTATTTTTTTTACATCGTAATTTTTATTATTTTGTTCGGAAATCTGAAACAATGACAATTCGAAAAAATATTATTATAAATAGTAAGTCATCCAAAAAACGCGTTTTGCCGGAAATTAATAGCCATCATGTCTCCGATTACTTCCTTTTTTTAACATAATGATGACAATAATTTATTGAAAGGTCAAAGACATGACTTTCAATTCCAAACCCGAATGCAAATGAATTATCACTGCATCCACTTTTCTACCTTTTAATCTACCCAGAAGTGACTACATATTTTCAATTTATTATTTATCGATGAAAATTGATCGGTGAAAATGTATTGATTTTTTGGCTATAAAGAAAATGAAGAGAACAGACAGTTAGTTTATTTTTCCTTTCCTTTGGTTTAATCCAATAGGCTATAGTGATTAAATATTTATCATGTGAAATAGTTATTTGCTAAAGTCGAAAACTCACGAAAAACACTTCACTCGGCTACGCCTAAACGTATTTCGGCACTTTTTAGTTTAGTTCTTCTTTAAAAGTGATTTTTGAAAAATTTGTAAAGTGTGATCAAAAACCCTTTCGATCGTAGGCGTAGGACGTAGACTGTGGAAATTATGTGATAGTCACAGTCAGATAGTCAGATTTGGTCTTGAGCGAAAAGCAGAGTTTTCGATCACACGTTGTAATAAAATAGTGCCCATCCAGAGCTGAAAATATGCAGAATGAGCAAGACCAATTCCCTTTACCTCTACTGCCATTCGTTGGCACCAAAAATATATTCAAAATTGGTGCCCTCTTGCCAACAAAGCTAGAAAACAGAATCTCATTAGAAAGAGTAAATGACAAAGGTAACGTAGGTGGTAGACTTAAGTAAATGTTTAAATGTCTGTAAATTATAATTAGGCACTAGTCTTACGTTTCGCAAACAAAGGCCACAAAATTTTAAATCTTGCAAATTTAAACATTAAAAATCTTCCTACAACTACCAAGGAAGTGAAAATTAGATAAATATTTACATCATTATTTCTTAACAACCTTCATAAAAATTTGATCAAGGTTCAAATTTCAATAAGCTCCAAAGCACGCAAATCCTGCATTAATTTCGCCAATCGTCGACAAATTCTTGCTACCCAACATTAGCCAAGGACATATCTTTGTCCTTGCCAAGGCTTCAAGTTCATTGACAACTGAGATTTACCAATTTTCTTCTCTTTAAGATTTTCGGACCGCTAAAAAAGTTGCAACCAAAGTTCCAACACAAAATCGTTATCGTCAAAGGCGACGTCTCTCTTCCGGGTTTGGGTTTGACCACATCAGATCGTAAAATAATAACGGAACAGGTGACTTTTGACACAGTTTTATGAGAAAATATTATAGGTAATTCCAATTTCAGGTTAATGTGATTTTCCATATAGCGGCAACGGTGAGGTTCGATGAAAAAATTACGACTGCCATTGCAATCAACATAAGAGGAACTAGGGATACCTTGAATATCGCTAAAGAATGCAAAAAATTTGACAGTTTTGTTCACATCAGCACTGCGTACACAAACTGCAATCAAGAGGAAATCGAGGAGAAATTCTACAAACCTACTTATACTGCCGATGAATTGATTGAAATGATGGAAAATATGCCTGAAAAAGCACTGGTGGAAATGACTTCTAAGTACGTAATAAATGATTATTTATCAAGGGCGTAAAGTGCATTTTTAATCCCGAAGCTAGAATTTGTGCACGAGCGAGCGGAGCGAGCAAGGGCATTAAATAGCTGAAGGATTAGCGAACTTTACATATTGTTAAGATCCCTAGGTAATAAAAGAGAGTAAAACTTTGCATTGCAGTATAATTGCTGGATGGCCCAACACGTACACATTCACGAAAGCAATCGCAGAAAATGCGGTTCAACAGCATTCTGCAGGGGTGCCAACCTGTGTCTTCCGACCAGCAATAGGTATTTCTCTACAGAAAAAAAATCCCTACAACTTGTCTCGTTGCAGTTATGGCCACGTACAAGGAGCCTCTTCGAAGCTGGATCGATAACGTCTACGGTGCAACTGGAGTAGTAATAGGTGCAGGAACAGGCCTCCTAAAATCCATTCATTGCAAAAAAGAAAAAGCTGCAGAAATCGTTCCTGCAGACTACGTCGTCAACGCTATAATAACTTCGTCTTACCAAACCGCGATCGAAACCAAGTCAGGATCATGATTTTTTTCAATTTTATTAAACAGGAGAGTTTTAGGATAGAAGAACCAAAAATCTACAACTACGTTTCCAGTGTTGAAAATCGCATCAATTGGGAAGTTTTTATGCGTTTGAATGCCTTGTGGGGTGAAGAAGTACCAACGATTCGTTGCATCTGGTACTATGCCTTAACCTTAAACCGGTATTCTGTAATTCATAAACTTTACTGTTTGTTCCTTCATTTCTTGCCAGCGATGTTGATGGATCTCGGTATGGCAGTCAGTGGAAACAAACCAATGTAAGCACCAAATCTTTAAAGGATTTAAACAAATCTTTCGAGCCACCTGTCAAAAACTTTGGACCGGTTTCGGGCTATTTGACACTCATCAGCGAAGTGCATTTGAATGGCTCGAGAGATTCAGCTTCAAAGTTTTTATTACAAGACGGCGATGTTTAAGAAGCGATAGAGAGTTTTGACGCCCTCTACCGGAAGAATGGTTAAATGAGCACATGAAAAGAGACCATTCTCTCTCTATCGCTTCTTTAAAGGATTTCTAATATTCTGTTTCAGAATGATGAAAATTTACAAGAAAATAACGAAATTCGAGTCAGTCATAGCTCATTTTGCTACTAATGAATGGAAATTTCATAATAATAACACTCAGGAATTGTGGAAGGGACTTGGAGAGGGCGATAGGAAGGCCTTTCCTTTCAGCATGAAGGAAATGGATTGGGATGAATATCATATAACGCATTGTGTGGGGTTGAGAATGAATGTCCTCAAGGACGATTTGTCAACAATACCGGAAGCAAGGGCTAAATGGAGACGGTCAGTCGTTTGTTTGGACTAAAGATTTTAACTTTTCTGTTGCAGGTTCTACATTGCGCACATTTTGTTCAAATGTATTTTCTACATACTTTTGTTGAAAATTTGCCAAATTCTGCTCACAAAAATCTTCAACATACTTTCTTAATTGAGTGTATAAAACATATTTTATTAAGAGTTATAATAGTTATATTTATTTGCCATAATAAAAATAAGATAAAAAATTAAGAATTTGTGTTAGTTGTATTTATATTTTCTTTGGTAGGTAGGTACATACTTTTTTTATGTTGTAAAGGGAAATGAATATGCTACTGTTATAAGATCAGCGTTGCTCAATAAATTGATGCAAATTTATTCTTTGTGGCTTCATAAACATTAAACAACAAGTCTAAGTAACGATCTAATAGAATTTATTGCAATAAACAAATAAATAAAAATGTTGCTTAACAGTTTTTATTGCGTTTACATAATTCGGCCATTCATCACAGTTTACACTCAAACGGAAAAGACTTAAAGCGCTTGAAAACAGTAAGTTTCGTAGATATTTGCAAATTTTGTGACTAAAGGTACGGTTTCGTTCAGGCTGCTGACGGTCGCGTCTGGAAGTCGCTGCCAGACGCGCACCACTACTTATACGTAACAACGTGTATGCGGTTTCGTAGAAGCTGCTGAAAATTCGAACGCGACCGTCGGAAGCGCGCGTCCGCGTCTCGACTGCTACAGTGGGCAGTCTAGACGCGGACGCGCTGTCACATTTTGAAAAAAATGGCGCCTAAATTCAGTAAATTCGGGCAATATTGGAGACTTCACAGCATTGGTGCTCATTTTCTTTAGATCGCCTTGAATTATGTTCAATACGAAATAAAACTGCTCTTTATTTAATCTAAAGAACTCTCAAAATTTTTCTTCATTGAATAATTTGTTCACCTTCTGTCTTTCGGTCAACAGATAGTTTACCATAAAAACGTCTTCTTCTTCTTCATCTTCTATTAAAAGAGCTGCGACAATTTCCGAGTTAATTTTTCTGGTACAATCTTTGTGGATACCGTCAATAAAATCAGCTGATCGCTGTCGGACGCACTTGCCAAACGCGTCAACGAAACCATAACAATGCCGCGTTCGGCGGTCGCGTCGGGCGGCGACTTCCAGACGCGACCGTCAGCAGCCTGAACGAAACCGTACCTTAACTAAAAAAAATTCTTCTCTTCATGGCGATTTACCCCTTTCCGTATTTAAAATGTTTCTCAATTACCTACTGTAAAGCAAACGTTTCAACTCAACAAGGCAGGTAACATAAAAATTTAAAAATATAAGAAACCCTTTGTTCCTTAACCGAAAATAATGTAAATTAATAGTGTAAAAAACCCTTTACATGATTAAAATGTTTGTTGGCATCTTCGTAGAGTTTTAAGGCACGAAGAAAATAAATATTTTAATTGTAACTATGTTTAAAAATGTTTCTTTTCGTCTTCTCTATATTTGAACTGATTCTCAATCATTTTAAGCAAACAATTTAGCTCAAATAAGTACCTAAGTAACATGAAAATATAGAAAACATTTTAAATGTTCACAAGGGGTATATTATTTTAATTTGAAGTATATTAAAGTATGAATAGAATAAACAAACATTTTAATTATGTTTTAAAATGTTTCTTTTCACCTTTTCTGTATTTGAAATATTTCTCAATAACTTGAAGAAAAGATTTTAGCTAAGTAACACGATCTATAAGAAACCTTTAAATGTTTTCTAATAGAAACTTTCGTAAGAAACATTCCGATGATAACTTTTTAAATGTTCCTACAAAGCTCTTCTTTATTTAAAATGTTCAATAGTTTAGTGGAGTGTAATGAAAATGTTTATATTGCAATCTCGGCAGAGTATTAAAGCATGAAAAAATAAACAAAACATTTTAATTATACAGTTTAAAAATGTTCCTTTTTGTCTTTTCTATGTTTAAAATGTTTCTCAATAACTTTAAAGCAAACATTTTAATTCAACTAAACTAAGTTAAATACATAAAAATATACCTACATTGATCAGAAAGAAATGACAGATTCAACCTTTTTACAGTCGAAGGAAAGTGACAGTTCAGTCGATAGTAAATGAATGAGATGTAGAAGTATTTAATAATGCTTGCTAGCAGCAGAATTTCGTTCTTTGGCCCAAAATTGAAACTCGTAAAAAAAGGAAAACATTTTAATAGTACTTTTTAAAATGTTTTTTTAAATCTCTTCTGTAGTTTATGTTCAGACATTGACAACAGACAAGCATGAAAGGAGTAGGTAAACAAACATTTCAATTGTACTGTTTTTAAAATGTTTGACAATAACTTTAAAGTTAACATTTTAACTATTTATTAGCATACCTATATATGAAGCGATCGCAAAAAACACATCCTCGGTAAGTAGTCCTTTTCTTTGAAAGGTCAAAGAAAACGGACTTCAATTTCCAAAATCCACTGAAGACGATCGTTTTTTTTAAGTTTATTACCAAAAACAGTACAAAAGAGAACAAAGAATGCAAACAAATCAAATTTGCTTAGCGCCAACTTCAATCAATTTCTCTTTAGCTACGGTAATGTCCAACAAACTTTCCTTCGAAAACGTTTCGGGTACAACCAAAAGATCGTTGATTCGCTCTGCCATTTCTAAGTTATCCAAAATAGTGACGTGATTTCCGCTGACTACTGCGACTTCAACCGGAAGTTGACACAAATCTGATAGCTTGTAATCGTCAGCACATCCTGCAACACTACTATTTATGGGTTTGAAAAGTTTCACAACTGATTTTAGCTTAGAATATGAGGGTTGATATTGCACCAAAGCCTTCAGCCGTTTAAATAATGCAGTAGTGAACAATCTCAGGTACTCTGTTGTGTGCGGGGTATCTTTTGGATAGATTTTTGAAGCAATGTCAAGTCTTTCGTCAAAGTTTTTGGCTAGTAAAAACTTGTCCTGGAAAGAAATTGAAGAATTATTAAAGTGCGGAGGATCTTTACCTTATTTTTCAAAATTGGTTCTAAGGGCATGTGAAGCGACATTATTTGTACCAAAAATCCTGTTTGGAAGAGAGAGTCTGAATTTATGTCAAGATTGTTTCTCAAAAGCCTGCCAAGCATTTCCGGGGATCCATCAATAGCAATCAAGGTACCTACATGACCAGCTTTTTCCAGAAGACCTACAATTTCCATTGCTATAGCAACTCCGTAAGAATACGCCACGAAAAAGAAAGGTTTCGTTTTGGAAATCAATTTCTCCACGCACTGAAACAGTAAATGAGATTTTAACAATTTCTTGTAAATTGTACCGGATATAAGTTTTGGGCCAATTCCGGTATCGTTTCCTGTGGAATTTGGTAAGGATATTGAAGGCACTCCACGTAACCTTTCAAGTTAATCGTTAAAGGTTCCATGACTTTCGCCACCCCTTCAAACCCTGGAAAGAGGATTATTTTTGAACCCTCGCTGTCTATCTTAGATCGCAGATTCATGAGCGGTATTAAGGAGGTATCCTCGTCGTTCATGAAGCGACATATCATTTCAAAGCCTCCAATCGGACGATTTTTAACACCACTTTCTTCTTCTGCCGAACGTTGTTCTTGGATTTCAATCAAACGTGCGAAGGTCATCGTGCGAATGTCTTGAGGAGTTAGGAAAACGTCGTGTTCACGTTCTAGAGTTTGTTTAATTTCTACGGCAGTCATGGAGTCCATACCTAACTCAGCAAGAGTTGCGTGAAGACTAACAGTTTTTAAATCTCTAATTCCGAGGATATTCGCAACGGCGTCTACGATATTATCAGCGTTGATGGACCAAATACGTTTTTCTGCTACCACCATACTGGAGACGATCGAAGTCGGTCTTTGGAGAAGATCGTCAAGGACGTGCAAGCAACTAGTGATTCGTTGTTGAAGGGTACCACCAATTTCTAATTCTGTTTCTTTTTCGTGCATGTCAGCGACTAAACCAACGTCACCAACTGCACCCCATTCAATCGCCAAAGCTGGTAGTCCTTCAGCTCTTCGTTTTTCGCAAATTCTTTCCATGATTGAGTTGGCCATCCCGTAGTTTGTTTGACCTGCATTACCTCTTCCACAAGAGACCGAAGAAAAAACTACGAAATCCGATAAATTTGGGCATAGACGACGTGTAACTTCATCAAGATGCAAGGTGGCGAACGCTTTAGGAGCTAAAGATTCCTGAAAGTTCTCTATGGTTTGATTTTCTAAAAGTCCATCCTTCAGAACGACTGCCAGGTTAAACAAGGATTTAACAGGACCCAACTTTGAGGCTTCTAGAATTAGTTGCTCGCAGCCTTCGGGGGTTGTGACATCTGCTGTCGAAACGTGAACCTCCGTGCCATAACTAGCCCAAAATTGTATTCTGTAGTTCTGATAACCAGTTCGTACTCCTTTTCTAGAAGTTAGAACTAATTTCTTCGCACCTCTAAGAACCAACCAATCTGCTAGCTCCAAACCAAAACCCCCCAAACCCCCGATTATAATATAAACACTCGCTTCGCTGCAGCGAAACCTTGGCAAAGATTCGAATAATTCCAGTTTTGGCACGATTTTTCTATCATTTTCTTCTTTACGGATTTCGATTAAAACCTTTCCGATGTGTTTGCCGGTAGCCATGTAGCGGTAGGCTTGTTCTATTTCTTCTCTCTGGAAAATCGTCCGTACTAGTGGCTTAACACATCCGTTGGCGATTCCCTCCGCAAGCAGTTTGTGCATCTCAGCTTTATGGCTTGGATCAGCTTTGAAAGCTGCATCCACTAGTAAACCTTTGAAGACGCAGTCCTTCTCCAGAAGTGCAAGCTTTAGGGAATTATTGCTGGCAAGATCGAATTTACCAATTTCCAAGAACGTGCCTCCACGTTTTAGGCATCGCACTGATGCCAAAAGTTTTTCTTCGGCAAGGGAATTGAGGACGTAATCCACCCCTTCGCCGTTGGTTTCAGTTTTTATCATCTCCACGAAGCTGATGTCTCGTGAGTTGCCGATGCAGCAGTCTGAAACATCCAAATGGGAAGTAGAACTTAGTCTTTTTTTAAAGGCAATAACAGCAAAAAATTATATTCGCAGAATTAGTTACCAGTTACTGAAGGTTCGATAGAACACAAGAAAATTTTGAAAGGAATATATGATGGAGTAATGGAAGATTCTGAGAAATCAAACATGATAGTAGCAAAAAAAGGGTCTAGGAAAGTGCTATAGACAGTGGCGAAATGATAATGGAGGAGTAGAGGGAAAGAAGAGAGTAGCATGTTTAATAAAGCAAAGCCATACAGAAAGATGAATAAATGAAAGATCAATAAGCAAAGAAATCGTCAAAATGGGAAAACCTACAAGAAACGTGAGAAAGAAAAGATAGCAGGAGACCTCAAAGCAAAGATGAGAAGAGAAGCAGAAAAATAGGAAGTTATATTAGGAAATAAGGGCGAGGAATAATACTAATGGAAGGAAACTCTTAACTCATAACCAACAACATTTTCCAAGTCAAACTGTTGCGTCCACGCAATTATTTTTATTTACATTTTTATTAATTTTCAATTTTTAATTTTGAAGCGGTCGTTAAGCAGCCCTCAATACATTTTTATTTCTATTTTCAAACTCCGAGGACTGCCTCTTTCACAATCCACAAAAAACTTCCTTTTTTTCGACCCCTTATCTACCAACAAGCCAGTGCGTATTGAGATTTCACACGAATCGTCGCGCGGCCGTGGATCTACGTCCGAATTGCTCTTATTTAACGACCCCCGCATTTCTTCGAGCATCCAGACCACCTCCTGGACGCCCGTGACCACCCCTACAACAACTACCCTCAGGTGAGTGGCAGTCCTCCCTACTTCCAGCATTTTTTTTGGTGCTGAGCTATTGGTCCTTCGTCATACATTTTTGCTACCTTCGAGCCGGATGGGCTACGCATTGAGGGCTGTTGTTGTAAATTTCAATATTCGCTCGATATAATTATCACCGCAACATCAATAACGCGTGCATTTTTTGCGCCGCTTATCTTTAAATTCGTAAACACCGCAAGTATTTTCATTTATTTCAATCCGCATTTTCTCGATTTGGTTAATTTGCATATCGTTTTGATCATATTCAAATGGCTAACGCAGACAAGCTTAAACGTAATCGATTTCTTCGCAAAACGGAATGTAATCGTTTGCAGGAAATCTATGGACTCGCGCGGGATGCTCTGGCAGATGAGAGCAAACATTTGCTTTTTCGAGTTTGTTGTGAGGATATGCAAGGACTCGTCACCGAATTTTATAAAGCGCATAACACAATAATTGGATTAATTAATGATAATGACGACGAGTTCGCTGCCGAAGACAAAGTTAGGAAAGACTTTGACGCCGTTCTTGGTGCCGTGAAAGCCGCTTTTTACCAACTTTTTAGCGAAAAGGAGGCACGGGAACGCGGTGATATTGCTGCAGCACGTGCAATTGCTCCCCGCACACATATTAAATTGCCCAAAATTGAGTTGCCGTCCTTTTCAGGCGACATTACCAATTTTATGTCATACATTGACATGTTTAATACGCTCATTCATACTTCTGAAGAATTAAGCAACGTCGAAAAATTCAATTATTTGCGTTCTTCTTTAAAGGGCGAGGCACTATCCTTCGTTCAACACATTCCGACGACCTCGAATAATTATATGTTAGCATATAACGAATTAAACAACCGTTTTAAAAATAGTCGTTTAATTTTGAAAGCCCACTGGGAGCTTATTGAGAACACAACTCAAATAAATTCTGAATCTCCTCACGAATTGCGCCATCTCATTGATACCTTTGCGAAAAATTTGAAGGCCATCGATAACTTTACGCTACCTAAAGACCTGTCCGATTTTATACTTTTTCAAACCTTGCTCAAAAGACTGGATACCAACCTCATAACACGCTTCGAGTTGTTTCATAATTCGAATGAGATCCCAACATATGCAAAATTATTCAGTTTCTTAGAGCAACATTGGACAGCGTTAGGTAACGTAAGTCACCTTCCCAAGCCATCAGTTAAACCTAAAAGGAACGACGCCATTAAATCTTCACCGCCCCGCAGTACTATGTCTTTACTGGCTAGTACAACTTTAACTAAATGCATTTTCTGTAATTCGAACCATCAAGTTTATCAGTGTCCGGAATTTATTAATAAAAATGCAAAAGATCGTTATGCTCTTGCTAAATCGAAACAGCTTTGCATTAATTGTCTTAGCAGTTGTCATGCGACCCGAGCTTGCAAATCTTCTTTTGCTTGTCATAAATGTCGTCAGCGACACCACACTCTTCTACATTTTGAGCAACCGCCTATTCCTATTCCTACTCCAACCCCACCGCCAGTAGAATCAACCGCACCTCCTGATTCGAATCTATCTACAATTCCTTCAGTCACTAGTGGCGCAGGATTTTCATCATCGAAAGCAGGAGTATTATTATCGACCGCACGGGTGGAAATTCTTACACGCCAAGGTACCTATGAAATTTTCAGGGTTCTTCTTGACAGCGGTTCTCAAACGTCGTTTATTTCACAGAAAGCTTTAACTCGCATCGGATTCTCCACTCAAGGAGGTTCTTTGGTCGTGCATGGTCTGGGTCAGACTTCCACTGTTGCCACTTCAGGTTCAGTAGCCGTGTCCTTACGTCCTGTTGGGAAACCTTTTCCCATTTTTCACGTCGACGCTGTCGTACTACCGAAAATATGTGAGAAGTTACCTTCTGTACAAATCTCCATCGATAATTGGTCACATTTAAAATCTAGGATACCTCTTGCCGATCCCTCCTTAGGAACTCCGGGATCCATTGATGTTTTGCTCGGCGCTGATATTTTCCCGCAACTCTTGAGTGGTGAGGTAGTTAAAGGAGGACCTGGCGAGCCAGACGCTATTAATACCGTTTTTGGCTATGTCCTCAGCGGAAAAGTCGGACCTTGTGCTTCCTCTCAAATTCAATCGTTTTTCTCTACCGTTGATTCCTCTCCAGATTCTCAGGATCTTCACGATTCATTGCAGAAACTGTGGGAAATAGAGGCGGTACCACAAGTTGATACTCCATCCCCAGAGGATGTTCTTTGCGAAAAAATTTATACTGAAAGTCAATCTCGAGATGCAAGTGGAAGGTATATCGTTTCCCTCCCATTTCGAGATCCGCTTCCACAATTTCCAGATAGTCGGGATATCGCTGTTTGTCGCTTCCTTTCTCTAGAAAGACGCCTTTTAAAACAACCGCAGCTACGGCAACTGTACTCTGACTTTATGCAAGAATATTTGGAGTTACATCACATGGAATCTATTTCATTTGACCCCAATTCGAACGCTTCATTTTACTACATACCGCACTCCTGTGTTCTTAAACCAGAAAGTTTGTCTACCAAGCTACGTGTAGTCTATAATGCCTCGGCTTCCGCTCCTAATCAACCCTCGTTAAATGATTGCCTCCTCGTGGGTCCAAAATTGCAAAGGGACATACTCACGATTCTCCTTAACTTTCGGCTGCACCAGTTTGTTTTCACCGCAGATATTAAGATGATGTACCGCCAAATTTTGATAGATCCTCGACATTGTGATTTTCAACGCATTCTATGGCGCTTTTCGCCAAACGAACCCCTGCAGGATTACAAATTATTGACGGTGACGTACGGTATTTCAAGTGCCCCTTTCTTAGCCATTCGTACTATATTGCAGTTAGCCGCCGATGAGGGGTCTCAATTCCCTTTAGCTGCGCAGGTATTGCGTCAGTTCACTTATATCGACGACATCGTCACTGGCACATCGTCCCAGGCTGAAGCACTTAGCCTGCGAGATCAACTCATATCATTATTACGTAAGGGAGGTTTTGAACTTCGCAAATGGGCTTCTAATGACCCTTCCATTCTTGCTGATTTGCCACCCTCTCATCTTTCCATGGATCCTCTTGCGTTTCAGGACGATGAAAATTGCGCCCTAAAAATTTTGGGCCTTCAGTGGAATCCCAGTTCCGACACATTTAAATTCTCCGTAAAGTCAACGGATCTTCCTTGCACCAAACGTAACCTTTTGTCGCAGTTAGCACGCATCTTTGACCCCATAGGGATACTGTCACCTCTTACGTTTCTCATCAAGCATTTGATTCAACGCATCTGGCTACTTAAGCTAGAATGGGATGATACGCCTCCCCCCGACATCGTTCGGATGTGGGAAAATGTGCTGGCTGACTTACCACAATTATCTCACTTGGCAATACCACGCCGGCTTCTCTCAGACAATTTCTTAACGTGCGAGCTACATGGTTTCGGTGACAGCTCTGAAAAAGGGTATTGTGCCGTCATCTATTTCGTCTTCACTCTCTCGTCAGGTGAAATTCAGACCTATTTCGTCTGCTCCAAATCCAAGGTGGCGCCTCTTAAGAAAATATCTATACCTCGATTAGAGTTGTGTGCCGCGGTGTTGCTCACTCGCCTTATCAATTTTGTTTGCAAGGTCTACAATGACCAAATTTCCTTTCACCGCATCTTCGCCTGGTCGGATTCTACCACGGCTCTGTCCTGGATCCGCGCTTCGCCTCATCGGTGGAAAACTTTTGTAGCGCATCGCGTTGCTTTTATTCAGGAAAAGCTTCCGATTTCGTCTTGGCACTACGTATCCTCGTCTGAAAACCCCGCTGATATCGGGTCGAGGGGCCTTTTTCCCTCCGAGTTAGTCGACTGCTCTTTATGGTGGGCGGGGCCTCCTTTCCTGACAACTAGTCAACGCTTACAGGACACAGAGTCCCCGGTTCCCGTTTCTTCTCACGCCTCTGATGAGCAGCGCGCTTGCACGTTTCAGGCTGTGGTTTCTCACCATTTCGTAGATGAACTTTTGGAGAACTTCTCCTCGTTGGCCAAAATAGTTCATATTGTGTGCTATCTTCGCCGTTTTGTGCATCAGCGTTTTTTCCCGAATGATCTCACCTCTGGTCCCATTACAGACTCCGAATTTAATGGCTCATTGCTAGTTCTGGTGAGACGGGTCCAAGCGATTTGCTTTCACGATGAAATCAATGCTTTGAAGTGCCGCAAATCTTTACCGAAGTGGCTTCTAAAACTTTCACCATTTTTAGATGCGGAGGGGTTTATGCGTCTGGGTGGTCGCCTCGCTCAAGCTCCTATCCCTTTTGGCAAACGCTTCCCTCTTATACTCCCTGCAAAGCATAGGTTTACCTCGCTTCTGATTGAGTACACTCACTTCAAGTATTTTCATTGTGGCAACCAAACGGTTCAATATCTTCTCTCTTCGCAATTCTGGATTGTTTCAGCGAAACGGGCTATTAGGCGAGTTTTATCTCATTGTATTCGTTGTTTCCGCACTCAGCCTATAGCTAGTCAACCGCCTTTAGGAAATCTTCCTTCTTCACGCGTTTCTCAAGTCAAACCCTTCTTGCATTCGGGCGTTGACTATGCGGGGCCCTTTTGTATAACTCCTTCGAGAACTCGAGGGTCAAAGCGGTTGAAAGCTTACTTATGCCTTTTTGTTTGTTTCGCGACGAAAGCGCTGCACCTAGAGGTCGCTTCTGACCTTACGGCTGATTCTTTTTTGGCCGCTTTGCGTCGATTTATCGCCCGTCGCGGCAAGTGCCAACACCTTTATTCAGACTGTGGGACTAACTTTGTTAGTGCTCATAGACAGTTAACCGAAGTCATGCAACAGGCTGTCGCCACCGAAAAGATTTCGTGGCATTTTAATCCTCCAGCCGCCCCACACTTCGGCGGTCTCTGGGAGGCAGGCGTCAAATCCGTCAAGACGCACCTTACCAGAGCCGTTGGGGAGCAGCTTCTAACATTCGAGGAGCTTTCAACTCTCTGCGCCCAAATTGAGGCCATGCTCAACTCCCGTCCCTTGCTTCCTTTAAGCTCGGATCCACATGATTTGCAAGCCTTAACTCCCGGCCATTTTTTAACCCTTTCGCCTTTAGTCGCCTTGCCCGAAGCTGACCTCACAGCCATTTCTTTAAATCGGCTTTCACGATGGCAATTAATTCAGCGTCTTTTCCAAGGCGTGTGGACTCGTTGGTCAAATGAGTACCTTCAAACTTTGCACCAACGCTCGAAATGGCATAAGAATAACCGTCCAATTGACATTGGTTGTCTCGTTCTCCTCAAGAATGAGGCCGCTCCTCCTCTCCAGTGGCGTCTCGCGCGAGTGACGGCCGTTCATCCTGGAGTAGATGGCGTCATCCGCGTAGCTACCGTGAAAACAGCTACAGGGTCCTTAAAAAGGCCCGTTGTCAAGCTGTGCGGTTTGCCATTTGAAAATTAGTTTTTAAAAAAAAATTCTTTGCATTTTTTGGTGGGCGGTAATGTTGCGTCCACGCAATTATTTTTATTTACATTTTTATTAATTTTCAATTTTTAATTTTGAAGCGGTCGTTAAGCAGCCCTCAATACATTTTTATTTCTATTTTCAAACTCCGAGGACTGCCTCTTTCACAATCCACAAAAAACTTCCTTTTTTTCGACCCCTTATCTACCAACAAGCCAGTGCGTATTGAGATTTCACACGAATCGCCGCGCGGCCGTGGATCTACGTCCGAATTGCTCTTATTTAACGACCCCCGCATTTCTTCGAGCATCCAGACCACCTCCTGGACGCCCGTGACCACCCCTACAACAACTACCCTCAGGTGAGTGGCAGTCCTCCCTACTTCCAGCATTTTTTTTGGTGCTGAGCTATTGGTCCTTCGTCATACACAAACTGTCAGCAAAAACGAAAAATCAATTCTAACAGAAAATGCAGTCATGAGAGAAAAAACAAATGAAATAAATATAATAGAAGAAAAAATCATGAACTGCAAATTGAAAAAGCTTGAAGTAAGAAGATGACATAAAAAATTATAGAAAACAATAAGAATGAAAAAAAATTAAATGAAAGGTGCAAAAAGATTCAAAGAAACACCATGGAAATAGGGTGAATCTTGGTCGTGTGGATCCCGGACAGGCCATAGTAAGAAAAGTGAGACAATCAGCATGAGATCTAATAAAGAAAAAATTAGAGGCTGCCATGTTACGTTGGTTCGTCCATCTGACAGTAAAAATAATTTCGATCTGTCACTTTTTGACTAATTTTGAATATTGAATCAATTTAGCTAACCTATAACCGACTATTCCATGGCCCACTCTAATTCGTTTTATATTAAATCTCAAGGTATATGACCCTCTATGTCAAGTTTCAAGCCAAAATTTGCATTTTTAAGCTCGATTTTGTCCGATTGCGCGGAATGTATCGAAAAAAATTATTAAAGAAAAGTTGTTCAAAAGTCAATTTTGACCTTACGTAACAGCATTAACGTAAAAATTCCATATTTTTGCCGAATTTTGAATTGAAACTTGGCGTATGGGGTCAAAACAAGATTGCGAACAATCTACTCTATTCCCTCTTCCCTTCCATTCCGTATACTCTTTCTCTCATTTTGTTGTTAAAAATCGCTATAGCAATAGTTTATTTATTTAAGGGTGTTGGATAATACGATATTATATGCCAAAGGGCTGAAGTGCATCATTTAATCCCGAGCGTGAGGTATTAAATGTCACTTCAGTCCTGTAGTATATACGCTATTTTTTGCACTCAATTTGAACCCAAAAGAGTAGAAAAATGTTAAAATGTCACTTTGACGTAGTTTAATCAATATAATGAATGCAAGAAACAATGGCTTCTTTATAGAATTACATAGCAACAGCACTTACCTTCAATTTGTGGAAACGTTTTCCTTAAAAATTCCCGCTTTTCTTTAGTACCAACAGTAGTATAGACAACCAACCCGAAGTGCAGACAAACATTAATAGCCGCTTGTCCTACGCCACCAGAACCGGCATGGATCAAAATGCTTTGACCTTTTTTGATGCTACAAGCCTACAATTTCTTTTTTCAAAAATACCCTTTAAACCTGCATGGTACCTGTTTAAAAGCACACAAAACCGTTAAATAAACCACAGGAACGGTTGCAGCCTCTTCCAGAGACCAGCAATCTGGAATATTCCAGAAGAAATAGCGATCAGCTAACACTAGTGATGACTGGGCACCTGCAGCTAAGCCCATAATGCGATCCCCCCTTCAAACAAGAAAAATTAA
Organism: Pycnomerus fuliginosus; assembly: GCA_963924575.1. Taxonomy (NCBI): domain Eukaryota; kingdom Metazoa; phylum Arthropoda; class Insecta; order Coleoptera; family Zopheridae; genus Pycnomerus; species Pycnomerus fuliginosus. Next base: position 12,347,522 of record OZ004625.1, on the reverse strand, counting down.
CATACTTACTCCAATTATATTAAATCTTACTGTTGATTCCTCCCCGAGTACTCAAATCCAGTACTATTTTCCAGAAAAGTTCTATTTTCCACAGCATTTTCAGCGTTAATTCTCCCTGATGTCGTCATAACATCCCTGAAGTTGATGGTACTGTAATATGTAAAAATTACCATTTTTTCTGGTGGAATTTCGTTCAAACGAGGCAAAGGTCCTTCCAACCAGTTTAGCGAAGAAAAATCTCCAGGAACTAAAGGAGTACAAAAGCTGTGTTCTTTTTCCACTTTCTCCACAGGCCCTAACAGCAAATGACGGTAAGTACCCCACTGTGAATTTTTCAACACATTAATAGATAAATTCTTTTTTATTTGCTCTGCGTAGAAAGGATTGTTGAGATCGAATTTTGGAGCTTTGTCGTAGATAAACACTGCCTTAACGTGGGTACTTCCAGGTTCACGTCTAATACAATTAACTAGCCCTAGGACTCCGCTTAAGGGTTGACCCTGGGCTAAAACAATTACATTCGGATCTTTGGCAACAGCTGTTTGAAGCAATGGAAGCCAAGAGAAGCCTTCAGCTTCGGAAATGTCAACTACTGCTGGAGGCTTAGACTCGAAGCTTTGTCGAATCAAATATAGTTTTTCTCTGTCTGTCTGATGCACTGACACAACATCAATTTTATCGTCAATTTCAGGCAGAAAATCCAAATCTTCTCTTGAAATCACAAAACCGTTTTGTTTTGTAGCACCAAAAGCTTGATTTAGTATCTATAGAAAAAATTCATAACAGATAATCAATTTTTGGAATGCACTATCACTAGAAACACCCCACTACATTTTCACTGCTGATTTTCACTGCTGACGCGTTTCAAAGTTAGTTTGTACCGTTAACAGGGTGCAGATGCTAGATGCGATGGAAAGTATCGTAATTTATAAGTCTAGAGATAGGCTTATGAACGCTGATACAGGCCCGACCGCATATACATCTCTGTTTACGCTACTTTAGGGAGGACTTGTTATATTTATACGTGTTCACCCACGCGTGACCATTTCTCGATCTGTGATTGGTCTAACTTTCATAGCCGAGGGGTGTAGCTACGCGGGTGGGCCTATAAATATTTCAGTTTTCTGGAAGGTAGCAGTCAGCAGTGAAAATCAAGTGTTTCGGTGTAGTGGGGTGTTTCCATTGTGAATTTTTGGAATACTCACAAGAGATCTTTGGAGTAGGTTAGTACCAACTACAAAGGTGCAGTCAGTTTCGGCCACCAATTTGTTGTCTTCTACAGTTATATGCGGTATTTCTATTTCTTTTTTCGAAAGAATGGTGAGAGCCGGTTGAATGAGGGGTAAATCGCCTAGCACTTCGTGGATAAATCTAGACAAAGGTTCACTGTCTTCTTTTACTACCTCATCAACAAGTTCTATTCCTTTGACTTTATAACTAGGCAAATTCTCCAAAATAAGTTGTATTATGACTCTGATTGAGTCTTCGAGAGGCAGTTTGGTGTCGTTTGGCACGAACTCGTACTTTTCTAAAACGGGTTCTCCTCGAGATTTTTTGCGATTGATTGAATTGGCGTTGAGACCTCTAATTTCAATGGCTCCGGACCTGTGGATAAATTCAACATGCAGTAGACATCAAATGCGTCAGCAAGTCCTGCACAAGAATCAGTTTTCGAGTTATAATTAACATCAGTCAGTCTTCTACAACAATCCGTTTCCAAGTTATGACTATTTTAAGACTGAAATTGTAAGTTTCTAGAGATCTGTGCACTTTCAGGCAAAATAAACGGCAGCATTGTCTTAGTTAACCAAACTTCCATATCAAACGACAGGTCGCACGGCCCATCAAAAATTTTTGGAAAATTACGAAAATTCATAACCGTCAAGTTTTTGAGAAAAGCAAAAATTTTAAATGTAGCCGTGTTACGTACCAAATGAAAGCTCAATTAAAGCACTTTAAAGTGATGTAACCGCCAGTCATGTAAAACAATGCGTCCTCGAGTTATAACTATTTTAAGAAGGAAATTGCAAATCTGCACACTTTTAAGCAAAATAACCTGCAGCAGTGTCTCAGTTGACCAACTTTTCATATCAAACGATAGGTCACACAACCCATTCAAGATTTTTTGAAAATTATAAAATTCAAAAACAGCCAAATCTTGGCGAAAACTAAATTTTTTGAATATAACCGTTTTGCGTATCAGATGAAAGCTTAATAAAAGTACTTCAAAATGGTGAATCAGTCAGTGCTATACAACAACCCATTTTCAAGTTATGGCCATTTAAAGGTAAAAATTGAAAAAATGAAAGCTTAATAAAAGTGCTTCAAAATGGTGCATCAGTCAGTCTTATACAACAACCCGTTTTCAAGTTATGACCATTTTAAGGTTGAAGTTGCAAGTTTCTACAAATCTGCAAACTTTCAAACGAAATAACCTGCAGCAGTCTCTTAGTTAAACAAACATTCATATCAAATGATAGGTCACACAACCTATCCATAATTTTTTAAATTTTGCAAAAATTCAAAAACTTCAAGTTCTGGAGAAAACTAGAATTTTTGAACATAACCGCGTTACATATCGAAAGAATGCTTACAACAATCTGTTTTAAATGTAACCGTGTTACGTATCAAATGAAAGCTTAATGAAAGAGCTTTAAAATTACGTGTTATCCAGTCTCATACAACAGTCCGTTTTCTAGTTATTGTATATACAGGTTGGGTAATTTTTCGATGCTCACCAATGGGATCTCCTAAACGGTAAAAGATACGGGGTCGGTTAAATTAAGTTGCGCTATTTCTTGGCGATTAAGAATCTGAAGAGAATTCCCCGATATTGAGATTCGTTCCTGAGTTATCACAAAAAATCTGAAAATTGCCAATTTAAAGAAAAATTCGTATCTTCCTAACGACTGATGTTATTTAAATGAAACCTGGAACTTTTATATTTTTGACAGCTGTCAATTGAATGGCATTGACAGAAATTTTCTAGGCCTTCTAGATTTTGCATAAAGACAGTCAACTTTTCTTTTTCTTATGGGCGCCATATTGAATTTTAACACCGCCGGATACACAGAAAAATTAGCTTCTCAAAAATGTAACGAACATTGACGTTTTTAAAAAAATATGCGAAAGCCTGAGTCACACGACCGCAAGGCGTATTTTATTACTGTTAAATTCAATTGTCTTCACATGTTATAAGAGATTGAACAAGTCGGCGTACTTTTTTGCAATTGTTTTTCATCTAAGTTTAGGCTGATTTTGCAAATTATTCCTACCAATTTTCAAATTCTGGCACCTGTCAAAAAAGTTCATGTTGAGTACATTTTTGAAAAGCCAATTTTTTTGTGCATTTGATGGTGTCAAAATTCAATATGGCGGCCATAAAAGAATCAAAAGTTGACTGTCGTTATTCAAAATCTAGAGGGCCTAGAAAATTTCAGTCGATGCTATTCAATTGACAGCTGTCAAAAATATAAAAGTTTTGAGTTTCATTTAAACAGCATCAATTGCTAGGAAGATATTAATTATTTTTTAAATTGGCAATTTTGACATTTTTTGTGCCAACTCGGGAACTAATCAAAATATCGGGGAATTCTCTCCAGATTCTTAATCATCAATAAATAGCGCAACTTTTCTGTAATTTAACCGATCCCGTATCTTTTACCGTTTAGGAAATCCTTATGGTGAGCATTGAAAAATTACCCACCCTGTATATCTGTAGACTTTTAAGCGAAATAACCTGCAGCTGTGACGTAGTTGACCAAATTTTCGTATTAAACGTTAGGTCGATTATAGACTATTTTACTATAATAGTTATTTGTTTAGGCAAAAAGGCAAAAAAATCGCGGCCGAGGCTATGATTCCAGCCAAGGTAGTAAATCTGTTTTTTGCCGTGTTGAACACATAATAAAATAGTGCATTTTCAGTAAAAGTCAATTTTTACTGCCTAGGCAGTAAAAGTCGCACTTTACTGAAGCTGAAAGTTGTTGGATAAAAAATATTTTCACGTACTTGATAACATCGCAGTGTTTGTAGATGTAAACTGGAAGGTCCACCTCTTCTTCGCCAAAACTCTTCGCATATGCAAGATGCTTTGACGCATCGATAGCTATTCTTCTTATCCCAATGGGAACATACAAACACCTCGTATCTATTTGCAAAATTTTCATTTGCAACATATTATCCATGAACGCGACCCAGTTTTCATCCCACCTTATTTTACCAACGCAGGCACTACTATCGCATTCTTGCATTTTCTGAAAAGCTCCCCTAAAAAAAAATTATAATAATTATCAGCCGAAATCCTCAAATTAAAATTTTACTTGTAGCTATATCCTCGCAATCGCAATTCCTTGTAAATATCCTTCGTTTTTAAATTTAAGCCTTGGCTGGCAATCGGTAAAGGAGCATTAATGAATTCCTTATCCCCTTCTTTGAAGCATGAAACTCGTCCAGAAACTATACAAGTCCCACCTTCTACGACTTCAAAATTTCCACTACCCCTTTGCACCATTACTATTATTTCAAATTTTCCAACATTTGGAACAGTGGTAGCCCTCATAAACTTGCAATTTTCAAAAACAATTTTCATGTCTGAATAAATAATTCCTGTAAGAATGGAAACTGCTTCCCAAACCAGCATTAAGTAACCCGTGGCCGGGAATAAATATCTTCCATCAATCGAGTGCCCGGCCACAAAAGACCATTTCTCGTCCTCCATGGAAAGGCTGACAATTCTTTCCCCAATTCCCGCCGTGTTACTGGTATCGTAAAATGTCACGAACCAATCGTTGGAGTGATCCCATTTGATAAAAGGGGATATCATTCCCGTTCCCCTACTGACGGGATAGGCGATTGGGGGATAAATCAAATCAATCGGGAAGCTGTGACCCATTTCGTAGAGGGTGCCTAACATTTCGAGGAGGATGCAAAAGCTGTTTTTCAGGTCAGCTTCCTTGAAGGATAGGTGTGAGATCCATTTTGGCAGAGGTAATTTTCCAGTTCCAATTTCGATAACGGTGGAGTTTTTCAAAAAAGAGAATTGATCTGACTGGAAATTGTTGAGGATCGAATTTAAAAAGTGTTCGGCGGAGGCCAGGGTAATTTTGGAGGGTGTGATCCATAGATTACTTCTTTTCCTGGGTTTGGGAATGATTTTCTTCAGAGATTGTAGTGCCTCTGGAAAAACGTTCACATTTGAAAGTGGAATGGTTAAAAAATAGTGGAAAAACTATAACAGGCAATTTCAACAATTTTGGGTGCCACATAAGTATCAAGAATACACTACCAATTTCATATTTTGAAAATATTTGTAGTCCCTATTAAGAGCATAAAAGTACTACCTAGATAGTTGAAAATTGCAGTCCAGTATATTATTAAGTATACTTAAAAAAAAAGAAATCAACTTAATTCATTGTTTCAAAGAAAATAAAGAACTGACTAGACTTTGACTAGACTTTGAGCCAAATCCACCCACGGAAAGGGCCATTTTGGCACATCAACTTTAAAAATTTAAATGCAAACCTCCATCTTTTGCGCCACAATATGAAAACTGTTTGAATTCTGTTTCTAAAAATGTATTCACACTTGGTGCTCTTTTGGCCAAAAAGCGGTACCGTGAAAAAAACCTATGTATAACTGTATATTTTCATCATGAAATTTGATAGGTGATATTTTCCCGCGTTGAAAACCTTAGTGCCATTTTTTCGAAATTATGTTATTTTAGTGGCAAATAGTATATTAAAAAACACGTTTCATAAGGCCAAATATTATAGCACGAGGATGTTTGGACAACGAGGGCGAAAAGCCCGAGTTTTACAAAATCCGAGTGCGATAAGAGCCTTATGAAACACGTTTTTTATACAATTTTTTCTATTTCGGATATCCAAGTTGTTAGAAAAAAAATGCAGCAGAGAAGCGGCTGGAACCTCCCCATCGCGTGGATCTTTGTATTCTGTGTAGATAGTAGTCAATTCAACAGAATTTTTTAAATCCTTGACTAATTTCGCAATTTTCTGACAAATACCGACGTCACCTCGGACATCACCCGTCACGTTTGACAGTATGTTCCTTTTAAGGTTAATCTTTTTCCACCTTTTTGACAATAACTGCCACTTTATGTCATCCACTGTCAGCCCGCTCCCTTTTAATGAGAAAGAATTTTTTCTCTATTTTCCACTGAAATGGCAGAAACTGTGAACACATTTTTAGAACCAGAATTTGATCGCCTTTCTAATGGCGACATAAAAAAGGAGGTCTTGTACTTAAAATTTTAAGTTGATATGCTTAAATGGGACTTCCCGTGGGCCAATTGCTTTCAAAGGTCTTTCAGGTCTTCAACGGGTCACCCAATATCCACGTACCAAATTTCAGACAAATCGATTCAGTAATTTGGGCTATAATGTATTTTTACTGTTATTATAAAATTTCGATTTTTTGAACTAAACGGCGCTAAATGCGAATTAATTTTGTCTTATTTAAAACCAGAATTTGAAGACCTTTCTGATGGTAACAATAAATCTTTCAAAAACTTGTTTTTAATGGTCAAATGAGAGAATAATTTTAAATTTGGAAATTGGTGTGCCAAAACGGCACTTTCCGTGAGTCGATTGAATTCAAAATTTGTTCAGCTCTTCGACGTGTAATACAATCCTCATGTGCAAAATTTCAGCCAAATCGGTTCAGGGGCTTGGGCTGTACCGCGATTTTAAAGTCCGATAAAAATCAATTTTTTTTCAACTTTTGGTCAAAAGGGCACTAAGAGTTAATACATTTTTAGAAGCAGAATTTGAAGATCTTTCTTATGGTGACGTAAAAAATGGGGGTTTGCATTTAAAATTTAAAAGTTGATGTGCCAAAATGGCATTTGCGGTTGCACGATTGGCTCCAAAAGCTTTTCAGATCTAAGTTGGGTTACGAGATGCCTATGCTCCAAATTTCAGCCAAATCGATCGAGTAGTTTTGGCTGTGGCGTGTTTACAAACGTACGTACGTACATACACACAGACACATTTTAAAAACCACTTTTTTGGGTTCCTGAGACCTCAAAACGCATAGATCCGGTCTTATCTCGAATTCGAAAATTTTAGTGATTGCAGTAACCTCCCATTTTTTTAAAATTGTGTTGGGGTTGGGGAGGTTAAATTGGTTTTCCATTTTCAAAGACAGAGGTCAATGTTCGATTGACAGTTGGCGATTGTTGGACACAATCGTTGTCTAGGTTACGATGTAAACAAAAACCGTGCTCTAATAGAGCACATTAGAGAACGCGTTTGGGTGTTATAAAGTGTTCATTAGGAAACCGAAATAGAAAAAGGACATTTTTTTGAATTTAATGTAGGAAAAGAGCAGATTCTTGAATTTTTCTTAGCAAAAGAGTATATTATCGTTATAGAATTCGATAGTTGTTGTTTTGACGGATCGAAAACCCTGGTGCAATTTTTTCGAAATATGTCATTTTAGTGGCTAAAAGGCCCTTTTTGAAATTATTGTAGCAAAAGAGCATATTCTTACTATTGGACCCGATAGCTATTGCATTGGCGGATCAGAACCCTTAGTGCCATTTTTTCGAAAATTGTCATTTTAGGTGCAAAAGGGCCTGTTTTTGAATCTTTTTTAGCAAAACCTTAGTGCAATTTTAATGAAATAATTAGTATCTATAAGGTATGATAAAGCATAAAGGCTAACCGGCTACTATTCACTATTTTTGATAAATTTTAAAAAAAGTAAACAAACCGTTTCTAGAATAATTGTTAAAACGGTCGACAGCTGCAGAAAGCTGAAAAATCCGACGACGGTGAAACATAAACTCAATACTCGATAAATATCGAATGGCGGCTCGGCCTACTCGGCCTCCCCAGCAACTTGCGCAGGAGGCCTGCGTAGAGCAAATTTTGCTGACTATCTGTGATGGGAGTGCCCTTACTGGTTCTCCCTTTTTTTAAAGTATTATTAATTACATTAGACTGCACACCAAAGACTTTTTTTTTTATTATTGGATAAATAACTTCAGGTTTCTATCAGCTTACCTGAACTTGCAAGTATTTCATAATTCGTCCCAAAATAGTGCCCAAGTAAGACAGTTTGCTCCAACGTAAGACAATTGTCATAGTACGCACAAATCAACTCTCCAATACCCTCTCCAAAAATGGCAACAGGCTTCAAATCCAGCATCTTGAAAACGTTTACCAGAGCTATCTGAACAGTCATTCCACCTAGAATTTCGTGCAACAACAAATTCCTCGATAGATTCTTCCCATTTCTCAAAACTTCAAGTAAATTGACTAATTTTGGAGTCAAAATGTTGTGAATACTGGAAAAAAATTCAGTAAGAGCTGACTTTCGAAACGTTGAAATAGGTACCTATTCACGGTTTCAACGAAAACTGGCCACGTCATGAAATGGTTGGCAATTGCAAACCACGAAGTTGAAAGAGAAGTAAAAGAAAGATAAAAATCTTCTTTGGCGTAGTTGTAACTGAATGAACGTTTCATTTCGCCTGATCTTGATAGAATTTGGTAGCCTCGAGATAGATGATTCGGGACGTCTTGGCTAAAAAATTACGATTTAAGGGTTGTTAAACATTAATAGGTAGTTATTTATGTATCAAGTGCCGAAAATAGAAGTTTTCAGTACCTGTGTGGGTTATTGCAAAGCAAGGCGAAGCCACGAGAGTACTGAAAACGTATTTCGGTACGTGATGCATGCAACAGTTTTTTATAAGTTACAAAAAACGTGGTTGGAATTGTTAAAACTCAAAAATAAGCTGGCCAGCCTTACGGTACTAGTACCGGAAAGTGTTTAGTCTACAGTACTAGAACCATAAAGCACCCATGTATTCCTCACTTTACGGTACTAGTATCATAAAGTTCGATTTTCTGTTCATCTCCTAGTTACCAAAAAATAAATGTTATGATGTGATTTAGAAAATATTTATGTACCAAGTACGGAAAATGCAAGTATTCAGTACGAGCGCGAATTATTGCAAACCAAGACGAAGCCGCGACCCAAAATGCAAGGACAAAAAAGAAAAGAATAATATCAGGAAAGATCATGCTAGATTATTAGGGGAGAGGGGGGCAAGAACGTGGACAGAATACAAAGGGAAAGCAAGAAGGGAAACAAAGGACAAAACAGTGAAGAAAAGAAGAAAAGGGACGGAAGATGTTAAACGGAAACGAAGGAGACGAAAAGGGGGAAATTACGTATGTGGGAACAAATGGAGAATCCGTAATAGACTACGTTCTAGTAAATGAAGAGGCGTGGGAAGAGGTGACGAAGTTTAGAATAGAGAAAAGAGTGGAATCAGATCACATGCCGCTAGAGGGAGAAATAAAGAGAGAAGGAAAAAAAAGAAATATGGGAGATACAAAAAAAAGGTTGTAAAAAAAGAAAGCTCGGATGAAAACACGATCAGGGAACGGAAAAAAGGGAAAACGAAAAGAGAAGAATACTTAAAAGCCAAAGAAGAACACAAAAAAAAATGCAGCGAAAGAAAGAAACAAATGAAGGAAGAAGAAGAACAAAAGAGTAGCGGTATAAAAACAGAAAAAGAAGCGTGGTAATACATAAACCAAGAGAGGAAAAAAAGGATAGAAGATGGAATGGGAAAGATAGACATAGTTGAAAAAGCAAATAAGGTGGTACGAATGATCTGGGGAATAGGAGAGAGAAAGCTTGGGTATGATTTTAAGATAAGGGGAATGATGTTTGATAGTTTAGTGAATAGAATGTTGATGAATGGAGCAGAAATATGGGGGTGGAAAGAACAAGAGGAAGTGGAGAGAAGATAGAAAGACACCGAGGCATGTAAGAGAAGAAAAGAAAAGGAGCAAGTTGAGAGTGGAGACAGGTAAAAGGGCGGTGAAATTTGAGGACAGAAGGGGAGAAAGGCTGGAGTGTATGACATTAACGGGTGTTGGAAGGAGAAAAGGAGAAAAAAAGAAGAATGGAAGGAAAGACAAAAATCCTACGAGAGAAACGGATACGCATGGGAAGATATCGAACGACGCAGAGAACAAGGGAGATGGTTGAACGGAGCGATGTGGGAGAGAGATAGAGTCATAGATATACAAGAGAGGAGAACAAGACTAAAAGAATCAAGGTATAATGTAAAGAATAAGGACATCATATTATGTGCAGGGCTACCGAGTTACTTGGACAGAGCGAGTGCGAAAGAAAAAAGTATGATAGCGAGATTTAAATGCGGAAATAAGGAAAGAGAAAATAAAATCTGTTTGGAGGAGGAAGAGAGAGTGTGTAGAGTATGTGGGAAAGCAAGAGAGACGATAGAGCATATGCTAAAAGAGTGCGTGGGAATGGGAGAAGAAGAAAGGGGGAGAAAATGTATATTGAGCGAAAGGGGAGCGGAACTAGAATGGATGAAGGAAGTAGAGAGGGCGAGAAATGGAAAATAGACAGGAGAAGAGGATTCAATTTGATTTAAATATTATGCATATATGATTAAAAGTGTAAAAATTGCAGGGCTCATTACAAGCCGAAACGCAAAGTAATAAAGTAAATCTATCTATTCATCTATGGTCTGTCCGGAATCCACACGACCGAGATTCACCCGATTTCCATGGCGATTCATTGTTGACAACAATGATTCGCCATGGAAATAGGGTGAATCCCGGTCGTGTGGATCCCGGACAGATTATACTATAAAGTGATTACTTTACAGTACTACTACCATAAAGTTCGACTATTTGTTCATCTCTTAGTTACCAAAAAATAAACTTGGTGATTCAGAAAAAATATACTTACCCGAAAATTTGGTGGTAAAGCTTTACGTGTTCTGCATCTAAAGCTCTGCTTTTGAGGTCGTTGAAAATTTCGTTTAAAGACTCTTCAGCTCTGGCACTGGCACAGATTAGCCTAGGAAGGTTATCTTTAGGAATTCCTTGATTTATTTTAACCTTAGTATTCCAACGTAGTAAAACGTGTACATTGCCACCCCCAAAACCAAAGCTATTGACACCAATCAACCCTCGCTCATCCTCAAACGGGGTGCTCTCAGTAACCACTTTCAACATTCCATTCTTCAGCGATTCAATCCCTTGTCTGGGGGTCTTAAAATGAAGATTTGCGGGTATCAAACCGGTTTCCATTGCAATAATAACTTTAGTTAGTGAGCAAAGTCCTGATGAAGGCTCACTATGTCCAATGTTAGATTTAACAGATCCTATCCAAAGAGGCGTTTTACGACCAGTGCAGAAAACTTCATCAATCGCTTGAAGTTCCTCAGGATCTCCAACTGTGGTTCCAGTACCGTGAGCTTCGAGAAAAGTTAAAGAGGTTGGATCAACGTTGCATTCCTGATAAAACTCCGTCAGAAGATTCTTTTGAGCTTCACCAGAAGGATACGTTATGCTTTGGGGTTTAAACCCGTCACAGTTGCTTTTTGCATGAACGACCTGACAGTAAATTCTTCTCGAATCCTTGGATTTTTGCAAGACACACGCAACTGCAGCCTCGGATCTAGCATATCCATCACCATTGTCATCGAAAACTTTGCAAGTACCGTCTCGACTTAACACTCCAAGTCTTGCGAATTGCAGGGAAACGTAGGGGTGAAGGCAGAGGTTGCACCCTCCTACTATTACCATATCGCAAATTCCGTTTCTGATAGTTCTAAAGGCATGCTCGACAGAGTACAAAGAACTACTACAAGCTGTGTCGACGATAAAAGTCGGCCCTTGGAGCTGAAGAAAATAACTAATCCTGTTTGCTATCATAGATCTCTCAGTCCTGCAAAAAATAATTATTTTTTGTCAGTTTTAAGCTTTACCTACCCCGTTACTGAAAATTGTTGAGGAGCAACTCGGTCAGAAAACCAAGTTTTCTCGCTTTCGGAAAAACAAGTCCCGACTATCACTGCAGTATTGGTGCCTCTTAGCTCCACAGGATTATATCCAGCATCGTAAATGGCCTCAACAGCTCTCTCCAGCAACAAACGACAAACAGGATCCATCCCTTCAGCTTGCCTGGGATGCACCCCAAAATATCCAGCATCAAATTTGCTGAGGTCGTAAATTTTTCCACCCCTTTGGGGAATTTCTGGATGAGTGCTCTCCCAGCGACGAGTATCATCGGAAACCATGTCCACCTTGTTCAGGAGGTTATTACGAAATTCGTAGACATTATGGGAATCGGGATACATTCCAGACAAACCTGACGATTGGACATAGAAAATTTGCTTTTTTTTTGTGAAATACCTGAAATCACTACTTCTTCTCCCGGGGGTGGGTGGGACAAACTTCTCCCTGACTTGAAAGCCTCAGAGCTGGAAAAGGGCTTGTCCTTGACAGGTTCGTTGGACGCCATGATAACGTCGAGTTGATTACCAAGCGCAGAATGTAAAAAATTCCAAAAATTACATTTTTATAAGCAATTACATGTGCGCTATTTGAATATGTTTGAATACAATAGCCAAAAATTTTGTTTGAAAACGTTAGAAGGTCCACGTTCAAAATTTCCTGATTAACAATGGGTTGGGAGTTGAAAGGTCATTGGTTTTTTAAGATATGCGTGTTGTGATCTCTGGTTTAAAGAAAAAATTTTTCCGAAAGTGACGCATCAGAGAAAGGATCAAGCAATACATTCGATGCACGTTGTGGTCAATTTTTGTTAATGATACACATAAATTGATTAATGGTTAGTTAGGCAGGCATGAATGTAAAAGTTGCCACAAGAATTTATTTAAAATTTTGGGGTGTCGACAACAATAAGTGCGTTCAAAAAGTGGCAAGCTTAGTGATAATCATTACACACTCCAAAAACACAGGGTGTCGATTGTTCGAATCAGGGACTGGTATCGAAACCGAAAAGAAACGGAACCGGAACCACATAAAAATTTTCCAATAAATGTTTTTTAAGTGGGGTGTTTAATATCAAAAAAAATTTCCATATAGGTGTCTACATGCATTTTCTGGAACCGGAACAGAAAGAAATACCGGTTCCGGAAAAAATTTTTCGCGTGGGGCGCACTTTTAACCCTCGCTTCGCTCGGCTTTTTCCTCTCTGTACCGGGACCATAAAAATCAGAGGAACTGAAACCCTTATTTCGAATCGGTACCAATCCCTGATTGCAATACTGGAATCTGTCATAACTGAGGTTAGGTGGAATTTGAATAATGCGGAACAAAAACTTTTGAAAGGATAATGTAAGAACCAGCATTGATCGTTTCTAGAAAGTACAAAGGGAAATTTTTCACTGAAAGTTTGCCTATTTTGTAGTCTCCCCTCCCTCACCCCCTAGAGTCAGGACTTTTAGTATGTTCCCTCCGAACAATGCTACATATTTTCAAAATTTTCGGATTTTTTGGCCTTCCTTGAAACGATTTCAGGACAAAAGTTTATTAGGATCTCCATACTGGAAGCAAAAATTAGTAGTAGTTACTATAATATCACAACTTTAAAACTTTTTACCAAAGGTGCTCCAAGTATGAATGCATTTTTGGGCACGGATTTTGAAGACATTTTTCAAGCTGATATAAAACGAAAAAAAGAGGGTTTACATCTAAAATTTTAGAATTGATATATGCAACAAAGATATGTGAAAATTCTGTGAATGTCTTAAAATAGATTTGCATTGATAGAACCGTCTTAAGGTAAGTCGGCAGACAATTTTACAAGTAGTAGTGAGCTGGTGAGTTAAGTCGATTTCTAATGCAAGCAATGAAAATCAGTTAAGTAAGTACTAAACAGGTGAATAATTATCATTAGCCCCTTGATGTCCCCGTGCAAACAATAAATTGCAATGACGCAACCAGAATGAAATGTATTCCGTATTTAAATAAATAGCTAGGTAGGTATCTAAGTATAATCGGGGACTTTGAAAATGCCCACCTTACAGAAAACTGGTTAGTTTAAATTAAAATGTTACTAGTGACTACAATATGGGTCTGTTCAGAACAGACCCTAATTGTAGTAGCAAACAACCATGATACTAATAAACTAATACAATCATTAAAAAATCAATAATAAATATTTAAATAAATGATAATTAAATGGTTTTTAGGTACTTACAACATCAATAGTTTTTATAATCATTAAAATTAGTCATAATTAAACGAATTCTTGAAATAAATGTTATAATAAAAATTATTCGGCACATCTAAAATACAAAATTATTTTTAGGTATTTTGCCCCATTTTTTAAGTTCGTACTATAACAAGCGCCTTTTTGGCAAGTCATCCATGAAGTTTGAAAGATGACCACCATTTGTTTTATCAGCACATGAAAGGTCTTCAAATTCTGTTTACAAAAATGCAATTATTCATGGTGCCCTTTTGGCAATAATTAATAAAAATTTTGAAAAACTCCAGGTGCCTATTTTTGAGCCTACCGTTGTAACTTCCCTAACTCGCACAGCGAAATAGTAAATTTTTTTTAGACTACTTATTTATTAAACGTGCATCTGTAAATTTTTACAGCTCATAACGGATATCTCAAACATATCCTGGGAATTTTTTCAGATTTTTAAAATTATGCCCACGAGTTTTTCATGGCCCTGAAAAGTTTACGAGCAGTTTCCGTAAACAGCAATTCCTTCGAAGTTATTAAATTCGTATTTTTTTTGATCGATTTGACGCGTTATGCGCAGATGATTTTGATTATTATGTACTTAGTTGATGTTCGGTTCTATTTCTTTTTAGACACAAATCACTTGATTTGATTAAGAACTTGATAGTTCCAGATAGTAGACTAGAATTAAGTAAGTAACCGAATCAGCATTGCAAATGATTACGAGGAATGTAAATTTTGAACCAATATTGTTTTTGGGTATTGAGATTTTCATAAGGCCAAGTTCATTAACACGTACAGAATTTAATTTAAATGTTAAAACTTAACTAGTTACTTTCATCCTGTATCCTACTTTACACTAAATTATCACTTACTCAAATAGGTAGGAACTAAATTCGAAATTATGCAAAACAAATTTCGATCTCGAAGATGGTGGAAACTTCTATTTTTCCACAGACTTTGTAAATATAGAAATAGTAAGAAAATAAAACGCAAAAATTTGATGATTTTGGAGATTCGATTTTTCGATCGATTTCAGTACATACCTATATGTTCCGCGAGCGTAGAAGTTAAAAATTCAAAAAATAAATCTCGTCCAGATTTGAACTCGGGTCCAAAAATAATAATAATAAAATTTCATGAATATGCTAAACATTTCAAAGGTTTCTAGGCAAAGAGTGGTTTAAGATAAAATGACACTTACAAGTGAACTGGTAAATCCTTGCAATCGTCAATTTGTAATAATAAGGGTCCTGTACGTGCGACTGCAAAAAAAAACATTTGAAATTACCACAGGACAAAAAATGAGATCTACCCTTATACCTTAATATCATTCAATCTGCATTAGGTATTATTTCAGTACTTCATTCAGTCCAGGGGAAGATCCATATGGAAGCGCATATGTTTGCTGTTTGTGGCACATTGCAACAGATTAGTTGGGGTGTCCCTTGAAATTGTTAAGAAAAACGAAAATCTTACACTATCTTAATAATTTCAACTTTTTCTGCGATTGTTAAGTTTTATCCATCCATAGCCGATAGCAAATGTCAAATCAATTCATTTCAATTGTTTTTTTGTTTCACAGCACCCATTATGTTGCAAAAATATTGAATTTTTCGTTATTTTGCGATTCTTCCTCAAGAAATTCAATATTTTAATTTTTTACTGAAATTTCGGATTTGGCAATCTGGAGCCATCCTGAGCAACTTTACATACAGGTGCAGATTTTAGAGCTCTACATGTAGAAAAAAAGAACGCATTGATTCCGTTAACATTAACCGAAATATTTGGGTGGTTCCAGTTAAAATGAGACACACTGTATATATTAGTTTCAACAAAATTCCTGCAATTCGTATTTTTAACCTCCCCAACCCCATCACAATTTTAAAAAAATAGAGGTTACTGCAATCACTAAAATTTTCGAATTTGAGATAGCACCAGATCTCCACGTTTTGAGGTCTCAGGAACCCAGAAAAGTGGTTTATAAAATGTGTCTGTGTGTATGTTCGTACGTACGTTTGTAAACACGCCACAGCCAAAACTACTGGGCCGATTTGGCTGCAATTTGGTACGTAGGCATCTCATAACCCAACTTAGATCTGAAAAGCTTTTGGAGCCAATCGTGCAACCGGAAATGCCATTTTGGCACATCAACTTTTAAATTTTAAATGCAAACCCCCATTTTTCACGTCACCATAAGAAAGACCTTCAAATTCTGCTTCTAAAAATGTATTCATTCTTAGTGCCCTTTTGACCAAAAATTTAAAAAAAAATTGATTTTTATCAAACTTTAAAATCGCGGTACAGCCCAAGCCCCTGAATCGATTTGGCTGAAATTTTGCACATAGGGATTGTATTACACCTCGAAAAGCTGAACAAATTTTGAATTCCATCGACTCACGGAAAGTGTCCTTTTGGCACACCAATTTCCAAATTTAAAATTATTCAATCATTAAACCATTAAAAACAAGTTTTTGAAAGATTTATTGTCACCATCAGAAGGGTCTTCAAATCTTGGTTTTAAATAGGACAAAATTAATTCGCATTTAGCGCTGTTTGGTTCAAAAAATCGAAATTTTATAATAACAGTAAAAACACATTATAGCCCAAATTACTGAATCGATTTGGTTGAAATTTGGTACATGGAGATTAGGTGACCCGTTGAAGACCTGAAAGGCTTTTGGGAGCAATTGGCCCACGCGAACTGCCATTTAAGCATATCAACTTAAAATTTTAAATACAAGGCCTCTTTTTTATGTCGCCATTAGAAAGACGATCAAATTCTGGTTCTAAAAATGTATTCACAGTTTCTGCCATTTCAGTGGAAAATATTGAAAAAATTCTTTCTCATTAAAAGGGAGCAGGCTGACAGTGGATGACATAAAGTGGCAGTTATTGTCAAAAAGTTGGCAAAAGATTAACCTTAAAAGGAACATATTGTCAAATGTGATGGGTGAAGTACGAGGTGATGTCGGTATTTGTCAGAAAATTGCGAAATTAGTCACAGACGTCAGACGATAAGGATAAAAAAAAATCTGTTGAATTGACTACTATCTACACAGAATACAAAGATCCACGCGATGGGGAGGTTCCAGCCGCTTCTCTGCTGCATTTTTTTTTATTGATTTGACGTGGAATGCGCCATCTATGTAATAAGTCATGTTTTATCTGCATCGTTTTCTGCAGCAATTTTGTTATACGATGGTCAAAATTGAATAATGAATACTTAATGTACATATTTGGTTATCTTTTCTAGGTAGGTCCATGTTGCTCGCTACGTAGCTACATTCCTGCAAAGTGACAGGCCAGAATCTTATTATCCAAAGTCTAATATTTTGTATTAACATTATCTAAGCAAAAGGGTCAAATGGTTCAGGCCTCAGTTAGGGTATGTAATAGATAGTTATGAAAGTTTCCCACATACATAATTTAGCAGAGAAATAATGAATAACGGTAGGGTTCATTAAACTAATAGGAACTAAACTCAGGGTTAGGAAGAAGAAAAATCGAACAGAAGGTTCAAAGACGAAATTCCCAAAACTTTATTGAAATCACAACGTAAAATCAGTTAAATATTTTTAACTTCAGACACCTTCATCTCTCCAGCTAAGTCACCCAAAAAGCTTTCCTTAGCAAAAACTTCGGGAACAGTAGTCACAATTCTGTTAATCTTATCAGCCATCTCCAAATTGTCCAACATAGTCACGTGATTCCCCTTAAACACCGCAACCTCAACAGGCTTCTCAAAGACATCCGAAAGCTTGTAATCTTCTTCAAGTCCACTCACACTACAGTTATGAGGCCTGAACAATTTCGCAGCTGATTTTAGCTTCGGAAAATACGGTTGGTACTGCTCTAAAGCTTTCAGTCGTTTAAATAAAGCCAAAGAGAACGCTCTCAAATATTTCATGGAATGTGGCGTATCCTTTGGGTAAATCTTTTCGGCAATATCTAGTCTTTCCTTGAAGTCCTTGGCTAGCAAAAACTTTTCCTGAAAGAAAAATTAGTTGGTTCTATAAACTAGAAACTTTTTTTTGACGACAAAGCTACGAAGAGGACAAAGAACAAGGACAAAAAAGAAAAAAAATAACAGGAAAGGCCATGACGAAATAGAAAAAGGAAAGGAGATGAAGGATAAGGAAACACAAGGAAATGTGGAAAAAAAAGAATGTAAATTTCTGTTCTGGAACGAAGATGACGAAGTGTGGGAATATATACAGGAAATGAGGAGAGAGAAAACAGATTCTGGTTGGAAGAGGAAGGGAGAATATGTGGAGAGGCAAGAGAGACGATAAAGCATATGTTGAGAGAGTGCGAGGGAATGAGAGAAGAGGAACGGGAGAGAAAATGGATATTGAATGAAAGGGGAACTGGACTAGAATGGATGAGGGAAGTAGAGAGGCAGAGGGAAATAATTAGAGGGGAGGGAAGAAAAGATAAAAATGGAAGTTAGGCGAGAGAAGAAAGATCTCAATTTCATTTAAATAACTAGAAACTTTTACCTTATTTTTCAGAAGAATTTCCAAGGGCGTAGTAAGAGACATAATTTGGTTTAGAAATGCTGTTTGGAATTGCGCTTCTGAGCTTAAATTCAGAGTGTTTCTCAGAAGCTTTCCTAACATGTCCGGGGCACCATCTATAGCGATTATTGTTCCTGCATATCCCTTCTCCTCCAACAAACTTAAAACCTCTAAAGCTACCACAACCCCAAACGAATATCCAATAATAAAGAACGGTTTAGTTTTGGAAACTAACTTCAAGACAATCTGAAATTTAAACTTTTACTTTTTCGAAACTAATTTTTCTGTTATACAGGAAATAAGCTTTCCGCCAATTCCGGAATGGTCTCTTGAGGAATTTCATAAGAAAATTGAAGAGATTTAACGTGAGCATTCAGGTTAATCGCCAGGGGCTCAAGCACTTTAGCTACCCCTTCCACTCCTGGGAAGAAGATTACAGTAGGAGCATCCACCTTATCAACCCTCGATTTGAGAGTCATCAACGGAATTTTCGAAGCATCTTCGTTTTCCACATGACGCACCAACATTTCGAAGCCTCCAACAGGTCTGCTCATCTTTTCACTTTCCTCCTCTGTCGCTCTCTCTTCCTCTATCTCAATTAACCTAGCAAAAGTCATACTGCGAATATCCTGAGGAGTGAGAAAGACTTCGTATTCTCTTTCTAAAGTTTGCTTAATCTCCACCGCGGTCATAGAATCCATACCTAACTCAGCAAGGCAGGCGTGAAGACTAACAGTTTTCAAATCCCCTAAACCGAGGATATTTGCAACAGCATCTACGATATTATCAGCACCAATTGCCCCCAAACGCTTTTCAGCAACCACCATGCTGGAGACAATCGGATTTTTTCTTTGTAGAAGATCGTCAAGGACGTGCAAACAACTAGTGATTCGCTGTTGAAGGGTGCCACCAATTTCTAATTCTGTTTCTTTTTCGTGCATGTCAGCGACTAAACCTACGTCACCAACTGCACCCCATTCAACAGCTAAAGCTGGCAATCCATCCAAATGCCGTTTTTCGCAAATCCTTTCCATGATAGAATTCGCCATTCCGTAGTTACTTTGACCTGCATTGCCACGTCCGCAAGAAACTGAAGAAAAAACCACGAAATTTTCCAAAATTGGACATAATCGTCTTGTAACTTCATCGAGATATAGAGTGGCGAACGCTTTGGGTGCCAAAGATTCCTCGAAGGTCTTCAAGGTTTGATTTTCCAAAATTCCGTCTTTCAAGACCACCGCCAGGTTAAAAATTGATTTAATCTGACCTAGCTTTGAGGCTTCTGAAATCAATTGCTCGCAACCTTCGAGTGTTGTCACATCTGCAGTGGATACGTGAGTTAGAGTGCCATAATTTAGCCAAGTCTTGATTCTGAAGCTTTGATAACCAGTTTCTACCCCTTTTCTAGATGTTAGCACTAATTTCTTGGCTCCTCTAAGAACCAACCAATCAGCTAACTCCAAACCTAACCCCCCCAAGCCACCAATTATCAAATAAACGCTTGAAGGGTCGCAATTAAACCTTGGTAAGGCCTTGAACAGAGTTTTGGGTAAAACAAGTTCGTTTTCTTCGCGAATTTTGATCAAAACTTTTCCAATGTGTTTACCACCAGCCATGTAGCGAAAAGCTTGCTCCACGTGTTCTCTTTTGAATATCGTTCGTACGAGTGGCTTTACAGAGCCGTTTTTAATTCCGTTTTTGATTAAAGTGTGGATATTTTTCTTGGCGCTAGGGTCAGACCTGAAAACCGCGTCGACCATGATCGCCTTGAAGGCGCAATTTTTTTCCAGCAATGAAACGCTGAGGGAATTGTCGCTGGCCAAATCGAATTTACCGATTTCCAGAAACGTTCCTCCGCGTTTTAGGCATCGAAGCGATGCCAACAATTTTTCTTCTGATAAAGAATTCAGAACGTAGTCGACGCCTTCGCCGTTGGTTTCGGTTTTGATCATTTGCTCGAAAGTTGTGTCGCGTGAATTTCCAATGTTTCGGTCTGAAATAAAAATAATTTTTAAAAACAGAGGCACAGATGTGTCAAAAAGGCGAATTGTTGAAAAATGCAGTATTAGAAAGCTGTACTGTCTTTGCACTAGAAAATGAACAAAAAAAGGCGGTCTCGGAGACGGCAGGAACTTCTACGCCGCACTGCATTGGATTAATAACAGCAGCATTTATTAAATTTTTAAATATTTAAAATAAGAAAGTTGCTATGCCAAAAGGGCACTTCGGGTTGACTGATCGGCTTCAAAATCTAATCAGCTCCTCTCCCGCACAGACAATACCTATATACCAAATTTCATCAAAATCAGTTCAGTAGTTTCGGCTGTAGCGTGTCCACAGACATACGGACAGTCACACAGACACACATTTTTCAAAAATAGGTTTTTTGGGTTCCTGGGACCCCGAAACGTAAAGATTTGATGTCAGTTCAATTTCGAATTTTTGATCGATTTTATATACTGCTCCGCCTTGAGCGTAGAAGTTAAAAACACAACGATTAGCACTACAGGGGGTTAAAAAATATTGGCGGCAATGGGAAAATCAAGGCAAGAGAAAATTTACTGCCAGTAAATAGAAATACCAAAAGTAACACAATTTTGCAAAATTTTATACCAAAATTCTTACTTTTTTCAGTAGAGGTCGATCGGATTGCTGTCAAAATTGCACCTTTGGATTTTTTGACCTTGTTTTAGTTACAAACGATATGTCACACATTTGGACTGAAATCATTTTCAAAACCGACTTAGCCCATTTGATTATTAGAATTCAAAGCAGTTTTACTAGAAAAATCGGTAATTTATCTTTCAAATCCTTTACGTTCGTTAAATTAAAAAAAAAACTGTCTACTCGTATTTTCTTTTTAATTTTGAACCTGTTTTCGGACTATTTTATACCAAAATTCTTACTTTTTTCAGTAGGGGTCGATCAGATTGCTGTCAAAATTGCACCTTTGGGTTTTTTCACCTTGTTTTAGTTACAAACGATATGTCACACACTTGGACTAAAATCATTTTGAAAACCGACTTAGCCCATTTGATTATTAGAATTTCAAGTAGTTTGACTAGAAAAATCGGTAATTTATCTTCCAAATGCTTTTTGTTCGTTAGGTTTAAGAAAAAATGTCTGTTCTTATTTTCTTTTTAATTTGGACAATTGTCAACCAAAATTCTCACTTTTTTAGCAGGGGTTGATCGGGTTGCTGTCAAAATGGCACCGTTAGCTTTTTGACCTCGGCATAGTTACAAAGACGAAAATCATTTTGAAAACCGACTTAGCCCACTTGATTATTAGAGTTCAAAGGAGTTTCAGCAACAATTAAAAGCAAGGCACTACGGCACTAAAAATTAAGAAATAATTACCTTGAAGCTGCGGAAAAGTTTTCTTTAAAAATTCCCGTTTTTCTTTAGTGCCAACTGTGGTGTAGATTGTCAAGCCATGGTATAAACACACGTTTATGGCTGCTTGACCTACCCCTCCCGACCCTGCGTGGATCAAAATGCTCTCTCCTTTTCTTATCGAACATCTCTACAAAATTACACTAAAATCACATCGAGAGGTCGAAAAAAAATACGTCTTTTAATGCCGAGAACACCGTGCTGTAGACAACTGGAATAGTTGCCGCGTCTTCAAGTGTCCAGTGCTCGGGGATTGGCCAATGAAAATAGCGATCGGCTAGAAGAAGCGTTGACAAGGCTCCGGTATCTATTCCCATAATTCTAGTGCCACTTCAAAAAGAAAAAAAAAATCGCGAAAAATTTATAGCCATTACTCACTCTTGCGTCCTTCCGGCGTATTCAAACCCAATTACGAATTCCTGCTGAGTCCTGTCTTTGACCACAACATCAGCGCTGATTCTTCCAGAAGCCGTCATAACATCCCTGAAGTTAAGGGCGGAGTAATACACGTAAACCAATTCTCTTTCTGGAGGAACTTCGCTCTTATGGGTTACTGGTCCTTCCAACCATTTTATCGAAGACAAGTCTCCAGTGACCAAAGAATTGCAAAACGATTGCTCTCTTTCTACTTCCTCCACAGGACCTAACAGTAAATGACGGTAAGTACCCCACTGAGAATTCTTGAAGACATTAACAGCTAAATTCTTCTTAAGCTGCTCTGCGTAGAAGGGATGACGTGGATCAAAAAGTGGTGCATTGTCGTAAATATACATTGCTTTGACGTGGCCACAGCCAGGCTCACGCCTAATGCAGTTAACTAACCCTAAGACTCCGCTTAGAATTTGGTCTTTAGCTAAGACCACCACGTTTTCGTGATTAACAACTGCTTGTTGTAGCTCTTTCAGCCAAGAAAATTCCGTAATTTGGGAAACGTCTACAATTGTTGGAGGAATAAATTCCAACTGCTTTCGTATTAAATAAAGTTTTTCGTTTTCCGTCTGGTGAACCAAGAGGACAGCTATGTCATTGCTGGGCTCATATTCGAAGTTTAATCTTTCGCGCGAGATCACAAAAGCGTTTCGTTTTAAGGCACCAAAAGCCTGTTCTAATATCTAAAAAAGAAAATAAGTTTTTGAAATAGAGAAAAAAGGGGTTACAATAGCTCTTTGGAGTAAATTAGTGCCCACCACAAAGGTGCAATCAGTTTCAGTAATTAATTTGTTGTTCTCGACAGTGACGTGAGGTATTTCCATTCCTCGTTTTGACAAGATTGTGAGCATCGGTTGGACTAGGGGTAAATCGCCTAAGGCTTGATGGATTAATCCGGAAAGAGGCTCGGAGTCTTCTTTTGTTGCCTCGTCTACAAGTTCCACGCCCTTAACTTTATGCCCTGGGAAGTTCTCCAAAATAAATTGCATTATGACTCTGACTGAGTCTGCAGGGGGTAGTTTGGTTTCATTGGGAATGAATTCGTATTTTTCTAGGACTGGATCTCCTCGTGGCTTTCTGCGATTGATGGCACTTGCAGAGAGGCCACGAATTTCAATGCCACCAGAACTGGAAATAAACAATCAGAGATTGTGTTAGATCGTATTCTTATAGTTTTTCCCACGATTGAAATTAAACATTTTTCAAATTTCTTTCTACCTATGGATGTGCAAAAACTAGGGTAGCTCTTAGGCCAAAAATGGAATAAATCTTTTCTCTTGAAACCGCCAAGGAAGTCAAAATTATTTGGTTATCAGCTTGAGCCTTGGAAGTTGATGATTTGTTGACTTAGTCATGTAAGCTGTCATTTTTCCTACGACCCTCAGAAAGTGAACGGTTCCACCACTTTTCTGGGGAGGAAAGTAGCCATTTCCCTCCCTTGGGAGGAAAGTGGTAATTTTCCGATCAAACGATTTCTTGTACTCTTTATTGGTAAAAACCTACCTACCTATTTAGTTTAAAGATTTTTTTATTTTCTCTTACAAAGTTGCCAGCTTTCGAGTGTGAAAATGTTCGATTTTGGTGTATAATTTTTTGGAATTCTTAGTTTTTTTTCGCCGATTTTTTTTTAGGTGCTAAAGTCGCTAGGCCCAAGATTTGCGAAAAAAGTCAAGAATAGTCAACTGAAAGTTTAATGAACTGAAGCAGGCTTCGCTTATTACTTTATTCCCTTGATACATAAATAACCACGTATAGCTTACCTGATAACATCGCAGTCTTTGTGAATATAAATAGGTAAATCCGGTTCTTCCCCTAAACTTTTAGCCAGTGCGATATGTTTTTTAGCATCAAGCGTCAATCTTCTTATTCCCGTGGGAACGTACAAAGATCTGGTATCAATTTGCAAAATTTTCATTTGCAACATATTATCCATAAAAGTGATCCAGTTATCCTCCCATCTGATTTTACCAACACTAGTGCTAGAATCACACTCTTGCAGCTTTCGAAAATGTCCCCTAAAACAACATTGAAGATCTACCAACCCTAAAAATTAAGATTTACTTGTAATTATATCCTCGCAGTCGCAATTCTTTGTAAATATCTTTCGTTTTCAAAGCAAGTCCATCCTCGGCGATCGGTAAAGGCAAGTCGATGAATTGCGTCTCCTCTTCTTTCACGTACGAAATTCTTCCAGTGACTATACAAGTTCCACTTTCTATCACTTCAAAATTACCGCTACCCCTCTGCACCATAACTATCAAATCCAGCTTGTTATTGTCATTGGGCACGGTTGAAGCCCGCAAAAACTTGCAATTTTCATAAACAACTTTCATGTCAGTGTAAATCATCCCTGTAAGAATTGAGAGCGCCTCCCAAGCCAAAACCAGATAACCAGTGGCGGGGAATAAATTTCGACCATCAATAACGTGACCAGAAATAAAAACCCAATCGTTATTTTTACTGCTCACGCTGACACTCCTTTCCCCCACTTTTACATTCCCAGTGTTGTAAAAAGTTACAAACCAATCATCGCCATGATCCCATTGGATTAACGGGGAAATCATTGGCGTTCCCTTGCTTACTGGGTACGCCACTGGTGGATAGATAAAATCCACTGGGAAATTGTGCCCCATCTCGTAAATTTTTCCCAAAATTTCTAACAAAATCAAAAAGCTGCTCTTCGATCCCACGTCTTTGAAGCAAAGATGAGGATGGAATTTCGAAATACGCAATTTTCCACACCCGATTTCTATAATAGTAGAATTGATGAGAAAATTCAACTTATTGCTTTCAATAGTGTCAGAAATTGCGTTTAAGAAGTATTCTGCTGAGGCCACGTTACTGCTTGAAGGTGTAATCCACACGCTACTCCTTTTCTTGGTTTTTACGACGATCTTTTTTAAGGCTTCTAACATTGATGGTCCTAGAAGACGATGTGGATCATGAAAATTACGTAAAACTTACTGCTGTTTGCAAGGTTATCGTAGTTTGAAGCCAAGTAATGCCCAGCTAAAACCGTTTCTTCTAAAGTAAGGCAGTTGTCGTAATACGCGCAGATTAATTCTCCAAATCCTTCCCCAAAAATTCCTTCAGGTTTTAGGTTCAACATTTTTAGCAGATCTACAATGGCAATTTGCACTGTCATCGTGCCTAGGATTTCGTTAATTAGCAAGTTTTTTTGTCCCTTCTTAGCGTTTCTCAAGATATCTGTTAGACTGATTAGTTTTGTAAGCAAAATGTTGTGGATCCTAAAATGTTGTTTCGTCAAAAAATCCGCTTTTTCATTGATAGTACCTACCTGTTAAGAGTGCCAACAAATAAGGGCCAAGTCAGAAACTGATTGGCGATTGAAAACCAATGCGTGGAGAAAGAAGTGAAGCCTAAGTAAAAATGTTGTTTTTGCTGGATGTAAGTTGAAGATCGCTTGATCTCTCCAGACTTGGACAGGATTTGGTAGCCGCGATATAAATGATTTGGAACGTCTTGGCTAAAGGAGAAGTAAAATTTTAGGCGAGGTTATAAGTGTGACAGGGGGTTTTCGCTTAATGAGTCACTAGTTTTAGAGCACGGGTTCGAAGCTCCCTCAGGATTATTTCTCAAATTTATACTCTCTCATTGTTTTATGAATTTTCTTGTAACACTATTAAAACGTATAATTTGGCATAATTTACAACTTAAACCTAAAAACGCCGGAATTTCAAATAGTTCCCTTGGTCGTAATTTAGTCCAATTAGTCCAGTCTAGTCCCCCAGCCCCTTCGAATTTAGTCTTTCCAATCATTGTACCTACCTGAAAATTTGGTGGTAAAGCTTGACGTGTTCTGCGTCTAAACTCCTACTGCTGAGGTCGTTAAAAATCGAATTTATCGAATCTTCAGTTCTTCCACTAGCACAAACTAGTCTAGGAAGGTCGTCTTTGGGAATTCCCTGATTAATTTTCGTCTTCGTATTCCAACGTAACAAAACATGAACGTTACCACCGCCAAAACCAAAACTATTCACCCCAACCAAGCCACGGTCATCCTCAAACGGCGTCTTCTCAGTAACCACTTTCAATTTACCATTTTGCAAAGCATCAACGCCCTCTCGCGGCTTCTTGTAGTGAAGATTCGGGGGAATTAACCCATTTTCCATCCCCAAAATAACTTTAGTAATTGAGCAAAGACCCGATGAAGGCTCACTGTGACCAATGTTAGACTTAACCGAACCAATCAAAAGAGGCGTTTTTCGACCAGTGCAGAACACTTCATCAATCGCTTGAAGCTCCTCAGGATCTCCAACTGTGGTTCCAGTGCCGTGAGCCTCAAGAAAACTTAAAGAGGTTGGATCAATGTTGCATTCTCGATAAAATTCTTTCAAAAGATGCTTTTGCGTTTCCCCAGAAGGGTAGGTTATGCTTTGGGGTTTAAACCCATCACAGTTGCTTTTTGCATGAACGACTTGACAGTAAATTCTTCGAGAATCTCTGGATTTTTGCAAAATGCACGCAACTACAGCCTCGGATCTGGCGTAGCCATCACCGTTGGCATCAAAAACTTTGCAAGTACCGTCTCGACTTAAAACTCCAAGTCTTGCGAATTGCAGGGAAACGTAGGGGTGAAGGCAGACGTTACACCCTCCTACTATTACCATATCGCAAATTCCGCTTCTGATTGCTCTATAAGCGTGTTCGATGGCGTACAAAGAACTGCTACAAGCAGTGTCAGCTATAAAAGACGGGCCTTCTAATTGCAGAAAATAGCTGACTCTTCGAGCTATCACCGATCTCTCATTCCTGGAAAAATCGTAAAAACGTCGAAGTAAGAATAATTGTAGTTCGTACTGGGAGGAAATGTGTCACCCTGTGGGCCGAAACTTTGGGAAATGAAAGCTTAAGGCCCTAAAACATCATTATTGCTCCCTGACAGCTGCAGCCGTTTAGTCACAAAGACAAATTCTTGGACAGGATGTTGCCCAATTCTTTGTGATTACGACGGCCAATTTTCATAATTTTAATTCTATAAATTAATTAATTGCAAATTTATACAGACTCCCTTTACGTTTTCCGCGTTTGGCCCACAGCCGCTATAGGTTGTCCATACGGGTACAATAGATATTTTTGCTTTATATCGTTTCAAAACACCTTTTTCCCAAAGAAGTTTTCATATATAATATAACAAGAAGGTGTTTGATTATCCATTTGTTTGACTCGAGAATTGAACTACGACCGGAATAGTCTAAATGTTTTGTAGCTCTAAAGACAACGAGACGAAGTCGAGTTGTCTTTGGCTAAAAACATTTCGACTATTTCGGGAGTAGAAAATTCGAGAGTTTAACAAATTGATAATCTAACACCTTCGAGTTATATTCGGCAGATAATTCCACAAGAGCCTTGATTTTTGCAGTAAGTAATAATTTATTTATTAGGCACCCAAGTAGTTCATTTTGAATATAGCAAGCACGCATCTGTCAAATAAATGTCATGTTATGACACTTTGGGATGTGTTTTCAATATAATCAAAAGCTCTTGTCGAATTATCAATATAATCAAAGGCTCTTGTGGAATTATCACAATAATTCCCGAAAACTATTGACTAGCAATTTATTGTACTGGTATCGAGAACCTATAGCGGCTGTGGGCCCGACGCGGGAAACGTAAACGTAAAGGGAAAGGAAACGAGGGCCCGACAATTGCGAGAAGGGACGGGCTTGCGTGAGTCTCTGTATAAATTTGTAATTAATTTATTTATAGAATTAAACTTATGAAAACTGGCGATTTTTTGACGACCTTGGAATGAGGTTCTAGGGCCTTAAGCTTTCATTTCCCAAAATTTCAGCTTTTAGAACTAAAAGGCCCACAGAATCACTTTTTAGAGAGCTTTTTCTCTACAATAAACTATAAACCTACCCAGTTACGGCAAATTGTTGAGAATTAACTCTGTCGAAAAACCAAGTCTTTTCGCTTTCTGAAAAACAACACCCGACTAGTACTCCAGTATTGGTGCCTCTTAGCTCCACTGGATTATATCCAGCATCGTAAATAGCCTCAACAGCTCTTTCTAAGAATAAACGGCAGACGGGGTCCATAGCTTCGGCTTGTCTTGGATGAACGCCGAAATATCCAGCGTCGAATTTTTCGATTCCGTAAATTTTGCCGGTCCTTTGCGGGATTTCGGGATGGGTGGAGTCCCAACGGCGGGTGTCACCGGAGACCATGTCGACTTTGTTGAAGAGATTGTTGCGGAAGTCGTAGACGTTGCGGGAATCGGGGTACACACCGGCCAAACCTGCATTGTTCATAAGAAAAAAAAAACTTATTATTCCTTATTTATTAGTAGCGGCACAAAAGCATTATCGACCTTCGATGCCGAACGTTATTCCTCGGTAGGGTTGCTACGGCTGTCAAATGCTTTGTGCTCGGCTTTGTGCCGCTACTAAGGAATAAGGAATCATATAAGTCAAAGAGGCCAGAACTGAATTTAAGTGACTATAGCTATACTGCTTAAAGAAATTAAGCTCTTGTGGTGCCTAGAATGAAATTTAAGTTATGTAAAAACTTCAAACTCACTAATATGAATAAGGCAGTGCAGTAAGCCAGAGTTTAAAGAAGGCCTTAGAAAAAATCTGTCGGGAAGTTTTATAATTTGGTGTTTTGTAGAGACGTAATAACTGTGTAGCAAAGAGCGCAAAGAGCGTTTTAACGCTTATATGAGGTTGCTAAATAAAAAAAATGGACCAAATCCGTGAAACGAAAATTCGAAATAATAATACAATAACAGAGAAAGTTTTTTCATAAACTGCCCGACCACTCTATTGTCTCTATGAAACTGTTATGTACCTACCAAAACAAATTGCTATTAAAGTGAGTACCAGAGAAGGTTTAAATTTCCCGCCAACTGAATCGGCTCAGGGCTCAGGTCACGTGATTCATGCCAACCAATCACGAGACCCGCAAAATATTACAATTACAAAACCAAGCTTTTTCTCGTCCGATTTTTCAGGAAAACCGATGAAATCGATGCTCAATTTTCCGGAAAATTGAAAAACCGCCTCCAATTTTCGCTACAATTATCAAAACAAAGGGCACTCACCATGTTCAATCAACCACCGCCGTGGATCACTGGAAAACTTAATGAAAATCGTTTAAACGCACTGAACCGCTGGGAAATCGTTTTATGACGAAGAATTGACTGTTTTTCACTAAAATCATTGAATTTTCTCGCGATTTAAACGGGCGCACAGGCTACCATTTTGCTGAGGTTCGCGAACTGCCGCTAGGGGACGCTGCTGCGAAAATTTTGAAAAACAGAATTTATCCATTTCTCTGGTTTTATTCAATAATTCGATTTATATAGTATTTACTTTTAGTGTAATCGGTTAATTATTGAAATGTGGACCAGAAAGTGGATTTTATTGATTTATTGAAAAGAATTCATAAAACGAGCTGGGTCGGCAGCCCGCCAAAGGGCAACATGAATATTGTATTGCATATCCAACCAATCACGTGACCCGCAAAACATCGCTGGAGCTTATTCTGGCCCGATTCTTCATGGAAAAAGATGAAATCAATGCTGAGTTTTCTGGAAAACTGAAAAACAGAACCCAATCCCAATTTTCACTAAGAAAGAAATCCCCAAACATTTCAGCTTATCTTGGAAATTCTCGTCCTTACTTTAAGTTTATATTATAACAGCCTTCTGTTCTGGGAATTTATTACATTGATTCAGTTCCAAAAATGGCGAAAATAATGGGACGCCGTTGACACTATTTTTGAGATTTCTCAGAACATTCCTACTGTAATTTGGAAAATACCGAGGCGCCCCTAAATTTTGCCTCCACCTTCGCACGGCTCTGGATGCCCTTTCCTTTTAGGGCCGTAGGGCAAGAGACTAATTAAGCATTACAAGTAAAAAATTTCAGTCAGCCCCCAAAACATAAAAAAATTGCATTAAAAGAATTCAACCCTTGCACCAATTCAAAAAAGCCACCGGAAGATGTACATCAATGCGATGTGTATCCCTGTAGATGTTTATCACGTTAATGTGTATGTAGGAGCGGTTGGTTTTTGCTGGTGGAATCGGGTGCAATTTTATCAATAAATGGAAAATAAAGAATCAGACTTTCGAACCCACAAGAAACTGCGACAGATGGCGCTGCCGTAGTATTCTTATTACTTGTGCGTCAGGATTGGTGAAAAAGAAAGCCAATCGTTGAGATTCAAATAGCCTTGAACATCATGCTTTTTTTCAAAATCTTTCAAAGTTAATTTTTTATTAAATATGTGTTTTCACGTATTTCCATGTCTTTATTCGATGCCTTATAGTGAACATTAGGCTGTTTGTGCATCACAAACTTTGCTCATACGTCATTAAGGCGTACAGAGATACATCTTTAAAAAATCACAAAATATTTTGTCCGTCTTTTTGGGACACCCGATGGATGATACTTAAGTAGTACCTACCTACCTACTGTATTTTTTTTACGTCTTTCACTAATAAGGTGCAGGTGCTATAAAAACAGGAACAAAGCTTGGGACAGGTGGTATATAAATAATATATTTACCTGAAATAACAACGTCATCCCCAGGATCAGGATGCGCAAAATCTCTCCCAGATTTAAAACTCTCAGAATTTAGAAAATCCCAATCAACGCCAGGATTTCCTCTACCACCGCCCTTTGGCCCTTCATTGGAAGACATCGCACTTTTTTTTAAACTCGTAAACTGATGCTCAAAGCTTATTAGATTACGTACTGGATTAATTATTAATCACATTCGAGGTTTTATACCATCAAATTAATTTCTTTCTCCGGGTTATTCAATAAAACAATTGACAATTAATTTCACAAAAATGTGAAATTCTATTGTTGCTGTTGATTTTTTCAACTAGATTCGTTCTGAAAGGTCGTTCAACCACGGAACAACCTGAGCATGGAATAATACTACCCAGTACCTTTTGAAGAAATTGACCTCCTGGCAACAGTTTTAACAGTGATGTCACAAGAAATAAACCTTTACATTATTTTCTTGCCTAAATCGCCAAAGTAATGCCTTACAGTTACAGGTAAGTGGCAAGATTATAATAGGAAAAAATTAAATGAAAACTTCTTGATTAAAAGAAAAAAAAAGAGAAAAGACAAAAAAGTAGCAAGATATTTTGTAAAAAAGAAAATGCGTGAATCTTCCTGAAACAATTATTAAGAAAAAAATTAATAGTTATTTGTTTAACAAGGCAAAAAAAATGCAGATTTACTGCCGCGGTTGAAGTTTCATAGCCGAGGCGATAGGGGTGTCGAACACATAGTTTTTTCGCCGATAGTCATTAAGAAAGTGCATTTTTACTGCCGCAAAAGAGGCACTTTTAATGACTACCGGCTAAAAAAGACATTAATGAATCAAGTGCAACCATTACCCACATAAATTCCACGTTTGTAAAATTATATCACAAAATATATTTACTCTACTTTGTACAATAATTAATTAAGAAATCGGACAACAGAAATCCCATTTTTAAAACAATATATTTGCGACTGTCGTTAAAAAAATCAATTAAACGCCCATAAATCTACCTTCTTCTATCTTTAGACCTCTCTCTTTCCTTATCATGTTTCGACTTCTTATATTTCTCCTCCCGATACTTTTCTTCTCTGTCCTCCCGGTACTTCTTGTCACTTTTTTCATGCCTGTCTTTCTTCTCTTCGTACCGGTCTCTGTCTCTCTCTTCTTTGCTATACCGCTCCTTGTCATATCTGTCGTTCTTCTCGTACCTCTCTATGTAACGTTCGTTTTTGACCTCCCTTTCCACGGAGGTGGACCTCCTCTTCTCCCTTCCGCTCCTTTTCGATGTTTTATGGGGGGAGTTACTCCTGGACCTGGAGTAGCTCCGCCGCCTGTGATTTTTTTTGTGGTTTCTCGATGCCGACCGACTTCTGGAACGGTGTTTTTTCGATCTTTTGTGGTTATGTTTACTGATGGGGGAATGAGTTCCGGATCGTGACCTTGATCGCTTCTCGGACACGGGAGGGGCTATATGGCTTCCGGAACGACTGTAAATAAGCCGTTATGCAACTTCGTTCGAAAAAGCAATGGCAACGTTGCATTCGCTATAAGGTCGCGTATTAATATTTTGCTCGTTTCCTGTTTGCGGTGTTTTAAGGTGCCTAGGATGAAAGTGACAATGCGAATTTTACCTTCTGAATACTAGAGGATTGTTACAAATGATTGTACCATCGTAGGTGGCTTCCACAGTTTGTTTTGACGTTTAATTTAAAATCATTTGTAACAACCCTGTAAGTATATAAAACTGCGAGTTTTCGTATTTTGTGGTGTCAGGTTTATGTATTATTTCTTTGTTTAAGCAGGTTTTTATTGACTATTTACATTATTTTTGAACATTTTCCACTAATTTGCAGTTTCTACGTACAACTGTAGAACATAACCTTATTTTTTTCAACCAAATTATAAACTGTAACTACCAAAAACAGTCAAAATTGGCTGAATAACATCGAACTCGGAACAAACCAACACAAAGCGTAGAAATTACTACAGTTCATTTCAAGGGTTTAGTCCGTTAGATCGTAAAATGCAAATGAGTTCCGCTCATCCTCGACCTGACCGTCGTAAAACAGTGAAACCTGGTTATTCCACCACAGTCAACACAAAGTACCTACTTTTAAAAAGAATTGTGTTTCTACGGAATTATAATTAGAATTATTTTATTGTTTATTTACTATTTACTCGCTTCAGACTATTTGCACTTTCGAACCATTGATTTCTCAGAATTGCGCAAAACGAATTATTTCTCTACGGGAATATAATTAGAAAATTATAAATCCTCTGCAAACTATTTGCAATTTCTTCATATTTCCTCGAATTGCCCCAATAATGACTTGTGGTTTATAAATGAGCTTTTCCAGGTATATTGAATTATCCTACTTTGTAATTAGGGGTGCAAGGGTATAAATACATATTAGAATTCAAAATGTGTTGTTCAGTTTCTGAAAAATCGTTCAACGTGTTGTGTGTCAAAATGCCTCGCAGATCTTTGGAAGTCGACGATTTAATTCGCAATTTGGTCAATTATTTCACGAAGGAAAAGGAGAACGGCGGGCCGCTTTTATCAGTGGATAAAGTTCAAGAAAGGGTGGCTAGTGCTCTGCAAATTAGCACAAGAACTGTGTCCAGAGTTGTGCACCGAAATAGTGAATAGTGAATAGTATATAGTTATATTTATTTTCTGCCTAATTATCGTAAATATATATTATACCTATATTATATTTTATTTATTTATATTAGTATAAATTATATTATAATATAATATTATATGATCAATGAGTTTATGAGTGGTGGAATAGTTTCGCGCCCCGATCGAGTCCTAGAGAATACTTTAACGGGTGATATATCCGTCTCTTCCATTTATATGTGTTAAACAGAGACGCGATAGTAGACACTCTTAGGACTGTACGTTACAACGTGGGTGAATTGCCAGACGTTGTGTAGAAAAAGACGGAGCTAACCTAGAGCGTTGTACCTGAACCGGACTGACCGGACTAAACCCTTGAAATGAACTGTACTTGTTAGATATAATTCGGAATATAAAATTCACATTATCGCCCTCATTATCGTCTACGTCACTTGTGGGCACCTCAAATAAACCGTTTAAAAAAAGAGCAAAATATTAACTCGCAGCCTTATAGCGAATGTGACTGTACGTCTCGGTAGAGAAAATGCGACGTTGGCATTTTCACACGAGCGATTAATATTGTGTAAATGACCAGAGGGGCCACCCACAGGTGAAAATCAATGTACATTCTGAACAAAAGTACTTCGGAAATACTTGGAAATTCAGTACTAAATACACTAAATGAAAAATCAAGAAATTTTACTGGTGAAAGTTAATGCACTAGTTCGGGAGGCAGTGAACATTTTTGGTATGTCATTTAAAAAATTGACATCTCGAAAACGGCAACAGATACGAAATTTTATTTAATTAGAAAAAAGTTGTATTTTTCAGTGTAGATTAGGGATCTGAAAGGAAATCTAAGATATCTAGATTGAAATATACTGAAAAGACTGAAAATTGACAACGTGTTATAACTTGGTTAAGAATCGGCAGATCGTTATGAAATTTGCTTCAATTGCATTACCTTGCACGAAGAATAAAATGAGGCGACGAAAACTTTTCTAAACCTTCTAGATTAAAATATGAAATTTTTCGGTTTTTTCAATATATTTCAGGAAGCGAACCAGAAATCCTCAATTTCTTTCCAGATTCTTAATCTACACTGAAAAACACAACTTTTTCGTAATTTAATAAAATTTCGTATCTTTTACGGTATCCGAGTTGTCAATTTTTGAGAAATTAAAATGGCTGCCGTTAGTCCCTGTCCCGCAAGATTTACGGCAGACTTCTTTCTGTTTTTGTAATCTACAGCATGAAAATAACTAGAAAATTGCTAAATCAAGTTCGCTCAAATGACATACCAAAAATGTTCATTGCCTCACGGACTATACAGGGTGATCCAACAATTTTGTCCCACTTTTAAATGGAATATCTCCGTTGTCTTACAAGTTAAAATTATTTCCTATCGATCTGTGCAAAAATATACAAGTGTCCCATTTAAAAGATGCGACATATTTTGGGCGAGACCTTGAAAAATTTGTATCCATGTACCAAACAAAACATGAAAGTCTGCTCTATAATCCACTTTTTCAATCAAATTTCTAACTTGTAAGACAACGGAGATATTCCAATTTAAAAGTGGACAAAACGGTTGGACCACCCTGTACATTTTCATTAATGTGTATAAGAGATATTTAAGTGGGCCAATCAGATTTCAGTTCTGAACTGCTTCATAAGGTACATAATTGAATGTCTGATACACTATTTCCTAGGCAACAAGATACAACAATATAAATTTTCATGGACAGTATCTTGTTACCTAGGAAACAGTGCATCTAACAGTAAATAACCTCATGAAGCAATAAACGTTTTCAGTTTTACCCGAGCGGCGCGCGCATGTTGGTTCCCTTGCGTGCTCACTCATTGGCTGGAGGTCTGTCAGCTGATTTTTAGCCAATGAGATCTTTTTTACCTGTGTGTTTCCATGGAAACTTGGAAACCAACCCACGCGTGCATTATATTCTTATTCATTTTGACACATTATACGCTGTGTTAGCATCCTCTTTATCTTACAAACTGAATATGTGTATTCAGAACTGAAGTCTGATTGGTTCACTTAAATCGGAGAAACTATTGGACAAAACACGAATCAACTCAAAGTGTACTGCTGTAGTCTGGAAACACGTGAAAGTACTTGATGGAAGGCATTCGGAACACAAGTACAAAAGATTTTTGAACGTATTTCCAAAAATAAAAATCGATGTACATCTTTTCGTAAATGGGCGACTCCCTGAAATGATTATTACCTGATGAAACCCCCCCACGCATTATGCGCTCCCGCAGTCTTCTGAGTATGTGGACTGGACGAATCATTATTAGGGGTGTTATTACCGGAATTACCTCGAGCTTTCACCCTCGCATCGTGGTATTTTTTACACAACTCCTCGACTCTCTTCTCCAATTGCTCTATATTTGGCTAAAAGTAAAAAAAACACATTAAAATACGAAAAGTTGAAATTTTGATAATATCCAACCTTTGGTCTGTTGTAGAGTCTCAAGATCCTAATTGCGATATCCCTGACTTCTGATTCTGTGGCGCCGAATATCGAATACCACGAGGGATTCTTCGGCAAAGGTAACTGCAGTTTTCTAGCTGTCAAATATATACATGCGCACGCCACAGTCTCTGGCTGGTAACGCACGAACACGTCGGTCCTAAGCGAATCGTTCATGTAATTCCACGAATACTGCATCAATTTTTGGTTTTTCTCATAGCCCAGCACTTGCAAATACATGACGATGATCTGTCAAAGGGTGAAATTTAAAACAAAAGATACACAGAAACAAAAGTGGCTTACTTTGTGAGGATGCTTGATGTGAACGCAGAACCCCAACTCCTTCAGTACCCTCCTTTCGGCTTTGATAACGAGATTTTTCAGTTGGATATAGTTATTGTCGAGAATGACAGGCTGTATAGTTCTGGTTACGTCGGAAAAAAAGAGAGACACAATTGAAACACCGTCAAATATAGGCGGCGTCGACTTGCAATTCCGAGCGCGAAACAATGGCGGACTGTTTGCGACACTCCGAATTGCAACAACACAAAAATTACAATATGAAGCATACTTAAACTAGATCCACCATTTTTTTCTTCTCCCTCATTACCTTCTATTAATTTTATTATGCGAAGGCCACGGTCGTGTGTCATGGGTCGACGATCTACAATAAAACATAACCTCACAAATTAGTACTAGTGTTTAAGGGCTTCGAGCAAGAGATGTTTTCTTCTCTCTTCGATCCAAAATTTACCTCGACTTGGTACTTTCGTTGGACACTGTTCTGTATAGGGGGCGCCACAATGCATGGTTCAAAGTCTTCGGGATTCGGAGGCGGCACGGGTTAATAAGGGTTGCAAACGTCAGCAAAAACCGATATATTTCATCGAATACCAAGCAATCCAAAAAAAAAACCTCATCCTCAGTGGGCTTTGAAAGTTAAAAAAAAATTATACATACTCCCAGAGTCCACTGAGGCTGGTTTTTTTTAAAGCTCCATCTACCGATGAATTATCCTAACGAGCGATTGAACACATGTAAACTGCGTTTTTACTAAAATCCGATAGCCCAAAACCGTTGATAGCTTTATGCAAGTTAACTAAGGGACTAATTCTAAGTTGATTCATGTCATTACGTCATGGCATAAGTCTGATTAGGTGCGTAACTCAACAGATGGCGCTAGCAGTAAGATTTCCGTCCTAATTAAAGCGTACCGAGGACACTCTGTTTTAGCATGAAAGTCCTCTATGAGATGCAATGGCTGCAGAAACTTGCAAAATCGTACTGCTGGCGCCATCTGCTTATGACATAAATCAACTTAGAATTAGCCCCTAAGTAAACTGCACGCGGATTGGCTCTCAAATAGCAGCTAGTGGTCATTTGACTTGAAAGTGGTTGATTTGACAGTTTATCTGGTTTTTTAAAAAGAATTTGACAGTTAATCTGTTTTGTTTAAGAATGCCAACTTGAAATTATAATTGTATTGTTGTTCTGGATTAAGCGTGAGTCGTGACTTTAATCACAACGGACAAGTGATGGACCATCTTTTGAGAACTGTCACTTGTCACCGGCGGTGATTAACGTCACTACTCACGATCAACCCAAAACTATAATACAATTATTGTGAGAATTACTAGTAGTGAAACGTAAAATGACAGGAATCTTAGTTTTTAGTTGGTTATAACTAGCAAAAAACGATTTGCTTTCTGACAACTGAGTTCAAACTGTAGTTAAACACCAAAAAACAATAAAAGTAATAATTCGTGTAGAAATAAGAGTCTACGTTATTTTAATGCACGAGAAAATTATCTGACAAAATCGATGCACGAAGGAGATTCGGTAAGGAAATTATATAGGGCGAAGTTCACTATTAATATTCCAGTTAACTTTATCCGACTACAGCGTGTCTCAGCATAGAGCAGTGACCAAGCAGAAATCCATAGACGCCAGGGCAATGTGGCGATGAGGAACCAAGACTACGAACTTGCAGTAGAAGAGGATACAATGGCGATTGGACTAGACCCGGAAAATGCTATCGGCTTCTATCTCAGATCGGATGTGTTCCTTCGAATGAACAACAGGAAACGGGCAATGGAGGATTGCAAACGCGCCCTGGATTTAAATCCTCAATATGGCAAGGCATATGGACGTTTAGGAGATCTGTACTCCAAGATGGAACGTTGGGAAGATGCTCTAGATGCTTACGCAAGTGCTGCTCATCTGGAACCCACAGATCCAGCCTTTAAAGTTAAAATCCGCTTTTGTCGCCAAAAAGTGTTTGGAAGTGCGATTGAAGGGCAGCTCAGGCAAAACAGAGACAATTTGATTCCGCCCCAGAACCTTCCGAATAGACCTTCAACGTCTCGTGATGTCAATCGAGCCCGCTCAAGTAGAGGATTAAGATTACCGAGCGAATGGGGGTTTAGACCTATGGAGTCTGTTAGTGAAAATGAAGGTTCAGAGGCTAGTGCAAGCACTGCTAGCGGCTCAGGTGATCCTGACTTCGTGGTCACTCCGTCTAGTGACACTCTGGTTGTCACTCCGTCATGTGACGCCATCGTCGTCAGCGAGCCGAGTGACCCTGCAGTTGCCAGTGATGCATCCGGAAGAGAGAAAAAACATGGGGGGAAAAAGCGTCGTAAGTGATTTTAAACCCTTCGGTATGTATTTTTGACTAAATTTTTGGTTTGGTCTATATGTTGAATTAACCTAAAATATCATTTATTGTATTTACTAATGCAATGCTGTTTTGTTCTGTCCTTTTGTGTTATTTTATGTTCTTGAATATGCTTAGTAACATTTCTTTCAATATACCTTCATTTTTGCATGAAAAGTTTAAAATAATTGTTGAATAATTTAATAATTATGATTATATCATTTTGTCCTTGAAAAAAAAAATTTAATTCTGAGTCGAGGTTCGTCTTTTCGGAAACTTCCAGAGTTTAATAGTTCTCTAGTTATAAGAAATTTAAATGGACCAATCAGATTTCAGCTCTGAATTCGTTCATAAGGTAATTTAAAGTTAGATGCACAATTACCTAGGTAACACGATAGTATCAATGAAAATTTATACTGTAGTATCGTGTTACCTAGGATATAGTGCATCTAACATGAAATCTTATTGGTCCTCTTAAATCTATTATAATTTGAGAACTTTTTGAAGAGTACAACAGGGAAAGAACGATCTAAGTCACATTTTTATGTTTTCAATCAAAATTTCAAGGTTTGTTCAGAAGGAATGAAAAAAATTTAAGAGTGGTAAATACGTTTAATTGCAGAACGATATGTAACAGTGACCATCAATCGTTTTTTTTCAGCAATTTTTACGGATTAGTCTCTATTCCAAAGTACACAATTTCTTATTTTCTCGTTTTAGTGGTTTAAGAACGGTTTTAAGATGAAGATTATATAATTAATAAAAAAGTAATGGCAAATCAGTACTAAATGGCCGCAAAATCTCGATTTTCAATTTTCTGGACTTTGATCAATACAAAATTTACCGCACAATACTCAATAAAAAGGGCGAGCGTTCTGGGACACCGTGTATATCCACAAAAACTAAAATATACTATGTCTCACTTAAAAAGAAGACAGGTTCATATTTTCGTTACTTCTAGGAGCAAGGGACAGTATGCGTCAGATGTTTTGCTCGATCGCCTTTGTTACGTAACTGAAAACTTTACGGAACAGATTCGGTAATAACAATTACTTTGAGCGATATGACAATGATTGGAAGTCAGGTAACTATGGTTTCTAGGCGTCATGACTATGAAAACAGTCATGACCGAGTCTGTTCTGCAAAGTTTTCAGTTGCGTAATAAATTATGGAGCAAAACATATAACGCATACTGTACACATTTTTGCATCGTCACAGTAATATGAGGTGCATCTTTTGATGTCCTCAACTCGAATGTAACATACAAACTGAGCCTACTGCGACCTCAAGATAACAAAAAATTTCGAAAAATTTAATTATGCAGAATCCAATTATGACTGCTTATGCCAAGTTTTAATTAAAAATTAGAATTTATTTATTTACAACCATTTTAGGTACGTAACGTATCGCCAACAATTATGCCTGACAACGTCTGACGTTTCTGGCAGTTGTTGACGACTGTTAAAGTTTGTTATGTTACGTACGTTAAGTAGTTGTGAATAAAGCTTTAAGCTCGTTTAAATGTTAATAAGAGTAAATTTTTTATCATAATATTGGCAATGACTTGGAAGGAGGTGGCTATGTTGTAAATTTAAATCAGGAAAGTTAAAAAATACTAATGTCAAAATATAACTAAAAGTCATAAAATGACAATATGGATAGAAAAAACTTCAATTATGCAAAAGAAAAAAAACAAAAAAGATAGGCCAATTATTACGAAATTCACTGGGAAAATGATCAAAAAAAAAACAAGGGATTTTGTATATTTAGTGGTCCATAACCGGATGTTGTTAGATTGTTAAGCATTCTGAGACGTCAAAGTTTTTTTTTATTTGAGAAATCCGAAGAATCGGTTACACAGCTACAATACACAAGTTACCAAAAACTTTTACCGAACGTGAACGGATAATATCGACAAAAACGATAAGAAAAATTTGTTCAGAATTCAATTTTGACAAAAGCAAAATTCACGAAAATATATATTTCTGCAAACACTTTAAATGTAAATCGAGAGGGAGACCACACAAATAAAACTTTTTTATATCAAAATACGCGTCTCGATGAGCTGAACAATTCTTGTCATTGCGCGAATACTGCAGCTCCATTAGTTTAGCCGTAATAATAAATTTTATATGAAAAAGTTTCCTTATATTTTACATTGAAAGACAATTACTTTCCTGCTTAAACCGCTCCGCAGATGAGAAATTGTCCTTCAATGTAAAATATATGCGAGCTTTTCGATAAAAAATTTACTATTGCGGTTAAACTAATAAAGCTGCAGTATTGACGCAATGATAACAATTGTTCAGCTTATCGAGACGCGTATGTTCATATAAGAAATTCTTTTTTAAGTGCTCTCCCGATTTACATTTAGTGTGCGTCAAAACAAGATTGCGAACAATGATTATTGTTAAGAATTTTTTCGATATCCTGAACGCGAAGCAAAATATTGAAAAATTGCCCTTTTTGGTAAGGTCTACAATGATGCAAAAACTTATATTCCTATTCCTAAAAGCAACGAAAATATCAGTCTTAAGTGTGGGACACACTGTACTTTATAATAAATGTGTAGTCCACTGTTAATATTTAGTCAAAATGTTGATATCTAAAAAATATCAGTTATTAATTCAGCTTGGTCAATTATAGTTAAAAATTTTCAGGAAATGACACTTGTTGTCATATCAACCACTCAGTTTCAAAGTGACATGTGGTAACGAGTGGCTATGAAAACAGGTGAATT
This sequence comes from Pycnomerus fuliginosus, assembly GCA_963924575.1. NCBI lineage: Eukaryota > Metazoa > Arthropoda > Insecta > Coleoptera > Zopheridae > Pycnomerus > Pycnomerus fuliginosus. Next base: position 12,306,104 of record OZ004625.1, on the reverse strand, counting down.
GCAATCTGTCGGAAGGACGTTTGTCCAAAGTTAGTTCGTGCGGAGGAGATGACATCTGTCATTGCGCAAACCAACTATAAACAAGCGCCCTTTCGACAGATTGCGATCCACTTGTTTCCATGGCCTCTCGTCATCACTTATTTTATGCATAGCACTGTAAACAATCTCATTTCAGGCCACAACTTAAGTTTTAGGGTGTAATTCCAAGTCAGTTTATGTCAGTCACGTGATAACATAAGTCTAGTCAGGTGCACAACTCAGCAAGCAACGACCCCTGCTGAGTTGTGCACCTAACTAGACTTATGTCATCACGTGACTGACATAAATTGACTTGGAATTACACCCTTAGACAAATAATGTTGAAAAAACATCAGGTTATAGTAAAATTTTCCAAGGTATCTTAGATGAAGTTGAAGAAGAGCTCTGTAGGTTCTACACGCATGTATGAGTTTTTACTCCCTTGAGAATAAAAATGGATGTGAATAACCCACCTGCCTTCCTTGCGAATCCAAGAAGTTTTGAACACATGCATTGGACCCCAGGGACCGTCAATGGACGGTAGAGCTAGTGCCAGTGCACTTCTAGCAGATTCATGTCTGTGTGGTTTTTAGGATCCCACTCAGCGCCATGAAGATAATGGGGACAGAGGCCCTATTGGAGCCATTTTGTAGCCTCTGTAAATTAACAACAACATTTGAGTATCTCCTTGGTTCCCAAACTAAAACTGTAGCAACCGAGTTTACGTAATTTGACGGGAGGCGGAATCTTCAAATTACAACATCCTCTCTCTCTGTCTCTCTCACATGACATTTTTTTCGTAATTCGAAGATACCGCAAGCGATCGATGGAAAAGAAAACTAATAATAATAATAATATGTAATCACAGTTCGATTAAAAACAAAATAATGTTCACCTTCCAAAAATATTTACCTCGGCGAATTTTTACGTAACAAAAACGATTATATATTTTTTTATAGTTCTTTTCTTTGTGGTCGTCCTGTTGGACATTTGTTTCTCGACAGGAAGCTATAAGTGCAAGTGTATCATAATGAAGAGCATAGTGGGTTGAACCCAATCAGATTTGAAGGTTTTAGAAAATGGTACACGGTACAGACTGCATATTATATCAAAGGTGTCTCGAAAAAAATAAATGCAACGCATCCAAGCAACAGTACAGATGAAAATTTGTTTTTTCATTGGTTGCATTGAAGACATTCCATTAGATGAAATCCAGGGCGATTATATAGAGTTCTCACTAATTATTGTAAAATATCGCAGTTGGCTGTGCTAGTTAGTTTTGACATTTAATAACTACAGTCCAAAATGCCTTAAACGTCAACTCTTTTGTTTTGAAAACCACCTACGATGCTGGAGTCATTTGTAACAACCCCGTACACACAATATCAACAAAACTGGAGATTAAGAAGGCTATCAAAACTTATACTGATACTAGCAGAATTACATTTTTCACTAATAATAGTTTAAGCGGCGTAGAATATGTACAAAAAATACGTCTTATTTAAAAAAAAATTCTTCTCAATTGCGCAGTTCCACGAATAATCCTCAAAAATGCCACAAAATTCCTCAGAAATGGATTAAAATTCAGCAAATTATGTTTCAATATACCGGGTGTCAACGAAACCAGACTCACCCCCCTTTTTTTTCGCATTTATTAAAATATTCCAATTTGGCACACATATATTAACGATAAACTGCATTTTTTGACATTTAGAGAGATTTTGGACCTATCATTGAATTTTTAAATGAGACACCCTGTATATCGTAATGTTTTCAAGTTCTGTATTATATTCAAAAAACTTGATTTCTAACTCTTCTTCATCTAGAGTGTTATGACCCGTCAAAAAAACACCTCATCAAATGTATTCTAGGCTTCTGAGGCTGTTTGAAAGAATGCAACGCAGTTTTTTCCAAATTACAAATTTTTTCAAGTGCATCAAAGGTGGGCTCATACAGTTTTTAAAAAATTAGATTTTCTTGGGAATAAAATTGGACTGAAATGTTTTAGTCAAGTTGGCTGTGATTTCTGCCATTTTAAGTTAAAGATTAAAGTTACTACAGTCTTTTTCAGCTAAATTTTCCACTTTCAGATTAAGTCGGGAGTCCTCAAACAAAGGTTTGCCTATTGTTCGGAGGCGAACAACAAAGAACACAAAGCGCCGAGACATAATTCGAAAGCGGAAAATTTAGCTGAAAGTGACTGATTCAGGATTAGTACAGGAGTCCTCTAAAATGTGCATATTGTGTAAAATGATAAATATTTTCATAAATTTTCTAATGCAAAATTGTTCGTTTCTAACCTTGTTAACTCTTTTGTTTTTGCTAAATCATTGATTTTCTAAGCCTAATTTTAAATGGAAATGTTTTTTAAGCTAAGACAAAAATTTTATTGATTCTAAGTACGAAGATGTATCGAAGAAAAGGACAGGATCGTTGATGAAATGAAGATTAAACTATTGCAGTTTATACCAACGTCTCGCTAGCATTTATTCTAGCTTCTTGAGGGTCTCACCACGTGGTTTAATCCACTAAATCCATTAAGATTCTCAAATTTAATTGATGTTGACATCTAAAGATCTTAGGTTATGTATCTATCAAATTGTAATTCGTTAATATCCAAAACATCCAAATAGAAATTAATACATTGAAAAGGTGACCAGCCCGGCGTTAAAGATGAAACGGTCTTAAATTTTTGGGGAAAACGGTTAGTCAGCAATCACAAGGCAGAAAATGCCTTAATCTTCATTTCATCAACGATCCTGTCCTTTCCTTCGATACATCTTCGTACTTAGAATTAATTAATAGAGGACTGATAATGACACAAAACTTAGAAAAATTTTATCATTCCTTTCTCTAATGAACGTCAATAAACAGGAAGCTATCTTAATTAAGAATTTTGAGAACCTCTGAAAATTCGATATTTGTAAACTTTTTCCAAAAAATTAAGAACTTCGCATTAGAAAACTTGACTAAAAATATTTCGGCCCTCTGGTGGTCACCTTTGGAACTCATGGTGACATTTTTTGATATGATTGTAAAGAGAATAAAAATGTTTTTCGAATCGCGTAAAGAAACCATCATCTTGCCATTTAAAATAACAAAGTTAATGTCACTTCCAGTGAAACCGGAAGTAACAAAAAGTTTGTAAATATGTCAAAATTAGCGTTTTATAGGTATACAGGGTGCAAAGGAATGGTACCATGTAATTTCAAGGGCGACTATACCATGAGCAATGTAGGCGAAAAGTCCTTTACCATTTTGGGTTAAGAAGCATTTTTCCTTCAGGGTATGATTTTCAAGTATTTTCCTCAAAGTTTGGGAACTGCTGAAAACATGTAGGTGATAACCCTGTATAAACCCACAAAAATTTCAAGTTGATAAAAAATTAAGAAATGGCGAGGGGTTACATGGGTTCCTTGACACCCCCGTGTATTTACAAGACACGAACGAAACCATGTTTACACGAACTTATGCACACGTCACAAAATTCCTCAAATTTTTCATTACCTTACAAATTCCCAAAATTACCTCAAAATGGCAATAAAATTAATCTGAAATTCCAAAAAATTTGTTGGTACAAAATTCCCTCCAATTCTTCACATTACCTTGCAAATTTCAAGAGTATCCTCAAAAAGGCAATGAAACTGCTCACATGACCAATCACTTATAAACTAGGAGTTGTAAATTATGGTTAGTGAGTATCAGTAAAGTCTCGAAGTGCCACAAAACCTTCACAGTCATCTTAATCTCAAATTTTGTTGATAGAATAGTATATAAAGCTTAGATACCATTTTATAAATCCGATCTGGTAGCCCTTGACGCGAAAGACGTATAGTAGAGCGTAGATAGAGCTACTAGATCAGAAGAGTTTTGTTTACACGTTGCTAGGAGACAATCATAATCGTGGTTGCTTAGCATTCCAAGTCCTGACAGGGGCTTGACGTACGGGTCACAAAATGGCGATGTAATTTTATATCTCACTACTAATAATTTTTACAGGAATTTTAATATCATGGGTTGGTTGGTTGACATTTGTCAATTCGATTTCCTTGGTGATTTTAGTAACTTGCTGCGTTGTGTAGCCACCTTAAATTCCACTTATTTTCCGCGTTGACAAAATCTGTTATTGCATTCAATAGCCCATTAGAATTAATTATCTTAAAGAAATATATGACCTTATAAATCAAGTTATCCTCTGTCATTAGAAATCATAACACAAATGACCAAAAGTAACTTGATTAGTATTTCCCTTGCCCACTAGCTGAATACAATACATTGATCATGTATAATATTTGAACTTGATTAGTCGAGACACCTTATAAATATGCATTCCACACTTTGAATTGATGCAACTGAAAGCAAACCATTATTTTCCATTTCATAAATCTTAGCAAACAATAAAAATGGTGGATACTTGACAGTTCACAAAGCATGCCATGAAACCACCTGTCAGGCACGAAAAACGCAACGAAATTCCAAAGCTCACTACTCGAAAACACCCCAGCCCCAACAAATAAAAGTTATGCTTCACATTGTAAATTTTAGTGTCTTTAAGAATATCGAAAGATACTTACTTGTTGGAATTCACTTGTCGAATATGCGTGAAGATATTAATAACGTCTCGGACCCTCCTCGGGTCCTCTTCAATTTTCGACGCTAAACATACACAAGCCATCGCCGTGTGTTCGACGGGATGGCGCACTAAACTCTTGGAATAATAAAAACGTTGCAGAAGAACTTGTCCCGTGGCCATTGCAACCTGCAAGCATCGGCCATGGAAACATTAAATTACGAGAATTTTCACAAAGGGAAGAATATTGGTTTGGCCGACTTACCTGCGGGAGTTTTAGTAAAATTCCGGCGGTTTGGATCAATTCACAGCCGTAAATCCGTAAATCGGTCTCGATGTCAATGTCGAGACCGTCATTTTGACTCGGAGTTGGGGATAATTTCTCTTCGGGCAATAACTCGTTCTTGAGGGTTAATATCACTTTACCGTAGGGTTTTACTGTTGGCTTTGTGGTGGCTGAGGTCGGTTCGGCCTTAGCTGGCCCCATTTTCGCACAAACTTGGGGAATAAACGTAAAAATGAAACGCAACAACAACGTACAAACCCCAAAATGGCGGATGTTGAGGCGACGCGCATGCGCTGACTGAATGTCAACGTCAGGATGACGTCAATAAATCGCACAGCCGCAGAGTCAGGCAGATTTCCGCAATTTCGGTTTGCGGTTACACTAAATCCTCCCTTAAATTATTGTAAATAAATGTGAATCACTATGCAAACTGTTAGTTACGTCTATAAATTGCTAGAAAATTAAATTGACGGCAAACTAAAGTTTAATAAAGTTTTAGAACGAATTTTATTGGGTTTGAGAAGGTGGCGCCCTCTAGTGAAGACAGATTGTTGGTCGTTTTGCGAGAGTGCGTACAGATCACCGCCGGTAGATGTCGCAGAATCAACAAATGTCAGTTCTGACGTCACAAATCGGGGGACTAGAATCGTTACCGCAAGGGCACCGGCGATTCTCGCACCGCACCCAAGTAAAGAGCGAGATCGAAATTCGTGAAATTAAAGACAATATCGGTGTGTAATAGGTGCGTGAATAGTGTCGTTGTTCGTATGAGTCGTGAATAAAACAATTTCACATGTTCATATCCAGTGGACGAGTGATTTTGCATGGGTGTAAGCGGATGTATTCGTGATTTTGTGAGGAGCACCATAGGATAGTGTGGTCTACAGTGGATTGGTTAGAATTCATCCGATTGGAGAAGTAAGTAATAAGCCTCGAAAAATGTGCAGCCACCCCCCGAAAATTGCCAAGGCGGCTGTGAATAGCCGAAAAACGAAACAAACGAACGTTTCGAGCAGGTGCAGCGACTGTCATGGCGGCTGTCAATTTATTTCTATTCGCACGCAGAGAAGCCCTAATTAAACAAATTGCCGCCCTGCGAGGGGGGCGAGCCGCGGATGGTGCCCCCGGGGTGGTGCCCTACGCCCGCGTGGGGCTTTAACGCGACCTATACTAATGTTTATGAATTTGTTTAAGGGCGTAGGTGTGTCCAAAAAACAAAATTCTAATTTTAAACGGCGGCGGGAATTTCGAATTTTTTACTATTATTAGAGCAAATGATAATTTATAGGAATTGTGCAGGAAATTGTTTTGTTTATCCACTGATTTGCAGATGGGATTGGCCCGTTCCGTAGTATTTACGTTGAAAAGTTTATCTTTAACACAAATAGAAGGATGAGTGCGTGTTTTAAATTATTTGTATGACGGAAGGAGTTTAACCGCAATTCGTGATAAAAAACACCGGGGACAGATGGCCGACGAATCATCGCAGGTGGCTCTTCTAGAGTGTCTTCACCCCAACTGTCAGTCTGTCAGGCGGAAAATAACGCGTTCGTTTTGTTTTTCGCGGTTTCTACAACTTGAGGCACTTTAAGTAGAGAGTATTTAGGTAATTATTACGCAGACATCGAGGTAGGCATACATACCGTTTAATTCATTTAAATTTCATATGAAGATCAAGGCACGTCAGATTAACAAATCTAGTGTGCCACTGTCGTCTACCTGCCTGCAATAATTCAGTACTTATGGAGACTTTTATGATCGGATTGTACGTATCAACTTGATCGCATTAAAATTGTGTGTAAACACCGAGCCACTTGAATACATTTAAAAATTTGAAAAATGTGAAAAAATTACACCCTCCGCATACCATGCCAAAGCTATTAATATTCATGTTACTATGTAGAATATAAATTAGGGGTGTGTATTAAATTACAATTATAGATGATACCTCACCAGTAACGATTAAACAAAATATAAAAGCAATAGGTACTTAAGCCCTGGTTGCACCTATTTGTTAATGAAGGCAGTAGTGTGGTGACTTGATTACTTACATCCAAGGGGTTGGCCAAAAAATTCCCTATTTACAAGGCCTTTTTATTATTTTTATTATTATTTATTTATTTTATTTTATTTTATTATTTTTATTATTTCCAAAAAAAATCCTCGAAAATACCACAAAAATCCTCAGAAATGCCTTTAAATTCCGTTCATAACTCTGAAAATGAAGCTGCTTGTGCATCACAAGCGAGATCACAAGTCATTAAGCGTAAAAACAAATTAAAAACAATCGCACAACATTAGTGCTTAAACCAAATTAACTTCTGAAAAGGTATTTAAAAAAAAATGGACAGCTACGGAAGCGGCTGGAACCTCCCCACTTGGCGAATGATCCAATGTTATCACCAATATCAAGTAAATTTTACTATTTAGTATACCTAAGTTTTACTCCACCAAACCTCAGCTGTTTTCTGTGATTTTTCTAAATTTTACGATATTTTGCCAAAAGGGCACTAAGATTGAATACAATTTTGAAAACAACATTTGATGACTTTTCATGTGCTGATAGAAAAAATAGGTGTTCATTACTCAAATTTCAAAGTTGATATGCCAAAATGGCACTTGCCGTTCGCCGATTGCCACCAAAATTAAATCAGCTCTTGGGCGGGTAACAGTATCTCTACCTCGATCTCTACCTACCAAATTTCAGCCAAATTGATCCAGCAATTTGGGCTGTAGCGTGTTATTTAATGTTTCCTCGAAATTTCGCATTTTTCGATTATATGCCAAAAAGGCGCTAAGTATGAATACACTGTCAGATACAGAATTTCAAGACCTTTCATGTGCTGATAAGAAAAATTAGTAGTGTTCTTCAGTCAAATTTCATAGTTGGTGTGCCAAAGAGGCACTTGGCGTCTGCGGATTCGCAACAAAATTAACTGGGTTCACCGGAAGGCTAACACTAACCTCCATACCAAATTTCATGAAAATCTGTTCGGTAGTTTTCGAGGAATCTTGCTCACATACGTACGTACGTACATACGTACATACACGCAGACATTTTTTAAAAACCACTTTTTTGTGATCCTGGGACCTTGAAACGTAAAGATCTGGTGTTATCTCAATTTCGAATTTTGGAGTGATTGCAATAACCTCCCATTTTTATATGGTTGTGGGGAGGTTAAAAGGAACGATTTTCAAAACTATTTGAGTCTCATAACCTCGCTCATAACGATTGGTTGTTATCTGACCAATCCCTATGCACTTAAAATAAGCCGTAAAAACAAGGATATCACGGGTGCGCCATCTGTTGCAGTTTCTTACACTGTTTTAAGGCCATCCAAATCGGTTAAGAAATGACTGACTTATTCCCGAAATCTACTTTATCGGTTTTTTGAGACACCCGTTCCGTGTTACTAAAAAAATTGGACAGGTCGGTTGTGGATTTTACAACTATGATGTACTGGTAAATTTTTCGGCCAGATTTGCTTTCGATGAAATCCATATGTAGTTTTTTTTATTATAATAATTTTTACCCTCAAATCAAACTAAAAATTGTTGCATGTTGTGTACAGTTGAAAGATGCCAACACCACCTCGACGGTTCACTTGGTCGACTGTAACGCTGCAAATGTGAATGTGTGTCAAACAGACATAAATCAAAATGCAGCGATGCCAGTGAATCGTCGCGGTGGGGTGGGCATCTTCAAAGTCCCCGACTGTACATCACATAAACTTGTCAGTCTACTCCTCGGTCTACTCACAGGTTTTTTTTTATGATTTTGGCGAAATAAAATTTAAATGTTTTTAATTATGCATTCTTTTGATAATGAAAATGGTTTTCTTATCGCAATGTTATGTTTAACAACAAGAAAATAATACAAATTTGGCGATATTGGTACCTAGTATTTTTAAAGTTCTGGGCGCCCCCAGATTGGAAACTGAAATTGCCTAAAATGTCGCCAAAAGTGATAGCTAAAAGTGGTATCCAAAAGGGATCTTGAGGTAGCCAAAAACCATGTTTACACGATATTATACGATCTAGTTAGGACGTAAGTCACAAATTCCCTCGCAAATTCCTCAAAAATTCCATTAAATTCCTCACATTACATTGCAAATTCCACAATTTCCTTAAAAAGGCAATAAAATTCCTATGTAAGGACCTTATTTTTAGAAGCGGCAAAAAATCTGGAGTAAATGTCAAAAATAAATTTCCGGAAATTTTAGGGATCCAACGACGGATCAGCGAGACAGTAGGAACCTGACAGAAAAAATTTCTCTTGATTGGCCAGAATCCGTTAAAGATTTAAATCCTCGTTCGTAATTGGATCAAATTTTTAAAGTGGAACCCCTCGTTTACATCTCGGTTTACATACAGGGTGGTTGTTTTTTCAATGTCCACCATTGTGATTGAGGGGGTGATCTCGAGGCAGAACAATAACAAATGGCGTTTTCCTTTTGCACATTTATGTCAGGAGCCTGAGTTAATCAATCTCAGCAATTTGATTGGTCAAAATTCAAATGAACCAATCAAATTGCTAATATTAAGTAAGTTATCTAAGATAAATGTGGAAAAGGAAAGCGCCTAAATTCCCCTTCTACAATGTTAACGTTTGTCACGTCGCCTCCACAATTTCTTGAGAAAAACCAGAGGAAAACGTATCTTTAATTTCTTATCTACAGTAGCAAATCTCGATGCAAATCCAATTCCCTATCTATCCATGTAGAGTGTTCCTATACCTACTTAAATCGTGTAGCTTTGGAGTATTTATAATATTATTTAATATTATTATCGGGATCGGAATAAACGAAGCTTCTTGTTTAGCTCGTTCTTTACAAAGATTAAAATTTTTTGTCTCTTATTAATTTAAGAAAAGCATTTTGGTTTCAAGTTTGTACATTCCGAGGTACATTCTCTTCACTGAAGACGAAGAATCAGTAGTAGATTTGGAAAATTTCAGTTATTATTAGAAACCGGTAGCTGTTGAAATTGATCGCTTAGCGCTGACATATTAGAATAACAGGCAGGCTGAAAAAGGTAATCAGTCTGCTGGGATAATAAAAAAATAGTCGTTCCATTTGAACCGAGATTTGAACAAATTAACAAATCGAGTTTCAATTGTTTTCCTAAGCTTCCGAACGCCACTGAGTGTAAACCCCCCTCCAGAAAGAAATTTCACTGAATTTCATGATTTTGATGCCACCCTCAGATGTCACAAGAGCTGCGCTGAGGGGTGAGTCGCAGGGGAAAATTTTGTACACTACATTTCCTTTTGGAAAGATTTCCTCAGATTTACCCAGGTTTCTACAGATATTCTCAAATTTCCTCGGATTTTCTCCAAGATTTCCTCTGGATTTCCCCGAGATTTTCCGAGTTTCCTCAGATTTCCCAAGATTTTCTCGGATTTCCCGGAATTTTTTTTCTCCCAAATTTCCCCAGATTTCCATGAGATTTCTTCAGATTTCCTCGGATTTCGCTTACTGCTGAGAAAATTTCAACGTTCGACCGCTTTTGGTTAACAGGATATAAATTTTTTAGTAAATGGACTTTTTAAAGTTGAAAACTATGAAATGGTCTTTCTACGTGCAAAAATTTACCTTTTTTCGAGCCTTTTTACTTTCTAAAATTCTCAATAGAAATATTTTGCTTCTTCCACAACATTCAACGTTGTACACACAAAATTGTAACTAGAAATGTTTGGGCTCGTGTTTGTGTATTATTTTTCGAGTTATTTGTCGTCATTTCGCAAATCGTTTAACGTCAGTGAAAACTAGATGCTGGACTAGATGTCAATTTTTTTTTCAAGTAGTTTTATTATTTTTTCTTAATTTTTTTCACGGTCGAAGAACAAATACCTTGTTTCATTCGGAGTAAAATGCACTTTTTGTGATTCACCCGGATTCGCCCCAAATGTACTATTAACTCCACCCGTCAGGGGATCACAAAATCTTTTTTCGCCGGTAATCATTAAAAGTACATTTTAAAATGCGACTTTAAAAGTCGATCTTTTACTGCCGGCGGCGAAAAAATTGACATACATAAGTTCAACACGGCAAAAAAACAGATTTTTTTTGCCTTGTTAAACAAATAGCTATTTACTCCGCCCGGCTATTTCAGTTACTAAAACAACGTTTTTATTGCCAAATATGAAAAAGATAAACTTCTACATGCATACATCCTCGCATACATCGCATGGGCATTTTTTTAATTTGTATATCGTCGTATTAAGAGTTTTTTTAAAAGGATTTTAATTTTCGTTTTTTTATTTTAATTTAAATCATTATACATTCGACGAAAAATATGTTTGAAGAAAATAGTATATTATGTTATTCGGAGTAAACCTGTCTTTGTGCGTCACTTTTACTCTTAATAACATAATATACTATTTTACTCCAAAACCGTAACATTTAGCTATACCTCGAGCTATACCTAGGGTATGTTATAACAAAATCGGGATCAAAATACTCAGAATTAGATGTAGATTCATAATATGAATAAAAAATGGGGGTGTCCATTTTAAATAAGGAAGATTATTTTTCCACTTCCGGTATAACCGGAAGTGACGCCATGTTAAAAATACTTTTCTTCAATTCAGATTTTTGCTTTAACCCCTGATGCCCGTATACTCGCCCGTATATTTTCGAGACCGAGATCCTAAGTGCGGCTAACTGCCGCTCGTCGTGAAACACCCTGTATAAGACTGAAAAATATCGTTCAAAAACCCGTGATGAAAAGAGACAGTTAATTATTGAATATAGCTAAATAAAATAAATAGCAGGGGGTGAGTTGTGGAGATGTGATTTTTTTAGTCAATTATTTAGTTTCCTCAGGTTGTAGAAGGTTAACACTGTTAGCAGGTTAAATTTTCTCCTTGTAAAGGGTTAACTTCCTCTCACCACGTCAGTTTTTTGTATTTTTGGCGGTTGAAGAGGGTGAGTTGTGGCATTTTTTTTGGGTTGCATTAATCTCCTCAGGTTGTAGTAAGTGGTTCAAGGGTCAAATTTCCAACCATGTGAATTTTTCTTTTGGGAGTTGTGAGGGTGATTTTTTTTACGTTCACTTAAATCTCTTCAAGTTGTAAGTGAAAATTTTTGTTTTCAACCAAATTTCAATTGACACCCCCACCCCCACCTCCAACAGGCTTCAAACTCGAACTAGGAAGTTTCAGTAAGATACCTCCACTACACTATTTTCAGCTGTAGTTCATTTCGCTTTCTGAACTACAACTGGCAATGGTATAGTTCTCGAGTTAATAAAATTTTGTATTTTTACCCCTGACTCCCACCCTTGTGGTCCGACATTGCCCAAAAACAATCTCCGCCAATATTTATCTGCTTTTTTTTTCTCAAGTTATCGCTCCACTAGAGAAAACGAGCGAGCGAGTCGACGCATATCCAGGAACTAAATGCGTCGGCACTAAAACTACTCTTTTTACTCCATATTAAGGAAAACTAAACTAAGCCCGACACTTTGTTACTCGCTTTGTAACGAACACGGGTGTTGTGTGAGTCAGGCTTTTTCTGAATCTTCTGTTCCGCCAAAATTTCTGGCAAAAACAATCTCCGCCAATATTTATCTGCTTTTTTTTTCTCAAGTTATCGCTCCACTAGAGAAAACGAGCGAGCGAGTCGACGCATATCCAGGAACTAAATGCGTCGGCACTAAAACTACTCTTTTTACTCCATATTAAGGAAAACTAAACTAAGCCCGACACTTTGTTACTCGCTTTGTAACGAACACGGGTGTTGTGTGAGTCAGGCTTTTTCTGAATCTTCTGTTCCGCCAAAATTTCTGGCAAAAACAATGAACAATGAATCAATTAACTTCAGTGATCTCTACAAACCAACAGAAGGAAAGCCTCACTCACAACAACCCCGTTAGAAAGTGTCGCAACTTCACATCTCCTAATCCGATCAGTAGTCTAAATGTTGCTCTTATTATACAGGAAGCCCGAGAGGAAACCTGAGTCTCAAACTTCTTCCCCCTTTTCTTTCTCTTTCTGTTTATTGTACGGATTCTTAGTATAATTTGTAATAAAAATCGATAAGGAAACCCCCCACTATACAAAAATATTTTATTATTTTGTTTATAGTCGTAGCCTGAAAGTGAGGAAGATTAGACATCACAAAACTGTTGCTTAATCTTTATTCGAACCTTTATTATTACGTGTCAGATAAGTGAGATACGTACTTCAATGACGAATAACCAAAGATAAGTCATAAGGCAGAACCCTTTAAATAAATAAAATAAAAATAATACAAACTAGTGCTGTTTTAATGTGCATTTATGCTAGTTTGTTCACGAAGGAAGCACAAATTTCATCCATTTTTTTCTCGGTTTTTGTAGTGATTCTATAAAAGTTGTCAAGTTGTCAAAGTCAAGTTCGAATTATTAATACATAGATACCTACTCGGTTATCTATAAAGATTCACTTTTTTTTTTGATAAAACTTCGCGGGAAGTGTGCCACGCCACGATATCTATAAAAGGTAATTGAAAGATGAGGTATAGTGTTCGATTCATTACTATTTTATGAAAAATGCATGAAAATTTCCATTTGAGTTTTGTTGTGTCTTAATGTTTTTTTTGTGTTTTTCATTGCCAGGAGTGCCAGACATTAAAACCCTACCTCTCGTTATGAATGATAGTTCGAAGGTTTTAAGTGTTAGCGAAACCCATAAACGCGGCTTATTTCCACCCCGAAAGTTAATAAACAGAACACAACTGAAAATATCAACACCAGAATTAATAACTATTGCGAAAAGAATAAATACGAATAGTCTCGTAAAAATAGTTCGTGTGATATGTGGGTGTGTCCCGGGGGGTGTGCGCGCTCCCGAATAACTCTCCTCTGTCGAATTTACGACCACCTCACACGGTACCTGATAAACTTTTTAATGACGATTTTATTTATTTTGTTGCAGGCGTTCGTTGTGCCATAGAGAGTGTTGGGCAGTATGAACGAATTGGATTCTTTAAGACAAGAAGCCGAAACACTCAAGAATGCCATCAGAGTAAGTCATCATTTTTGGCTTAGTGCATCGAAATGTAGTATATGTAATAGTTTTGTAAGATCAGAGTAAGTCATCATTTTCGGCTTAGTGCATCGAAATGTAATAGTTTTGTAAGATCAGAGCAAGTCATCATTTGGTTTAGTTTTAGCGAATCGAAATGTAACAGTTTTGTAAGGAATTGATAAACGTGGAATATTACTAAAGCGCGACATGAATTGCAATTGTAATCCCATGTCGAAATTCCCGTTTATCTTTTCAGGTAGTTTCCATGTGTACACAATAATCATTGTTTAGTCAATAAGATGGTGTCAGGAGTGGGATATAGCTTCAAATCCCTTTCGATTATGTCACGGGGATCGAGGACAGTCGAACACGCGAAACTGCCAATAATATTAAACGGTAGTTCACGTAAGTGGATCGCTGAGGGACTCTTGATTTAAGTAAATGACATAAGCCTGCTGCAACTAGTCACGCACGTGCGATGTCCGCCAGATTACAGAATAACAGCTCGACTGACGAACTGCCATATTCTATTGATCCATTACCTCGCCCTCTATACGCACCGCCAGACCCTTTTACAACTGCGTTGCCGGATGGACGTTAATTCCCCTTCTGCTGAAGGGGAAGCGTCGACGGGAAATGGTCGCCCGCCGACGAGAAAATAGCAAACTTGGCAACAGGGCTGACGCCGCCGCCGAATCAACACGCGGTGGCAGAAAGGACAACGCTCGACGTTATGCCGCCACCGCGTTTTATCGGATTTTCGAACCGACTCGATAACAGGTGTTTTGATATTATAACCGAGTATCTTGGATCGAAGCAACTTCGCTAAAATGTCGAACAAACAAGACGGGCAATGGAAAAATAAACGATTGAGGGACACATACAGGGTGGTCCAACGAAAAGTTTCCACCCCTAATATCTCGTGAACGGAACGATATATAAAAATTTGCTCGGACAGGTCGATTTTTGTTTCGAGGGGGCCACTTTAATCCGCGGTTGGTGAAATTCCAGAACGCAACCCCTAACCTCCACTAACCCCAACTCCAAAATCTCAAATGGTAACCCCCCACTTGTGATGCATCATTTTAAAGCAAATTTAATTGCCAACCCAACGATGTAAAAATTTCTGGGTTTTGATCAACTCCAGCGCCCTCTACGGTCAAATTTTAAATTACATTAGGGCCCTCCGTGATACATTATTTGAAAGGGTTTGAAATTCTCTGTAAAACGATGCAAGAATTTTTGAAATCCATTCACTCGTTCAAAAGTTACATTGAAGAACATGAGCTGGTTTTGGGCCTAGAAATCCTTCAAGTTTACGCCTGTAACTTTTGAACGAGTGGATGGATTTCAAAAATTGTTGCATCGGTTTAGAAAGAATGTCAAACCCTTTCAATTGATGTATTACGAATGGCCCTAATGTAATTTAAAATTTGACCATAGAGGGCGCTGGAGTTAAATAAAGCTCAAAAATTCTTACAGCGTTGGATTGACAATGAAATTAGCTTTGAAATAATGCATCACAAGTGGGGGGTTGCCATTTGAATTTTTGAAGAGGGGTTTAGTCGGGGTCAGGGGGTGTGAGGAAAAATTTCACCAAGGGCGAATTTAGGTGTCCCCCTCAAAATAAAAATCCACCTGTTCGAGCAAATTTTTATATTTCGCTCCGTTCACGAGATATTCGGGGTGGAAACTTTTCGTTGGACCACCCTGTATAGAACGTAAAGCTACTTATAAACTGAGACGGAAACTTGGAAAAACACGGATTTTCGCAATTAACCGCATTAATGGATAGATGCAGCCTTGATTTCGCTCGCAAAACAAATTAACTACCGCGTGACAGTGTTTTGAAATCGGCAATTATTTTCAATTGAAGTCCATTAAGAATGCGCGAATCGTCTGTCGGAATTGAAAAGAGAGGAACTTTGGATCGCTGACAAGAAACCGGTGAAGACTTGACGTTTTTGTGGTAAACGTTTAATGCAAGTCTCTCAGAATTGGGTTGAAATGTCTGAAAATAAAGTGTAACCCACCGAAATTCAATTGGTGATAAATCAGGGAAACATGCGGGCCAAGGAAGTTAGAGGTCAACATTCTCATAAACAGTGTTGTCACGTTGTACCGTCCATCTTTCTTCTGCACATCTAGTCAAGCCGGCCAATTGCATTGACCAGCTGGAAGACAACGTTGCCAGAGTTCCCCAGTATGGATTCTCGTTTTGATGCAAATGCTGGGCTTTGGCATAACATGTGCTGTACTGTTTCCTCTTCTAAACAACTTCTACATAGAGCTCGACATTCTCAAAGTTTCCAGTATGCTCTCGAATCTAAAATAACTCTTAAGACGTTTTCTTCACCCTGAAGTGATCAGCTGTACCTTTGGGGAAAGGTGTACAGCTTCGCTGTGTTATTATGCGAACATGCTTGCCTTTCACATTCTTTTCAGTGGCGGTTTTGTCTTCATTGATTACTGTCATGATCTAGAAGGCAGCGACGTGTTTCTATTTCCCCAGAGAAAATTCCCGAGTCAGGTCCTTGGCTGCTCTTGACGTTCTGTCGGTCCTCTGACTCGTCCATTGACATTCTTCTTCCATTGTCTGGTTATCACGTTATCCTGCTGCAAAATTTGACGACTACATACCAGAGATAGTCAAAAAGTTAGTGGCACTTAAGAAACATCATTATATCTCCAAAGAACAGGCAAAGTATTTCAGAAGTGCCAAGGAAAATTTTTGGCCCAAAACGAATGCTTGGTTTGTGCTGATTTTGCAGAAAATTACTCGTTTACTGTCCAGTCGGAAATACAGAGCTTTCATTGGTTCATCCGTTTATGTATTATTTTAAAAACGATGATGGTCCAATTACATCGCATAGCCCGAGGCATAGCCTATGCATCATTACATAGTGATAGCCTTAATCACAATACTGTCGCCTTTTACACTTTCCAAATGCACCTAATATAGTACATCAAATACAACTGCTCACAAGCGAAAAAAAATATATTTATTTCACCAACGGTTGTGCTGGACAATACAAAAATTAAAAAAAAATGTGAACCTTTGTCATCACTTCGAAGATTTTGGCATGGATGGATACATCACATGGTGCCTGCGATGGCGTTCGTGGAACCGCGAAACGATATCCTGACTCCGGATGATATGTTCAAAGAATATTAATGGTACTTAATTTTTTTCTCTAAGACACATACGGAACTTCTTTCAGGAATAGATTTCGTCTACGTTA
This sequence comes from Pycnomerus fuliginosus, assembly GCA_963924575.1. NCBI lineage: Eukaryota > Metazoa > Arthropoda > Insecta > Coleoptera > Zopheridae > Pycnomerus > Pycnomerus fuliginosus. The sequence goes on along the minus strand of OZ004625.1, from coordinate 12,288,975 downwards.
CCTCGGCACAAATAACTGAAATTGAAAATCACCTCCAAGAACGATTTGATCATTTGAAGCCAGTAAAAAAATACTAGAGAATTCCACAAATATGTACCTGTGGATAACAACACTCTCAAGTGTTACATTACGTCCTTCGCTGACAAATTTGAGCAAATTTCATTAAGTAGACTTTCTATTATGAAGAATCCTTTATTTCGTTGTTTATAATTCTTTCAAACAAAACTCTTAAAAAATATGAGAACTACAACTGCTTGTCAAAAATATTCATTAGTAATATGATAAGTCGTCTCTTGATTGCCGCAGGTTTGACGTCCGAATGATTGAACTACGAGTCAAAAGCCAACGAAAGATGTGTATCAATGCGATGTGTGTCCCTGTAGATGTTTACCTTGTTAATGTGTATGTAGGGGCGAGCTGAATTTACTGGTGGAGTCGGGTGCAGATTTTATAAATCTGCACCTAGTAGTAGTGCCTCCGCAGACGCACAGTGGTGTTAAAAGTCAAGAGGAATGAAAATGAAGTGTGGATTAAGTAGAATTACGAAATAAAACACTAAAATAACCAAATTATGCAATTAAAACTTTTGTGGGGGTTGAAATAAGCACTTATACCTACCTACTGCGAAGGAAACTGAAAAATTGTAAAAGGTAAACTGAATCCCAAATGCGTTCAATTTTATAACCGTCGAAAAACGGAATTATGCGAATTTTGCAAAATTTGCACTTAGGGGGTTGAAAAATCGTAAAGGTGGATGAAAAATCAAAAGGTATCAGGATTAACCGTGGCTAAGTAAAATTACGGAAAATAACACCAAATTAACCCAATTATGTAAATTTAGCATTTGAAGACTTGAAACATTGCGATAATTCAAGCAAGTCTTCATTGTAAGTATAAGGTGCGTGCTTTTACTTTCGAGAATGGCTTATACGTTGAATACATGTGGCATAAGGTCCCCTGTGCAACAGATGGAGGCCTTTACTCTAGAATCCATGACCATTCCTCCTGGGAATGGCTTATACCTTGGATGCAAGAGGTGTAAGGTACGCTATGCAACAGATGGAGGCCCTTAGTCATGAATCCATGACAGTTTTAAAAGGTTTTCTTGCACCAGGTGCTTTTGCTCCTGGTAATGACCTACACATTAGATTCAAGTGGCGCAACACTGTGCAACAGATGGAGGCCTTTTGTGTGCGATTCATAAAAGGTTTTATTCTTGTACCAGGTGCTTTTCCTCCTGGGAATGGTTAATATATTAGATACAAGAGGCGTAAGTAACACTATGCAACAGATGGAGGCCCTTAGTCTTGAATCCATGACAGTTGTAAAAGTTTCTTTTGTACCAGGTGCTTTTCCTTCTGGTAATGACCTACACATTAGATTCAAGTGGAGCAAGGTACACTGTGCAACAGATGGAGGCCTTTAGGTGCAATTCATAACAATTTCCAAAGGTTTCCTCCTGGGAATGCCTTATACGTTGGATCCAAGTGGCGCCCTGTGTGCAACAGATGGAGCCCCTTAGTCTATGACAATTCTAAAAGGTTTTATTCTTGTACCAGGTGCTTTTCATATTGAGAATTACCTACACATTGCATTTGATGAAAGTGGCGCATGATTCACTGTGCTACAGATGGAGGCTGTTAGTGTAGAATTCATAACAAATTCTTAAAGGTTTCCTTCTTGCCCCAGGTGCTTTTCCTCCTGGGAATGGCTTATACGCTGGATACAGGTGGTGTAAGGTCCACGGGGCAGATCTGGAGGCCTTTACTCTCGAATCAATACCAATTGAAAAAGGTTTTATTCTCGTACCGGGTGCTTTTCCTCCTGGGAGTGGCTTATACGCTGGAGTGTGAGGCAGATAGAGGCTCTTAGTAAATCCATAACAATTCTAAAAGGTATTCTTTCTGGGAAATCTCATATAGACCAGGAGACCCACGCGAAAATACAAACTACATAGAATGATCACAGGAGACAATTAATGCAACTGATGTAGTGGATAAGCAAAATACATATTTTAGAAGTAATAAAGAAATGATAAAACCTTTTACTAGTATTAAGTATGTAAGTAGAGATCGATGGGGAAAGAACGTTCTGAGAAAAATTTTGTGATTTTGTAAGAGCATATAACAGAACGGGTAGATGGGAAATAAAATTGAAGATTACAGTCTTTACTTTTATCAGTAGTTGTTTTGAACGATTCAGAATTTCAGAAATCAAGTTTTTGAATAAAACTTTTGTTAATATAGGTAAAGATCTTTTTTCCGAGGTCCGATTACTTCAATGCACGGCCGCAATTGATTTGCCAAGTATGCTCAAAATCAATTTACATCTTAACACTTGGTCACTACAAACAAAGAATTTTGATGAAAGTTTTTATTCCATAATACATATTATAATACAACATTCAGTTGTCTTTGAAATTTGAACTACATAGATAAGATTTCGGGAAATTTCCCGGCTTGATGCACCTGCAGTCCTGTTGATCTAAATATTTTCTTCCATATCCGCATGGCCCTTTGTTTCACTCTGATGCTCGATTATTATAATTAGTTCTGTGCTTGCTGCTGAAATCCAAGTGCTTGACGACTTCGTTTTTAGCGGATGAGACCACTGCAATCGGATTGGAGTTTTTTCCATGCGGTTTGCACGAGGAACCAACCTAAAACATCCAGCAGGAGGAATGCTTTCGGGCTTCGGGTTTTGGGCGATTTTAAATCGATCTTGTTGACGGTTGAGGTTTGACGTTCCCACTGCCCAGACGCACTTTTCTTTTGGGCATTTATGCTTTTTTGTATAATCCAGTTTGTGCAATTATCTTCCTACTCACCAGGGAAACGCTCTTATCGATATTTTTTTGTAAAATCTACGCAACGAATCCATAAGTACAGAAAAAGCGCCGACGGACTTTCCGACTAACCTGACATTTATGCCTGACGTTTCATCAGTTGGTCAGCTGCAAGTTACAACGCGGTGCTTTCCGGCGATTTTGTCCAATATCTCGAAAGTTTCCGGGCGTCAAAGTTTGCGGAAAATCTCCGAATTTTCCTCGATCGTGATGTGGGAAAACGCGATTTAAAATAAAAATGTCTTTTAAATTGATAAACACAGCCACTTGACACTTTCTATTTAGACAGTTAACACTGACTTTTGACCGTCCATCTATCGACGAGTAGTTTAAGTAGGTTGGAAAATCCCGAAAAATAATATTAAAACTGCGCCATCTGTCCGCTGAAAAATGAAAGGGCCTGACGGCGTTCGATGCTGCTGCCGCCTGCGTGCTGACGGCGTTTTCAGCAGACAAATCTTAGTAGGGTTATGAGCTATCTGAGTGTGCATGATCATTGTTATTTACTTTCAACAAGATTTAAACATTTATATATACCTACGGCTGATTACGGCGATTGAATTTTATTTTAATCGCTTTATAACATTCTTGGTATGAGATTTGGTAGAATTCCTAAAACTTTACAATGGATTACTTGCTAGGTGAACTCTTGTTCGGGGGCATCTACCTACTAAGAAAAGAATAGACGAAACAAAACTCGTATGAAGAATATGGGAAGCGATGACCAATTAGACGCGACACAGGAAGACCGAAGGACACCGGGGAGTGTTTATTAGAGATTTGCATTTCAAAAGTTGATAAATTGAAAAAATAACTAATAGCTCAAAAAGAGGAGCAGGTGCTTATGTCCAGTATTCCTGTTGTTGGTTCGTGAGTTTTAGGAGAAAAATATTATAAATAGTGCTACAAATTTACATTCAGGCGAGTGACTTTGTTGTAATTATAACAGGATACCACACAGCTTAAAATTGCTCAACAATTTTCTGTACAGATCTGGTAACCGTATCTTTTTCTAAATCTGATTAAATGTTTACTTTGAGTATATTTTTATTTTTGCCATTTTTTAATGACAGTTGTGTTAAATGTCGTAGGATTACCAGTTGATTTGAACTATGACTGTCGTCTTATCACTGTAATCTAGAGTTGCTTGGTTACTGTAAACAAAATCTAGCTTTGGATTGGTTCAATACTTAATGTATAAAATAATCAACTTAATAATAACTTTTTGCTATAGAAACGACCATTTGTTTCGTGGCAAAATGATATTGAACACGGCGATTTAGGCGATTTTTAAGGTCGCAAAATAATACTTGTAAAGTTCGTTCATTTTCTATTGCAGAACTAAAACTTTTCTGGAACTGTACAACCCTAATTGTAAGGGCCTGTACTTTTGACAATTTGATCGAAAAGCGGGAAAGCAAAAACATTACATAACCCAAATCTTCTAGGGTTTATTTTTATTGTTAGCAGCAGCGTCACAGATAAACGTAGCTGAGGCTTTTTCGTGAATATTTTTCTTTGCACTTTACTCAAAATTGCACGCACACAAAGGCCATTTTGTGCCAATTCAGAGCAATTGCAAAGTTTTGACATTTGTCATGTTTTCTGACGTCTCGGATTGAAATCGCTTCAACCAACTCACCTGTTAGTAAAATTCCTTCCAAAATTTCCTCATACCAACCTAAAACTGAAATTTTGACGTTCTGTCACTTCAGTAGAAAATGAATTTCGGCATTTAACTAAATCCTCGACTAAATCGGATGAAGGCTCTTTTGAGTCAAAATTTCACATTTTTATCTGGCCTCCCACTGAAGATATGAGAATTCAGATAGAGGTAAAATTGCGAAATGAGCTAAGTTAGTGATTTTTTTGGGCACGTAACTAAGTGATTCCACGTATAAAACTGTGGCAATGAAATAAGAACCTTCTCTACTTTCACTTAAAAAATAGCCCTAATATTTCGGGCTTTAGCGATAAAAAAAAATTAAAATCATGAAAAATTCAGTTTAAAAACAGGAGTTTCAATTTCCTTTAAGACAGGTACCCGTAGATTTCGATCAGTGGTAAAAGACCGAGTGAAAGGCCGATCATAGTCCTTATTATTTCAGCTTTCGAACGATATATCAAGCGATATATAAATAAATGTAAATCACGAGGTAAATCAGCAAAGATATGAACAGTAATTAAATTGCTAAAGCCTTATATCAATTTTTTTTTATTAACAAACGAGGCAAGAAATTGGTAATCAAGCCCGAATTCGTAAATCTAACGTAAAAAGGAAGATTTTGTGTGAATATGGTGAGAATTTAAAATTATGAGCCATCCGGATTTGTTGGATATCAATGGATTGACCCCACAATGAAATAGATCTTTAAATGACAGCATTTCTAGGGGTTCAGCAATACACAATTATCTTGATACAGTAATTCAAGTCTGACCTACTAGGCCTTACAGTATGAGACGTAGGGCGTAGACTGCGGAAGTTATATGATAACCTCGTTGTCAGATAATTTCAGCAGTCTACGACCTACGTCTCGCACGACGGCAATCTGTCGACCGCTTGTCTAAAACTAGTTCGCACAGGTCCCAGATAAAACTGTCAGATTGTGTCAAACGTCAGTTTGACAAATTGCGATTTATTTCATAGCCCCCCGTTGTCCCATATTTTCTTAATAGCACTGTGTTGTTGACTATTAATAAATGTTTTCCATTTTCCCATATTTGTTGTTTTCAATTACAAAGTGATTTATTTGAAGACGTAACGAGTACTTCCCGAAAAGATGAGTCGAAAAAATGCGGAAGGCCTTGGTTTGAAGGAAAAAACACCATTCTCTAAATTTCAAGAACCAATTGAAACCGTAATTTATTAATTTTTTTTTTTTCTAATTACAGGATGCCCGTAAGGCGGCGTGCGACACATCTTTGGTCCAGGCGACTGCCAGCCTCGAGCCAATCGGCAGGGTGCAGATGCGAACCAGACGCACCCTCCGAGGACACTTGGCGAAAATCTACGCCATGCACTGGGGTTCGGATTCACGTAACCTCGTTTCAGCCTCCCAAGACGGTAAACTCATCGTTTGGGATTCACATACCACCAACAAGGTAATAATTAATACTCTCTGACGTCATTTAATTCCCGATGAAAAAAATAATCCATTCAAGATTTAGATTTATTTACGTTTTGTAGACCGCAGATGTCAATATGCAAGTCATCCACCAGTTTATTGGAAGCTATTAAGTTTGATGAACACTCATATTTGTTGGTTTAAGGCATCTTGAAAAAAAATAACATGTATTTGAGGTGTTTACAAGGTATAGAGCTTGGCAATCGTAAATGGCAACGTCGCAATTCCCTGTAGGTTGACAAAACAAGTTACGTGTATAATAATTTCATTGTTTTTAAACTTCGTGTCGCAGAGTGAATACATGGCATGTAAGAATATGTAATTCTTTATTAAAATTAATGAAAGACGTAACATTACAATGTTTACAGCAGGTTTCGCGTAATATAAAAGTCCCCGGAAGATATACATCAATGCGATGTGTATCCCTGTAGATGTTTATCACGTTAATGTGTATGTAGGGGTGGCTGGTCTTACTGCCGATTTTATCAATCTGCACATAGTTGTTGTGCCTCCGCAGACGCACAGATGTGTCAAAAAGGCGAAATGTTAGAAAAATGTTTATACAGAATTAAAAAGCTGAAAATGAACAGAAAGAACAAGAATTTTGAAAGTTGAAAAGTAAAAAGAACGACAATATAAACCGAGATATAAACCAAATGAGTAAATGAAAAGAATTGCCGGAATTAAAACAAAATTTGGTGAATTTTGAAAAATTAACACTCAGTGGGCTGAAAAATTGCGAAAGGGGATGAAATTCACAACCACTTTACGTACGTAACGTAACAAACTTTAACAATGGTCAACAATTATTCATGACAGCTTATTCTGACTTCTAGCTATTGTTGACTATTGTTAAACTTTGTTATGTCACGAGGTTTTAAACCACTTTACGTACGTGACATAACAAAGATTAATAATCGTCAACAATTATTAGAAAAGTCAGAAGCTGTCATGAACAATTGTTGACCACTGTTAAAGTTTGTTATGTTACGTACGTAAAGTGTTTGTGAACAAGAAGCCCATTCACACCCACTTAGCATACTCATCTTAACAAAAAGTCATAGCGTACAAAACATTATCAAATATTTCTAGTTCACATTGGTTTAAATACGCCTGCGCGTTGAAGTGAAAAATTAAAGAGATGACAGATGACAAACTTTAGTAATTTCGCAATCTCCTGCCAATAAGAGTTTTTTTTCTGTTGTCTTTGAAGTCTGACCGCTTACGATCATACAGATGTGGATAACTGTGCACGAGATCTATAAGTTTTCCGTCATCCATGATGGAACACGACAGCAAAGATACAGCCCAGTTTAAACACAAAACTCAAAAATTGCCAAATATTCCAATAATTAAAATCGTCGCTCGCCGCTAAATTGATGAAATTGTCATATATAATACTATTAGTAAGTACTGAATTGTCGACAATTCCGTGATGCTGGATACGACTGCTTACTGCGACGAGAATTGGACGAGACCGTAGGTCGAGTCCAATTCTCTAGTCAGTATGCAGGAGTATCCAGGCATCACGGAAGTCGACAATTCTGTACTTACGAATAGTATTCGGAGGACAATTCGCCGAATTAATATAAAAATTGCAACATTTCATGGAGATTGTGACAGCTATCAAAATAAATTTCAGCGGATATTTGGACTAGTACAAAATTGTCGCTGAAATACAGGTGCAAATTGTTGTGGTTGGTCAGAAATGCGTCATTTGCTCTCTGTCATTGGTCAATTTCAAATGAGTCGAATTGTCAGTGATAACTAGCAAAATTTTTTGAACTAGGCACCCGTAAGGAGAAACCGATTATCAATATATCTCGTTCTTACTTTGCTATTTTATGATTGGCCCTGCATAAAATACATAACATAAGTACACAGAAAAGTTGAGGTTGGAGCAACTTTTGCTTTTGTTATGTTACGTGAGCCATGTGAGCCGAATCTGAACAGATGCATATGCTACAATCTATTTGAAATTTCTGTTATTTATATACTTTCTGTTAAGTCATGTATGTTAAGTGGATGTGAATTGGCTTTTAGGCTCCCACGAGGATGTTTGGACTACGAGGGCGAAATGCCCGAGTTTTCCAAAATCCGAGAGCCTCATGAAACGTGTTTTTTAGTATACTATCGTCACCCCCACAGTTGTAATGATTGATTTTGGTCAGGTTCATGCGATCCCTCTGCGATCGTCATGGGTGATGACGTGTGCGTACGCCCCATCCGGCAGTTACGTCGCCTGCGGAGGTCTGGACAACATCTGCTCCATCTACAGCCTAAAAACGCGCGAGGGCAACGTGCGAGTGAGCAGAGAACTGCCCGGCCACACGGGTTACCTCTCCTGCTGTCGTTTCCTCGACGACAACCAAATAGTGACCAGTTCGGGGGACATGAGCTGCGCCCTGTGGGACATCGAGACCGGCCAGCAGGTCACCTCGTTCCTGGGACACACCGGTGACGTCATGTCGCTATCCCTGTCGCCGGACATGCGCACCTTCGTGTCGGGGGCGTGCGACGCCTCCGCCAAACTGTGGGACATCAGGGAAGGTCTATGCAAGCAGACATTCCCCGGACACGAGTCGGACATAAACGCGGTCACCTTCTTTCCGAATGGGTACGCGTTCGCGACGGGCAGCGACGACGCCACCTGTCGGCTGTTCGACATCAGGGCGGACCAGGAACTCGCCATGTACAGTCACGATAATATCATTTGCGGCATCACCAGCGTCGCCTTCAGCAAGTCAGGCAGGCTGCTGCTCGCGGGTTATGACGATTTCAATTGCAACGTTTGGGACTCCATGAAGACGGAACGAGCAGGTATGGACATATATTTTTTTTGCCTACGCTTCCTTTTGTGAGAGATTTAATCGTACCGTTGACTTATATGCCTGCAAGTTTTATCACAAGGCAAAAGAAATAAGCGAGACACACAGATCATACAGTACACAGTCGTTAATAGAGTTTTTTGAAAAAGTAGTTGGCCCAAAACCGTCCTTTGAGGAACGCCATCACTAATTAGTAGAGACATCATACCGTTAACTTATATACTTACAAGTTTTAGCACAAGTCAAGAGAAATAATCGAGACACACAGTCATACACAGTACAGTCTTTAATAAAGATTTCAAAAAGTAATTGGCCCAGAACCGACCCTTGAGGAACGCCGTCAGTAGAGACATTGTAACAGTAGTTTTAATGTAACAATTTGAATTTACCGCGCGCTGCTTATCAAGGTCTATCCTGACAGTTGCAGACGCGCGAAACAAGAAGAGCAAAAACTTATCTTTAACAAATTTTCTTCCTTGGTTAATCTCTCGTAAGATCAAGAAGCCTTTTGGCGTACCTACAGAAAATCGCAAGATTCCTGTTAAGAACGACCTGGTGTACGTAATCACATTTATGAAATATTGAGATTCTGAGTAGGACAATTTTAGATTTTAGAAACTAACATTTTCCCTTTTGCTTTTACCAACTTCAATAGCCTTTATGCCTGCGTCTGACTAGAAGAACGGTAATTATGCAAGAATAAACCATTCTGCCCCCTCAACTTCATATTTCATCTACACTGCCCGGCCCTGATTCCGTGGAGCAGTCAGTTCTGCTACAACATCATACTGTTAACTCATATAGGTACAAGTCAAAAGAAATAATCGAGATACACAGATCATACACAGTACACAAGTCATTAATAAAGATTTAAAAAAGTAATTGGCTCAGAACCGACCCTTGAAGGAGCCATGACTAATTAGTAGAAACGACGCGGCCGAAAAACTCGTCTCTATGACAGTTCCGTGGCCGATTGAAAGGTAAATATGTACGTAGTGCACCATTCGATGTCTACTGGTCTGTATACAGGGTGGACTATTTCAGTATTGGTATTGGTATCTCTGAAACTATAAGAGATAGAAGTTCGGTTAAATTACAAAAAATTTGATCTTTTTGAAGGTGATTAAGTATCCGTAAAGAATTCGTCGATATCTTGATTCGTTTCTGTGTTATTCCGAAAAAACGGAAAATTGTTATTTAACAGTTGATGCTGTTTAAATGAAACTTGTAACTTTTATATTTTTGACAACTGTCAAGTCGATAACATTGGTGGAAATTTCCTAGGCTTTCTAAATTTTGAGCAACGACTGTCAACTTTTCTTTTTCTTATGGCCGCCATATTGGATTTTAACACCACTAGACACACAAAAAGATTAGCTTTTCAAAAATGTAACCAACCGGGGCTTTTTTCAAAAAAACATTGAGTCGCACGATGCCAAGACGTATTTTATTACCATTGAATCGAATTGTTATCACCTGTCATAGGAAATTATTTAAAAAGTCGATGTACTTTCTGCAATTGTTTTGCACCTAACTTTAGGCAGATTATACAAATTATTCATACCAATGTCAAATTTTGACGATCTGTCAAAAGTTGTTTCAATATTTGAAAAGCAAAATTTTTTTACCTATACAGGCCGCCTCCCGGAACGTTCGCATTTGATTTTAATCGAGTTAGAAGAGCTTTATTTAATCATACCGTTAACTTATACACCTACAAGTTTTAACACAACTGAAGAGAAATAATCGAGACACACAAATCCTACACACAAGTCATTAATAAAAATTTAAAAAAGTAATTGGCCCAGAACCAACCATTGCGGAACGCCATAACTAATTGGAAGAAAATTCAAGACGTTCCCATTAAATTTTACGGCCTGCAAAAGGAGGGGAATCCTCCTAAAAATGACAACGAAATCCTAAATTTCCTAAAATAAGGAAGTCTGAAGATTTTTTTGCTAAGTTTGGGTCGGAAATTTCCCTGGGAGATTTTTACGCCTAGCTTCACTTAATTTTACGAATCATCAATAATTGTTACTGTTTGAGGGAACTGCAAGCCCGTTTACAAACCAACAGAAAAAAACCTGACTCACACAACCCCCGTGTTCGTTAGAAAGTGTTGGGACTTTATTTTTCATAAAAAAAATGTTTGTTTTTGTTATTCTGTCGAGACGCTTATACTCTTAACTCCTAAAATTTTGGTCGAGGGTCGATATTTACCTGAAGTCCCAGAAATTCTTTTCGCAAAAAAATAAAAGCTTGCTCAACATGGTTGTTTTTTTTTCGTTTGTTTTTGTTTTGTGGTAGTCAGTAATTGTAATTTTTTGACTAAATTACGTTTGTTTATCTCCCAAATAATTTCGCCATGTTGACCGTTATACAGGTTCGAAAATAGGAAAAAAGAAGTATCGGGACTTTGTTTTATAAAGATTTTTCATAAAAAAATGTATGTTTTTTTTTTGTTATTATGTGAAGACGCTTACTCCTAAACTTTTTGCCATAAAATCTCTTGAATTCCTAAAGAAATGAGAAATTGGCGTGGGAGACCTGAAATCTTACAATTAATAAACTGGTTTGGTCGACGGTAGTCATTAATAATGGTCATTTTTTGACTAAAATACGTTCTTTTTTCTCAAATAATTTCGCCATTTTTCATTATTACGCATGAAAAAGAGGGCGCTCGTTTTTTAACATGTAGCGATTTTGTTTCTCTTTGCAATAGCACTTTTGTGTATTGGTAGACAAAGGGCAATATAGCCAATGGCAAACATTAAAATGTTATGACAGACACGTCATTTTTGGTAACATTGTGAAATTTCCAACAAGATTCCCTGACGTCACAATTTGTTAGAATCACTAATGTCTGGTTTAATCAAGAATAAGGCGCCATCGGATATAATTATGGAAGGAGAGGAGGATTGACAAAAAAAGAGAGAACCTTAATAGTTAATTTTACTGATTAAAAAAAAGGAAAAAATTATACGTTTTAAATTTTGTTGTTTGCTTTAATCTCTGGTAATCTTCCTTATTTGCTGAAGTAATTTTTTTTTTCGAAAACAATGGGTACGTACTTAATTTTTATCATTTATTTTTGCATAGTTACCGCTTTTTTTGGACTAAATAAATAATAAATTTTGAAAGTTTTTCTAGTACTAGTAGTACTATAACAAATTGTTATACCGTTTCCCTTTTATTCGCCATGTTAGGAGTAGATGTACTGTGCCGGTACTAGCACACAGTCACGTGACAGCTAGCAACGCCACAGGAATCTATAACCTCGGTAATTGCGGATGGTTCTGATCTTGGCTAAGATACGGCAATCTATAACGTCAGTAAATGAGTTCTGATCTTTTGAGCTTTTGCAAAAATTTCAAAGAATAATAAAATAATGCGAATTTCGAATAATAACGTATTGCAATTTAACATTTTACTATGTAAGATGTGCTGTTTGTAAGTTTAAAGTGTATAAACCATATATTGTTATAGTAATAGCATTTTTTGACGGTAAATCTTTCTGGCAGCGTTTCCAAATCGTCAAGGACACAGCCTGATCTAGTCTCTACTGTAGTTGTATTCATTTAAGATTTCATCGGCCAAATTATATGTCCAGTGCAAACCAGTTAACGCCAAAGTTGAAAACAAACCTATAATCTCTTAAAGTATTCCTATTTTTAAAGATTATTCGTGATTGGGATTTGTTAAGCTTATTGATACTACGAAATTTTTGAAAAACAAAAAAATATGATTGATTTCGTATTTTTGATGGATGGGTGGTACTCGAGATTTTTCATTTGCACAGAGCGAAAGATTTACGTACTTTTAAAGGGTCTCTCGCCTTTTTCTTTAATGAAATACCGACCTTGAAATTCTGAGATTTTTTCATAAATTCCAGTTGTTGATTGGTTCTCAAGTTCTCAAAAAATGGTGCGACTTTCCGAGTCACCCAAAAGAAAACCAACAAATAAGTGATGTCGAAAATAATTAACTAAAAGGATTTCAAATAAATGTTTGCCTGACAGGACGGCCACTTTGCGGTGGGCTTTTTCAAATTCCCCGACTGTACCATGAATGCTAAAACTTGCGGAGCATGGGGCTTGTGAATATTTTTGACGTCGGTGGTGAAAACAAAGCAACGGAGAGAGACGGAGACTAAATCCGAGCGTTTTTTTGCAAAAATTCGGAAAATTTGACCTGGCACTGAATATATTGTACAGTTTTATTTCTGGTGAAACTTGCCAAAAATTCGTAAAACTTGCCTTGCGAGGTCAATGACCGGAAATGACAGCTGCCAGCAAGAACGCAGATGAATTTAGGAAACACGCACGTTTCTTTTCATTTGTTAAAAACCAGCCTGCTACGAATTACTTTTTCAATGAAAACTCGTGAAGTTTGGGGACATGACATCTGTGATTTTATCTGGGGACTGTACGAACTAACCTCAGACAAGCGTCCTTTCGACAGATTGCGTTTCACTTGTTTCCCTGAGCCGAGATGTCAACGTCAAATGGGCTGTACAACTTTTTCGAGACCGGTCAACTCCTCGTCGCTCTTCAAAATAAAATTATTAAACAATTAAGAGATTGACGCACTCGCAGCTCACGTAAATAGTTGTGTGGAAATTTACGTTTACCTAAAATAAGAAGTATTAACCTAGTAATCAAGTTAACGCCTTATTATGAAGGTGACACAGCGTTGGCGCTAATTAAGTTAATGGAGTTTCTCTTTGTACCGATATTTAGAACGCAGTTTACCGATTAATCTTAAAGCAGTAGGTATTTTGCGATGACGGCACGTAACTTGCGACACAATTGTGTCGTTTTTGTTGTCCACGTGACTTGGAAACGGGACGAGTTAGTAGCACGAGTCCTATTCTCGAGAGAACAATCTCTGGAATGAAACTGACTTGCATTGAAGTAGACTCCTTTTCTAACTGACGCAGGGGCAGTGTGAGCCAGGCTTTCAAACAGGACGAGTGAGTAGCACGAGTCCTATTCTCGAGAACAATGTCTGGAATGAAACTGACTTGCATTGAAATAGACTTGTTTTCTAACGGAAGCAGATATCGAGCTGAAATTTTGTATACGGATGTATATCGCGAAAATCTCGGCGGTGATTGTTTTTAGGCCATATCGAACCGTAGGAGTCGGAGTTACGGGTGAAAAACTGAAAGAAATTACAATTTTCGACGTTTGATAGCGAACGCTGCCTCAACGCTTGAAGATAGATCAATAGTTTGAAAGGAGGAATTGTCGGAAATGAAAAGATCTACAAAAAGGTCCGCGACGGCATATAAGTATCTATGATAGGTAGCTTACAATAAAAATCGGTTTGACTGTTTGTTGTGGGCTATTCTTCATAGATACCTGTATGCTGTCGCGGACTTTTTGGTAGATCTTTTCGTAGCCAACAATTCTTCTATTCATGATTTTGTTATATCTTCAACAGTTTACTCAGCGTTCACGTTTTAAATTGTTAAAGCGAGTTTTTTCGCGGACTTTCACGCAACGAATAACTGAAACGTTTTAAATAGAGTCAGTGGTTGACTTTTCTTCTATTTTTATTTAAATTTAACATTGTGGTTAAAATCCAGCTAGCAAATTCGGGTAAATTCCATGCTACTTTAAACTTTAAAACACAAACGTGACAAAACACTGTTCTCGCCTTGTGTTGTCAAGAGGTCTGACTGAGTGAGTCTGAGGCTCAAGGCCAAAAGAGAGGGCAAGACGTGAGGAAGTTTCGGACTAAAAACTAAAGCGATTTAATTTCTTTGTGATAATGGCGATAAGGTCAATAATAGGGTCGAAAACCTTAGATATAAATACCATGTTTTCGAAAAAATGTTATTTTAACTGCCATTTAAGATTTCTCGTTAACATTAACGGGATTGATTATCATCTTAATGTTATTGAAGGATTCATTTAGAGAGTATTTTATATTTATTTTTTTCTTCCAGGTATCCTAGCAGGCCACGACAATCGCGTAAGCTGTCTGGGCGTGACAGAGAACGGGATGGCAGTAGGGACGGGTTCTTGGGACAGCTTCCTCCGCATTTGGAACTAGACAGTCTCGCCAAAACAATAAAAATCCCTATCTCACCTGCATCACACGATTCGAATTAGAAATTCCTTTAATTCATTATCAGGTGTCCAGTTTTAGTTCATTACGAACATTTTGTGTCCTATTGTATATTTTTTACTTGTATCCGCTTTATAATTTTTTTTTGTAAGCTATATGTGATTACGAGTTCTCTGTTGTGATCTATCTTAAAGGAACAATCGCTTTAGTGTTGTATTTATTTTTGAAACAGATTTAGAAGTTAATAAAACTTTTTATTTCATTTTTCTTTTCTTTGTGATGTGGGTGAGATTGATTCGAGAATCAGTGGAGTCATTTGGTTAGATAAAGTACAAAAATCTATTAAGACCAATGTTTAGTAAAACGCCGGGTTTTTGCATCGTTGCGCAGTGGTAAGTCGGCTTAACACTTTTTTACAATGTAGTTTTATTTCAGGTTGGCTCAAAGCCTTTCCGATTCTCCACTTGTAAAAATGCAAAAATCTCGAGCTGAAATTTTACATAATGTTAATTAATCTACAGATTCTTCATGGCATGTGCTAGTCGGTTATAACCAAACAAATTGTGCCATAACCTAAAATTTTCACTAACCTCTACCGGGCGACAGGTTACGTCACAAAGAACCAATAAGAAACGAGCGAGTGACGTCATTAGGTGTGTTTAAGAACTGGCAGGTTGTAAAAATCAAACAGTCTTGAGATACTGCCTCAATATTTTAACCTGTTAAAAACAGTGTTCCATTTTAATTAATTTCATCGTCATAATCATTTTTATTTCGATTCACCGTGTATATATTTAGTTGTACTGTATTGATTGATTCAGATTTTGCATTTAGAAGCCATCATGTCTTAAGATACATAGAAAAATTTACGATATAAAATAGCTTCTGCTTGTCATTGATTGGATGTGAAAAATAAGTGAATGTTAACTCTTTACACAGACAACTGTTTTATAAGCCAAAAATCTCGTTTTCCTTTTGTTTACAGGACCGTCGTCAACGCGACAGCCTGTTGTTTATAAATTATTTATTAAAAGTGTGAACGTGTGAGTGCAGAGCGAGTGAGCCCCGCGAGTTTGGCTCGAAGTCGTCCGATCATTCCCGAGCGCTTCGCCCGATTGCAACCAGTCTAAAATTTTCACACTAGGACTTAAGATCGATCCTAAAAAGGGCTCATAGATTGGTTGCGGTTGCGTGAACGTCAGTTTGGTCCTCGTTCCGTCTTTTTTATATGTCAAATCGTCAGTGTTGGAACGCACCCCAGACTGGTTCGGGAAAACCCCCGACTTTTTTATATATCACGCCCCTAACGCAGGAATTCCTAATTCCTGCGTTACGACAGCTCGTGCGGGCCATGCGTGAATGTTTTTATATTTATAAGTCATGTCACAATATTTAAAATGGATAAAACCTAAAAAAAACTTTTTGTCTCGATTATAATAAACTGCTATTGTTTGAAATTATGGGCACAATTGCGCATTGTAGCATTATCTCTTTACGTTCTTTGGGGCTGTTTTTAGATTTCTCCGCGCAGACGCGCCGAGGTGACGTCATACAAGGTATGGCGTCGACGGCGTGGTCCGGCACAAATTTTAAAATGGCGCAAAACTTTCAACGTTTATTTTGCATAAGCGTGTACAGTCACTGAGAATTTTATACATTCTTGTGGTGGCATGCATTTTTTCAAATGTAGGTTAGATTGTCATTTTTTTATTGTTAATGATTTAAATTAAAAGCGTATGGTGTATGAATACTATAGCAACCTATATGTTATATTGTAACGTACCTAATAAATAAACAAACAATAATTCACGGCTTTCATTACCCATATACCATTTTTTTGCAAATTTTGTAAATAACAATGAAATATGAAAAAAAGTTCTTATCTCTGTTCAAAGATGGATCCCTGAAATTAGTTTTTCATCATTAATTTGAAAGTAATAGAGGTATCACGACGAAATTTGGTATGGGGGTGTTATTTGATACGCTAGCCGTTTAGCCTGATTGACGATTTCCGGTCATGATCAAGGACGTAGAAAATAGGGGGGACACCGACAAAAATTACTCCCCTAGGAAATGTTATTTCCGAACAGCCTGTATAGACAAACACTTTCTGAGGAATGATTTTTTGCAAATATAAGTGGTGTTTATTATTGACTGGTAAAAACTGCACAAAATCGTTCTATTTTGTTTTTCCTTCATCATGAGCCGTTTTTGAGAAAAAGAGGAAAAACCAATTGAAGGTAAGTAAATTCGAAAAAAAAATCAAAAAAACCCGAAGTTAAGCGACCCTGTTTTAATTATTCCACATTTTACAGATCAGAATACCAACAAAAAAAAACAAAATTTCAATTAAAATTTAGAGATATTTCAAAGGTTGCACACCCTGTATCTTGGAAACTAAGCACTATGTCCATAGAAAGACTAACTGCCATTAATTCTTCACGTGAAAAACCGAAAATGCCAATTTCAGCAAGAGGTATACACTGGAAGGTGATTTTTTAAAAAACCTTTAGCGACCTAAAGTGTGACCCATAAATTTCGAACTTCTAAGAGCCACCCCCTTCGAGAAAAGTAATTTTCATTGGTTTAAAACTCCAAAATAAAATAAAATCAATAAACCATGGCAAGTTTTAATTAAAGCCGGATTTTGCATTATAAGAGATGCTAGTAAAACCATTGCCACCAGTTTTTCAAAGAAAAAACCTTAAAACGCCGAAATTCAGTAGAAACTACACATTTTTACATTTTCTAAAAGTTTTTTGCGACCGCAAGTGTGACCCATCTTATTTCCTCAAATTTGAAGGAGAATCGATTGTTGTAAATTTCAAACTTCTAGGAGTCACACACTTCGAGAAAAGCAGGTTTTCTTTCATTTAAAATTCCAAAATAGAATAAAACTAATGAAAATTGCATTTTGTATTATCAAAAGCTCTAGTGAAACCAATTTCCAGCAATTTTCCTGATAAAAACTTTAAAGCGCGAAATTCACTAGAAAGCATAATTTTGTAAAAGTTTTTTGCGACCGCAAGTGTAACCCATCCTATTTCCTCAAATTTGAAGGGGAATCGATTGGTGCAAATGTGAAACTTCTAGGGCTCAGACACTTCGGGAAAAGTCGCTTTTCTTTAATTTAAAGTTCCAAAATAGAACAAAACTAATAAATATGGGAAAGTTTTAATCAAAAGTGAATTTTGTACAATCAAAAACTCTAGTGAAACCAATTGCCAGCAATTTTCCTGATATAAACTTTAAAACGCGCAATTCACTAGAAAGCGTACATTTTGTAAAAGTTTTTTGCGACCTCAACTGTGACCAATCTTATTTCCTCAAATTTGAAGGAGAATCGTTTCTTGCAAATTTCAGATTTCTAGTACTCGAAACACTTTGAGAAGAGGCGGTAGCGGTATAATAGCGTAATGCAATGCATCATAATAATATGTCAGTTTTATTGTTGGGAATATTTTTTGCAATTTATTTATTACGTCATTACTTGGCAATGTCAATGTAAAAAAAAAGTGGTCAGCCCAAAAAGTGCACCTAAAACCATTCAAATCTTATTTGAACAATTTTTTGATACAGTGAATAGTTTGCGAAATAATCGCCTGTCCATACATTTGACTAAGCAGGAAGAAAGAAGATGCAGGGTGTGTGGGGAAGTGAGAGAGACAATAGAGGATCTGCTTAGAGAGTGAGAGAATGAAAGAGGAGGAACGAGAGAATGAAAGAGGAGAGGGAATAAAATGGATGAAGGAAGTAGAAGAGGGGGGGAAACAGAAGACAGAAGGAAGAGAAATTATTCAGTTATATGAGTTAATGATGTGTTTATTTGTATTTATTGTACATAATTTAGAGATATAAATATAAATAAACTAAGTATTATTGTTACTATAAAGGTAAAAGTATCAATCTTAGTGGACTTTTCCACAAAGAACCCATTAATTCCCCATCATTGTCGCTACTTGCGGGTAACAATTGCCCCACCTAACGACGGACGTTACCCCGCACGACTTTTGTTTTATCAATAATCCTTGAAACATGTCTGTCATCACAGAACTTCCTCCTGAAAACCCCAACGAACCAAAATACGGACTCAAAGATGTATTTAAAGGCCCCCGGTAAGCGAATTCCTTTAAATGCCACTAGAACTACCCTACCTTTTTCAGAATGACCAAAGAATATTTGCTAAACCACACAAAACAGCATCAATTATACAGAACCCCCCACCTCAATGACGTACTGTACCTCCATTTCAAAGGCTTCAGTTACATCGAAAATTTAGAAGAATACACAGGCCTGAAATGTTTATGGCTAGAAAACAACGGAATCAGAAAAATCAGCGGATTGGACAACCAATCAAAGCTCAGAAGCATCTTCCTGCATTACAACCTGATTAAGAAAATCGAGAATTTGGAAAGTTGCCCCCTTTTGGACCATTTGAATTTAGCCCATAATCAAGTCAAAAAAATAGAAAATTTGGATTCGATCAAACAGTTGCACACTTTGAATTTAGCCAATAATTACGTGGAAACCATGGAAGATTTGGAGCATTTAGACAAGCTTCTTGAATTATCAGTTCTGGATTTGTCCAATAACCATATTGAAGACCCCCTATTGGTCGAAGTCTTAACCAGAATGCCAGAATTAAGAGTTTTGAATTTAATGGGAAACGCTGTGATTAGAAAAATTCCGGCGTACAGAAAAACGCTGATTTTGGCTTGTGTAAGTAGAAATTAGCTCTTTAAATGTTTCTATTGAAGTTTCTGCAGAAAAATTTGCAATATTTGGATGACAGACCAGTTTTTCCCCGAGATAGAGCATGCGCAGAAGCCTGGTAAAGTTTTTAGTTCCTTATTCTTCCTAATGTTTGTTGTAGGGGGCGCGGTGGAATGGCTGAAGAAAATGCAGAGCGTCATCGTTGGATCGAAAGGGAGCGAAGAAAAATCACGGACAGTGTTGATGGTAAATATACCGGGTGTCCCTCTTGTTTCCGTATTTATCAAAATATTCCAATGGAAAACACGTACAGGGTGATTCACGAAGACCGTTCATTGGAAACTTTTGGTACTATACCGTTTTTCACATTTGTCAAAATTTGTATCCTAATTAAGCAACCAAACTTGGAGGGTCGAAACTAGAAACTTTGAGTTTTCTTTTGATGGCTCACTTAATCAATATGGCGGAAATGAATTTTCAAAAATGACAAAGAAATTATCAGCAACTTAATTTTTTCAAATAAGAGTGTTATAATAATTTTATGCGGCCAAAAGATGTAAAATCAAATTTCCTTTAGACCAGCATCCCCTATACTTATTTTCAATATTTTTGAAAATATTTGAAATCAATTTATTTGTGCGATAAAAAAATATACAGGGTGCCGCTTTTTTCGTTCAATTAGAAAAAAGTTGCCCTTATTTGGGATGATTAAGAATCTGTAGAGTTCTCCAATATCTTGATTCGTTCCTGATTTATTCTGAAAAAAATGAAAATCGCGTTTTTTTCATGCTATTTAAATGAAACTTAGAACCAACTTGAAACTTAGAACATTTATGGTTTTGGCAGCTGTCTTTTTTTCACTAACGGGTGTTCTTAAAAAACCGAAAGAAATATTTTCGGCAATAACTTTCTTAATCGATTTGGATGAACGTGGTCATAAATTTAAGCTAAAGAATATATTTCGTTCGGTTTTTTTTAGAACACCCGTCAGTATCTATTCCAATTTTTTCATTTCAGCATTGATCGCGTTGAGAGAACGCAGAAGAGCTGAAATGGGAAGACAACTCTCCGATAGCGGAGTGGGCACCTCAGCTGCCGAGTCAGAAACTGAAGATAATAAAGGAGAAGAGAGCGAAGAAGACGAAGAAGAAGATAATTTCATGCAAAACCGAGAAACCAGTGAAGATTATTCAAGTTTCAGAGAAAGAATATTCGATTTCGACCCACGCACAGCGAGAGAACGAAGATTATTGGTCGAAGAAGTTGGCGAAGAAGAAATTCCCACAGAAACCAATAATCAGGAATTTAGCACAATTTTGAGCGATATGGAAAAATGTACCGAAAATCCTCAAGCGGAGGACAATAACACCGATGAAGAAAAGTCAGCGATGAAGAAGGGCCACCAACAATTAGATACTCAAAGATTGACACAGCTACTAATAGAAACACTGAAAGACGAAGACGATGATATTAATACAACAAATGAATCTGAAAAGGGAATTGAAGAAATTGATAAAGAAACACTGAAAAACGAAGACGATGACGTTAATACAACAAATGAACCTGAAAAAGAAATTGATAAAGAAACACTGAAAGACGAAGGCGATGACATTAATGCAACAAATGAATCTGGAAGGGAAATTGAAGAAATTGATAAAGAAACACTGAAAGACGAAGGCGATGACATTAATACAACAAATGAATCTGGAAGGGAAATTGAAGAAATTAATAAAGAAACACTGAAAGACGAAGGTGATGACGTTAATGCAACGAATGAATATGAAAAGGAAATTGAAAGAATTGATAAAGGACAATCCACCGAAAATTGGATCGAAGAAAATTATTCAAATGAAACACCCGAACCTTCCAGCAATGTTTTCAACAAAGAAGACAAATACGAAAACGAAAAGGAGCAAATGGAGGAAACGGACGAATGCGGCGAGGCGGGAAGAAAAATCATCGAAGCAGTCGACCAGATGACAAAAGAAGTAAATGAGTGCTTGGAGATGGAAAAAATTCGTCTGAACGTTTGCAGTGAAATTCCAGATTCAGACGAGGAAATGAAGATAGATATTAAAGTGAAACCCGATGAAGATTTTACCGAAAATTTGTACTACGAAGAATTGGACGTCGATAATTCCACCACGTTTGAAAGTTTACTAAGCAGGAATTGCATGGATCTCAACACGATCGACAGAATTTTATCAAAAGAAGAATTAACCCCAAAACCGTCGTATTTGGAGGAAATCTCCGAGAATAAAGACGAAAGAGCTTACAGGGAAATCCTAGAATGGGACATAAAGAAACCGGAGAGAAACAGAATGGTATTGCTTCCAAAAGCGCGCAGAAGCTATGATTTCGACGAAGAAGAGGACGAACTGGGGGAATTGATGCAAGCGATAAGGCAGGATCGGCAAGAATTCGAGATAACACCCCCCAAAGAAATAGAGGAAGAAGGAGACTTGGTCAGATATGCGAGAAAGACGAGCAGAAACGTGGAGGGTGAAGAAAATTCAGCGATAATTTCGAGTACTCTTGCTGGATTGAGGAAGGACATGGCGGAATTCTGCAAGAACTTGGAGGAGTTTATGGAAAGAACGAGAAGTTCTTTCAAGAAATGTGAAGAAGGACGTGAGGCCGAAGATAAAAATGTGAAACAGAGAGCCAACGAAGAAAAGAAGAACGAAACTTCCGAGGAAGAAACATCCGATAAATGTGTCAAGGAGAAGAACAACGAAACGATCGCCAATCAAGAAGAGGATTTTCAAGTAATCGTACGTGATGTTACGTGCACTCTGGAAATGCAGTTGGCCGAAGATGCGTAAGATGTATTTAGTGTTAGATTTGGAAGTTTTACTCAACGAATAAAACGTTGCACCAATTTTTTTTTAGTCAATTCTTATTGAATCTTAGCAAGATTTATTTCAAACGACAAAATTTCCTGTTAAGTACATATCAATTCTGCGTGAAATAGTTATTTGTACAATTTAGTAAAGAAAGTAATACTTTTTATGGGTTGGAAGCTTAATACACGACGCCGTAGGCGGAATGCGTCAATCAAACTGAAAATTTTGTATCTGTAAACGAAAAAAACATGGTCTAAAAGAAAAAGGAGATCCATCCTCATCCTCATCTTTATCACTTTTCGCACTAGAGTCGAAATATATCAGGAATTATGATGCATTTCCTAACTGAAATTAGTGGCAAAAATAGCATTCCTCCCACGGGATTATGAAAATGGCTATTACATAAGATCCGTTGGAAAAATGTCATTTTACACACTAATTTCAATTAGGCAATTCATCATATTTCCGCACTTGTACGAAAAGTGGGAAAAATAATAGTTCATTTAAACCAGATTTCGTAAAATGTTAGCAAGTTCATCATATATCGGCATTATTGGTGTGAAAACTAAATTACTTTTCGCACTAGTGGAAAAAATAATAGTTAATCGAAACAAATTTCGTAAACTTCAGTTAGGAAATTCATCGTACATCCGCACTAGTGAGAAAAGTGAATTACCTTTCGCACTAGTGGGAAAAATAATAGAAAATTTAAACCAAATTGCGTAAATTTCAGATAGCAATTCGTCATATTTCGGTATTACTGCGAAAAGTAAATTACTTTTCGCACTAGTGGGAAAAATAATAGTTCACTTAAATCAAAAAATAAATGACTTTTCGCACTAATGAGAAAAAATAATTAATTTAAAGCAAATTTTGTAAATTTCAGTAAGGCAAATTATAGTTGATTTAAACCAAATTTCGTCAAAATGTTAGGAAGTTTATCATATTTCGACACTAGTGCGAAAAGTCATTTCTTTACGCACTAGTGAGAAAAATTATACCTAGTTTTAAACCAAATTTCGTAAATTTCAGTTAGGAAATTCATTATATTTCGGCATTAGACGAATTTCCGAACTGAAATTTTCGAAATTTGGTTTTAATTAACTATTATTTTGCCCACTAATATGCGAAAAGTCAAATTCCAGTTATGAAATTCATCATATTTCCGCATTAGTGCGAAAAGTAAAGTACCTTTCGAACTAGTGGCAAAAATAATAGTTAATTCATTATATTTCGGCACCAGTGCGAAAAATCAATTACGTTTCGCACTAATGGGAGAAAAATAGTTAACTCTAAGTAAATTCCGTAAATTTCAGTTAGGAAATTGATCATATTTCGGTACTAGTGCGAAAAAATAATAGTTAATTGAAACCAAATTGCGCAAATTTCAGTTAGGAAATCCATCAGATTTCGGCATTAGTGCGAAAAGTAGGGGGAAAATAATAGTTAATCCAAACAAAATTTCGCAAATTTCAGTTAGAAAATTCAACACTAGTGTACGAAAAGTCAATTATCTTTTCGTACTAGTGGGAGAAATACTAGTCAATTTAAACCAAATTGCGTAAATTTCAGTTATGAAATTCATCATATTTCGGTATTCGTGTGAAAAGTAAATTAATTTTCGCACCAGTGGGAAAACAACTATTTATGTAACAAGTGGCAAAAATACATCATTTCCTTAGGCGTGTGCTTTGTTTAGCGTAGATAATTGAAAATAACCAAATTTTCTTTAGATTAATTACTTTTCCTACTAGTCGTACTTTATCAAATTGTTATTTAATTTAATGGTTTTTGGACAATTTGACTGGTTATAAAAAAGCAAAAGCACGTCAGAGCTAACTTTAAAGTCTTACAATCTGAACAATAATTCAAATTTCCCTGTTGGGCGTTATCGATCTTAATAAATCTTTCGACGAGCCACTGACGTCTATTGTTTTGAAAATCGAAAGTAGCCGAAAATCGCCGAAATTTGAAAACTTTAAACAAAAGGTATTATGTTTGTTAAGGTTACCGTTTGGTGCTGATTGGCCAATCAGAAGAAACTTCTTTTTGTTAAAAATCCCTCAAACTCAGAAGTTATCTACTAAACATATGTGCAGAGGGCGCCACTAGTTATTTGAAAGGAAAAAACTTTTCGACTTGATGACAAAACAGTACAAAATGTAGTTTTATTTCATAATCAAACAATAATAATCAATAAATATTCTCACTCCGTGTCCATAGATTCGTCTTCTTCTTCACTGGACGAACTCGAACCTCTTTCACGCAATGTTGAACTGTGGTTAGAAATCATGTGACGTTTAAGATGGGTCTCCTGCAGGAAAATCTCCTGACAAATCTTGCAAATTAAATCGTCATCACAAACATGTTTCTCAAACACCTTAAGGCGATTAGTAACAGCCCCACAAGTCTCGCACTTGAAATTCTTAAAATGACATTTCATGTGCTGCCTAAGACAAGACGCGTACGCAAATTTCTTGTCACACTTAGTGCAAGGGTACTCCCCAGTGCTGGAGCAATTAATTCTGTGCTGTTTGAAGTTACTACTTGACACTCGTTCGCCACAAATACTACAAGGTTTAAGAGTATCTCTAAAATGTTTATATTGCGTGTGCTCTCTCACCATTCGTTTTGTTTTAAATTTTTTTCCACATTCTTGACATTCTAAGTTACGTTCATTATGGCTGTTGAGATGTTTGGAAAAATATGCACTATTCACGCATACTTTTCCGCAAATTTCACATACTTTAGCTTGTTGGGCAGCAATTCCAGTATGTTTGTAAAGGTGATTGTTGAAAGGTATCAGAGTTTCGAACACCTTTCCACACACTTCACAGAGAAAACATTTTTTTTCTGGTTGAGTTGGCGTTAATTTGGGTGTTACCTCTTCGTGAACCGCCTTTACCATGTGGTAAGTGTGGTCATAAAGAGAGGGTTTTGTTTTTTCAATTTCTAAGATTGATCTGAAGGCCTCAAAATCGTCGTCTTCAGTTGTAGCATCACATTGCACAATCATGTCCTCGGTTGGCTTTAGTCGGCGGAGAGGCATTTTCGCCTCTTGGTATATTTTTTTCTCGGTTTCTTGCCACGTTGCTATTAATTCTGCGCTGCAGGAAAGCATTGATGAACATTTCAAACAGACGACTGGATCGGGGTAGAAATCCAGTTGGATGTCGGGAAATAGGAGTTTCGCGTTTTTTTTAACGAGGTCTACTTCTTCGGCTTGGTTGGGGTCGTTAAATCGTACGCAGGGGCCCAGTACCGAGCGAAAACATATCCTGCACGCACTTACATAGAAGGAATCTGCAAAAAATCGAGAAAAAATTGAGTTCTTTTTAATTTAAGAGTTTTCAAATTTATTAAAAACGGTTTGCATAACAATTATCAGCAAACGTACAGCTTAGAAGTATGAAAATGATGCCCACCCTAGGTTGAATATTTTCTTGGACGTCTATGGTTCGAGAAGCAGTGGGCATTTTCATATTTCTAAGCTGTACATACATACAGGATGTACTGGAATAACGTCGCCATATTTTGGGGGCTGATTCTACACCTAAAGATAGGAAAAAAAGTTCATATGAACAAATGTCCGAAAGTGCCTCTAGGGGGCGCTACAGACTTTAGGCACGTGTCTCTCAAAAACAGGTATTTATTAATAGAATAACAAGTTGTAGTCGTTAGTGACAAATTAACATTTGTGAAGCAAGCCAACTTGTTTTATTGCATTTATAAATTTGTTACCATAGGCATGACATGCTTTAATCGCGTTTTTCTTGAAACCGGCTGATCCTATGACTTAGTATCAAGAGTACCTTTTTTTTAGAATCGTTTGGAGAAATGTTATCTGAAGTCAAAAATTCAAGAAAGCTAGAGAAAAAAAAGTTGTGGGATTTTTCTTCCTAAGCCCTTCTGTTTCGCACGCCTATGGTCGTCAATCACCTGTCTTGTTCCCACCAGATAATTTGTCACCTCAAAATTACCTCAGAACCCAAATTTCGTCATTCTAGCTCCAACCGTTTCAAAAATAATTAATAAATGCCTGTTTTTGAGAGACCTTCTAAGCTCTGTAGTGCCTCCAGGAGATCCTTTCGGACATCTGTTCATATGAAGTTTTCTTCATATTTTTAGCTGTGGAGTCACCTCCCAAAATATGGCGACGTTATTCCAGGACACCCCGTATAGATTTAGATCAAGTTTATTAACAACCTGTCTGCTTAACAATTATCAGCAATATTCGTAGCTTACGAATGTACAGCTTAAAAATGTGAAAATGATGCCCACCCTAGGTTGAATGTTTTCTTGGCTGTATATGGTTCGAGAAGCAGTGGGCATTTTCATATTTCTAAGCTGTACATACATATAGATTACAGACATTGAAACCTTTTTTGTTTTCTGGTGCATCAAAACCCAAAGATTTAAAGTATTGTGGAGAGATTGAAAATAATTAACTCAAGAATCAAGATGGCCATGAAACTTTACCTTTCTAGGGCCGGTTTTTCCATCTCATGTAAACTCTAACATGAAGTTGTTTACACAATTGAAATTTTCTATTTAAAACAGGGAAATTAAAGAAAAATTCCAACAATATGCTAACAATTCTCGTAAAGGGTTTTCAAAAGCAGCAAAAAATTTTTACTTAAATAAAAACTAACACAAAACACCTTTATTACCCCATTGGTGTTTTTTCAAATGGCACGTTATGATTTTAAAAATTTTTTTATATGGCTGAAAAGAGAATTCAATAATGTATCGAAATCAGTAGAGAAAAGTATACGCTGCCATTCAAAAAAAAGCATTGATGACGTAATATGTTTGACGTGAATGACGTCAAAAGTCCGCAGAATTGTATTATTATAGTTTTTCAATCAATTGAAGAATTACTTTAGGAACAGCCTCAACATAATCAATATTCAATTTTGGTAAAATAATACCTGAAATATAGCTGTGGATTCCCTTGAAACGGACTTTTTGCGATCGAAATTTCTTCAGATCTGCCTCACTTGGTTCAGTCCACTTTGAAGTCATCCCCAGAGGGATAAGTAAGCTCCCCACATATAACTCTGCAGAAGATTGGTCAGAAACAACTTCAGGCAAAACTTTTTTTTCTTCCGCATCCACGTAATACTTGGGACGTGGCACCTTAACTACTCCTAATTCTGGCGCAGAATTCGTGGTAACCTCTAGATCGATCACTTCTACCTCTCCAGAAGAAGCATCTTTTAAAATTTCTACAGTAACTTTTTTGGCTGTAAATTTGCATTTAAAAGCTACAATTATCTTCAAATTCTTAATTACGCAAGAGCACTGGACAGGCCACATCCTGACGATTGTCTAAATTCTTGTGAGGAAAGGCATCATCTTTCAAAGTCATGTCAGGAGTCATTGCCTTACGTGGAATATAAATAAAGTCATTATCGCAAAAATGAAGCTGAAAACCACTGCTAATATTTTAAAACATTGCCAACATTAATTTACCGAACAAATAATGAAAGAGTCCTCCAGGCTTTCGTAATGAAGGTTTAGAAAATTCAACCACCTCTCCTTCCTAGTCCAATTTTCTTCACCTACAATTAACTGAAATATAAGTATTTATCGCGGGAACTCACCCACCTGAGGGAAACTGGAAGAATTTTAGGTGTTTGATCTGGGATGGTCTTTTGGCTGTGTTGGAATAACAACTACCAACACAGCATCGTTTTCGTCTTCCAAATACCACTGCATAATCGAGAGGGTCGCCAGTCTTCAACATTGTAAATGTGGAAACAATAAAATGTTTATAAAATAATCAACCCGAGATAAAACCACAAGATAAAACTGAGGTTATGTTACCGTTGACAGACGCCAAAACAATGCGTCACGTGTGCTGCCATCTGTCGCTCATACTTTTAATCAATGATTTATACATTTTTCCGCGTTTTTTTAAAAGAAACTACGGCAATGATACTAAAAAAGCAAATAAAATGTATTGCTGTTCTTTTGATAAATGGGATGTATTCTGACTATAATCTGACCAAATGATGGAAGCATCGTGTATATTTGGTTGCATACACTTTTACAACAAAATAAAATCGGTTTTAGAAAGGGGGCCAACCAACAGAAAAAAGCCTGAGTCACACAACCCCCGCGTTCGATAATATGCGACGAGACTTTAGGTAGACACGATGTGAGGGTACAACTACACTATGGGAAGGATAAAAAAATTTATTTTCAAATTTTAACTTCTACATATAACGACATAAAGCTCACGAAAAACCTACAGATGAACTTAAACCTTATCCTTTTACACAAACAAAAAAAATCGATATTCATAGAATGTTTGAGAACTTAAAATAAAATTTCCATCATAAAACTATAAACGAACGAAAACTTTCAAAAATTGTTACAGATCCACATTTTCTATCACCAGCAATTCATTAGGTACAGTCTCGTACTTATGAATCACCCTCTTATGGTACTCCAAGCTATCCTTGGTGGCGAATCTCTTCAGACACAGCTCGCAATTGATCTTCCAATCAGCGTTAGGCCTATGCACCATATTAGCGTGCCTTATCATAATGCGTTCTTCCTTGAACCGCTTCGTGCAAAACGTGCACTGATACTTTGGTGGCTCGTGAGTCCTCAAATGACGAGTCTTTGAGAATCTATTCGTGAACTGCCTATTGCAAAGAGGACAATTCCACGTATCGACTACTTTAGGCGGTTTTTCGTCTCCTTTTTCTCCGTGCTCGGAAAATATGTGTTGCTTCAGCAGGGATTTTAGTGGAAAAGCCTCTTCACAACTGTCGCACTTAAACTCCCAACTGTCGGAGTTGTGGTACTTCTGGAGATGGTTGGTTAAACTGTTCAAACGAAAAGACTTGTCACATATTTTACAAGTGACTATGTTGGTAATTTCGGGTTCGTTCGGTAGTTCTTCGGTTTTTTCCAGGCAATTTTCAGTGTGTGACGCGAGGGAGGATTCCAAACCGAAAATTTCCTTGCAGTATAGACAGGTGAGCCTCCACGGCGATTCAAAATGCTTCAATTTGACGTGATTGACGACGAATTTTTCACGTAGAAACACCTTTGGGCAGAGTTCACAATTGATCCTCAAGTACTCGCTTCGCTCGTGCCGTTCAAGGTGTTTTTTTTTATCGACGTACACGTTAAACTCCTCGAAGCAGATGTGACACTGCCACGTGTTGAAGTGTGACCTTGGTATATCCGGATTCCAGCCGTGCATATCCACCTTATAACAATAATAATAATAATAATAATGGTTATATTTTCCAACAGATGTATACTCTCCATTCATTTTCTATTGAAGTGACAGAACGTCAACATTTCAATTTTAGGTTGGTATGAGGAAAATTTGCAAGGAATTTTACTAACAGGTGAGTTTGTAGAAGTGATTTCAATGCAGTACGTCAGAAAACATGACAAATGTCAAAATTTCGCAGATCCATTTGTTTTGCTTTCCCGCCAAATTTCGATCAAATTGTCAAAAGTACACGCCCTTACAAATTTGGGTTGTACAGTTATAGAAAAATTTTAGTTCTGATATAGTAAATGAACGGACTTTACATACACCCAATTACAGGAAAAAACAATTGTGTAGGACAATAAAGTTATATAAAGAAAATAAGTACACTGTTGCAAATGACCAATAGAAGTGCTATAGAAACGATTAGGAACTGGCACTGGTTTGTGTTTATTGTGTTTACTGGCCTGTACTGGAACGATACAACTGGAATGGACTTGAAATATCCAACGAATTCATTTTTGTAATGGTTTCTAATGGATGCTACTGGTCCAGTAGACTACTTGGAAATGCCAGTAGAAATGAGAACACCATTTCTTCTAAATTCTAATGGATTGTATTGGTTTTGTATTCCTACTGGGAAAATCCATTAGAATCACAGTAGATGGCGCCAGTTGCAGAATTTGAGCCAATAGGAATCAAGCAAGTCCTGCTGTGTTCTCATTTACATTTCACCTTTCATATATTAGTGGGCAGCCATTTTTGATGTGGTTAGTGTTGGTAATTGGCAATGTTTTTCTTGCAAGATTTTAGTGAGTTTCTGATTCCGTTTAGCAGATTTTGGTGAAGCGTGGACAATGTATCGCTTGAAACAAAAAACCACCCTCATGCTTTGACAAGAAAAGTAACGTTAGGCGACCTCTCAAATTCTTCAAATTGCTTGAAACTCAAGTGATCGAGTGAATGCGTGGAAGAGAAAAATCTACCTCTTTGTCTACAGAAGGTAGAGGGTAACTTAAAATATTTCGTTTCTGAAGTCACGTTTTACTTCTTAGAACTTCCAATTTGGATTTTTTTTCATGAACCCGTGCGAAAAATGTTATTTTTCCACAACTTCAGTTAAGAAATGCATCATATTTCCGCACTAGTGCGAAAAGGCAAATGCATCATATTTCCGCACTAGCGCGAAAAGTGAATTCATTAAACGTAAGATTGAAAACACTTGTTTTTAAATATTCCACAATTTTTTTTTTTTTTTTTGTGAAATATTTAAAAACAAGTGTTTTCAATCTTACGTTTAAAAAATGTTTCACCAAGTGCCTACCGCTACCACAATCAATAATAGTGAATTAATTTCCGTACTAGTGCGAAAAGTAATAATTATGTTAATATAATTTCTTTAATTTGTTTCAATCAGCATGATCCACGTGATCACGAAACATTTCATGCAAGTTATGAAAAAACACTAAATCTTTTTCAGTGCTTCGCCAATTATAGTTTTTGAATGTCTCCATCGGGATTATGAAAAATCTTGTATGTAACACGTGGGAAAATGCATCATTTCCTTACTTGCCCGTTACAGAACTCGGCTTCGCCTCGTTCTGCAATAAGCACCCGCGTAAGGAAATCATGTACTTTTCCCACTTGTTACATAATTAGCTATTATTCGAACATCTATATGAATATTAGCTACCTTTCTATGGCAATAGACCTACTATCCAACTCTTTTTTGTATTTTCCACTCTGACAACCACTCTTACGTTACATACTTCGCGAGAAAAGAAAGTCACGCCATCATACCCAGAGCCAATAGCGTTCCATTATATTTGTGGATTTCTAGTGAAAATATTTTTTGTTGGATCCTACTGTGTTTTTATGGGAACCTCATGGATTTTATTGGCTTCCATTTGTGTCTGATGGAACTGCCCAGTGTGAACCAGGGCAGTTTTCTATTGGATTGTACTGGGAATTTCCCGTGAGAATACACACATTGAAACCAGTAGAATCCACTAGATTTTTTTTCAATGGTTTCTACTGTGATTTGCGACCAAAACAGACGGCAGTATGTAAATTCTGTCGCACTAACAAAGCCTACTGCCTACTGCCATTCATTTTCTATTGATTATTTCAATAATTCCAGAGCATGAAGGTAGTCAGTCTACTCAGTGGGTAAAACAGTTCGGCTGTATTATCGGCTCTGCCAATTTTTAGATTGCTATGACACAGGAATGACAAATAACGACCAACAAAGAACTAATCTGTCACAAAATGTCGTAAGATGAAAGCGCCCAATGGCACCAGATCTAGTGCATTAAGCACCAAAATTGGCAAGCCTTTAGACTGACGACCGTTATTTTCGTTTAGTCACGTTGATTCGAGTAAGTATTCATAGATGTCCTTCTTTTATTGAAATCATTAAGGTCACTAGATTTCTTTCTTTGGAGAGGTACGGCAATCAACCGGAAGTGTGGACAAATGTAAAAAGGACAGAGAACATATCCTTGCAATAAGTAAGAGAAAAATGACTTGCTTCCATTGTTATTTTTTGACAGTGACAATGGCATTATTTGTCAGTTTGCAGTTGTCATCAAGACTAAAGACGAAAATTTGTTGATTTATCGTTTATTAATAATTGTATGTTCATTAAATGGGGAAGCAAAACGAAGTGCACTAAATGGCCAATGTCGATCACCGAGAAGATAGATATCTGATAAATGGGTTACATGGTTGTCATAAGTACGTGTTTTGTGATGTTTATAGAGAAATTAAGGACGCCTGTACGCCTGATTGTCTGTGTCTTTGACGAAGGAAAAGCGTGCGGTTTGCAGCCCTTAAAACTTAGTGGTCCTCCAAGTAGAAGTGAAGTTCAGTTCGATGGTGAGTGACTTTGTCTTACTCATAGAGTGCATTAATTTCGCAATTTTTAATTATAAAGAGTGACGAGTGTTTATAGTTAGTTGGGGCTAAATTCAAGCATATTGTTCAAGACATTGTTGTGGCACTGCTGCTGTATTTAAACAATGAAACGAAATTGACTTGATTTAGTCTTTGTGAAACCAATTACTGCACAAAAGATCCACTGTAAAACCATAACAATATGGGAAATATAGTGCAAAATAAGCAAGAATAGACTTTTGTCGGCAGCTTTAGAAACTGTCAAATTTTTTTTTTCTGACATTCAACGTTATTTTCGTACAAACGTAAAAGAGAAAGAGATATGTTTCCTGTTATATCTCCATACCTCTCCAAAGAGGGAAATCCAGTGACCTTAGAAATCATCAATGGAAGCATGATGGAAGTGACAGAACGACAAAATTTGAATTTTAGTGTGATATGACGAAATTTAGCAAGAAACGATTTCAATGCGGTACGTCAGAAAACATGACAAACGTCAAAATTTTGCAATTATTGCTCTGAATTATGTAATGTTTTTGCTTTCCCGCTAAATTTCGATGAAATTGTCAAAAGTAAACCCCCTTACAAATTAGGATTGTACAGTTCCAGAAAAAATTAGTTCTGCTATAGAAAATAAACGGACTTTTTAGCCGTGAATTTACCTTATGGACAAGCAACAGTTTTTTGTTCTTGAGCACGCGCAGGCAAAACTCGCACGTGCGATCCTGCGACGGCTCCTTGCCGTGCTCCCCCTCCACGTGATTCTTAAACCCCGACTTGGTCTTAAAATTGGCCTCGCATATTTTGCACGTGAACTTCGGTTCGTTGTGTCTGCGCACGTGCTGCTTCAGCTTGTCTTTGGTGTTGAAGTGTTTGCCGCAAAGGTGGCAGAGGTGTTTCGTTTCCGTGTCGTGGTTTTTCACGTGAACGTGCAAGTTGGATTTGTAGGTGAACGCTTTTCCGCAGATGTGACAAAAAAAACTTTTGTCCTGGTGGACGCGAGAATGTCTCTTGCGAGCGGCGACAGTTCGGAATGTTTTCCAACAAACATTGCAGCTTTTGTCACCCGTTTCCTCTTTCTGATTGTCACTGCCAGCTTTCACTGGAGATTCCTCACTTTTACTAGGAAATTCCTCACTTTTACTAGGAAATTCGTCACTTTTACTAGGAAATTCGTCACTTTTACTAGGAGTTTCCGTTTTGTCAAACGTCTCCCCCAAGCTCCACACTTTAATTTCCGCATCGTTTTTCTCGTTTTCGATCTCCCAAGGAGCGATTTGCTCTGCTTGCTCGCTGAGTTTGTTACCATTAACCACATCCCCCATATCCACGTCGTTTACTATTATTTCATCGTTACTAACGTCCAAAATTCTGTTCTGCTTTGGTTTTGGAGCTTCAACTGGTTTGGGGGTTGCATAAACCACTTCCTGTACATCAGCTTCATATTGCTGAATAATCAACAGATCTTCTTCAGCCACCATCACGTCGCCTTTCTCCTGAATCAACTTAAACAATCGCAGTTCGGTCGCTGTTGCCGTTTCTCTTAGTTTAAAAACGGATGTGGCAACGTCGTAGCAATTCCCGCAGATGACTTGATTGGAATACAGTTGAAAATCCACCTGAGGCAAGATTTTCTGCACCATCGTCAAAAAAAAATCACCAGTTCGTCCGTAAAGTTTTATGAAGTTGTCGTCCATGATTGGGTAAAGGCAGATTCGACATAATTCCATCACCACGAAGTTTTCCTGAACTTTCAGGGCCTTGAAGTACGGCGGACGTTTCGGACATGAAGTTTTCTTCGATTTCTGTTGATCTTCGATTTGTTGCAGGAATTCGTCTATGTGATGATCTTCCAAATGAGATTCTGGTTTATAAATTTGAGGATTTTCCACACAAATTTCGGGGTTTTCATTCGCTGGGACTGATTCTGGTTTATAGATTTGAGGATTTTCAGTACAAATTTCGTGGTTTTCGTTCGCCTGAACTGATGCTGGTTTATAAATTTGAGGATTTTCCACACAAACTTCGTGGTTTTCGTTCGCCTGAACGAATTCTGGTTTATAAATTTGAGAATTTTCCACATTTTCCCCTTCAATTTTGTTGTTAACATTTGTGACTTTTTTCTCCCTCTTCACTTTCTTCCTCGACTTACGTAGCCTAATCTTCGGGAAACTATTCCTGGTTTTTCGCTTTTCTCTTATGGACTTTTGGGGAACCTGGAATTGGATGGGAAATTGCCCGTTTTCGAATTCTACCGAGATGACTTCATTTTTGTCATCAGCGTCGTCGTCGAGTGGGAAATGAAACGACGCCTCGCTGCATGCGTCGTCGTCACAATGAGGTACTTCGGTTATTTCTAAAAAAATCAATTTACAATGAAGAAGAAGAAATATTTTAGTCTGTTACGTAAAGCGTTGTCTTCATCCTTGTTGTGAGGATTGGAAACAAACGACTGCGGACTAGTTTTAAAGAAATCTTCAACTAAGAGAGAAAATTTTAGGAAGGGCAAAATTTCAGGTTCAACTTACTGAATACAGTTTCAACTTTTGTACGGTTGCCCTCGTCTTGGAACAAGGGATGCAGCCCATTTGGAGCTATAAGCAAAAAAAATTTTTAATGGGATTCCGCAGTCAGAATTAGCTGTGACGTTGGGTATAATAAACTCTTTCAAGGCAGAGCATAAAGAGTGCAAACAGAGTACCTAAAGCTCAAGATGTGCTTCGACATTATTGAAGTGTTTAAATTTTATGATGATGAGAAAAATATTTGGACTAATACTACACCTTTTCCAGTAGTAGTTCAGAAAGCGTCAATTGAATTTCAGAATAGTCAGTTGAATTTCAGAATCCGTCAATTGTAGTTCAGATTAATCAATTCAAATTCAGAATGCGTCAGTTGTATTTCAGAAGAGTCAAATGAATTTCAGAATACGTCAATTGAATTTCAGAAAGCATCAATTGAAATTCAGAATCCGTCAATTACAACTGCATTTGATGCTTTCTGAAATTCAATTGACGTATTCTGAAATTCATTTGACTATTCTGAAATACAATTGACACTCTCTGAATTTGAATTGACTAATCTGAACTACAATTGACGGATTCTGAAATTCAAGTGACAATTCTGAAATTCAACTGACGCTTTCTGAAATTCAATTGACGCTTTCTGAACTACTACTGATGGAAAAGGTGTAGAAGAAATCTAAGACTATAAAGGGTTGTAAAGCATTTGGATATGCATCCAAATTGTAAAATGCAACAATAACAAATCAAATTAACGAAAACCTTCAAAGCTAAATTGGAATTAAAATTTCGTAAAAATACCAAAATCATGTAATTTAAAACGTTCGAAATGAAAAACAATTGATTTTGTTACAAAATTAGAGAAAAATCAAAAAATCGAGGCGGCCATGCTCGGATTAAAAACTATCGTAAACCCCTAGTGTTACCCCTCTTTTCATACTAAATCACATCCAACTAAACCATTGGTGAAGTTTTCATCAAAATCCGACCAATACCGACTGAGAAAATTAAAATTTATTCAATGAAATTAACAGAAACCTTGCTTCAAAGCTAAATTAGGATTAAATTTTCGTAAAAATACCAAAATTATGTAGTTTAAAAAGTTCGAAATGAGAAACAATTGATTTTGTTGCAAAATTAGTGAAAAATCAATAGATCGAGGCGGCCATGATCAGATTAAAAATTATCATAGAAGCCCAATGTTGCCCCTTCTTTTATACTAAATCGCAACCAACTAAACGATTGGTGAAGTTTTTATCAAAATCCGACCTATACCCACTGAGAAAATTGAAATTTTTTCCATAAAATTAACGAAAACCTTGCTTCAAAGCTAAATCAGAATTAAATTTTCGTAACAATAACAAAATCATGTAATTTAAAAGGTTCGAAAATAGAAACAATTGATTTTGTTGCAAAATTAATGAAAAATCAATCAATCGAGGTGGCCATGCTCTGATCAAAAATTATCATAGAGCCCGAATGTTATCCCTCCTTTCATACTAAATCGCACCCAACTAAACGATTGGTGAAGTTGTTATAAAAATCCCACCAATACCGACTGAGAAAATTGAAATTTTTTTCTTAAAATTAACGAAAGCTTTGCTTCAAAGCTAAATTAGAATTAAATTTTCGTACCAATACCAATATCATGTAATTTAGAAGGTTAGAAATGAGGAACAATTGATTTTGTTGCAAAATCAGTGAAAAATCAAAAAATCGAGGAGGCCATGCTCGGATTAAAAAACTATCGTAGACCCATAGTGTTACCCTTCTTTTCATACTAAATCGCACCCAACTAAACGATTGGTGAAGTTTTTATCAAAATTCGACCTGTACCCACTGAGAAAATTGAAATTTTTTCCATGAAATTAACGAAAACCTTACTTCAAAGCTAAATTAGAATACAATTTTCGTGAAAATACCAAAATCACGTAATTTAGAAGGTTCGAAATGAGAAAAATGAGAAAACAATTATTGTCCGCTGAAAGGGCATCAATGCACGAAAACCTGGCGGATCTTGCATGCTTTTAAATCCAAAATAGGGGTCTGTAGTTTGAAAATGACAACATCGCAATTTTTTGTACCGAAATAGGCAATGACATAAAGTTAAAGGTTTTAGTAACGATTTGCTGTGATTAGACATTTATGAATTACTAATTTTATTTTACAATTAATATTTGAAAAATAAAAAGGGAGCGTAAGATGTTTATCAAAGCGATGTGTATCCCTGTAGATCTCTATTAATGTACAGATCGAATGTTTCTATTACTTTGACTACGGGTGCAGATGCTAAGAATCTGCACCTAGCGGTAGTGGAATAAATACCTAGAAGACATTTATCAATGCGATGTGTAACCCTCTAGATATTTATCACCGAGTGTAGTGAAAATTTATTATAAATAGGTGGACGGATAATAAGGTACCAGCTGACCAGTTTTAAGTATTTGGAAGATAAAATTCACATTGTCGCCTTCATAAATGTGTAGTCACCTCAAAACACACCAAATAGTTATTTCTTAGAACTGTTTAAATGTCCTTCTTTGTCCGAGTAGAGAAAATCGCGATGTTGCCATTTTCAAACAAACGATTTCTTATTACTACATTTTTATAATTGTAACAAAATTAGCAAATCATTCTAACCTAAAAACGAAAAATTCTACTACTCCAGCCAAATCAACTTAAAGAATTCGATGTGCAATTTAAAATATTGTGTATGGGTCAACCACAAACTTGCAAAAAATTGTTTAGTTTTGTCATGCAGAAACACTTACATACACTAGAATGCACACCTATAAAACCAGTCAGACAAGATCCTTATTTTTAGCTTTGTAACACAGACTCTTACCGAGGTTTAGTCGGAAATCTGTCAATACCCGTCATTTTACGACACAAAATGAAAGTCTGTATTACACAGCTGACTCTTGAGAGGATTTATAGATCTGGACTCTATTTCTTAGTGCAGCCTTCATATTCCAACGTACGCAGGGATAGTGTGAGTTGGATTTTTTAAATTTTGAAGCGTTAACAGGTTTACCTATTTCAAAATTCCTACCAAAATAGACAAAAACGAATCTATCTAACCTCCATTATTACTTTTCCTACATTGACAGCTGTCACAACATAACAAAGTCTGACTCACACTGCCCCTATGTATGTTAAAGTATGGCTGCACTATAACTACCACACCAGTTAGTTGTTACTTCGCTTCTGGCTGTTAGACCAGCCGGATTTAGAAGAATTTGCTATACCTAAATGGGCATACAGTAGTGCGCATACGAAAAATTGTGTTTTCCAAAAGGCATTTTTTATCGTACTTTCATTTAACTTCTCTTTTGTTGTAATAATGTAAACATGAAATATAATAAAAAATAATTTCTACGCAATTCTGCATTTATACTCGTCAGGTTATAAGACTGATGACGTCATGACGCTGACAGTAAAGATTCCTGTAATTTTACCTCTCACTACCATTAATACTTCCACATGAATTGATCATAACAAATAAATCGAAACTTTTTATCGAACTTTTCATTATTTTTGCATTAATAATTAAACCTACTGTATAGGCCCATTATTGGCGTTATTGAACAATAACGACAAATTCAACTAAAGCCGCTTTACTGATACAAAAATCTGAGCTTACTTGATGCATTGCTGGCCGATGATTCGGATTTTATTATAAACTCGGTGTTTAAAGACAATTCATCCGAGACACCTGTGGAAGTGAAATATGTGACAATGACAGCCAATAAAAAAAATTGATATTCAAAGCAACAATGACGACGGCTTTCAACTACACACAAGCACAATTTAACAAAATTTAAGGGATGTTAGAATTTATGTAAATTTGTGGTTGGCTTTACCACTCTACTTTTGTTAAAAGTTTGAAAAAAGAAAAAAGATTTCCTTTGAGGAACAACAACTTGTTTCCAATTTCCTTTGTAGAGTTGGAAACAAAAATCACAGAAGAGCATGAAGAGAAAATTAAATGTGTACATGGAAATGATTTAATAAACATCTGTAAAAATAAAGAAATGGAAGGATTAAATAAAGCATGACAGCTGGTTAACAAAAGAACCGGTATACAAAGATTTTCCTTTAACTGGAATGGAACTCTGTGGCTAAAACATTTACTGAAAATACAGAAAAGTACCCTACATTGCTCCACTTTGACCAATTACACAACAAACTTTATAAAACATTCAACTCACCAGGAAATGGAAGAATCTCCGTTTCTCCAAACTCTTTGAGATTTTCTTGAGTAATAATGGGGCAATTTTCAAACTCATAACCATTTTCCAGCTTCACCTCATTAGAATCTGCAAGTAAACATAAAAAACTAACCTTCCACATTTTACAATTTACCCAAAATAAGTTTAGCATCCCAAACAAGCGAGTTTTTTTCAGTCGGAGTCTGCGTAAAATCTGGTAAATTTAAAGTGGGTAAAGCCCCAAACTTAAGGTACCTCCCGTTGTTTACCTGCCGGGACTGCTCGCTAAAATGTTTATCACACACCATGCACCTTTTATAAATCTCAGCATGAGTCATGTGTTCAAGTTTAGGGTTCTGAATCCTTTGCAGCCACAATCTGAAGCACTAAAAGAAAATTGTTAGAAAAAGGGGGAGCCAAAAATATTTACCATTAGATTTAAATTCTGTTTGTTGGGATCTCGACTGCCGAGACATGGGAAACGGTGCACCGGTCTTTGGGCTATGAGGCACCCGGGAACACAACATATCGTCATTTTTCGATTAATTTCTACGCAAAACAGGTAGTTTGTAGGTTATGTTTTTGACGACAGACACCACGCGTTGTGTCTGTTAAAAAAAGTTAACCTCGAAATTGAATTTCGTGGATGTCGAGCTGAACATCGAATTTTGTTGGCGGGTCTGACATTGCTAATATTTACAACAATCGAAGCGTATTTACAATTCCATGTTTACTTAAATACTTGTTTTAACTAATTTTTACTGGGCCTGTCAGTAGGCTGTCGTTTTGTGTCAAAAATTGTCAAAACGCGCGGGAAATTCAAATGAACACTTTCCTTTTACACATTTATCTGAAGAGTCTCAGTTAATCTCAGCAATTTGATTGGTTCATTTTAATATTGACATGAACGATCAATGAAAATAGTACCTACAAATCGACTTTTTCCAGAAAATATCAAGGAACAGAAGGACAGGGTCATTGGTTAATGTGAAGCAATACGTGAATATGACCCAGAGATGGCAGCACAAGGATG
This sequence comes from Pycnomerus fuliginosus, assembly GCA_963924575.1. Classification (NCBI taxonomy): domain Eukaryota; kingdom Metazoa; phylum Arthropoda; class Insecta; order Coleoptera; family Zopheridae; genus Pycnomerus; species Pycnomerus fuliginosus. The sequence continues at coordinate 12,248,642 of OZ004625.1, read as the reverse complement.
ACGCTCCCGCCTGCTGTCGTCTGTCAAGTGACACAACATAACCTTAATTTTATCCATAACTGTTTATTGCTGGTGGTTTTAGATTAGTGTTATAGCTATTTTTATTTGGAATCATAATTTTATCCAACTCTTTAAATACGTCTTTGTGCTATGTTTAGCAGTTTTCTCAATTTAATGGGGGGCGCTGACGACCCCGTAAAACGGTGTTGTATTCCTGCTTGTTATTCCAATACAGCCAGGCAATCCGAAATCAAACACCTAAATTTTTTCAAGTTTCCCGCAGGTGAGTTCCTATGATAAAAATTTGTTGTATCAGTTAATTGCAGGTGAAGCGAACTGGACTAGGAAGGAGAGGTGGCTGAATTTTCTCGGCCTTCATTACAAGAACCTGCAAGACTCTTTCACTATTTGTTCGGTAAGATAATATTGATGTTTTAAGTATTAGCAGAAGTTTTCAGCTTCATTTTTGCGACAATGACTTTATTTATATTCCACGTAAAGGAATGGTTCCTGACATAACTTTGAAAGGTAATGCCTTTCCTCACAGGAATCTAGATAATCGTCAGGATGTGGCCTGCCCGGTGCTCTTTCGTAACTAAGAATTTTGAGATAATCAGTTTTTGAATGCGAATTTATAGCCAAAACAGTCACTTTGGAAATAATAAAGGATGCTGGTACTGGGGAAAAGGATGTTGTGGATGTAGAGGTTACCTTGAATTCTGCATTAGACTTAGGGGTTGTTGAGGTTCCAAGGCCTCGAGTTTACATGGACGTGGAAGAAGGTGAAAGTGAAGTCCGAGGTGAAGTCTTGCCTGAAGTTGTTCCTGAAGAAACTGCTCCACCTTTGCAAGTGGGCACAGCGCTTATTCCTTTAGCAGCTGATTTGACGTGGAATCCAGGGGATCCAACTGAGGCAGATTTGAGGAAATTTAGATCGCAAAATGCCCGTTTTAGGGGAATCCAAAGCTATTTTTCAGGTATTTTTTATTTTATTTAACATATTAGTCAGGGACTTATGTCTTTCCGTGGCACTTCTGATGATTGAAGCAGAACTTTCTAATATGTATAAATAATAAGTACACGGCAAATAGGTAGGCATATTTTTATTATATTAAAAATTTTGGATAAATTTTATACTCTAGTTTCAACAGTGGAACAAACCATTTGCGCAATTGCACCTTAATTCACTATTTTTCTAAAGAACGCGATTTCGGTAAAAAATACTTCTGATGGCAGTCAAGTTTTACGCATAATTTCATATAACTTTAAGAACTTTTATTATGAAATTGCTAAGGTATATTTTTTCTCTTATTGCTCTATAACTTAAAACCAACTACTACTACGACCCCTAACGCCTTTCAAGTGGATGAATTAAAATTTATTTATTTTTCTGAAATCCTGTCAATTTAATTTATTAACAGAAGTAATTAAATACGTAAGATATGTAACTCCCCTAGGAATAAAATCACTCCTGTAAATCATAAGGAGGTGAAATCATGAGGGGTTAACTAACCTCTAAATCGCCGCAATTTTTTATTGTCTTTCCCCTTACTATGTAGGCTAATTATACAAATTATTCAAACCAAATTTAAAATTTTGGCTGTCAAAAAAGTCCATGTCGTTACGTTTTTGAAGTTATTTTTTCTATATCCCATGGTATTAAAATTAAATATGGCGGCCATCTCTACAAAGAAGCTGACTGTCGTTGCTCAAAAAATCAACAGTTTCAGTTTTTTCAATTATAACTTAAGAACAAATCAAGATATCGGAGAATTCTTTACAGTTTCTTAATCACTATAAAAAAGTCCTACTTTTTTCTAATTTAACCGTTTTTGAAACTGTAATGGTTTCCGAGATCCAAATGGTGAGCTAGGAAATAAGCCTGTATAACCAGAGAATTTATACAGCGTGTCTCACTTTAGACGACAACACTCCTGTATCTTTGTTGTTTTATGGAATATTGTAACAATTTTTTTTCTTGGATGTAGACCTCAAAGTTGTTTTTGGAGTAGTTAACATTTTTTCAAAAATATAACCACAGTCAAAAACAAATACCAAAAATCCCAAAAACCTCTTAGGCATTTTTTATCGAAAAATTTTATTAAGAAAAGTTGCCCCAAATGGGTAAGTCAGGAGTTTCAGGCGAAAATAAAAATGTTGAATTTCTATAGGAAAAAATGAAAACTACGGAAAACTTCAATATTTTTGCTACAAAAGGGTTGATGCGTAATAGAAAACAATTGAGTTTGTTTGACAGTTGCTATTGGCTATGGCTAGACAAAATTTAACAATCGCAGAAAAAGTTGAAATTATTAAGATTTTTGGTGATAGCTTATAATTTCAACTTTTTCGGTGATTGTTAAATTTTGTCCAGCTATAGCTAACAAGAAATGTCAAACAAACTTATTTCAATAGTTTTTTTATTACGCAGCAACCCTTTTGTTGCAAAAATATTGAAGTTTTCGAAATTTTTGCCTTTTTCCTCCAGAAAATCAACATTTTTATTTTGGCCTGAAACTCCGGACTTGCCCGTTTGGAGTCATCCTGGGCAACTTTTCTTAATAAAATTTTTCGATAAAAAATGCCTCTGTAATAGGTTTTTCGGAATTTTGGTATTTGTTTTTGGTCTTATTTTGGTTATATTTTTGAAAAAATGTTAACTACTCCAAAAACAACTTTCTGAGGTCTGCATCCCAGAAAAAAAATTGTTACGATATTCCATAACACAACAATGATACAGAGGTGTTGCCGTCTAAAATGAGACACACTGTATAATAAATTTTTGTTATACTTAATAATTTTCTTGTCTCACGGTCATGATACAGGAAGGTTGACAAAAAAAAACTGTGTGAAAAATTGATTAACCCCCCCCCCCCCAAGAATTCACGTTTCTGATGAAAATAAAAAAATTGATTGAGAAAGACATTACTCTTACTTTTTGTCTTATTTTGACCCCCCAAATCAGCTTTCGTGTGTTTTCACACAATTCTGTTACAACCTGTATTGTCAAAATTCTCCCTCCGCTTTCTACGCCCCTGTCTTGAAATTGTTCACCCCCACTAGGATATTAGTTGATCATCACATAAACGAATGTGGATAGTTATTTGCTTCGATCATTAAAAGTGTCACGGCATTCAATTTTTGTACAATTTGAACAGTTTCAAACAATCGGCGTTAGCAGGGCGAACGCCCTAACGTGATTGGGTCTGAAGCCGTTACGTCACGAATTCCCGATTTTTTGAAACTGTCAAAATTTTTTTGAGGTTAACTAATCAGAATAATAATGAAATCAGAAAAACCTATTCATATTCAACATTTGCAGATTCAGAGTTCTACACAAGTACGTGCAGGTTATGTTTTCGCTCAATACTGGGCCCCTGCGTGCGATTTAGCGACCCCACTCAAGCCGAAGAAGTAAAACGCATTAAAAACAACGCGAAACGTTTCTTTCCCGGCATTAAACTCGATTTCTACCCCAATCCAGTCGTTTGTTTGAAATGCACAACAATGCTAGCATGCAGTGCAGACTTGATGGAAACCTGGCAACAAACCGAGAGGAAAATATACCAGGCGGCCAAACAATTTCGTAACAGGCTAAAAACAAGCCAAGATTTAATTGTGCACTCCGAAGCCACAACTGAAGAAGACGACTTTGAAGCTTTTAAATCACTCTTAGAAACCGGAAAAGCCTCTCCTCATAATGACCATAATTACCACAAAATGAGGTTGGGTTACCCGGAAGTGACTACCCCTAAAGCAACGAGTACTCAGCCAGATAAAGGCTCTCTTTGTGAAATATGCGGAAAAACCTTCGAATCTCCTTTATCTTTGAAGCATCATCAATACAAATATACTAGAACTGTTATTGAGCGAGCTAGAGTATGTGAAATATGCGGTAAGGTTTGCATGAACAGTGCGTGTTTTTCAACGCACCTCAAAAGCCATAATGAACGCACCTTGGCGTGTCAAGAATGTGGTAAAAAATTTAAAACCAAACGTATGGTGAGGGAACACACTAAATACAAACACCTCAGAGAAGCGCTTAAATCTTGCACGGTTTGTGGCGAACGAGTGGCGAGTAGTAACTTCAAACAGCACATGGCCAACTGTACCGACACTGGGGAGTATCCTTGCACTAAGTGTGACAAAAAATTTGCGTACGCGTCTTGCCTCAAGCAGCATATGAGGATGCACTTTAAGAATTACAAGTGCGAAAATTGCGGGGCTGTCACTAATAGAATTAAGGTGTTCCAGAAACATGTCTGTGACGAGAATTTGTTTTGCAAGATCTGTCAGGAGATGTTCCTGCAGGAAAAGATGCTTAGGCGTCACGTGATGTCTTACCATAGCTCAACTCTGAATGAAAGATATGCAGGGTCGTCGAGTGGCGAGGAAGAAGAAGACGAATCTTCAGACACGGAGTGAGAATATTTTGTATTGCCTATTATTGTTCATTTATGAAATAAAATTTCCTTTTGTATTGTTCTTTCATCAACTGCTTTTCTTAACCTCCCCACAACCAATATAAAAATGGGAGGTTACTGCAATCAGTCCAAAATTCGAAATTGAGATAACACCAGATCTTTACGTTTCAAGGTCTCAGGATCACGAAAAAGTGTTTTTTAAAAAATGTCTGTGTGTATGTACGTACGTATGTACGTACGTATGTATGTACGTATGTACGTATGTGAGCACGATTTCTCGGAAACTACCGAACGGATTTTAGTGAAATTTGGTATGCAGGTTAGTGTTGGCCTTCTGGTGAGCCCAGTTAATTTTGTTGCGAATCCGAAGAAGCCAAGTGCCTTTTAGGCATGTAAACTATGAAATTTGACTGATGAACACTAATTTTTCTTAACAGCGCATGAAAGGTCTTGAAATTCTGTATCTGAAAGTGTACTCACACTTAGCGCCTTTTTGGCATAAAATCGAAAAATTCGAAGTATTGAGGAAACATTAAATAACACGCTACAGCCCAAACTGCTGGATCGATTTGGCTGAAATTTGGTAGGTAGAGATACCGTCACCCGCCGAAGAACTGATTTAATTCTGGTGGCAATCCGAGGGCGGCAAGTGCCATTTTGGCATATCAACTTTGAAATTTCAATAATGAACTCCTATTTTCTCTATCAGCACATGAAAAGTCTTCAAATTTAGTTTTCAAAATTGTACTCAACCTTAATGCCCTTTTGGCAAAAGATCGTAAAATTCAGAAAACTCACAGAAAACACATTTGGTTTGGTGGAGTAAAACTTAGGCATAGTAAATAGTAAAATTTAAGTGATATTAGTGATAGGATTGGATCATTCACCAAGTGGGGAGGTTTCAGCCGCTTCCGTAGCTGCTCATTTTTTTAAATAAGGATCAAAATTGAATCGCAGATTAAAAAGCTCTAATGGAACGGACATTTCGCTGCTTGAAAAGATCTAATTTTGCGTCCACATTGTGAGATACTTGACTGCTACATATAAAATATAATTTTTTGGTTCGATTTGCTATTCGCGAAAATCAGCAAAGTGTCTGACATCTGGTGGCAATACTTTAATTACACTGAGAGACAGGATACGGAAATACTTTTAAACGTCCGTCATCATAATTTCGGCTTACGTCAGTCAGTTGTCGGTTGCGAGGTTAGGTAGTAGTTTTGTTCGGAGACATCCTCTCGCTGATTCGAAATTTTGGGAATAATTCTGTGGAATTTTACGTTTTGTGCATTTATGTGAAACATTGTAAATCCAGGAAAACTTGGCTTTTGAAAAATCCACGTATCGATGTCACTGATGTCACCAACTGACACTGTCAAGCACGTCACGCTAGAATTCTCACCTCCGACTCCCCAGTGGGGTGAGATCGCCATTTTGTGGTTTAGCAATGCCATCTATTAGCAGCTGATTTTTGCGAATAGGTTTAAAAGTTTTTTCAGCAAGAGAAGTTTGTTGTGTTTTCATCAGTTACTAATTCAAGCAAAATGTTTTGCTAAAACTTTATTCATTATAGTTCCAATCCTATCAAGCAAATTGTTATAACGGCAAAAAGCAGTAAGTGTAAGATTTGACAACTTTCAAGACTTGAAGACAGATCTTCCATGGAGAAGATTGGTAAATTGTTATTTGGATATAAATAAACGCTTCCTAAGTAAATTTTTTTGTGTATCACACTTTAGTAGTTTTCTAAAATGAAGGTTTCCGATCTTGTAGGACTCACTCTTTCGTGACGTCATTTACAAGCAAAATTTGACAAGGACAAACTTTTGCATGGATTTCGCCTCGATTTTCGCAAACCGGGCCCTGCGAAATTTTGTCTCAATAGTCGTATCTCTTTTAATTGGATACCTATTGAAATTTTGAATCGAAACTGGGCATATACAGAATGTCCCAAAGGTGCTTCAAAGTCCATTTCTGTCCACGTCATTAATAATATCGAAAATCTGTATACGCCAACCGTTAGTGACTGAAAATGTGCATAATCTAAAAATATTCACATGGGCGGCTCGTGCAGGGCGGGCAGCACAAAATTATATTTTGTTAAATGGGACACCCCATATATCAATGTATTTTTGGTTTCTGCGTGTCATTCTGTGCAACTTTTGCCTAAATTAAACCGTTTTTGAGTTATTTAATAAAGAGTGTAAAATTTGACGAAAACAAGACTAATGTCTGTCCGGGATCCACACGACCGAGATTCACCCTATTTCCATGGCGACAACAATGATTCGCCATGGAAATAGGGTGAATCTCGGTCGTGTGGATCCCGGACAGACCATAGTTGAAAATTAATATTTTCGAAGGCTTGAAATTCTTCTCTTCTGAACTTGTGTCACATTCTAAAGACATAGATACTTGAATGTCAAATTTATGCACAGGGTGTCTGCGGTAAATTTTCAAATTATCAGAAATTGAAAAGACAAGCTTTCAAAAATTTGAATACGAATTACCGGGAAATTTTTTCGCTTAGGATGATCAGTCTGGAGTTAATCACCCCATTTCTTTTAATAAAGATTTGTTAATTGACTTTGCTATTAATAGTAGGTATACCGGGCGGTGGTCGTTTTGTCTTGAGACAGGCAAGACTGGCAATAGGAAAGGAAGCATTTTAGAAAAAAATATTTTGTATAAAAGTTTTATGACTTCGAGGGAGAAAATAGATATGGCATCATCACAATTTTGATTCAAGGTCAAATGAAGGTTAACTTCTTTTTTTTTATAATGGAAACCTATCCATTGGATCCAAAAATAGTTTAGATGAGTTATTTGTTCTTTAACGGGGAATAAGAATCTGTAATAAGAAATATAGGTTTCTATTTTTAAAAAAATCAAGTTGACCTTGAAAATGACCTTGAATCAAAATGGCGGTGATGTCATCTATTTTCCCCCTCGAAGTCATAAAACTTTTATACAACTAGTAGGTACATTAAATAACTAGGGACTAAACAAGTTTTTTATTCCTGAGGCTTTAATATCCCTGAGGGAATAAAAAACAGTTCAGTCCTGTGTTACTTTTACAATAAATTAAATTCTGAAATAATGTCACCCTACAACATTATATTTACACAATAACCAAAACGCAGCCGTTCATTGTGATGGTATCCTTAGTTTAATGCCAAAAAAAACCGGGGAATCAAAATTTGTTTTCCTTCAAAATCTTTTGTTAAAAATGTTTTGCAACATCCCTTAACCGTATTATTTTGAACTTTGTTGTTCAAATGTATATGTACAATATAAAAAAATATATGGATTGTAATATAAATAACCATTCCTTCTTTATTAATCTATTAATATAATAGATATATATCTACCTACATATACAGGATGTTCCATTTAAACTGAAACACGTTGAATAACTACTGGAACGGTGATTTAAGGGAAGAAAGCCGTAAACAGGTTGATTTTTAATTATAGTGGAATTTTTAAATCCGTACTTGATTCAGTTTGGTATTCGCTCCCCTGTGACTTTTTTATTTCATGACAAAAATATTGTTATAAAACCATATACAGGGTGTTTCAGGTATGCAGTCATTAATTTTCAGGGGTGATTCACGTCGAAAAATATATAAGTTCCTATAAGCATGTGTTCGGAAATCGCTCCTAAGGGGTACGGTCCTGTTTGGGCTAAAGCGATTACTCTCATTGTAAGGACTATATAGTTTCTCAAACAATAAATAACGTTATTACTATTAACTAGAACTGATTAAAAAAACGCTTTTCTTGCCCCGATTCCAACTTTTAACATCGATGTTATAATGACAAGTGACAGATAGGCAATGGATTTTCTGGCATTTTCACATTGAACAGCAGTGCTCTAACATCGATGTTAAACGTTACAGAATCCCCCCTTAGTCAACACAATAATTCAATTTTTTCCATGGCTAACTAATTGACGACAAAATTGCCAAATTGCTCTCTCAAATAATAATAATAATAGAAATTTATTTGACCATTTTTTTTCTCGGAATTTTTTATAATACATAATTGAATGTAGAAAAAAATGCCTACAAGAATCTGCTAAGAAATTTACAGAATGTTATTTGAAAAAAAAAGTTGACTATCGTAAGTTTAACATAATATGTTATCATATAGACGATTTAATGACGTCATTTAATAGAGTTTGTCATGCGATTTTTATCTCGAAACAAAAAATAACAAACTGAATCACCCGGTACGTATACATCGTTTTAAAGCTAAAAAATCGCTGCTATAAAAACTTCTTTATCGACAACCTGTCTATTATTAATAAGGTATGTAAAAAATCATTGTTTGCATATCTATAATCTAATCTATGCTATAAAACACTAGTGTTTTATTTTTCATAAAACACTCAACAGGTTGCTGCAGTAGCAAATAGGTATCTCATGACCACCTAGTTCTGCGATATCAACATTCATCAACTGTCATGTATACTTAATTGTATAATTTCTAATTTATTTATTCCCTAATAGTAGACAAGTTATGGATAAAACGTTACATTATGACACCCGTGTTTTATCGGCATTTTAGACACGAGACCGAAGGTCGCCTTGTAAAACACACGTACCATAAATAACTATAATAAGTTACAAACGAATAATTGGGGCCTAGAAATAATTAGGTATTATTATATTGTTCTTACTAAACACGTGTACGAATTTCAACTATTTTTTCTTCCCTCATATCACCGTTTAAGTAGTTATTTAACCCTGTATTGATTAAAAAAAACAATAAGTACTACATATTTTTAATTTTAACTAAATCAATACCATGTTTCTTTTTGGCATGATTAACTAAGGCAACCTTATGGAAAAACCTGTGATTACAAACGGCACAAGTGAACTTCCACGTCTCGTCGAGTTTATGAAAAATCATCAAATGACTCTTCAAACTTCTCTCTTCCATGAAAGTTTTCGGGCAATATTCACAGACAAACTGGCAACTATTGTGCGTCTTCAGATGTCTATACTTGGACCTGGGCATAAATTCTTTCTCGCACAATGGACATTTCCACGGTTGCTTTTTCGCACAATATTTCTCTATCATGGCCTTGGATTCTCCATCTTCAGGGTCCCAGCCATGCGCGCCTACTTTGTGCCTTACAAACTCCGCCAAAAGCCCGTACTTGTGCTGACAAAACTCACAAGTATACCTCCACTTTTGGTTGACATGAAACATGAGCTCGTGCTTGCGCAAGTAGGCTGTGTTTTTGAAGGATTTGACGCAATGTTGACAGGAGACTGACTTTCCTTCACTGTGCGACTGTAAATGCTCCTTTAGCTTCGAGCAACGGGGGAATTCCTTGCCGCAATGTTTGCATTGCCAAACCCGTTTGGGGGGGATCCTAGTCTGCGTGACGTAATCAAAACTGTGCCCGTGTTTCAAATGTTTTATCAAGCTCTTCTCAAGGGCGAAGATTTTCGAGCAAAACCGGCAGGCTCGTTGCCAGGGTAAATCGGGGTGATTTTGCACCACGTGGCTAATCAACGCCTCCTCCCCTGCGTAACTCTCCTCGCAGAATTGACACTGCGAGTTTTTAGGGTGGTTCTGCAAGTGTTTGGCTTGGTCAAAAGGTAACTTAAAATATTTTTGACACACCGGACATTTCCAGACTTTACTTAAGTCAGGTATCCACTCATGCTTGAGCTCTTTATGTGTAAGCATGCAGGATTCTGTTTTGAAAACTCGCTTGCATTGGTCGCAAGTGAATCTTTTGCGTTCGTCGTGCACAGAAACAAAATGTCGTCGCAGGTTGCTTCTTGTGTGGAAAATTTTGTGACATTGCGTGCACGTGTGTTTGGGGTCGAGGTGGAGTTTTTGATGCATTTGAAGGTTTTTGTGGGCGTGAAAAGCGGCTCCGCATTGGTCGCAAATAAACTCCTTGACTGGATTGTGGCTTTTAATGTGCTCAGTCAAGTCGTGAATTTCGGAATAGCTTTTTGCGCACACGTGACATTGCAGCTTGTTATGCATCTTGTGACGTTTCTTGTGCTTTTGAAAGGATGACGTAGTCGACAAGATCTTGTGACAAATATCACATTCGTGTGCCTTGCTTTCTTTTTGATGTTTCGAATCTTCAACAATATCGCCTTCTGGTGGCTTTAATTCAAAATCTGAAACGTCATTTTCCAAATCAAAATCTTTGCTTTCCTCGCACCCCTCATTTTTAACTATATCGTCCTCGTTTATTATCAAATCTATCTCTGAATCTCTGTTAATGAGTTCAACCATCAAAACTTCGTTTGCCTGAGAAGTGTGTCTTAAGTTTGCGAAAGATTCGATAATCTCGCAGCATTTCCCGCAAACCGCCTGATACGAATAGATAAAGAGGTCTAAATCAGGCAACAGATTGTGGATATTATGAAAAATGTTGTCTTCACTTTTGTCGCAAAGCTCTTTGAAGTTTGCGTCGAGAATCGGTTGCAGACAAATGCGGCAAACGTCTTTAAGTTCAGATAGAATAGTTTTTTTCAAGGAATGGTACTTAAAGTTCGAGTCAGGGTCACTCGATTTTAAAATTACAAAGTCTTCTTCCACGGGGGATGATTCGCCTGCTTGGACGCAATAGTCGTGCTCGTCGACCACGTAAGCCATTTCCACTGAAACAGACGTTAGTCGTAAAACACTTTTTCCGTGAATTGTTCATTTATGGGTTTCGTTAATGTATACAAAATCGTGCATTAATAGGCTCTGTTAATGCACGATTTTCTATTAATCAACGATTTTAGTATAGGCAATCAACTATACATGTCCTAACAATAAACAAGAATTTAAGTGACATCTGTCAAATTTAAATAAAAGTCCCATCAATGGATACTCAGAATCTGAACTTAACACCACCTGAAGTGCTAGTAAGTGCAAATCTTGCGAGCTTAAGTTTGTTTCCAGAAAAAAGCTGTAAAATTTATGAAAAAACTTATGCCAATTTCATTTCATGGTGCGAGAAGAAAAATGCACTGCGACACTCAGAAATCAGAATCTGTGCTTTTGGCAAGGCAATTGACATTTAATTTCTCACGTTTTGTTCATCGAGCTTCGGCACTTTTTAAATTGGATGCATGTTTGGTTGCATAACCGTTTATCAAACGCAATTTTGAAAAACAAATTTCGCCAATTTAATGATAATACAATCCACGGAAAAATATTGTAACTAACTCGAGTGTTAATAGGCGATTAATAATCTCTATCATTAACGCGTTCGCTGCGCTCACGCGTTAAAATCTCTCGATTATTAATCGCACTCATTAACACTCTTGTTCGTTAAATAACTATTATTTAAGGGATGTTTGGCGGCAAAGTTGCACGAAATCGTGCTTACGTCAGCTTTCAAAGTTAACCTGATTGGATATCGCTATAGCAATGTCTTCAATACAAACATAACTTCTACAATAGTAAAGGAAGTATTCATATTTTAGTAGATACAATACTCCAAAAACTTCGTTTTTAAATAATGACAAGTATTAGTGAGATATAATTTAAAAATCTGCCATCACTTACACTGAAAAGTAAAATTAAATCATATATTTTGTCAAGGTACATTTTTTAAAAAAGCAATTTATTTAGCGCAGTTGAGTGCATTGAGCATTCTTGAATCTAAGCCAATCATCTTCACTGGCATAAATGTGATCAATGTGACTTACTTATTTCTCAAAAACTTTTGTTCAATAGACTATAATAACAATATTTCACCTAAACCTACCTTCCTCACTTCCGTGACATTGGCCTTCATTATCTATCATCAAATGAGGTACTGCGTTTTTCTTCAACTGTATACACCTTTCTTGTTCCACAACCGTTTCATTTGTACTATAGCAATTGTTACAGAAATGCAGCTAAAACAAACAACGATTGAGCACAAGTGTACAATTTAACTGCTGATGATACTTACAGAGCACACCCTCAAATCTTCTTCCCAAAGAGCATTATTGAGGTTTAGAAGATCAAACCACCGCATTCTTCTAATTGGTTGAGAAGTGACTGAAAAATTGAGACCGTTAATATTTATTTTTTAATCAACAGAGATTGTGGAAAATGTCTTACATGAAGGTACTGGAAGCAGGTAAATGGACTTGCCGCCAATTCCTCTGCGGTCACTTATGTCACATGACGGAATGCAACAGCTCGGCATAATGGAAATGTTTCACAAAATTGTAATTAAATTAAAAAGGTATTTGCATGCAAAACTGGACAAATTAACAAAACAATTCGACCAAATTTTCACAGGTTGACATTTGTGATTGACATATCGAATATGTGACGTAGGGATTTTCGTTAATTTTTCTCGGTCAAACTGAAAAGTATCAAAGTCCCTAGGATGACAGTACAATTTTTGAAACTGATTTGAAATAACGGATGTTCCACATGTGTTCCACATATTACAAGGATGCTCAGTTGAATTGGTCATCAAAGGCGTTTTTTCTCGGTCCTTCAAGCTGACCAATCATGAGAGCCCATTTGTATTGGAAAACATAAAATCGAGAAAAAACGCCTCAAGTGAAGTCGCATGATTCGTTCTAAACCAACAGTGTTTCGTAAAATCAAAGTAACAATAATAAAAGTCAATAATTAGGGTTTTTAATTAGAAGAGATAGACAATATGAAGGCAAAATTTGACAAAGAGTATGCAAAAGTCTGTGACAGTCAAATTTTGCCTCCATATTACGTCACTAAATAGAGAGACACCTACGCATAGGCAACCAATCAAACAACTTGCATAGGTCCTTTAAGGCACTGGTGGGGGTTTATTGCGCTTGGCCCCGTGTGATACGCATGCGTCGATCTTGTGTCATTTCTAGTGCATTTATACGTCATCTGTCAGTACTGTCAACAGAATCTGGGACCTTTCACGTTTACCACGTGCTATTTTAACCTACAATGATGATAAATGACACATAACTGACAGTAGACATTCAAGATGGTAAATTCTGTCGGAGGTCAAAAAATGACTGCGCATACGGCCATACATAATAATAATAATAATAATAATTTTATTGAAATGCCAACCGAAAATATAAATAATAAACAGTATATTCAATAGGATAGGAACAGATCAAATCTGATTTTAATCCCACCCTGAAAATTAAATCATAACGCTTTACAATACGCACAAGTTGATACACAATTTATAAGAGTATTCTACTCAACTGCAAGTTTAGAATATTAGAAAAGTGAAACATATCAATACTCGTCGGCATATTATCACCATAAATCAAAAAATCTTTGAGCGCTTGCCTAATGACAGGAATAGAAGTACCATGCGTAGAAGAGTGAAGAATACTGCTTTTCATTATAGTAATGCGCAAGTGCGAAGTGTCGCGGGAAGTCGCAGAATTCGAAAAAGTCGGACCGCGTTTATTATTATAAACCAAAAATACACGATAAACACGAGTGTTACATAACCTCACGGCATACGTTACAAAGTGACAAACAGCCAGCTGCCCGCCAATGCGCCCAAACCTCGAACCTTGCAGCAAGAAAATTACTAAAAAAAGTTACTGTCCGACTATTTTAAAAAACGCGCTTCACAAACCCGAGCATGCGCCAATAACAATCACTAAAATGAAAAGTAGTACACCGATAAACTTTAGTGGGTGATTTTTCTCCTTATTCTGGAAAACGAAAACTTAATTTCCTATTATTTATAGACCGATCAGTCAAATTTTAAGGTTATATGCCATGGTGCTTGGTGGCTGCGTAAGTTGCGAACCAATCAGCAACCACCTAGTAACGGCCGGTAAAATGTGATATTTGATATTTCGATTGGTCAATATTTCAAATTATTAAACAGGGCTACCAAAACAAGACGCTAAGGCACTAGGTAGTTGGCAACAGCATTACATCTGTCTCATAAACTGTTTGAGCTGAGTCTGAGTCGTCTATTTCATGGCTGTCTTGATCTGTTTTACATATTTGAATTTTCTCATTGCAGCTTTATCCATGGACAAAGTTATCAAAGGAAACATTTTATTGTAAATCATCATATACTTAGATTTAAACACATATAATAATATGTATAATAACATTTCATTTAATAGATTTATAAAAAGGATTTATAGGACTTGTCACAGTAGGGGCCTTCAAAAGGGGCTTTGAGGGCTTCATATTCGGATTAAACGGAATCCCCGGTGAACTCAGAATCTGAGCATGGTGCTCAGCAACTTCCTGAGAGCTATTCAACTTGATATTAATTTTAACCCTCTTCACAGGGGTTGATTCATCTTGTTGCAAATCTGGGAGGGACAAAGCTCTTTTATTCTTTAAAGTCTCCTCCATCATATCCGTAACCTCATCCGTTTCAGTCTTCCTCCAGTTATAAGTTGGGAAAATTACAACGTTTGGTTTTTTAGATTGCCCCTCATTTTTTTCTTTCTTCGCTTTTATTTTCTTGGGAGCTGCACTCGAGTCACGTCTAGTCACAAACCAGGTACCAGAATTCCTAATAAATACTGCCTCAACATCAGGAGGAATAAAATCATCGAGTTTAGATTTTTTAGTATTTTCTGCTGTTTCACTCCCTCTTCTTTTATGGCTTATCTTCTTGTAAGTCTTCATTAAATGCGTCATTTCTTCTTGCACTTTATTCTGTAGTTCCTCATCCAGTTTCACGCGTTTCCCATTTCTCAATTCTATCATGTGTTCATTTTGTTTGCTCTTCTCCCTTTTTCGCTTATTTTTACCCATAATCTTCTGCTCAAATTTTACCAACCTATTAACAGCTTTTTTAACATTTGTATCGTAATTGTCATTTGCCACTTGAAGTCTTTTCACTCCCAAGGGATAGACACCAGAGGCTAATTTTAGAAAATTCTTAGCCATACCATTTAAAACTTTTCGACATTTTGAGTTGGTGTACTTCTCGAATCTTTGTTGTGCTAGTATTTTAGCTATGGCTTTAGGGCGGAATTTAATTGGGGTTAACACAACGTCAACTCTTCCAGCTCTCGGATCTAAAACCTTTTCATCTTCGAATTCTTCATCTTCTTGGTTTTCCTCAAGTTTTTGCATAGAATCAATAGAGCCTGGAAATCTCAGGCTTTTCCATGCCTCATACTTCTCTTTGTATTCTAATCCAAGGTCTGACTGATTGATTAAATAAACAAAAATGTGTTTTTTGATGTGGTCAATAATGCGAGGATTATCAGAGTGTGCCAGGTATTTGATAAAGGGGGTAATAAAGTTTGTGACTAAATCTGGATTGATGTCTCCTTCACTGACTTTGGATAATTCTTCCAGAAAAATTTCCACGAAATGCATTATAAAGCCCAGAGGAGCCTCTTTGCTTGTGTTAAAAACGGTGTCTGAAAGTAGCTCACCGAATTTGTTAATGTATTGTCGATCCCAGTTGGTGTTTTTTATGACAAACAATATTTGTCGGAGGAGTCTTCTGGTAAACTGGAATCAATTATGGGGTCGTTAGAAATGATCAAGTGGTTTTAAAAACAAAAGAATTGACGTTTAACAGCTGTACATATAAATTAAATGTCAAAATAAACTTTCAAAGCCACCTACCATAAGAAATTTATCCAAGCGAAGCTGATCGATTCCAAACCACTCGTTGATTAAAATCTGAGTACCACACTTGTAAAATAATAATCCTGCATCGGGAGGCAGCGAATGGACGAGATTTGCTATGTTTTCAGCACATTCTTCCTGAAAATGCGTTTGAAAAACGTGACCCATAAACCAACACTTACTTGCACGAGTGGCTTATCGGACATCCACATCGTATAAAACAAGCCCTTCCAGATGCGAAGGAAATCCTCTTCCGTAAAAGCTAAAAGAGGATTTAATTACGATTTGTGCTTTTTCAAGACCAAAACTTACGGATTGTGGCTGAGCGACTTTTGAACCATTTTCTGAGGGTTTTCAGAGCGCGATCTCTGGCAATTTTGTTATTTCCGGCAAGTATCCGCGCTAATTTTAATTCCTGAGCCACTACTAACACTTTCTTCTTGTTTTTCAGCTTTTCACGTGTTTTTTTTGAAGACATGCTCGTTTCTTCCAAAACCGCCATGTTTTAACTGTCAACGTCAACAGTAGGCACTGTCTACTGTCAAAGAGCCTAGTGTTGCCAACCGAGAAAAATGATAAACGTTTTTTCGCGATTTTTGCAGACAAAAGTGGTTTGTAGACGACCAATCAGAGCGTGCCATTTCTATCAAGGGCGCCATATTTAGACATAAATTTTTGCAAACAGTTTATTTAAGTTAGTGCTTTGAACAATTTATAAAGCTTTCTGAGTACTTCTCCAGGTCCATTTCGTGTGCTTGTTCCTGATTTGTCTATAATTGGTAACAATTTATAAATTATACACTACTAAAGCATTCTTGAAGTTCCTGCATCAGAGGTAGAACAAAGTGATCTAATTTTCATAAAAACATTTGGAGACGAAATTTCTCATAAATTAACATAATATCAACAAGTATATCATAATAAATAAGTACATAATAAACCTATAAACTAACTTCAAAAATTGCTAACTTCTCAAAAATAGGCAAAAATTCAACAAAAAAAGACTAGATGGGTAATTTACAACAAAAATCGCTTGGAAAAACAGTAATTTCCACACATTCAAAAAACAATAAATAAAAAACACACAAATTCATAAAATTAGAAAACAAAACAAGAGAATTATTAGATAATTTATGGTGGTATTGTTGTCAACAACGTGTAAAGTTTATAAATGTATGTATAGTTCGGTGGGGCGGGCAAAAATAAGAATAAAGAGGGGTTAGGGGGCTGTCATAAACAATTCCAATAAAAATAAATAATTGCTAAAGGTGATCCTTCTCATAGATGCGACTTTTGCCCTTCCTGCTCGTAGAAGAGGACGTAGGCTTCACTGCTGACGATGGATTTTGGCGAGATCGGCGATACTCTGAAATGTATTTTCATATATTGTTGAACGATATTATAATTTATTTTTTCGCCGGTAGTCATTAAAAAATGCACTTTTTTAATGACAATCGGTAAAAAAACAAATTACTGCCTTGGCATTAAAATCGATGCGCCTACTAGACCACACAAGTATGTAATTGAATATACGCACGGTGCCTCTTAACATATGTTCAAAAAAAAATCAGATCTATAATCTGTCCGGAATCCACACGACCGGGATTCACCCTATTTCCATGGCGAATCATTTTGTTGTCAACAATGAATCGCCATGGAAATCGGGTGAATCTCGGTCGTGTGGATCCCGGACAGACCATAGGTAGTTTTGTAAAACAAGTGTTTGATACTAATGACAGTTCATACATGATTTAACTGACATTGGTGTCAAACACAAGTTTTTACAAGGCTCACTAGGATACAATTTTTTTAAACATATAGGGTCTCCCAAGGGTGATTCAAAGTCCATTTATGTCTACGTCATTAACAACATCGAAAATCGGTGTACGTAGTGAATAAATGTGCATAATCCAAACATTTTATTTTGTTAAATGGAACACCCACAATTAATGACGTAGACAAAACCAGTCTTACCTCGAATCGTTGTATTCGTGCCACGATTTAGCGTAGGGATGACGACAGTAAGCCGTGTAATGACCGCTGTACGTAGTCCCGCTGTGATTGGACACAGCGTACAAGTTATAACGGCAAGGCGAAGAGCTATTGGAGGCGTACGGACTCATATCGAGGCCCTCTAACGGGAAATCTACTGTAACGCTCAATTTACCTCGGAACCTTTCAGCCAACGAGAAACGTTTCAAATCTAAGATCAAAAGTCAAGGAAAAACCACTGCTACAAAATAAAAACAGCGCGATCGTTCGAAAAAAAGGATACGTAACACTAGAATCTTGGGGAATTTCTGAATAGTGAAAGACTTGGTGCATTTTCTTCGTTCTTTACATTTTGAACACGTCTGAAAGAAAAAAAAATTAATTAAAAAACAAAGTCGAGGGATGAATAATACCGTACCGGTTTTTCATCTCCGTCCAGAGTTTCCTCGCGAGTGAACGAGTCCAGACATTGAGCCAATCGCAGTTGACCGCCCCTCTGCGGTATGGGCAAGGACAGATCCCAAAACGGATCGAAAGTGACCGAACAGTGGCCACAATGGGTACATTTCAAGGTCGATTTGAGCTGTCCCACGAAGCAATCCACTATTTTCGAGTTGTCCATGCGCAAGTATCGATGCCACGACTCTGCCGATTTTTCGCTGTCACTGTAACGGGTGTTGTGTTGAAAAAGTCATCAAGTTGACGCTTATAGTTGAATTATCCTAAGACTTCCAGACTCTCATTACAACACGTCGAGACATACGTTTCATTTCCGTCGCGCTCTATGCCACAGCCGCCCGGCATTGAACGTATAACAAGCAGCCAGCGGATCTCAAACAAAATTTTCTTTCAAGTTTGCAGTCTTACAAATAGGTACTTAAGTATTATTGAGAAACTTCAATTTTTTAAGAAGTTTTTGAGATTTGCAGTCCAATTTTATCAGAATTACTCATTTGTTGTCTACCAGTGAACAAAATAATAAAAAAAAGAGGTCTCTACCACATTTTTACTGAAGGTCTGATAATTTTTGCCTGTCATTATCTTGATTTGCAGGAAAAATTGCGCAAAAAGCCAATTTTTGAAAATTTAAAACATGAAAGCTGTCAATTTGAAGTTTCCTCCTAAAACGGCACAAATCAATAAACGACGTATTCTGTAACATGGCATCCTTGTTTCATTCGTTCGAAAAAAATGGCCCTCTCTCTCCTTTTTTGGGAGGATACTTCATAAATCCGTACCGTCGGGCACTGGTGTGGGTGTATAAAGAGTTGCCTAAGTTTGGTGTTCAAATGTCAACAATATCAAAATGGTCAAAAACACGTTAACCTCACATTTAACCCGTGTGTGACTTTACAATCTTTTATCCGTTCACTACTTTTCTCATTTTAAACCGTTTTAAACAATGACTACGTTCCTTCACACGTTACCTATCGCTGTAAGAAACCGTTATGAAAAAAAAATCAAAAGTGTAAATTTGGATCTATATTTATCAAATACCAACAATACCAATGCCAACATCGCCACTACTGCTGCTGCACACTCGAATTACACATTTTGTATGCATTTTCCTCCTAGTGAGTGGTCAGTAGGGTGGAACGAAAAATATCAATTTTCATTATTTTTGTAGCCATATAATTGAAAAGGTTGCCTTTTGTTATTTTAAGTAACTGACCAAAATTTTAGTTTGATCTTGAGCCGCCCCAATGCCCTTGAATATATCGAATATTAAAATGTGGATGTCCTCGAATTAGAACACGAAAATTTCTGGAATTATTCTTTGGTCAAAAATAAAGTTAATTGAAGGTAT
This sequence comes from Pycnomerus fuliginosus, assembly GCA_963924575.1. Lineage (NCBI taxonomy): Eukaryota > Metazoa > Arthropoda > Insecta > Coleoptera > Zopheridae > Pycnomerus > Pycnomerus fuliginosus. The sequence continues at coordinate 12,228,869 of OZ004625.1, read as the reverse complement.
AAAATTTTTTCGAATTTCACTTCCTAGGGGAGTTACATATACACCCTGTAGGATCATCCCCATCATAATATTCAATATTCAAGGGCAGCCCAAGATGATATCGTGTTAAACTAGAATTTTGATCAATTACTTACAATCACAAAGGGCAACTTTTCCATTATATGGCAATAAAAATAATGAAAATTGATATTTTTCGTTCCACCGTAGTGGTCGGTCTTCCTGCAAACGACAACTGGGGGGGGGGGTTATGGAGTTTGGCCGTATGAAATGCGCATGCGAGAAATTTCGCTGCGGACTGTCAATTGTCAGCTGGTTTCTGTCAATTTGTGTACCGGAAACGTAGTAAATTGACAATAGCCCATTTTTCGCGATTTCGTCCGGTTGACCGCAAATTCGTAACTGTGATTGGTGCGCATCTACCACATTTCCTAGAAATTTGTTTCACAAAATTGTCAAACTAACGTCGGTTTCTAACACACCTCCGTGAGACGGTTTTAAATGATCAGCGCTATGACATTGTCGCTAGGCCACAATCTGCAAAAAGGATAAATGCACCAATCACAGTTATGAATTTGCGGTCAACCGGGCGAAATCGCGAAAAAAAGGCTAATATATCGGGTGTCCCAAAAAAAACCGGACAAAGTAATCTTTGCAATTAGTCAGCCATTTCTTAACCGATTTGGATAGACTTGGTCTTAAATTAAAGCTAAAGAATCAGGCTTTCGAACTTGTCGACAGATGGCGCTGCTGTAGTAGCCTTATTGATACTTGTCTTTAAGGCTTATTTTAGGTGCGTGGGGATTGGTCGGGCAACAACCAATGGTTATGAAATTCAAATAGCCTTGAAGATCTTTCTTTTTTCTTCAAAAATCTTTTTTCAGAAGTTCATTTGGCGTAAGCACTAATTTTCTGTGATTTTTCTAAAAAAAGTGTTTTTGCGTATTTTCATGCTTTCATAACCATGACTAAAGTAACATTGATGCACATAGGGCTTAATTTTCAATGATAACTGTTCAGTTGCCCCCCACTGGCATCTGCGCCACTGTTTTCACCATATTCGTTCATCTATAACTGAAAATTAAGATTTAATTGCATTACTGTTCTTTGGTCATGGCCATTAATGCGTGAAAATACCCAAAAACACATTTTTTAAAAAAATTACAGAAAATTAATGCTTAAGCCAAATCGACTTCTGAAAAAGGATTTTTGAACAAGAAAGAAAGATCTTCAAGGCTATTCGAGTGACATACCGATTGGTCGTTGACTGACCAATCCCCATGCAGCTAAAATAAACCTTCAAAGCAAGTATCAATAGGACTACTACGCCAGCGCCATCTGCCGTAGTTTCTCATACAGTCGAAAGCCTGGTTCTTTGGCTTTAATTTAAGACCACGTTCATCCAAATCGGTTAAGAAATGGCAGACTTATTCCCAAAAATATTTTGTCCGGTTTTTTTGGGACACCCGATACTTTGTTACTGGATGCTCCAATGATGATGTGTCTGTCATGTCAAATTTGGTTTTAGCGCCATGCCTAAATGTAGCGTAAACCGTGCTTGAACCAGCGCTTGCGCACTGTATACTGCCAAACTCCATAAAATTACGTCACGCCTGCACTGTACACAACAAAGATGGCGGTTCTACGTCATCGCTAATATCGCGTATTGACGTTTACTTAATTTTGAAATATCAAAGCAGCGATATCACAGGAACGCGCGCGCACACCCCCAAACATGGCGGATGTGACGTCCACGTCACGCCGACGGGACCTATTCATTGTCGTCGTAAACGATCCAGTTCATTCTTGTTCTCTTTCCTATACGTTGAGTTAAACGGAAACATACGTTATACGTTCAATGCCGGGCGGCTGTGGCATAGAGCGCGACGGAAATGAAACGTGTCTTGACGTCTGGTAATGAGAGTCAACTAAACTAAAGTTTACCTGAGCTTGTCGTCAATCTCGGTCAGAATAGGTTTGGGCTTTTCCGTCACCCTGTTGACGTCCTCGTGCAACCCCTCCAACAAATACCTAAGAAACTCCTGCGCATCCTGTTGCGCATAACCGATGAACCTGGGTGCGAACCTCTGTATCTGACTTTTCAAACTGGACGTGTTCACGACCCTATCGGCCGCATCTTCCGACCACAGTTCTTTGATAACTTCACCGAACGATTTAATCAAGGCTCCTTTCATGCTGGAAGTCGAAGTGTTGACGTCACACACGTACTGGTCCTTGATCAGATATTCGAGCAGGGACCTCGTATTTGACATGCACTGTATGACGGAGTTCATGAAACACGTGTTGCCGATGTTCTTCAACCCGTTGAGGCCCAAAGTCTTCACCGGGCTCGAGCCGTACCTGTCGTAGGCATCGTAGCCCCTCTCCCTCTCCGTGGACCGCCTCGACAGGCTGTTGGACGAGGACGAATTTAGGGTGGAAGTCGAGGGGGAAACAACAGAACGGGAAGTGGAAGAGCTTAATTTCGGCGATGTTGAGATGTCCTAGAAACCCAAACGTCATCTCAATGTTTATCGTGTTTTTATCGTCTCGCACTAATCCTACGAAGAAGCCGTACAACATCACCGACAGGGCGACACCCCAAACGACGCACAACAAAGAAAAAGCCGCGTCCATCTCGACATTTTACTTAAAAATAAACCGCGGCGTTATGTAAGTGCCCACGCGCTTTTCTATTTTTTCAAAATTGACGACTCACCAGATGATGTCTGCGGCCGGACGACTGGCTCAATATTAATGAACTTCTCGAGTACATGACTGCAATGATGGGAGGATCGGATGTTCGGAAAATTCGGACATTGCGAGACACTTGACAACTGACACTTTCAACAAAAAAATACCGACAATAATCAGTAGTTTTTTTTCAAAGTACCGCCGCATTCGGTACTGGTGATTTTCTCAATGAATAATTATTGCTTTAGATGCTACTCGAAATATACAAAAAATTGGCATGGGATCAACCGATTACAGCAATCGTGGATCAATCATCGAGAGGAGCGATCATGAATTTCATACCTCCGTATAATTGTTTAGAAATATTCTGGCAACCAAAGATTGCATCAGCCACTTAGTAATAATTATTTACTACATAGTAATGACCATGTGCAAGAATAATTGCTGCATACGTTAACAAAAACAACGAAAATTTTAAAAATTGAGTCCTTGTGTATATTTTATCTTTGCATATTGAACGTTGAACGGCTCTGATATGTAAAAACTATTTTTTTATAAAGTATGATCGAGTAGCGCTTACGAGACGTAGGACATAGACTATCGAAATTATAACTGATGTTAAAATATAACTTCGGTAGTCTACGCAAGAGTTTTTGATCGCACTTTATTTTTGTGAAAAATTTTATCTTAAAATCAGTACAGACAAAACAAACGTTTTATGTTTTAAATTGTTTTTGTGCAGCAGTGCCGCAACAATGGTATCTGGCGCCCGGGGCAACAATAATTTGTCGTCCCTAGCCTTTTGGAGCAATAAAGCGCCGCAGGCGAAAATTTTTGAAAATTTCAAGGTCACGCATTTTCCCAGCACTTCAGAATACAAATGCAAGGAAGAAAATGAAAAACTTAACATTAGTAAGGCAGATTTGTTACCGATCTGATGGCAATTATTAATATAAAAAGAAAAAGGGTGATTACAAACAAGAAATTTCACAGATTCTCCAGATATTCTATACTGGTGATTTATTATAGTAGGTAGATGCGGTTTTGTATATTTGATTACGAAACGAACTCGAGAGATGACAAGTAGATCGTGGCAATGGTAAAGACAAATAAAAAAAAAATCAACAAATGGGGCGCCTTCGGCGCCCCCTCGTCTTGGCGCCCGGGGCCGTTGCCCCTCTCGCCCCCCCCTTGTTGCGGCCCTGTTGTGCAGATTATCACAGATTTTGATCTATTTTTAGCATCCCTGCCTCAATTTTATTGCAATAATTTTAGCGAGGATATCAGTAACATCAACAGTGGAATTTATTGCATTATTGAGCTTGCAAAAATTTCCTGACACTCCACATATAAAAAAAATAGTACCTCAATTCGGGGCCTGCCTGGGATAATATTTTACGCTGTTGAGGACTTTTTTGTAGATCTTTTCATTGTTAACAATTCTGTCATAGGGTGTCTTACGAATATAGAACAGTATTGGTTTCTCTGAACTTAAGCAAGGTACAATCATAAGATTTGGCTTACAGAAATTGACGCATGCGGAATCTATTAAAATTATTGACGACTATGGGACACTTCCGGTTATATCGGAAGTGGGGTGCAACTTTGAAATTTTAAATAGCAACCCACATTTTTCTGAGTATTGTAGTGTCATTTTATAAAGTCTTTTCTTTTGTCTTCGGAAACTTGGTTGTGGATCTAGAGGCTGGTGGTACTCATTTTTTGTGGACAAAAATGCCAAAAATATGTTTTCATGAATTTTGTTATCGGCGAAAAACATTTTTCCATATTTTGAAGCCATCCGACTAAGCCTTAAATGAGCCGAAACGAAATATTATTAATTTTATGAGAATACTGACGTCCATAAAAGACAAAAAAAGTATACCGCAGCACTCTAGATCCACAACAAAATTACGCCAAAAACAAGAAAAAAACTAACTAATTAAAAAAATTACACGAAAATACTCGGGACGATCCCTAGATTAGAAAAATATAAAAATATCCCGGGCGTCCCATTTAAAAATTCAAAATTAAAGCCATTCATTAGAAAGACTGTTCCACGTTATGCATTCCAAAAAGTCCTAAGAAAGTTGATTTATAGAATTTGCAATAGTGAAAATTTGAAACCCGAATACCATGTTTTTCTTAAATGGCACCCTACAAGTTTTTCTACAAGAATGCAGAATTGTATCCGCTTTTCAACTGTACCCAGAAGTATCAAAAAAAGAAACGATTAAAATCAGTTTTTGTAACTGCCAAATTTTATGATTCTGTTTTGCTCAAGTCCAGATATATCAATACTGTTCCATATTCGTAAGACACCTTGTATAATACAAACAATAGAAAACGGGCTTGGTTCCCATAAATCTCAACCCCAGCAGAATTTTAATACAGGCAGATTAAACTAGCCCACGACATTATGCCCAACAAGTTTCATGTCAATCGCATGATTAGTTCTCGAGTTAAAAGGTTAACAAACGGAACGTGTGATTCTAAGGGGCGATTTCATAATAAAAGTTAAAGGCCCTTTAAAGTTAATGTCGACTTTAAATGGGATTTTGACCAATAAGGAGCAGCCCTTTTGAAATGTTGCTAGGCAAATCAAAATAAAGAGTGTTAGTTTCTCCGTGTCTCTTGTCAAAAAATGACAGATCGAAACGACTTCTACTGTCACATGAACGTCACTCTCAGTTTAGCCAACGGAACGGACTATTTCATAGCCAACTCGGTGAGATCTAAGTGCTATTAAAATTTGAAAGGTTCCCTGATCCGACATTTTTTTGCTGACGTGGTATATTTGTATAGTTCGAAGGCAACAATGGCAATAATCGATCTCTGGGTGGTGTGAATAAATAAAAGCGTTACAAGATGCTTTATCTTGAATTAGTAAAGGATAAAAATATAAGTTTTTGTTACAAAAGAAAAAAATTACTATACAAGCAAAAGCTTTATCATTTATTCACACCAGCCTTTGCTAAATTTCAAATTACCGTTGTTTATTTAACTAAATGCTTAATCTAACAAGGATGTTGATATTCATTTGTCAACAGTGGCAGTTAAAAGCTCCGCATATCCTTCCAGTTAAGACTTGTACGCGAAAAAAAAAAAGGTCAGTCACATTTTCTGAAGTTATTTTACGAAAGTTATTACCTATAATTGATGATTTAAAAAAAAAGAATATCTAAAAATACTCGAAGCAACCTGTTTAAACAAAAAATAACGGTAGTCAGGCTCAGGGTTGCTAATTTAAGTGTTCAAGGTTCTTATATTCATATTTCATAGGTTGTCCGATTTCATAGGTTGTAACGTAACCCAGGGGGCAACTTTGAAGCACGAATTTAGTAAATAATAATAATAATTTATAATCAATTAACAAACGTGACCACGGCAAAATTTGCTCCAAGTAACAATAAAATAACTATCTGAATCATTATGAAGCAGCTAGTGGTAGCCACAAATAACCTTGTCCCCTGGATGACGTCACTTACCAGATAACCTATGAATATAAGAACCTTGCTCTAGTGATTTTGAACGCTTTTGATAATTGGTTTGATCTTCATTTTAACGTAATGATTCTACCATAATTATTATGAACAATAAAATTTGAAATCAAAAATGCAGCAGAGAAGCGGCTGGAACCTCCCCATCGCGTGGATCTTTGTATTCTGTGTAGATAGTGGTCAATTCAACAGAAATTTTTTACCCTTATCGACTGTGACTAATTTTGCAATTTTCTGACAAATACCGACACCACCTCGGACATCACCCATCACATTTGACAATATCTTCCTTTTAAGGTTAATCTTTTGCCACCTTTTTGACAACAACTGCCACTTTATGGCATCCACTGTCAGCTCGTTCCCTTTTAATGAGAAAGAATTTTTTCTCTATTTTCCACTGAAATGGCAGAGACTGTGAATACATTTTTAGAACGAGAATTTGATCGTCTTTCTAATGGCGACATAAAAAAGGAGACCTTTGTATTTAAAATTTAAAGTTGATATGCCTAAATGGCACTTCCCGCGGACCAATTGCTTCCAAAAGCCTTTCAGGTCTTCAACGGGTCACCCAATCTCCATGTACCAAATTTCAGCTCAATCGATTCGCTAATTTGGGCTATAATGTATTTTTAGTGTTATTATGAAATTTCGATTTTTTGACCCAAAGAGCACTAAATGCGAACGAATTTTGTCTTACTTAAAACCAGAATTTAAAGACCTTTTTGATGGTGACAATAAATCTTTCAAAAACTTGTTTTGGATGATTAAATGAGTGAATAATTTTAAAGTTACAAATTGGTGTGTCAAAACGGCAGTTTCCGTGGGCCGATTGAATCCAAAATTTGTTCAGCTCTTCGACGTGCAATACAATCCCCGTGTGCAAAATTTCAGCCAAATCGATTCAGGGGCTTGGGCTGTACCGCGATTTTAAAGTCGGATAAAAATCTTTTTTTTTTTAATTTTTGATCAAAAGGGCACTAAGAATGAATACATTTTTAGAAGTAGAATTTCAAGGCCTTTTCTATCGTGAGGTGAAAAATGGGGGTTTGCATTTAAAATTTAAAAGTTGATGTGCCAAAATGGCATTTCTAGTTGCACGATTGGCTCCAAAAGCTTTTCAGATCTAAGTTGGGTTATCACATGCACACGTACCAAATTTCAGCTAAATCTGTCGAGTAGTTTGGGCTGTGGCGTGTTTACGAACGTACGAACGTACGTACGAACGTACGTACATACGTACGTACATACATACAGACACATTTTAAAAACCACTTTTTTGGGCTCCTGAGACCTCAAAACGTATAGATCCGGTCTTATCTCGAATTCGAAAATTTTAGTGATTGCAGTAACCTCCCTTTTTTTAAAATGGTGAAGTGGAGTGGGGAGGTTAAAATGCCATGAAATCTTAATGTTAGGTTGAAATTATTATGGATACCGTCACAGATTGATCTAAAATTTTGTTGTTCTATAGTATTTATCAAAGGAGTCAAATTTTGGTTTCCACATAAAATATGTTACTTAATAATATAATAAAGGATTCCAGCAGAGGACGGCAAGTGGATTTCAGATCAATGTTTTAGGGTGCAAATTCATGTCTTGACATACATTTTTATGTTACATAAGTAGGCTTGAGCGTAAATCGTGAAATTATGCTGGCAGTAGATTCCTGTAATACCATCTCTAAAACTTTCACATTACCAAGTCAGAATGGAGCATTTTAACCAAACTTCAAAAATATCAGAAATGGTAGTTTCGAGGTATTGCAGAAATCTGCAGGAATCCGCACCCCCAGACAACTTTGAGAATACTCTAAAACTGACTAGAATTATTTTTTGCAAGCCTCATGGTAGAACGCCAGAATACAGGGTGAGTTTTAAAAGAAGCTAACGCACAATGGCAATTTTGCGCCTTGTCTTGCAACTTATTGTTTTCCCTCCATTTTTCTTCCTTCTGCGAGGCTCAAGTGCACTCCTACTGCGATAAATCTTGTTATAGTCAGCGCTTCTCGAGTCTTTTGTCCTTGTTTTCCTCAACTGACTCTTGCGTTTCATCACCATCCACCGCTAATGAATTTGCTTTTAGAAATATATTCTTGAGGATGACTCACCCTGTATATAACAACTGTAATCTTCCAAGGAGTTGCTTGTTTCATAATATTTATATAACAGTTAAATGAATTGAACAAACAAAAATTTTCCTTTATGTGATAACAATATTAGATAATGTGATGTTTTATAGAAACTGCACACAACATTAAATGAGGGATTAACACAAAATTACTCAGAAATAAATGGTCAAATTAGTGAATTAGTCAAATAAAACCGACTTACATTTATCCTCTTCCCGTTGAGGGTTTCGGTCTTGCTGTCGCCCCCCAACTCCGTTTCTAAATCCTCTTTGGCAACGTCGCCCTTCTGGTAGTCCTTCGAAGGTATATAAGAAGCGCAATTATTGACTCTTCCGGAATTCCTTCTCACATCGGACTCTTCTTCGTCCTGCCCTTTAACCCCATTTTTGACCACACAATTCGTTTCGTTCACATCCAATTTGGGGTTGTCAATATTTTGACAGTTGTTCACGTCATTCACCGGCCAACCGGATCTATCTTCGGTTCGAATCTTTTTGACGTTTCTGACAACCGGCGATTTTCCATTTTTGACAACTGACGTGTCAACGCCGTCCTGTTTTTTGAACCTGTTCTCCGAGATTTTGACAGAACCACCCTCGATCATCTCCATCGACGGTTTCGTCGACCTCGACGGTTTTTCGTCGAACAATTTTTTTTTAATATCGGCCACCGAGGCCCTGTTGCCGTTGTCGTCCTCCCCCACCGCCATATTGTCGTTAGTAGTATTAGAATTTAACACACTGGTGCTGTTATTGTAATTCAAACTGTCATTTACCTTCTTCTTGTTGTTGAATTTCGATTCGATTGGTGGTAATCCGATGTCGTTTATCGACTTCGATCGTGCGATGTTTTCATTTCGTTCTCGGAGGCAGGCGGGCACGTAATTGGCCGGGGAGTATTTGTTTCGCAGTTCCGCCACCGAATCCAGCACGCTTAGGGCCGATACGCGCGAATTGCCGTCGCGCGAATTCGAACTGTCGCGACGGGGAAAGTCCGAGATCGAATTTTCCCGGATCGAACTTATTCCCGAGTCCCGGGAGAGGGAGTCACGCCGGAGGGAACCCTCGCGGGACTCTTCGCGGAAACGGTGCGTGATCCCGTCTTCTGTGACACTGCCTGACCTGAAAGGAAGATTTTTCAAAATGGATTATAGGGGTCGGGCGTTTGGAAATGGCAACGTCGCAATTTGCTCTCGCCATAATACTGCGTGTTAATATTTTCGTTGTTTTAAACAGTTTCAATAGTTTTGTTTTGAGGTGCATACAAATGGAATGCGAATTTTAGCTTCCATTAACCTCCCCACAACCAATGAGTATAAAAATTGGGAATTTTATATTCAAAACAATATTTTACAGTTCAACGTTATTCAGCCTATTTTCAGTTTTCGGTATGTAGGTATAATATTTGCAGTGTTGATACTTTGAATAAATCTGAACGTTGAAGCATCATTGTTATTCATTCGAAATAGAGTTCATGAAAGTAAAAACTATTTACTCTAATCAGCATTTTATGTAAGATCTTATTTATTGAATCCGATTTGAAGGTTTTAACAAGTTTTAAGAATAACAGTTGACCCTCAAAAATCCTCCCTTTTCCTTTAAAGCTCTATCACTAGAAACATCCCACAACTTTCGATTTGAGAAGTCACGCACAGAATTCTTCACGGGTTCACGAAAACAGACGCAATAAAGTCAAATGGCAAATAGCAAACTGCATTATCAACATTACGGGTCACAGTTCCCGACATCCTCGACTCATTAATATCGTCAATTACTGAACTTGTTTAAAATATTAGCACGCATTCTAATCGCGAATGCCTTTACTGGGAAATTGCGACGTTGCCATTTTCAAACGACCGACCCCTATTGGCAAACAAATACCTATACCGAGAAAAAAATTTTGCAAAAAGGGGTGGAATGGATAGTACTTCATTTATTACGACACCTAGCCGCGTTGTTAGTCGGAAAACATTTATTATCTAACGAATGTTGGACGTCAAAATTGGAGAAATTGAAGGTTGCATGAAAACACGCGGTTACGTCAGCTTTCAAAGTCAACCTGATTGGATGTCGTCATAGCAACGTCTGCAATTAGTGATGTTTTCACAAAAGACAATTAATTGTACAAATAATTTATAAAATCGCCCTAAAAATAGCGGAAATTTGAACTTGTATATACAGGGAGGTTCAATTATAAAAAAGTTGCGCTTTTTCAAGATGTTTCAGAATCTATAAAGAATTCTCCCTTATTTTTATTAGAACTTTTATATTTGTGACAGCTGTCAACTCAACAGCATTGTACAGAAATTTTCTAGGCCTTGCAGATTTTGAGCAACGACCGTCAACTTTTTTTTTCCTTTCGCCGTCGTTATGGGTTTTAACACCGTTGGAAATACAAAAAAAATTTAGCTTTTCAAAAATGTTGCCAAAATGGACTTTTTTGACAGATCATCAAAATTTGAAAACTTGTATGAATAATTTGTAAAATCAGCCCAACCTTAAATGAAAAACAATTGCAAGAAAGTACAACTACTTTTTCAATCAAGATACTGGGAAATTCTTTACAGATTCTTAATCATCTTGAAAAGGTGCAACTTTTCTCTTATTTAACCTAATTTCGATCTCGTATGGTTTCCGAGTTCCCAATGGTGGGCAACGAAAATTCACCACCCTGTATATACAATTTATGCAATCAGCTTCAGCTTATGAAAACAAATATAAAAAAGTACACCAACTTTTTAAATCTTTTCAAACTTAGATAAGCTTATGTTGGTTACATTTTTGAAAAGAAATTTTACTTTTAATTTTTTGTGTACCCGACGAATATGGCGGCTATAAGAAAAAGCAAAGTTGCTCAAAATGTAGAAGGCCTAGAAAATCTATCAATGAGACAGCTGTCAAAAATAAAAGTTCTACATTTTTTCAGCATAACTCAGGAAGGAATCAAGATATCGTGGAATTCTCTTCAGATTTTGAATCATCAAGAAATAGCGAAACTTTTCTCTAATTTAAGCGGCTCCGTATCTTTTACCGTTTTGATATGAAAGCACATCATAAAAGTTTCGGCAGAAATTAATCAAGGTCATCGGTGTCGCCGATAATTTGGGCCACATTTGGGCAAACTGAAAGTAAATTGAGTTACAGAATTCTTCTTTATCCATGTTGGGGTCATGTTGAGGTAGGTCAGTTGTCGAGGTTGACTACAAATTCCATGCAAATTCCAAGACCAAACAAGTCGTGGTGGTATCCATGATGCAAGAAAAGAAAACAAAACACAATCGCCGTTTGTGTCAGTTTTTTGTGTCTTGGACCATTTTCAACTTTTAAACTTTTTCGCAAAAACAAAATAATTGAAGCTTGAAATAAAGATTTCAAATTTAGAGTACCTACTCGATTTGGAGGGGGTAATAAGGAAGTAGGTGAATGTGGGAGTAGTCTAACCTCGAAAAAACACGTCTGCCATCTGGGTCCGTAAAACTCCTGGTGGTGAACCTCTCGCTGTAACTACCGATCCGGGGGTTATAACTGGAGGAGCTGAAGTAAGGTCTATCAAGGGCCGAAGAACTGAAAGTCGACCTGTAGGAGCCAGCGAGGGCTGAAGCACTGCTCCGATGTGGTGATAAGACAGGCATCGTTATCTTCCAATCAGTGTTATCTCGCTATCATTTATCTCATCTGAAAATAATACAGTGTGATGTACTAAAATAAATGCGCGAACAAAAATACATTTCTTAAAAAATATGACTGGAGAGTGTGGAATAAAAAGTGATTAATTTATTTTTAGATCTAGCTACCTAGGTAGTTTCTTTTCCGTTTTGCGGTTGTCCCGATCGATGGGGGCGAATTCTTGGGGGGCTCCTTCAGCTGTTTGGACCGGAGCACTACGCACTTGGGTGGGAACACTTTAGGCACCACCGGCACCCACTGTTTGCTTAATTTACGGTGTAATTTTCACGAATTTCTTCTAAAAAACTAAAAAATGGGACATTCTGCCCGCTTTGGGTGGCGGCCATCTTGGTGTGACGTCATTTATATGATGGCTCAAGGCTCATTCGCGCATTCCATTTTACCGGTGTCCTTGAAGAGATTTTTGCGGCTCAATTAAATTGTACAAGTTATAATAATTTTTTCACTTCATAATTATTTAATTCCAGTTTTACTTTAATTAGGTACCTATTGTAGTTATTTTATTGCTCCATCAAAAATTTGCCAAAGGCGGCGTGAAAGTCAGGGGCGCCTCCTACACGTGACACCGTGATGCATCAAATTATATTTAAATCTGACTCGAAATGCAAGAGAATTTAATTAAGGACGTCTTGTTTTTATATTGCTCATAAAATGGCAGTACATTTTACATTTTATGGGGTTTTCAATTTGCGATTAAAAAAAACCTCAATCTCAGTGGGCTTAGAATTCACTTCTGTCAAAAAAACAAGTAGATGGGGATGGGTACACACAGGCTGTCTCAAGACGCTTGCACTTCGTTAGTAGTCGCACAGGAAATAGGGAAAATGAATGATTTTCTTTTGTTACCTACCCATAAAGAAGGAGCACACCAAAATGTGACTAGCGACATTGACGATTTTCTTCACTGTTTTTGAAAAAATAATTATCTAGTAATAGAAATATGACCTCATTTATGCGGGTCTAATGCGAAACGTGACGTCATTTCGTCGTTTTTTAAAAATGCTTGTTCTAATCGTCAAGCAAACAAAAATGCATGAAGATTTATTTGCATGTGCCATTATTCGCAATTATTTGGGATATATGGCGATTTCTCAAAAATTCTACTCTAAATATTGACGAATTCCGCTAAAAAATTCAGTGAAACTCCCTAAAAGTGGTGATATAAGTAGGTATGTAGTACCTATGGCAAAAAAGTTGTGATTACAGAATGGTTAATTTTTCGATGCTCACCGTTGGTATCTCGGAAACAATAATAGATGGAGAGTAGTTTAAATTGGAGAAAATTTGCGCTATTTGTTGGTGATTAAGAATCTGAAGAAAATTCACCAATATTTTGATTCGTTCTTGAGTTACCACAAAAAATTTGAAAATTGCCAATTTAAAGAAAAAATAATATCTTCCTAACGATTGATGTTATGTAAATGAGAGATCCCAATGTTGAACATCGAAAAATTAACCACCCTGTATGCAAACTCGAATTTGCGCCAAATACTCGGAAAATACTCGGAAAAACTACATTATTTGCGTATGATTAAAAAAATTTATTATCAAACTTTTATCCATACTTTTATCAAAAATAAAAACAAGAACAATTATTAACAACCTACATCAAATAAAAACGCTAACATTAATAATAAGCATATTTTCTTTTAACACTTTATTGTAAAGGATAGCGACAATAATGTTACTTATATAGGTAAATAAGGTAGCTACAGGACGACCTCTGGTGTGTGACGTCACAGACGGAAAACTGTGGAGAAACGAGCCAATGAGAAACGCTGAAATGTAATGACAGGCATTTTTGGTGACATCTGATTGGACACTGTCAACAAAAGATTCCTGTTTGTGACGTCACAAAATTAACTTGAATCGCGAATTGGTAACCTTAGCACTTTGTCTGTAAGAAGTCGTCCTTTTATGTGAGATCTTTAATAATGAATTATAATATTACACTCTGATTATGTTTGAAAGTGAAATAATTTATTTCAGCTGGTCTATTAGCCATAAATTTTGGTAAATAGTAATATAACATTTATATAGCATTATATGTAGGTACATACTTCTTTATAAAGACATCAAAGGACCATGCCATACATATATCAATTAATATCGTGATATGAATGATCAAAAAAATAGTTATTTATGTAACAAGTGAGCAAAGTGTAACTTTTTGTAACGAGAAGAAATGTTTGCCGCACGACGCCGTAGGCGGAGTGCGCAAATTTGACGAGTGAAAAAAAGTTACTGTACTCATGAATTGCTTACAAAATTTTGTACAGTTAAAATTCTGGGCAAATATCGGTTTCAAAGTTCACTCGCAAAAAATCTCCTAATGAGAGGTTTCGTATAAATTGGTGATAAATCTATAGTAACAATATCAACAAAACCTTAGCAGCTGCTCTTTTTTTCACTGAAAAAAATTGAAAAATTAGCCGCTACGGCACTTTTTTTCACACTTTGTCGTCGTACGACTTTTAGTGCAGTGCATTTAGACGAAAAAGTGCCGAAACCCGGGCATAAAAAAAAAAAAGGTAAAACCTTTTCTAACATGATCGGGACACTCTATTTTACATGTCATAAAAAGTCCCAAAGAATCCCGCGTCGGGTTTGGCCGTAATGGCCGAAGAACCGGTTCAACAGTAAAAATTCTCAAATTTTAGGCTATTTATCCCACCAATTGTGTTTTAATCTTGATATGCCTTTGCAGTTAGCTTGTCAGGAACATTGTGAAACATACTTCATGTAGCTGTGGCAAAAAAAGATGACGGGGCACGCGCCCGAGCGTTCGCGCGGTCCAATAGACGCTTCACGCGAACTGTCCAGGGAGTCGACCGATTTTGATGAAACTTTCAGCGTCGAGGCAGATCGATGTGAGGTTGAAGCTTATTGTTTTTCGCTGCGATCGAACGACCGGACTACCGGAAAAATGCAGATACGGTAAAAACATTGAATTGCAAATATCTCAGTTTTTGTCGGTCTTATGCCAAAATATGTCTTATTCAATGTTGTGGGAAATTTAATTCTCTACAAAAAAGCACATAATCATTTTTTTCATACGACCAATGGTTTACGCGCTACGGTCGGAGGAAGTTCAGCACTCAACTTAATCTGTCCGGGATCCACACGACCGAGATTCACCCGATTTCCATGGCGATTCATTGTTGACAACAACCGTAGCGCGTAAACCATTGGTCGTATGAAAAAAATGATTATGTGCTTTTTTGTAGAGAATTACATTTCCCACAACATTGAATAAGACATATTTTGGCATAAGACCGACAAAAACTGAGATATTTGCAATTCAATGTTTTTACCGTATCTGCATTTTTCCGGTAGTCCGGTCGTTCGATCGCAGCGAAAAACAATAGGCTTCAACCTCACATCGATCTGCCTCGACGCTGAAAGTTTCATCAAAATCGGTCGACTCCCTGGACAGTTCGCGTGAAGCGTCTATTGGACCGCGCGAACGCTCGGGCGCGTGCCCCGTCATCTTTTTTTGCCACAGCTACATGAAGTATGTTTCACAATGTTCCTGACAAGCTAACTGCAAAGGCATATCAAGATTAAAACACAATTGGTGGGATAAATAGCCTAAAATTTGAGAATATTTACTGTTGAACCGGTTCTTCGGCCATTACGGCCAAACCCGACGCGGGATTCTTTGGGACTTTTTATGACATGTTAAATAGAGTGTCCCGATCATGTTAGAAAAGGTTTTACCTTTTTTTTTTTTATGCCGGGGTCAAATCTTAATTGCCCTGGACTATTTAAGAACGCTTTTAAATGAAAAAAAGTGTGCTCTTTTATTAATCTTATTACGTGCTATTCAGAAAATATGTGATAACGGGAGGCCATGGAAACAAATGAATCGCAATTTGTCGAAAGGACGCTAAAGTTACATCGTACAGTCAACAAATAAAATGACAGATGTCATCTCATGCCCACAAACAAGTCTCCGATTAAATGACAGATGACGAACTAATGTTGGCCAAAGGTCTTTTTGACAAATAGCGATTCATTTGTTTCCATTAGACACCCGTTCACATTTTCTGAATAGCATTGTATAAATGTATAATAAATAATAAGCTAAGTAATTTTGCGGACAAATTCCGCAAGTTTGACATCATACTTGGGTATTTCCGACAAACAAGACAAATCTAGGTCACTAAGTTGACATTGCCGAAAGTTTGCGGTTATCGTAATTATTCTTAATAAGTACAAACTTTCAGAATAGGCAATCAAATCACTATAACAACATTATTTTCGGTAATGTCAATGCAAATGTGTTAGCTGCCAATCTAATCATAATCACTAACCGCTCTTACCTTGATTTATTTTTAGAAACAGCCCCAGCTTATTCCATTCCAAACTGACGTCACGACTTGCGGAGTTTATTTTAATTTTTTTTTTAACTATTAATATTGTAGCACTGAATTAGTCATCAAGCTGAACTTTATTATTTTGACTTTGATTATTCCAATCCAACCTGAATCATATGCGACTTGCCGGTTTATTGATGCTCAGTTAACGCAAACTGAAATCCAATTGCCTAGCAACTAGCTTCCTGATTGGCTACAATCTGACCAGTTTAAAGTTAGCTGAGCCCTAATTCAAGTAAACACTTAAATTTCCACTTTTCTTCCTTATTGGCGACATCTAGTGGCACTTTTTGCAATATACGTAAGATTATATGGCACCTTGTCAAGCAACAGCGACATCTATTGAGAGTTTTTGCAATAAGAAAAAAGAGGTGAATTGAGTTGAGCTATCTAGTGTACATTATTATCTTTGCTATAAAGTGTCATTTGTTTAAACAATGTAGGAATGTTGCAATCATTGCACTCACCACACGCAATTTTGTAAAATGATATACAACTGCATCTGTTGGTCAAAATAATTATCAAACTTAGCGGACAGAGAAAAACAATAATAAAAATTTACTCTCATCCTGTCGTCCAGACAAAAGGTTCCAAACGCTCGTCTATATCCAGATAATTGTTGAGTGTCTCCATCGACTCCAAAGTTTGGTTCAACATCATATGACACCTGTTCAACTGATGCGACAATTCCTGCACTTTCGCCAATTTCTCCGCATACTTAGCAAACTTCTTCTGCTTATCCGTGAGTCCACTAGCGAGCCTTGAAATTTCAGCATCAGTCTCTCGAACCTTCTGCGTCAACTGGTTCTGCTCTGTCGCTATTAAATTTGTACACGATGTTAAATGACTCTGGTATTTGACGCACAGTTTATGCAAAGGGGCTGGATCCAGTCGTTCCAAAACTTCGGGGTCACGAGCTGCTGGAAGGTTCAATGTCGCTCTCATTATCGGCAAAAACATGGGAATACTTTGTAGGCGCATTATATCGGGGTCTTTCTCCACATTTGGATTATTTGAAGGGGGCTTGACGACTACAATATTATGCACTGAGGATTTCTTGGGTAATTTCTGTGGAATCTTCCGCTTTGTTTTGACAATTTGTTTGTTGGTTAGTTTGGGGGAATCTGAAATAATGAAAATGAACTAAACAAACTAAAATCGAATATCACCTCCAATTGGTCGATTTACTGTATAACTGATGTATGGTAATTCAGTGTCGCTGCAGACACTGGGGCCTGGCGAAATCGAACCTGGACGTCCTGCTTCAATACTTTCTGACAAATCGGAAGTGGAGGGGCCCCCAGGATTGGCGATTGTATGCTGGCGGCGAACATTTGATGGCTTGTTGGGGTGAGCAAGGCTATTCTGTCGACGTGAGGCGGGTAAATTCTGAGTGGAGTGTTCTGATCCCATTTTTTAAACAACTTTTGTATTTTTTTTATTATTTGAGGTTATGTTGAGTGTTGTGACAGATGTCACTTGTCAACGTTGACAGGGCTGCGTTCAACATTAAACTTCCCAAGGTTCACGAGAAAGAGATAGAAAATCGCGTCTTGAAAAGTCAAACAAAGACAAAAAATGCGGTGGCTTTCATTTTCTTCGGGTGGCCAAGCTGCTTGTGTTAAACATAACCTCAAATTGTTGAAATTCCGGTTCCGGAAAAAAGCGAGATTTTGCTCAGAGAACTCTACTGAGGGATTATCGAAAATTTTGCTTAAATATCAATAAAATATGGTGATTAAAGCATAGCCTGTTTTTAAGCCAATCAAAATTCATATTTTTAGGCCCACACAATCCTGCTGGTACAACCCGGTTCTAACCCCGAGACGAGAACCTACTCCGACTATGAATCAGTTAATGAATGCATGGAAGGAGTTTGCAAAATCTACGAGGAACATTTAAAACGTCGGAATCCTAATACTCCAACAATTACTTATGATATATCCCAACTGTTCGACTTTGTTGATCAAGTACTTAGAATTATTGTGTGAAGGAATTTATTTACATTTTTGTTGCAGTTATCTGATCTCAGTTGTTTGGTTTATCAGAAATCGACGAATACATACGCTCCTTACAACAAGGATTGGATCAAAGAGAAAATATACATACTTTTAAGGCAAGCCGCGGGGCATACAGACTAAATGAACTTCGTTTCTATTTTCGTTTATTTTTAATTTAAAAGACATGAACATGATCTACACCTGAGTTTCGAGCATACATCTGTACATGTTCACTAAAGTTTGTGCTGCCGCAAATTATAATTTCTACTCCAATTTTGTTTGTAACGTAGTCAGAAACATCCTCAGTTCTTAATTTTCTATCATGAATGACTTCATTATACTTTTTCTTAAATCCCACTCTTGTGTTTGTAAAAACTTCATAGCTAAAATTCCAGTAACTCGCAAACTCATGGAGCTTGTTGCCTAATAAAATATCACAATTTCTGACGCAGTAAAATAGCTTAATGAAGCTTTCACAGTCTTCGTTTTGTATCATTTCAGTGATTACTGAAATAATTGGCGATATTCCCACACCTTGAGCGATGAACAGAAAATATTTGTGCTCGTAGTTTATTCGGAAGTTACCATAAGGTCCCCTCCAGTGCGTTGCAGAGCCAATCTCCAACTGGCGAATATAGCGAGACATACGTCCTCCTTCGTACAATTTCACGAGAACTGTGAAGCTTAGGTCTGAATTTTCAAGCGGAATTGGAGTATATGGTCTTGAAAATTCACCATCGAAATCTTTAGCTTTAAGGAAAAAATATTGACCTGGACTATAACTAATGTTGTTTGGAACTTTTCCATTATCACTATACTCAAATTTCATTAAAAAAGTTGATTCGGCCACTAGTTTTTTCAAAACAAGTTTAAAAATTGTGTAAGATGTTGCAGAAATTGCATTAATTTTGTTTGTGGTTAAGTTGCGTTCATTTGAGGAATTGTATTTTTTTAATTGCTGATCGTAGACGTCTAGAATGCATGGGTTGCAGCCTGAATTGCAACAGTCTGACTCCGAGGGCTTAATCGGAGGGTCCATTCTAACCTTAAAATTTCAAAATTAGAGAACTTCCACACTAAGGAAAAAATAATTAATACTTAAGATTATGGCTTTATCTACATTATAGATCGAATTTTCTACATATTTATAGTTTATTACTATAGAAGAAAGAATTTTAGTAACTTTGCATGTTAGTAACTTTTACGATTTTTTGTCTTTGGCTTGGCTACCCTTTGACGTCTCTCATTTGTGTCGGGCTGTCACTGTCATCTGTCAGTTCAATTTCTCTTTTCGTGAAGTGAACCAACATGGCGGTTGGGAAAAATAAAGGCCTGTCAAAAGGAGGAAAAAAGGGAGTTAAAAAGAAGATGTGAGTATCTTTTTTAAATAAAAACCATTCTTTTAAACCTCATTCTAAACGTTCGTGTGTCTTTTTGGCCAAAATGTTCACGGATGTTTGAAATATTTCTAGATTAGAAAATCCATGCCCCCTTGCTACACTTTTGTTTTAACGATTAATTAAAACATTATCGTTAGAACAGGATTTGTACTCACGTTTTGTTCTTGTATTAAGGGCTTGCATACTATCAAAATGAAATTTTCCCCAAAAATGTTTATTTTATAAAAAGTTGGGTTATGTTTACGAATTTTCTTAGGCCTTCAATTCTGTTGCAGTGTTGACCCTTTCACTCGTAAAGACTGGTATGACGTCAAAGCCCCGTCTATGTTTACCACCCGTCAAGTGGGTAAGACGCTGGTGAACCGTACTCAGGGGACTAAAATCGCTTCCGAGGGTCTCAAGGGCAGAGTTTTTGAAGTATCTCTAGCTGACCTTCAGAATGATAATGATGCCGAACGCTCGTTCAGGAAGTTTCGGCTGATCGCTGAAGAGGTTCAAAGTAAGTTTTAATTGTTTTAAGTATGAAATTCTTGATAATTCCGTGATGAGACACTCAGCTCGCATTGACACAAACATGATGAAACTTCATGTTCCCTAATGACGCAATAAATAACAACTCTGAATGCGAAATGCACATTATAAACATTCTGTTCCGAGAATCTGTTTTAATTTGAGGCTTTTGCAGACAGAAATGTATTGACCAATTTCCACGGTATGGACTTGACCACGGATAAACTGAGGTCGATGGTTAAGAAGTGGCAAAGTTTGATTGAAGCGTCAGCCGATGTGAAAACCACCGATGGGTTTTTGCTGAGGGTGTTCTGCATTGGATTTACTAACAAGGACCAATTGTGTCGCAGGAAGACGTGTTATGCCCAGCATACGCAGGTCCGACAGATCCGCAAGAAGATGGTTGAAATCATCAGCCGAGACATCCAAGATAGTGACTTGAAAGAAGTAGTCAACAAACTTCTTCCCGACTCCATCGCGAAAGACATTGAGAAGGCCTGTCAGGGAATTTATCCACTTCATGACGTGTACATTCGTAAAGTGAAAGTGCTGAAGAAGCCCCGTTTTGACTTGTCAAAACTGTTGGAATTGCACGGAGATGGGGGCAAAGGGGGAACAGGAGAGCCCGGGGAAGCTGGTTCAAAAGTTGATAAACCCGAAGGATATGAACCTCCTGTACAGGAGACTGTATAATTTTAAGTGTTTTAACACGTATTGATAAAATTTAATTTGTTTTATTCAACCTTTACATTAACGTTGCATTTACTGTAATAATAATTTTTGCTACTTCCACTAATAAGGTCCACATCAATACTTTTCTAAGAACATTCAAACCTCTGCCCTGATGGTGAACCATACCAAAACCTCTTCCAGGGGACCAATCTGCTATGCCTACTATGCTGCTGAAGAAAGTTGAGGATGAGGTTGAAGGTAATTATTGTCAAATTTTCTCCACTTGTTTTTCAATTTCGCAATAATTTTATGATGAGACACTCAGCTCGCATTGACAACCATGATGAAACTTCATGTTCCCTAATGACGCAATAAATACAACTCTGAATGCGAATTGCACACTACTAGCAGCATTTTTTAGGATTGTGTTTTAACTTAATTTTTTTTGCAGGTATGTGATCACCATTTTTCATTCATGGCATTACTTGGCTCGTGTTAAGAACATCTTATGGTGGTGAACAATACCAAAACCTCCTCCAAGGCTCTAATCTGCTATGCCTACTATGATGCTGAAGACTCGCTCAGAAAGTTGATGGTAGAGGATGAGGTTGATGGTAAGTGTCAATTTTCTCCACTTCTTCTGCAATTTCGCATAATTTTATGATGAGACACTCAGCTCGCATTGACACAAACATGATGAGACTTCATGTTCCCTAATGACGCAATAAATTCAACTCTGATTGCGAAATGCACACTGCTGGTAGCATTTTTTAGGAATGTGTTTTAACTTTATCTTTTTTGCAGGTATGTGATCACCAATTTTCATTCATGGACTTGATTTTTGATAACTGAAGGAAGATCGGGACTTGGCACAACTATTCCCTAAAATCGGGGTAAAGATGGAACCTGTAGAAGGAGCTTCTAAAAATGTATTCTCACTTAGGGTCTGAGTCTAAGTAGGTTTAGGTCATAACGTAAGTCTGGTTAGGTAGACAAACATGAGATGGCGCTAGCTGCAAGATTCCTGCAACGTTACAATCATTGCATCTCACTATCGAGGAGTGTCCTCGGTAGCGCGTACAGTGGACACTCCGCTTCAGCATGCTATGGCTGCTCCTACGCCTGTATCTTCAGAGTCTTCGATAATGAAAAATTTTACTGCTAGCGCCATCTCTTGATTTGTGTACCTAACGAGACTTACGTTATGACGTCATCAAGTAAACCCACGTGGAAGGCCCATACTTTACTTCCAAGTTGTTTAACAGAAATATGGCACCAAAAGTATATTGGCGCGCAAATCATGAAATGGACACTGACAGGAAGATTTCTTTGTCACTATAAAACGAGCCATCTTAGTAGAGCGTGAACTGACTTTCTCTGTCAGCGCAATCTCATGATTATCGCCCTAACTTATTAATGTTGCCGTATTTTTATGTAGTTAAAAACTTGGAACTAACTAACTGAAGATATCGAGATGAAATTGGGCTCACATTCGGTGAGCACTTAGTAGGTGCTGGATTTTGAGCTAAATCGGGTCTGTAAGTCGAAGATCCTTGTTTAGGCCAACTTTAAGCTTGATGAAATTATTCGCCTGCAAAATCTCAAAAATGTATTCTATCAATTTCAAATTGATTCAAAGTGAAAGCTGTTTTTGTTTCACCATAGAAAAGGTTTAGGATTTTGCTTCCAATAGTAAGTGTTAACACTTAGTACTCTTTTAGAGGCTTCCAGCGAAGTCACTTAAATCGTTAATAGTAATTATTATTGTGGTGGTTATTAAAAGTCATTTTTTTAGAACTAGGACATTAATTATCAATTTTGTCGGCTAAAAATGTTTTTTTTTCTCACAAATGATGCTACATATTGAATAAGGATCTAATATGGTACTCGCCTTTGGCTTGTGCTATGTTTCATTTTCGTGTAATATAACCTACTGTATACAGGGTGGTTAATTTTTCGATGCTCGACATCAAAAAATAAAAATTAGAACTGCGCATTTTCAAGATGATTAAGAATTTGTACAAAATTCGCCGATGTCTCGACTCGTTCCTGAGTTTGGAAATAGCGATTTTAAACAGAAAATATCGATGCGCTTTATTTAAAACATTTTCATATTTTTCACAGCTGTCTTATTCCTTATTGCCGCCATATTGAATTTTAACACTATGGAATGCAAAAGAAAATTTTTTTGTGTATCCGAAGGTGTTAAAATTGAATACTGGGTGTTGCCAGTTTCTTTGCCCACTGTCTCGGAAACCATTAGAGTTCGAAAATCGGTTAAATTACAAAAAAGTTGCGCCTTTTGAGGATGATTAAGAATGTGTAAATAATTCTCCGATATCTTGATTCGTTACTGAGTTATCCTGAAAAAACAAAATCGCGATTTTAAAGAAAAATTAATATCTTCTTGACAGTTGATGCTAAACAAATGAAACTTGGGACTTCTGTATATTTGACAGCTGCCAATTTAACGACATTAACAGAGATTTTCTAGGCCTCCTAGATTTTGAGTAACGAAAGTCAACTTTTCTTTTTCTTATGGTCGCCATATTGGATTTTAACACCATTGAATACACAAAAAAAATAGCTTTTCAAAAATGTAATAACTTGTTACTTTTTTGACAGATCGTCAAAATTTGAAATAAGACAAGTCTTGGCATCGTCTGACTCAAGCTTTGGATTTTTGAAAAAACCCGGACTGGTTACATTTTTGAAAAGCCGATTTTTTGTGTGTAATGGTGGCCACCAGAAAAAGAAAAGTTGACTGTCGTTACTCAAAATCTAGAAAGTCTAGAAAATTTTTGTCGATACCATTGAATTGGCAGATGTCAAAAATATAAAAGTTCCAATAAGTTTAATTTAAATAGCATCAACAGTTAGGGAGCTATGTTTTGTTTAGAATGGCAATATTCAATTTTTTGGGAATAACTCGGGAACGAATCAAGATGTCGAATAATTCTTTACAGGTTCTTAATCATCTTAAAAAAGAGCATCTTTTATATAATTTAACCTATCTTCTAAGTAACTTGTAGTTTTCGAGATCCCATAATTAATAGTGGGCAATGAAATGGGCACCACCCTGTATACCTACCATAAGAGAAAGAAAAGTTGACTGTATTTGTTCAAAATCTAGAAGGAGTAGAGAAGATACTAAGTTTTGTTTTATTTTTCGTAATAACTCGGGAAGATACGAAAGCGTCCTGGTGTCACAAAAATTTATTATTTTTTTCGTATTTATGAAAATTTTTTCATATTTATGAAAATTTTTTCATATTTATGAAAATTTTGTTGTCTTCGTTTCCGAGCTTACTAGACCTATTCAGCTAATGGCTAAACATCCCCCTTTCTCCCTGTACAACATTTAATGCATTACCATCAATGATAACCCCTAACCCCCCCCCCCCCCCACAGAGTTGTTCAAGATCCGTTAATGCGTCCCCCCCCTTCTTTCCGCGTTACATTTAGAATAGGTGTCCTTGGTAATTTTCAAGTTTCGAATAAGGTGAAAAATGACAAAAATTTAAAGCCCCCTTAAACTCCCCTAGTAAGTGACGAACGTGACGAACTGTCGATGCACCTCTGCATCCCTGATGTTCCTGTTCAGTTGACTGTAAGCAAGGACAAACGTTTTTTCGTATTTATGAGAATTTTTTCGTATTTACGAAAATATTTTCGTATTTATGAAAATTTTTTCATATTTATGAAAATTTTTTCATATTTATGAAGATTTTTTCATATTTATGAGAATTTTTTCATATTTATGAAAATTTTTTCGTATTTATGAAAATTTTTTCGTATTTATGACAATTTTTTCGTATTTATGAAAATTTTTTCGTATTTATTCATTCATTTATTCATAAATATGAAAATATTTTCATAAATACGAAAAAAATAATAAATTTTTGTGACACCAGGACGCTTTCGTAGGAAGAAGTGAAAATATCGGAAAATTCTTTATAGATTTTTAATCACCTTGAAAAATTAGGTACAACTTTTCTCTAATTTAAAAAAAGAGTACAGCTGGTCCAAAAAACGAAAAATTTTGAAAAGATTGCTTGTCGTTGTTTTTAATTTATGGTAATTTTTTTTTTATTTGCTGAGATTAATCAGTCACTGCATTCCATTTCATTCGTTGTTTTTGGATGGTTGTAGCACTCGCCTTTGCCTCGTGTTACAAGGGTAATCGTGCTTACGTTATACAATTAATTAACATAAATGCGGTTGAAGGAGGCTATAATAGTTACGACTGTGGTTTTAGCAGTCCCGAGTTTTAAGGTCAAACCGCGAACCTGCTTTCGTCAATCTATCTACGGAGTGATCAAATAAAAACCGGTCAAGGGAGGCAAAAGGGAGTAAGTTTACCTGTGGACTGTGAGCTGCAGGCCTCCCACACTTCCTAAAATTCCTAAAATGCTTTGATTCTCCTAAAATTCTCCTAAAAATGACAACGAAATCCTAAATTTCCTAAAATAAGTAAGTCTGAAGAATTTTATGTTAAAGGGGCGGAAATTTATCCCACAACACCCGCGTTAAAGTGTATCAGAACTTTATTTTTTAAAAACCTCGTAAAAAAAAGATGTTTTTTTTATTGTCAAAACGCTAACTATACCGGATGATTCAGTTTGGTATTCGCCCAGCCCCCTGTAACTTTTTTATTTCAACAGAAAAATACGTATTTTAGGGTGTTCTTCCAAAAAATTAATTTAAATTACAAAAATTTTATAATATTATAAGTACATCAACTTATTCTGTATTATGTAAAAGCGTCCAAAGTTTTCTATCTTCCGCCGTATTCTTTGCTGGAAAAATTGGTATAAAACCATATTTGTAAATTGTATGACAAAACTCTATTAAATGACGGCATTAAAATAAATCGTCTTTTTAATGACTTCAAAATTTCGATACTCAACTTTTTTGTTTTTTGTAGACATATTTTTTCTACGTTCAAGTATGTAAAGAAAGTTTATACCTGATAGATTATAAAAATTCCGAAAAAAAAATTTGATAAAACAATTTGACAGTTTTGTTGTTAGCAAACGAAATTAGCACTGGAAAAACTTGAATAATTTTCGGTTGTATAATGTGAAATTTATTTTCTCCAAATTTTTCTAATGAAAGTGTAAACTTTCTTTACATATTTGAATGTAAAAAAAAATGCCTACAAGAACCCGCTAAGAAATGTACAGCGTGTCATCAAAAGTTACAGGGGGAGAATTCAGAATACCAAACTGAATCATCCGGTAAAAACTCCTAAAATTCTCCTAAAATTTTGCTTTAAATCCTCCTAAATTCCTAAAAAAAAGTGCAAAAATTGACGTGGGAGGCCTGGAGCTGTCAAATGTCCCTTTCCTTACTTTGACATGTGACAGGTAAACAAACAAGACCAAGACAGTCTTTAAAACCCACAGCCACCCACCCTTAAATCGTTTTTTAGTTTTCTTATGCCACTTTCGGGTTGCCGCTGCACTGCATAGAGCAGCAAGTACACTACTCTGCAAAGCATTTTGCGGAAATGAATTGATAAAATCAGTGTCCTTTATTCAATCTTTTACATTATTTTGTTATAGACTTTTTAAGTTGACTTAACTTGGTCAACGCGTGGTCACGCCAATTTCTTCTTTCTTGCAGCTGATCAATCGGAACCGCATTTTCCAGCTGCTTTGCAATTTCCTCGACGAGGGGCCCTTCCCATTTCTGCAAGGGCTTGAAATCCTTACTAACTGCAAAAATCGTGTTTGCATAACGTTCACAGTAATTCTTGAAGCCCTCTGCGTTAAGATGGGTGGTTTCAAGAGGACCCAAAAAGGCGTAGCGCATTCCCAAACCGTCTGACATAACTTTATCAATATCTTTGACATCTAGAATACCGTCAGCGACTAAGTTCCACGTTTCGTTCAATAATGCGTATTGAAGACGGTTCACTACAAATCCGGGTACTTCTTTGCTTAAAGACACGGGTACCTGTCCAATTTCCTCCATGATGGCTCTGGTTTTTTTAGCCACAGCCAAGTCGGTCCAAGGAGCTGGCACTACTTCAACCAGTGGAACGTAGTAAGGGGGGTTCACAGGATGACTGACTATAATGTTTTTTCTATTTCAAAATTAGAAATGCTGAAAGGGAGAAAGGGGAATTTACTTGTTTTTTAAGTGGTCTGAGAATGATGAGGGCAGAAACGTGGATGTTGAACTCGATAGAATCGTGGTGGGGCCCACGACATCATCCACGTTTTGCCAGACCTTCCTCTTAAGTTCGAGGCTTTCTGGAACGCACTCTTGAACTAGAACCGCGTCCTTGACTGCCTCCGCTAAGCTATTGGTGCCTGAAATGACCTCGATTTTAATAATTAATCAAACGAGTAAATTTAATTAAGAAATATGAAATAATATAAGAACTCGGTGATTGAAATGACCTCAATTTAAAAAGGAATTAACAGTTAAGTAAGTTTAAATCAAAGTGGATATTTATCTAAATATTGAATTAACTGTTGACGAGAAAAGATAAAAATAAATGAGATATAGCGAAATTTTCGTAAACAACATTGAGGTGATACATACCTTTAATGCAAGCGAATTGTTGAACGGCGTTTAATTTGCCTCGAAGAAGTCCACTTTTTTCCAAGTTCTTTAATTGTAGTTCAATATCAACCAAAGCTCCTTCGATTTGTGACGGTTCTATGTCGTAAATAGTGACCTGGTAGCCCACATTTGCGAACAGCATAGCCCAGGAGCGTCCAATGAGGCCGCTAAAAAAACAAATACTAATTGCAGAATTCTATAGCCCAGTTACATACCTGCCAACAATTCCGATTTTACGAGACATTCTTGTGTTTAAAATATTTTCAGGAACTTATCTGAGGAGTGGTTCTCGCGCACCGCGGTTTTATACAACTTTACTCGATTTTCTCGGAAAGTCGACTGTTGCCGAAAGGGTTCAAGGGTAAAACCAAAAACGTGATTAGATTTAATCTGCCTATTTTCTTACAAACAAATCAACAAATCTTTTTCTAGAATTGTAATAATTATGCTTTCTTGACAATTTTGAATTATGGCGCCATACGATGGTAGGCGAACGCGCTCGAATTTCTATGCGGAGGTTCTCAAAATGTTCCATGAGTTATTTCTTTAACGTGAAGCATATTATTTACAGAAATAAAAAACTTGTTTATGTAATATTTCTTGATTAGAGGTTGATAAAATGCACTGGATTTATTAATTTTGAAGTGAAGATAAAAGTCGTAAAGTTCATGGGCGCAAAGTTCATTTTAAACGATTTTTCGCGAACTACCTGGTGAGTATTTTTCTCGCGAACATTGGTGGAGGAGGATATGACGTCACGAATATTTATGCGTGATTAAGCTTACCTGCAGGGCCAAGATCGAGGTGTCATCAAGAGAAGTGTGACTACATAGTAGGTAGCTAGGTAAGATAATTAAATAATCGCTTATGGTGTTCTCTTAAATAGTTTGTCATAAAGTTTGGATTATTAAAGACAAAGTGTCATATTGAGAAAAGATAAAACGATTTTAAATAAAGAACGGAAGATGGTGAACAAATCAAAAACTATTCAGTATAGTTTTATACAGTTTTGAAGTGCCTGCAAGTGGATTAGACACATTTATGAGGGCCATAATATGCATTTCACTCTATTTCTCTAAAAAACTAAGAGCA
The DNA here is from genome assembly GCA_963924575.1 of Pycnomerus fuliginosus. Taxonomy (NCBI): domain Eukaryota; kingdom Metazoa; phylum Arthropoda; class Insecta; order Coleoptera; family Zopheridae; genus Pycnomerus; species Pycnomerus fuliginosus. The sequence continues at coordinate 12,200,235 of OZ004625.1, read as the reverse complement.
AAACGTTTGACAGACACATTATTTGAGATCGTCAAATTTTAGGTCTAGAATTTATATTACGCAGGTGGAGATTAGGAGCTTGTCAGATTTGGACGGTTTTATAGAACGGGTTCCGACTGAACACTAACGTCTCATTTTTTGTCACAATTTATGAATTTGCAGTCAGTGTGACGTCAGCATAGTCACGTGATGATCACGCCATCTTTCGGTAGGCCGCGAAAAATCGTCTATTATCTTGTGTTGGGTTGGTAGCCGCTGGAGAGTCACCTCTATTTGACATTTGAAGGTCGTGCATTTTGGAGGTGCATTCAAAAACAGTAATTTCCAAAATTTTAGCGAAATGGCACTGAATAAATTGAGTATTGACGCCCTGACCCTCGCCAATAAGCGGGTTTTAATGAGGTGAGTGATTTTCCAAAAATCCAATTCCTAACCTCAAAATTTAGGGTCGATTTCAACGTCCCCTTAAAAGATGGGAAAATCACCAACAATCAACGTATCGTAGCAGCGCTGGACACCATTAAGTACGCTCTGGATAAAAGGGCTCAAAGTGTAGTCCTAATGTCACATTTAGGGCGCCCCGATGGTTGCCCCAACCCCAAGTACACCCTTAAACCAGTCGCTGATGAGTTAAAAACCCTGTTAAGCAGGTGACTGACCGTTTTTTTTCGTGGTTGTGGTTTTGGCTTGTTGCATGTTTAGTTTTTCTTCTGTTTTAGATTACTGTCAACTTGTGCTAACCCAAACTGTGCTAAGTCTAAAAGGTTTTATTTTTGTTGTTTATTATCCTGCGGTGTTTCCTAATTTTAAAATAGGGTGGATGCTTCCAGGGACATTATTTTCCTCACGGACTGCGTGGGGCCCGAGGTGGAGAAGGCTTGTGCCAACCCTGCCCCCGGATCCTTAATCCTGCTGGAAAATCTTCGTTTCCATGTCGAGGAAGAAGGCAAAGGTGTTGATGGTTCTGGAAATAAATTCAAGGCCGAGCCCGAGAAAGTGAAGGCTTTCAGGGAGAGTTTGAGGAAATTGGGGGATGTTTACGTGAATGATGCTTTTGGCACAGCGCATAGGGCGCATTCATCGATGATGGGGGAAGGGTTCGACCAGAGGGCTTCAGGGTTCCTTCTCAAAAAGGAGCTTCAATACTTTGCCAAGGCTTTGGATAATCCGGAAAAACCATTCCTGGCGATCCTCGGGGGAGCCAAAGTTGCTGATAAGATTCAGCTGATTGAAAATCTTCTCGATAAAGTTCACGAGATGATTATTGGTGGAGGCATGGCTTATACATTCCTAAAAGAGTCAAAGGGGATGAAGGTGAGCAACATTTTATTACTTTATTTATCGCAATCAGTAAATTAGCAACCCCACCTGCTTTGGTGCGTAAATCATGAGATGGCGCTGGTATTAAAATTTTTGTAGATTCCTGTAATACCATCAGTTCTCAAAAATTGACAAAGCGTATAAACTGATGCGTTGCAACAATTCTATTGTTTAGTAGCTTATACCTAGTAAGATTACGCACTAGAGAAATGTTGTTGCTTAATGACCTTTAGGTTTTAGACAAATGGTGTAAACACGTAAAACAAAAGTGACATTTGACGAATGAGTGTTTACATTCTGTTAGGCTAAGTTAACATTGCTGATCATAGATGGGGTTGAGCTTGAATATCGGCTATTGGATAGGTAGGTGGTCAAAAATGATTGGCCGCTAAATGGCAACGGTGTAGAAAAATCTGACAGATTTTGCACACGTTTTCGTGTGGCAATGTTGTAATATCTGACCACCCATTATTTCCTCTACAAAAAAAAAACACAAATCCTGAATCTTCTCCGTTTTGTCGTTTGCAAATAAATCCATTACTATTATTGTTTTGTCAAGTTTTCAGAAATGTTTACAGGAATGTTAAAGTATCTTATACTGCCAGCGCCATCTCGTAAATTTACGCGCGATGTCTACTTTTGGTGATATAAAAGCTGCAAAATTTGAATTTTTTTAATTTTGTTTGACATTATGATTTTAAATGATTGAAAGATATTTGAGAAAGATATTTGAGAATAGAATATATACAGGGGTGCTGCTTTTTCTCCTATTTCCTACTATTGGGATCTCGGAAACCATAAGAGTTAGAGAATCGGTTAAATTAGAAACAAATTGTGCTTTTTTGGGATGATTTTAAGAATCCGTAAACTTGATTTGTACCTGATTTGTCCAGAAAAAAACATTGAAAATAACATTTTTAGGCGCTCGACCGGAAAGTTACCTTTCCGGTCAATTTTAGGACCGGAAAGTGAAAAATTAATTTTCCCGGTCAATTTTGGGACCGGAAAATCAACTTTCCCGGACTAGTCCGGGAAAGTGAAATTTCACCGAAATATTCTAGAAAGTGAAATTTCACCGGAATATTATGGATTTTGTTATCGTGTTAATTTTTACTAGGCTGCTCACATTTTTCAGTGTAGATAATTTGAATTAAAATATTTAATTTCACACAGAAAATATGTTGCGAGCACCTAAAAAATTTAATACGTAACTCACATGTAAAGTGTCTTTCCTGGACTCGCATTTTTGAAAAAAATTACTATACTTATCTTCTTTGCGGTTTGATGTTTTTGACAGCTGCCAATTGCCAATTGAATGGCGTTGACAGAAATTTTCTAGACCTAAATTTTGAGCGACGACAGTCAACTTTTTTTTTATTATGGCCGCTATATTGAATTTTAGCACCATTAGTTACACAAAAAAAAATTATTTCAAAAATGTTACTAATTTGGAGTTTTTCGAAAAAAACATTTCAATTCAGAATTAATCAAGAACGAATTAAGATATCGGAGAACTCTTTGCAGATTCCGAATCGCCTAAATTTACCGGTTTTTTATCTCATGGTTTCCTAGATACCAATAGTAGGAAACGAAAAAAGCACCACCCTGTATATTCGAAGCTTTGCATGTACATACATAAGTATGTTATGTATGTAATGTCTAAAAAATGGGGCAAAAACAAAATTCCCCAACCGCCACATCCGGTTCGAATCCGGGGTGGGGTTTGGTCGAATTTGTTGTTTTTTCAGACTCTCCCTTCAATCCCCATCCTAAAATGTGGATAATGCACACCCGAATGCGCATTTTAACCTCTGCCAACAAAATATCAAAATTTTATTTATCATTCAAGATTTAATTGATGTAAAAATAACACATTTCCAAGGTGATCAACATTGTATTACTGATAATTTCAACAGGAATAATCAAAATTCATCGCAACCAGTAAACTGGAAAAGAAGACTGTGTAAAACGTTTTCAAGATCACATCATGACGGTCAGTTAACTCTTCAACTACCACTTCTTCAATTGCTTGAACTAGAGGTACCAACCCATCCCCCGTGTGATCAATTTTTGGTTTAACAGGGTATTTCACGACGGCCGTGTGGTAAACCTGACTCTGATTGTAGGATTTCGCCTCTTGAAACTTCGCCCCAATATTTTCCAGCCTCTTAAAGTGCAGCTCGACCGGTGGTGGGACGTCGATAATTTTTTTAAGGCCGTCAAAAAATTCGATCACGTTATTGTACGATTGGTCTTTGGTCGTTTTTGGCTTGCTGTCCTTGTAGAATTTCGTGTAGATATTGTCGATTTTTTTAATCACGTGATCGACTTGTCCGAGCAAGCGCTCTCCTTCCTCAATATTCGCAGCTTTTTTCTTGTCGACAACTGGAGGCTTGTTTTCGTTTTTTGTTTTGTCTTTCTCCACTGGTACTTCTTCGAAATAAAACTTTTTCGGTTTTTTGGGAGATTGACTTCTGGAGGGTGACTTCGGTGACAAAACCTTCGGGGCCATTTCCACCGTGAATATTTTATCGGTCAACTGCCGTTTTATCAAAGGCGGCACCGGTTTTGCCTCCTCATTTTTGACAGGTCGACCCAAATCGGCGCCGGGCACAAAATCGTTCGGTTTTCTTACCATCGTCTGTCCTCGCTTTATCTTCGGTTTTATTTTATCGTTATTCTCATCTTTTTCCGCTTCGTACTTTTGTATCTTCTTCTCCAGTTCTTGTTTTTCATCCTCGTTCATCATGTTGAGTACTTTCGTGATTTCCTGCTCCATTTCGTTGAACGCTTCGCCGCTATTGGCTGCAGACGGCGATGACAGAAGATCGATCATTTTCGTTTCGATGACGTCTATCGCGTTTTGGATGTTTTTTTGAATGCTGTCGTTTCGTACTTTTAACCCTCGAAGATGCTCGAGCATCACTTTCTTGCGTTGCAGGGGCAGGGGGGATATTTTCACGTCGGTTTTCTTCGGCGACAATTCGGGGATTCTCGGCAATTGAATCGGCGTGTGTCGGGTGAGTTCGGGGTGGATCTTCGGCTCGAATTTAGTTTGCACTGGAGATTTAGGGGGCGCTGATTTCGGCGTGTGGTGTTCTGGGCGCGGTGACGTTGGTTTTGTCAGGTCAGTCACTAAGTTATGGCCTGGAACTTAATAAAAATAAATGATTTCACTAATTCCAGTGCATGAAGGGAATCAGTCTACGCAGTAGGTAAAACAGTCCGGCTGCATTATCGGCTCTGTCAGTTTTAAGATTGATGTGACACAAGAATGACAAATAATGATTAACAAATGAATAATTTGTCACCAAATGTCATGAGATAAAAGCGCCCAAAAGCACCAGATGTAGTGCATTAATCACCAAAATTGGCAACCCTTAGACTGACGACCGTTATTTTCTTTTAATCATGTCGATTCAAGTAAGTATTCATAGATGTCCTTCTTTTATTAAAATCATCGATAGGGTCAACTATGAATCTTCCAGAATTCCAATGAGACAGTAATATATTCGCAAACAAACGCCAATAACTTCAAAACAAATCAATTTCGGAAGACCATACATGGAGAGATAGGGAATTACATTTTCCATCGATTGGCATTTTTATCTTCATCTAAACTTTTAGCTTGTACCTCCATCTCTATCTCTAACACGATCTCTTGCTCTGCCTAGTTCTAACTTTAACTCCAGCTCTGCCTCTAGCTCTACTTTTAACTCTACCCCTACTTCTGACTATAGCTATCTCTAGCTCTGCCTCTTAACTGTAACTCTAACTTTAACTCTATTTCTAGCTCTTGCTCTACCTCTACCACTTGCTCTAATTCTTTCTCTATCTCTAACTCTACATTTAGCTCTACTTCTATCTCTAGCTCTACGTCTATCTCTAGCTCTACGTCTATCTCTAGCTCTTCTATGACTTTGGTGGAGCTAGAGGTAGTCAGAGGTAGAGGTGCAAGTAAAGGTAGAGCTAGAGTTAAAGCTATATGTTGAGTTAAAGCTAAAGCGTTAGTTGTTAGAGTTACAGTTAGAGCTAGAGCTACAGTTATAGTTTTCCATCGATTGGCATTTTTATCCTCATCTAAACTTTTGGCTTGTACCTCCAGCTCTATCTCTAACACTATCTCTTGCTCTACATAGTTCTAACTTTCCCTCCAGCTCTACTTCTAACTCTACCCCTACTTCTGATTGTAGGTATCTCTAGCTCTAGGTCTGTCTCTAGCTCTAACTGTAACTCTGTAACTCTAACTTTAACTCTATTTCTGGCTCTTACTCTACCTCTCTCTACCTCTACCACTAGCTCTAATTCATCCTCTAGCTCTAACTCTACATTTAGCTCTATTTCTACCTCTAGCTCTACTTCCATCTCTAGCTCTCCTAAGACTTTGGTGGAGCTAGAGGTAGAGGTGCAAGTAAAGGTAGAGCTAGAGTTAAAGCTATATGTAGAGTTAAAGCTATAGTGTTAGTTATTAGAGTTACAGTTAGAGCCACAGCTGCAGTTAGAGTTATAGTTGCAGCTAGAGTTAAAGCTAGTGTTAGTTATTAAAGTTGCAGTTAGAGCTAGAGCTACAGTTAGAGTTCGAGTCCCACTCATGTAGTTATAGAGTTACAAAGTACAGCTAGAGGTAGAGGTAAAAGTAGACTTACAGCTGGAGGTAGAGCTACAGTTAGAGCTAGAGATGGTGTTAGAGGTAGTTAGAGCTGGAGGTTTATATAGAGTTAGAGATAAAATTTAGAGGTAAAGATATAGAGCTAGAGCCAGAAGCAGAGCTAGAGGTTAGAGTTGGAGCTAGGTAGGGGTAGAGCTAAGTTACGGTTAAATTTAGAGTTTGGAGCTATAAGTAGAGATATAGAGGTAGAAGTACAGTTAGAGTTAAATGTTGACCTTGAGTTAGAACTCTAGCTCAACACCCTTTAGCTCTAACTCTACCTTTAGCTTTACCTCTCTAACTAGAAGTGTAGCTAGAGGTATATGGAGCTAAAGGTAGAGTTAGAGTTAGAGCAAGAGATAAAGTTAAATATAGAACCAGACCCACCGGGCACAAGAAAAAGTTTATACATTGATAAAAGTGAGCAAAACCGCGAAATACATTGTTCTGAGAAATATTAGCGCTTGAATCTTTTGGCTCAAGCTGTTGTAAAAATATCTCAAGCCCTTAAGAAAATATTTCAAGCCCTTATGAAAATGTATCAAGCGCTTAAGAAAATATCTGAAGCTCTTAAATCTTAAGCGCTTAACAAAACTTATCTCAAATCTTGAAACTCGTGTGGCCCTCCAGTGCTTTCGTAGTAACTGGTAGTAACGTGATTAAATGTTTTTTCGCGTTGACCAGCTAACGTCACCACTGTCAAACGTTGTTGTCGCGCTCTTTCTTACGTTGTGCCACAGACAGAGACAAACACACACCTGTTAACGTGGTCCCATTTTTGGTCAACGCGGAAATACATCTATTGTGTCTTGTGTCCCATAGCAACACGTAAACTCAATGTCATTTTCGCGGGACATTTGAAAAGCAATTAATTTTGAATTATTTCAAGCGGGAATAGTGTACTATTAAACGAGCACATTATGAAGGCGGTTGAGTTTAGAACCCGAGCGTAGCGAGGGTTGTAAACAACCAAGTGAATAATGGTCCATAATGTGCGAGTTAAATACGACGTTTTATCCACGTTTATTGAAATATGTGTCCAAGATTATTGAAATTCTTCAAAAATTTTGATCACTCTATATTTATTGTAAACGCAAACCAACAAAAACAAAATGTTGACAAATGATAGGAACAGCTTGATGCTTGATCTACTTTGGCACACTTTCGCTTGATTTTGAAACGTCATGATGTTCATTGGATAGGCAGCCAACATTACAGGTGCTGTGAAATAATGTGACAGAAGCGTGACTTATGACCATAAGTCACTCTGTATTTTATGAACAGGATTATGTATCCATAGTTACGTACATAACAATAGCATTATTCAATAATCGTGGATAAAAAACTAAATCTAATTTTCGGCGATATTTACCTCGTTTGAGTATACATTGTTCCCTATCAAAAATCAGTTTTTTTGCTTCCTCTGCATTTTGTGGAAGCGGGGAGTCCTTCGTCGGGTAATTATCGTAATAAACCTTCACGGGCATCACGATTAAATGCCGATGATGATGATGTGGCACGAATTTTCTCTCAGGGGCAGTGAGATAATCCATCAAGCTTTGCACGTCTTCGCCGTTCCTTTTTCGGTGTGGGGGCTTCAGGTGGGGACTTACGGGGTAGACGAGCTTCCTCCACACCTTCTCGTTGGCGCTCAAAATTTTCTGCAAATATGGAGTTTCCTCCGTTTTTTTGCTCACGTGCTGTCTCTTGATGGTTCTGATCTCGAACACGTTGTCTTTTCGCGGATATTCGCTTTTGATTGGCTCGACGTCTCTCGTGTCGATGTCGTCGAGGAGGTCGTAGCATTTGAGGTCGGCCCTGCCCATTTCCAGGCGATATCTGCGGGTTTTTTCCTGCGTCGAAATGTAGGGCGAGGGGGCGCTCTTGATGGTCATGTCGGAGATGGTCACTAGAAAACGGCGTTTTCATTATTTTGTTGTAGGTCTCTCTCTATTTCGTGACGTAATATGGAGGCAGAATTTGACAATGACAGACTTTTGCATTGCCTTTGCATACCGGGCTCTATCAAATCTTGCCTCCATATCGTCTGTCTCTTTCAATTGGAAACCTGAATGAAGGTTTCCAAACTTGTAGGTCTCTCTCTATTTCGTGACGTAATTTAGAGGCAAAATTTGACAATGACAGACTTTTGCATGCCGGGCTTTGTCAAATTTTGCCTCCATATTGTCTGTCTCTTTCAATTGAAAACCGTTAGCCCTCTGATTAGCTGAACCACTCAGTTTGCCGTTAACCGGGTTAACCCAACAATTGATAAACCATCCCCTATACTATGAAAAGTTTTTCACGTTAAAATTAAATATTCTAGCAACTTTGAGCAAAATGTACATACAGGGTGTCACGCGAAAAACGACCCAACTTTCCTATTTTTTGCCCGATTTGAAAAAATTAAAAACTCCTCAAAAAATACTACTAGATTGCCTTTCACGGAACACTTGAAAATTTTGCGACTCGATATAATTGAAAGATCAAAGTGCGTTTTCGCGAAAATTTTGTCAATTTTTTTCAAAGCAATTCCAACTTGTTAAATACTCTTCTACCTGATGGGACGTAAAAAATATATGTAGTTTACCGTTTGAAAAAAAAGCACACTATCGTTTGAGGTTAAAATCGGCCAATCATTTCGTAGTATTTGTTTATCTGATTTTTGATTCTATCAACTCGAACAATAATTTAAAAAATTACCGGTCGGGGCGTTTTTCGTATGACACCCTGTATGTATGTACATATTTTTATAACAATAATAATAATGCTTCAAGTATTTGCTTTTTTAATGCATAGGTAACAAAGAGTGCTCGGGCACTAGTGAGAAAATATAATAATAAATAAATTTTGAGTAATGACAGACAACTTTTGAATCTCTTATGACCGCCATATTGAACCTTGACATCATGGCATACAGAAAAAAATTAGCTTTTCAAAAATGCAATCAATATGGACTTTTTTAAAAATCGTCTAATTTCTATGTATGCATAATTTATAGTATTAATATAAAACTTTTTGAAAAAAGTACAAATATTACACCAACTTATTTACCATCTTTTGACGTTTAAAACAATTGAATTGAAAATTCAATAAAATAGATTTTGAAGTCGTGCGACTCAAACTGGTAACATATTTTCTCAAAAAAGTTTTTGCCGGTTATATTTTTGGAAAGCTAATTTTTTTGTATATCGGATGGTGCCAAAATTCAACATGGCGGCTATAAGAGAATCAAAAGTTGATCGTCGTTGCTCAAAATCTAGAAGGCCTAGAACATTTTTTTCGGTCCCATTAGATTGGCAGCTGCCAAAAATATAAAAGTTTCAAGTTTAATCAAGTATCAAGATATCGGCGAAATTCTCTATAGATTTTTTAAAACCAAAAAATAGCATAACTTTTCTCTAATTTGAATGACTCCGTAACTCTTACCATTTAGGAGATGCCAATGATGAGCAGCTAAAAAGGAATCACCCTGTATATCGCATTTGCGAATATTCGTAATTTTTTTCCGATACATCACTATGTCTATGGAATCCCACTAAATATTGATGGATTTCTCAAACAGATTCAGTACAATTCACCAAAAGAGAAAGAACTGCCGAAAAAGAAGAGGAAAGTCAAGTTAACATATTTTTGTGAAGAAGCAAAAAATGGTATACAGGATGTCGCAAAATTAGGGGGCCAAACTTTACCACTGGATTCTTCTATGAAAAATATGAAAAAAGTTCCTATGAACATATGTCGAAAAATGCCTCCCAAGGGAGCTAGGGAAAGGGTTACTTTGAAAATGTTTTTATCTAAATATCTTTAAAACGGTTAAAGATGGCAGCGTGAAATTGGGTCTTTGCCTGAATTTATTGCTGTGGAAAAAATTTATAATTTTGGTCATAAGCGTCTCGTACAAGGGGGGCTTAGGACTACATTTACTCAAACATATTTGTAAGTAGTTTCTTTTCAAACTTGATTGCAGAATGTGAAAATTTGAAGTTTTTTACGTAAAAAGATAAGTTTCAATAATTTAATCAAAATATTGGTCTTGTAAACCAAACTTAGGAAAACCCTTTGAATCATCAGGAAAGAAAGCTGGAACATTGTTTTTGAAGAAAATGGTTTTTCATTGATTCAGGGCTCCAAAATTTGTGACAGAAGACGCTTATAATCAAAATTTTACAATTTTTTCTGCAGTAATTTCAGTAAATTCAGCATCAAAGGCTTAGTAAAGATACCAAATTTCACGTTGCTATCTTTAACCGTTTTGTACATAGAGACTTTTTTTCATATTATTCATAGAATAATCTACTGGGAAAGTTTGGTCCCCTAATTTCGGGACAACCTGTATAAATATTTAATAATATTGTCAAACTTTTGCTGAAGAATCCTCAACGAAAATAATCGGAAAATATTTGACAATGAATTAAAATTTGGAATAATTGCTTATTTTTTGTTTCATGATCTTATTCTTGTTTTTTTTTGTAAAATGATGTTGGAGGAACAACTTTACAATATAAGTAAATTATTAAAGTGGAAGTTTGACCCTATAAATTTGATTCGCAAGCAGATTGAAATAGAAACTTAAAAACAAGTCAAAACTTGCATGCTACATGCTCGTTTTAAGTTATACTTCATTCATTCTTATTTTAAGCTCCAGTATGGGTCATGAAACTATCTGTCAAGATGACGGACGAAATTTTTTTTAATCTGTCATGTTAATTGTACTCGCCATTCATTTTCTATTGAAGCGACAGAACGTCAAAATTAGAATTTTAGGTTGGTGTGAGGAAATTTTGCAAGCAATTTTACTAACAGGTGAGTTGGTAGAAGCGATTTCAATGCGATACGTCAGAAAACATGACATGTCAAAATTTTGCAATTACTCTGAATTAACCCAAAATGGCCTTTGTGTGCGTGGAGTTTTGAGTAAAATGCAAAGAAAAAATATTCACGAAAAAGCCTCAGGTACGTTTACCTATCTGTGACCCTGCTGCTAACAATAAAAATAAACCCTAGAAGATTTGGGTTATTTAATGTTTTTGCTTTCCCGCTAAATTTCCATCAAATTGTCAAAAGTACAGGCCCTTACAAATTAGGGTTGCACAGTTCCAGAAAAATTTTAGTTCTGGAATAGAAAATGAACGGACTTTAGCTCTGTTATAATGTTATTGTTAATGACAGATAGACTAAATAAGAAAAACGATCAAGAGGGGCCATGAATTACTGAAAATACGTCGGTTTATACTGCTGAAGTTTGTCGACTTCTGTCAGCTGTCATTTTTTTCAAATCCCTTAACCACATTTAACAGTTTTATGACGAATAAAGTCGGTTTGCAAAAATAAAGAACCAATAAAATTATTTTTACTTACTCGAAGCGTTCTTCAGCTCAACTTTGGGCGCCTGCTTAATAATTTTCGTGCTCTTCTCCGACTTTATCGACGATCCACCCGACTTTATCGACGATCCACTGCTCATCTTCCTCTTCGACGTCTTCCCTTTCCCATCCTTACTCTCCCCAAAAAACCAGAGACTCCCCTCGTATTTCTGCTCGAGAATTTTCTGGGCAACCATCTCCTGCCTCTTTTTGTTGTACCTCATGTCCGGTTTTCGACTCATGTGCTTGATAAATCCCTCTAAACTGTCGGAGGCTTGAATTTGATGAATAAGACGTTCGTGCAAATCCTCGCTCGCCTTTTTTCTCTCGATATCCGGTACCAGGTCCCAAGGAAAGGGCAAGTTTTGACTGTTCTCTTTGTTGTCGTTGTTTGAAAACAGTTGAAGATCCAGGCAATGGTTTGGTACGATGGTGACTTTACCGAAAGAATCCGCGAGGTACTCGGGAATATAAACCGAGACTTGCGGCAGAGGAGACGAAGGTATAGCTAGTGAAGAAACTCGCTTTTCACGTCCGTTTACCTCGACCAACTCGAAAAGTTTGTTGTGTCTTCGTTCGGTTTCCTCGATTTTCTCCAAAAGCCTCGTCGATTTTTGCTGAAGATTGTTTTTTATGTCGTCGAATTCTGCGACCGATTCCTGTGGGATATCCGAACAGCTGTAAGACAGCAACGAGAGAAAATCTGGATTTTGCTCTAGAAATTTAGTTCTCGCAGCGATATTCTCGAAAAGTTCCTCCAAACTTTCGAAGTTTGATTGCAATGCCGCGGTTAAGTTTTCGTTGATGTTGCTGAGGGTCGCTTTGATCGTGTCCGTGTATTCGCGGCAGGCCCTCTCGATGTTCACTTCGGGGGTGGTTGTTTCAATAATTACATAGTCTTCTTTTGGAGTTGCTTCGACCATAATGATTTTTTTTACATTTTCGAAATGAATTTTGACGCGTTTGACATGACACTCAGCAGAGACGTCTCGATTTGCAGATCGGCGATTCGCTTTACGATCAGGAAGGGGCGAAGATCGTCAAGAAGCTGCTGGAGAAGGCGGCGGCGAATAAGGTGCAGATACATCTGCCAGTGGATTTCGTCACGGCGGAGAAGTTCGACGAAAAGGCTGCGGTGAGTATTTTTTTACTGATTTTTTATGATTTCTCCCTGATTTTTCTGTATGGGGTGAAACGCTTAAAAGTTAAAATACATACAGGGTGTTTCATAAGTACAACTTGTACGGTATGAATAAACGGTAACAAAACTTTTGCTTATAGTTCTATCCTTTTCTCGTGCACGAGAAACTTGTAATTGCATCCTTTATTAATACAGCCACTGGCTGGTGTGAATAAAGTGTTACAAGATGCTCATACTCCCATTAACAAAGGATGCAGATATAAGTTTTTCGTGTACGAGAAAAGGATGGAACTATAAGCAAAAGCTTTGTTATCGTTTGTGACGTATGTGACGAAGTATGGAAGTTTAAACGCCGAGCGGGGCGAGGCGAATTAAATCCATACGAAAACTCGCTAAAAATAATCAAATAATCAAAAATAGAAAAACGGTAAAATTCCAGAAAACTTTACGCTAAAATTCTTGCCTGACTTAGATAAAAAATCGCCAAATTCGATTTAAAAAAATACCAAAATTGCAATGAAACTCACAAAATTCCAGAGAACTGTTTACCAAAATCGCTCTGAGTTAGCCACAAACAAAATTGTTAAAAATATGCTGAAAATGACTAAAAGTGGTCAAAAATCGTCCAAAAGCTGCCAAAATTGTCAATAATTACGGAAAAAACCCAAATCGGTAAAACCGGTAAAAACTAAAAATAGAGAAGAAATTGCAGCTAACTTCGCTCAAAAATCACCAAAAAATTGAAAATACAATGAAACTCCCAAAATTCCAGAGAACTTTACACCAAAATCGCTTGGTAAAAATAAGAAAATTTGTGTACGCCAAACAGCCAAAATTGACGGGAGTGCGCGAAAACTGCTAAAAAGGTGTTAAAAATCGCTAAAACAAAACTGCTAAAAATTGCCAAAACTGACGAGAAAAAAGTCCAAATTCGATTTAAAAAATCGCCATAAATCAGCGAAAATTAAAAAATCGCCTTAAATCAGCAAAAATGCCAAAAATTACTAAGAATAATGGTCATTTTCCCATTGCATTATTCGAAGGGTTATTGATTTAAAAAATCGCCAAAAATGCTAAAACTGAAAAATTCCAGAAAACTTTTGGCTAAAATTGGTAAATTCCAAAAATTTCTCAAATTGACAGAAATATTGCAATATTCCGGAACGCTCAACGTTAAAATTTATTAAAAAATTGCCAAAAAATTGACAAATTCGATTTAGAAAATCGCCAAAATTGCAATCAAATTGTCAAAACTCCAGAGAACTGTTACCAAAATCGCTCCGAGATAACCACAACGCAAAATTGCTAAAAATGTGCTGAGAATCAGTAAAAGTTACCAAAACTCGTCCAAAAGATACTAAAAATTGTCAGGAAAATGACGGGAAAATCTCAAATTCGATTTAAAAAAATCGCTAAAAATAGAAAAATTAGGTACGAATTTCTAGAGAACTTTGTGTTCAAATTTGCATTTATACCTTCGCAAAAAAATTGCCAAAAATTGTCAAAGGACCCTATACAATAAGCGGCTGCCTGGGCCCATCTCTACCAAATTTTAAATTTTGGTAAGCGAGGGATAGGTGAATGTTTGGTGGAAAAATAAGAGTGGAATGTTCTAGTTTCCGAGAAAAGAATTCGTGAAAATGCCATTTTCGGGGCTCAAATTGGTTTAGAGCCTAATAAAAATATGACTGCCTGGGAAAATTTCTATATTTTTGCGCTCAATGTTGTAAGAATACTTTATTATACCTCCACAGCAAAAATCAAAGTTTGGAATCGTCTAGATCAGATTTTTCCTGGGCCACTATCGTATAGGTAGGGTCCTTTAATTTTAAAAAAATCCAAAATTCCAAAGGACTTGTGTTAACTACGAAGATTTGTGTGCTCCAAACGCGAAAATTGACTTGGAGTACCCGAAAACTGGAAAAATCGTCAAAAACTGACGATAAAATTCTAAATTCGATTTAAAAAGTCGCCAAAAAATAAAAATTCCTAAAAATTATTAAAATTGACCTAGAAATAGTAAAATTCCCTGAAATTTTACTCTAGAATTGTGGTTCGACTTCGTTAAAAAAATCGCTAAAAATTGTTTAAAAATGTAAAAATCTTCCAAAACTCCAGAGAGCTGTACGCTAAAATTGCAGCTTGACTCAATTAAAAATTGGTCAAAAACTTGTCAGATTCGATTTAAAAAATCGCTAAAACTGCTAAAAAGGTACCAACGTGCTACAAGGTGATCCAAACTCGACGCCCAGGCCATTTTTCTTTGAATGTTTTTTTCATAGTATTCATATTTTTTCATGTGACGTTAATCAGCCTTCTAAAATAAATAAGAAATTGGGCTTTCCGTCCCTAAAATAACATTTTTCGAAAAAAAGCCTTTGAGGATTTCATTATGTGTACCAAATCTCATCTCGATAACTTCACATCAGTGAATTTGGGCTGCAGCGTCTTTCTTTTACGATTGCCAAAAGGGTCCGAAAATGATTCTTTTTTAATTGCCCTAAGGTATTCGATCTGGTAAAAAAACAGCTATCAAATCCATTAATAAAAATATACGTCAACAGATATCTCCGTTACCATTAGAGGTAGCGAAAAATTGTTAAATACAAAGCTGTAGGGGATCAAACAAGGCATATTTTAAAAATACATCCTTGCAGATAATAGAAATGAATCGTATCTTATTATTTACTTGTTAAAAGTACACAAAATCGTCCTCTTGCGTTTTTCCTTTATGATGAACCGTTTTTGGAGAAATATAATTGCTGTAAATACTTGAAAATGTGTACACCCTGTATCTGTAAACTAAGCACTTTCAATGTCCATAGGACTGGCTGATTTTAGTGAGAAAGTATGCCTGGTGTTATCACAATTTAAAAATTCTTTACCGTTTTGAAGATATTCAGAAAAAACAGCGGGAAAGATGACGTCATCTTTCCACGATTTCTTGGCCATTTTGAGGACATTTCCAGACATCGGCTGTCCTAACTCCATATGAAACACATTGGAGTTAGGACAAGCCAATACTCAGCCGGCGTCTGGAAATATCCACAAGATGAGCAAGAAATCGTGGAGAGATCACGTCATCTTTCCCGCTGTTTTTTCCGAATATCTTCAAAACGGTAAAGAATTTTTAAATTCTGACACCATTGGACTCAGACGTTCGTTTCTCACTCAGTTGAATCCTCATTTAAGGGACATCCTGTATAAGTATGTTTTTTATAGACTGGCAGCGCCACTGTTGAAGAGGGAATCCCCGACGGCTGGATGGGCTTAGACATTGGACCAAAAACAATTGCCCTATTCCGTGAGCCAATCGCCAGAGCAAAAGTGATCGTCTGGAACGGGTAAGTTACTTCTTTCTCTGTCACTCTTATAGCAAGTTTGCATCAGCCCCGCAGGTGTCTTTGAATGGGAGAATTTCGCAAAAGGCACAAAAGCGATCATGGACGAAGTTGTGGCAGTCACGAAAAAGGGGGCCACCACAATAATTGGTAATTATTGCAATTTTCACAATTAGTATTATAAAAAAGAAATTTGCAATCTTTTAGGAGGTGGAGATACAGCCACTTGTGCTGCCAAATGGAAGACTGAAGACAAGGTCAGCCATGTCTCGACAGGTGGGGGTGCCAGCTTGGAACTACTGGAAGGCAAAGTCTTACCAGGAGTCGCAGCTCTATCCGATGCATAAAAATTTACTCCATGTTGTGATTGCTAGAATAGCAGATCTAAATTATTTAGAACTTTAAAAAATTTATTAATTCCATAAATAACAACAGTAACAATACCCACGAAACTAGTCAGATTATTTTTTACATCAAATTGCATTGGTTTGGATCTGCATTAACCCCAAAGTCTGTCGGGAGGGGTGATCCAACATTTCCCACAAGCTCAGTAGGGGGCTGCCCATAATCCTGGAGTTTTTGCATCAAAACCAACACTTTATCAAACCGTTCCTTTTTATCATCCACGCTATCAGCTTCCTGCTCTTTCTCAAGCTCCGTACAAACTTCCTGCATTAATTTCCTTTGGTTTTCATATCTTTCAGCATCTTCTTTAGTTAAAGTCGCTTTATTATTTTCCAACCATTCAGGAAACTTATCTAAAATGTCTTTTATGCTAGGATAGAGTATGTCTTTTGATAGCAAAGTCTGCATCATCCCTTGCATGAAAGGGAGGAAAGAATTCTGGTCTCCGTCACTACCAAAAATATTCATGATATCCTGCTGGGAAAAGGGTTGTTGCAAATTCTCAGCTCCGGCGTTCAGCCCTTGCAGAGTCTGTGAGATTGTCGATGCAAAATCGCTTGAATTTTCCGTAATTGAAGGATTTTCTATCACCTGCTGGGCAGCTTCTACAATTTACAATTAAAAACAAGCGAAAGTGACAAAATATTGACCAGCCATTTCTTGGAACTTCTGCTGCACTTGCTCCTCGGAAAAGGGGGTACCATCAGGATTCGCCCCTAAGAATTTCGACAAGTTTGTTTCGAACTGCGCAGCGGCTTGTCGGATGAAATCTTCAGACCATTCGTCCACTAGTTCGAGCTCTTCTGGTTTAGGGGGGTCCTCTGTTGTTGGCTGCTTGTCTTTCGGGGGCTCCTCTGACCCCTTTTTGAAGTCTTCCAGAGCACCTAAAGGAGGAAGTTATGCAACCTTTGGACTATGGAATTGAACTTACTGTCGAGCAATTTTGATAGTTCGTCGTCCACCTTGTCGGATTTTGAGGCCTTTTCATGGTTTTCGTCACTCATTTTACGTGAATTTATTCGAAATTTGGAAAAACTAGGAGAAGTGAAAGATAGGTTAGAATGTCAGAAAAAGGGTCACGTGATCAGAAATTTGACGCGATCACCAATCAGAGTAGGTCACGTGAACAGTCCCTTCGACAGAATTTGCGGCGTCAAAATTATAACCTATGAATTTTGACAGGTGTCAAGGCGAATTAAAAAGTGTTTTTGGGTAGTTTTTCTAAGAAATGGCAGCGGAAGTAGATGTGTTTATTAGTAATTACATTTTGGTGGATCCAGAAATTTATCAACTGTGGGTCGAAGGCCATTCAGGTAACTTTGATGTTTTCAGGTTAGGTTTCAACAATCGCACTAATTTGTTGTTTTTCTTTGCTATTGAACAGCTGCGATTAGTTAGATTGTTGTCTCTTGCGTTGTCCTGTCGAGACTCCAGTTATAATATAATAAATATAATATGAGAATTTTAGGTGCACTTACTTAGTGGAATAATTCCCCTTTCGGCTTTTTAAGGCTGTTCCGATTGGGAAATTCTAATGAATGTTAATAGAGTCCAACCATTCCAACTTGAAAATTTACAATACAGTCCAATAACAAGTGCCTTATTGTCTAGTATCTACCTTTGTTGTCTCGTTGGAAATTCCCATTAGATTCCACTGCAATAGGTAACTTAATGTGTTCGCAAGTTGAAACAACAAAAAAAAAACAATAAAATCCTAACATGCGTACACGATACGTGACAAAATTTTGGTGGAAGTGTATTGTTTCCCATCACGCATTTGCAAAAGTGGGAAATGAAAATGTTTGGGGCGTTTTAATAGGAAAATCACAATAGAACTGAAGGGAAATTTATTCGACGGGAAATTCACATTAAGCACAATCACCACTCTTCGCAATTCAGTATAACCAAATATAATTGTAATTTCTCAATAGAAAACAATCAGCTGTATACAACCGTCTCCAACAAGACCAATATACTCCAATAGAGTACCATAAAAGTTTTGGTCATATAATTGTAACGATGCATTTTTCCTATCAGATATTTTGTAACAGAGTTCTGATGGCGTCGTCGTTTTTTGGGGTCATAAACTAAATGATTTTCTTTGCATATTTACTTTATTCATTCCGCTAGAATTTTTGCTATAAAACGTTACAAAAGTACCCTGAAAATACTAATTATATTATATTGTCGAGGCTGTCACCCCTACAACTCACCCCTTCATCCCT
Organism: Pycnomerus fuliginosus; assembly: GCA_963924575.1. Lineage (NCBI taxonomy): Eukaryota > Metazoa > Arthropoda > Insecta > Coleoptera > Zopheridae > Pycnomerus > Pycnomerus fuliginosus. The sequence continues at coordinate 12,181,789 of OZ004625.1, read as the reverse complement.
CAAAACACAAAAGATTGACATGAAGGAACATTAACCCTCGAACTACCTATACCTACAACCTGATAAGACTAATTTATTGAACCTCAAGAAGTGCACCCCTTCAACATCCAATTTCAAAAAAGTTGAGGGGTCTATAAATAATCAATAGTAATACGACGAGTACTCTCTTGATTGCCGCGGGTTTTGACGTCCGAATGGCTGTCAACTACGAGTCAAAATGGTAGATTTTTTTAGGCTAAAAAGAGGACGAGAGCTCGCTCGAGTCCTCTTTGGCCGAAAAAAATCTACCATTTGACAAGTAGTGCATCCATGAGGACTCAACAAGGCAACCAAGAGACTACGAATCGTATTTTGCAGATTATTTTATAAATTAAAGTATTGAGTAAGTAGTGTCAAGTTGACGTTGTAGTCTTATCACTGTAATTAGGATTACTGGTATGCTAAATGCTCCTTTGGATTGGTTCAATACTTAATGAATAAAATAATCAAGTAAAATATTAATCCTGTTTAAGTTAACGTTACTGCAACGTTATAAATGTAACGGTAACTTTGAATTATAGTTCATTTTGAAAGATCTTTTTAAACGAGTTCTGACGTGTTTTTGCTTTTAAAATAAAATATTAATTTTGATGACATAAGAATACTATGTTCTCAAGAAAAGTGTGAGCCAACCTTTCTATTTCATTCCTGTTTCTTTCCGTCAATATGTCAAACCCAAATAATGGAAACAAGTGACATAACTGTCATCTATTTATTATAATATGTGTTCTGACGCAAAGAAATTGTACAGAAAGGTGGGATCACTAGCACATACGTCATCAATTTTTGACATTGCGTTTTGAAGTGAAATAGTTATTAAAATCTTAAACAAAGACGATGAATCTCAATCAAATTTGATTATTTTTCGAATTATGGTACCATTAATAAGGAAATTTGTAACATTCCTACTGTAATCTCTCATTGTTAAACGTCAAAATGCACCCTTACAACTCATCCCTCAGTCCAACTTGATGGTTGAAGAGAAATACTCAAGCATTAAAAGCCTGTCTTAATTAATGTTACTACGACGTTATAAAAGTTAAGTAATGTTGTAAAAGTAACTGAAGTGGCTAATTGTTGAACGTCAAAATAATCATCTTCACAACTCACCTTCTTCAACCCTCAAAACACAAACAAATTTCTATTTATTAAATGTCAAAAATTTCGTCCTTTTGAGAGGGCTTCTGTAAATATTCATGCATTAAGCCCGTTTAAGTAACGTTACTGACAGCGACGTTGTAAAAACAACTAAGAGAACAATAATTATTAATGAACGTCAAAATTTCAACCCTACAAGTACTTACCCTCTTCAACCCTGAAAACACAAAAGAATACTTGATTTACCTGCAATCTGAAGAGGCTAATTTATGGAACTTTAAGAATGTCACCCCTTCAACCCCCAAAATAAAAAACTACGAATCTCAAACAAGTTGAGAGGCGTCTAAATAAAACGTTATAAAAATAACTGAAAAGACAATTAATTGTTGAATGTCAAATAATTAACTCCCTCAACTTACTCCCTTCAATCCTCAAACAAATTACGAAACACCAAAAATTGAAATGAACGACCCACAACCTAAAGAGACTAATTTAGAAAAGTCAACAATTTCACCCCAAAACAACAGACTGTGAATCTCGAAGTAGTTGAGGAGCCTCTACATAAACTTTATTCTCGAACCTACAACTATTAAAAGTAAAAAAAATCGCAATGGAAAAATTGGACAACTTCGGTGGAAAAATGCATTATCACTAGAAACACCCCACTACACCGAAAAACTTGTGCATACAACTAACGCGTTTCGAACACAATGTGCTCATTTTCAAAGCTGAACAACACAACCCTCGAAGAAACTGTCATATTTATGGTCGACCAGCATAGATTCGCCAGTTATACCAATTACAGGTCGAGAAGCGGTTCCACGCGGATGAACATGTATAAATATGACGTGTCCTATAATAACGCGAACATACGAAAAATTTTCCCTCTTTCAACTCCGAAAACAAAAAACTGATTCTCAAAAAAGTTGAGAGACTCTTAATATTCAAACATTGAAGAGACTTTTAAACAGATTCGTTTTATCCAAATATCGTCCCCAAAAAAACCTCGAAATTATCTTGCAGCCACAGAAGCGGTCTCAATCCTAAACCGGCGAGGTCTCGGCCAGAAAACCGGCGCCTCCACAGAACTTATCGCCAGCGACGTCCTCGACCATTTTCGCACCTACTCCCAAATAGAAAAGCTCATCGACAATCCCATAAAGCTCCTAGAACCTTCAAGGCTACAAATAGATCCAAGAACCTGCCAATTTGTGATTGAAAAGTAATTTTTTTTCATCCTTCAAAATTCAACACTCCTGTTTTTAGGTATTACGAAGTCGACGACGACGTAATCAGAGAACTAATCGGGAGAAAACTTACGAACAAATTCAAAAAAGACCTCGACGAAGTCGCTGAGCGAACTTTAAAACCCCTAAAATCCATTAGAAGACAGTTTGACAACGTGAAGAGAATTTACAAAGCTGTCGAGGATCTTCCTGGATCGATGATCCAAAACATTCAAAATCTCTTTCTGCTGTCCGATAATTTAGCGAACAGGTACTCTTGCGTGGTTTTTCTCTCCTGCATTCGTTTCGAAATTAAGAAAAAAACGAGTCACAGTCAGTTTTCGTTAACGTGTTGGAAAAAATGCACTGAAACTATATTGGAGCATCTATCGAAACACACGACAGGACCTGAAGGTTTTGATGCTGATCTCGAGAAGGGTTTTTTCAACGAACTTAAAGACGTTAAAGGGTTGATGGAGAAAGATCGAGAACATAAACAGTAAGTTTTCGGTGATTTTTTTCCGAAATAACCAAGGTTTCAGTATGGTTATGATGCAACTAAAACCGGCGTTGCTGCAAAAATGCTTCTTGGACTTGGACATGAATTTCAAGACTTATTCAAAGACGATTTTGACTGCCGCCGGGAATTTGCAGAAGGTTCGAGACGTTAAAAGCTTATTAGTGGATTTGATTGGCGTTTCTGACAATTTAAAGCAGGCCAATTGGAACAGTCAGGAGCTTGAACTTTTCCTCGATTCGTACGTCCAGTGTGCTTTGGAGTTTGAAATTTTGCGGTGAGTAAGTCGGTGATAGTTTGTTTATTGCGTCGGTTTCTAGTGAGTCCGCCTCTTTACGAAACACCTGGGAGAGGTATATGAAGATCGTCACTGGGTGTCTTTTAGCAATGCATTTGTAGTTAATTTTTTGTCGATTTAATTAAAAGAGATCAAGATCGAGGATATTTAGGTCAACCTTGCTGTCTCTTTTTTCCAGACTGGCATTCCAGAGATAGTGGGAAAACGGGATACGCAACATAATTGCGAATTGCGTTATGTGCATAATGTTTTTTTAAATTTTTAATGGGGCGTGTTATCAAAGAGCACAATTGCTAATTTGAATGATTCAATTGTCTTATTCAATTTCATCAGAAGTTCACGGTTTACCATGTTAGTCATAATGAAAATTGCCTCAATTAAGATGTCAGCTGGATAAACTTTAGCTGGAGGTTCTTTTTTACACTATCTAAAAATGTTAAGCCATCAATTGCACTTGACATGCAGGCCTAGATTTTTGAGACAATAGTGAAATACTTTTGAAAATGCGTTGTTTTATGTAAATCTGGATTTTAGCCCATACATAATGCATTCGATGCAAAGTATATTGATTCACGTTTGACCTTTATTTAACTAATAAATGTGTTCTAAGTAGGTAGGTACTTATATGGGTAATCTACAGTGCTATTCAGAAAATATGTGTTAACGGGTGGCTATGGAAACAAATGAATCGCAATCTGTCGAAAGGACGTTTATCCAAAGGTAGTTCGTACAGGAGATGTCAACTGTCATTTTACCGGGGACTTGTTTGGGGACGTGGCATCTGTAATTGTATCTGGGAAGCTAAACAGAAAAACTCGTTCTAGGAAGGCTTTGGAACGGATAGTCATGTCGTTGATTGTTGATTCCGTCAAAATACCGTTGTTTTCAAACTGATTGGCTCGTGTTGAAGAAAAGGAATTAATCAAAGACATGAGTTTCAATTTCATAGAAAAGGATTGTTAATAAAACTGTTTTAGTTGCAAAAAGTTGGTAAGTGCTGTTGGTCTGGTAACTTTTGTTAAGTTGGCAAAGTGCCAACATCTCTTTAATAAGATAACGTTCGTACTACAATAATGTCAAAGTATAAGATTAACCAAGGTTAGCACTAGTTAGTAACTTTTGTAAGGTTGGCATGTAATAAATATTAAAGTAGCTTCCTACCAACTTTTGAAAAGCCAAGAAATAGTCAAAAACGTAGCAGTTGTCATATTACCAACTTAACAGCAAAAGAATCATTGCTATTTACATTTCTACCAACTTTCTAGCGAAAAAATTCCATTTGCGAGACTTGTTAAAAACATTCCCAACTATCGGGTGTCCCAAAAAAAACCGGACAAAATATTTTTGGGAATAAGTCTGCCATTTCTTAACCGATTTGGATGAGCGTGGTCTTAAATGAAAGCCAAAGAATCAAGCTTTCGACCGTATGAGAAACTACGGCAGATGGCGCTGCCGTAGCAGTCCTATTGCTTTAAAGGTTTATTTTAGCTACATGGGGATTGGTCAGTCAACGACCAATCGGTATGACACTCGAATAGCCTTGAAGATCTTTCTTTCTTGTTCAAAAATCCTTTTTCAGAAGTCGATTTGGCTTAAGCATTAATTTTCTGTAATTTAAAAAAAAAATGTGTTTTTGAGTATTTTCACGCATTAATGGCCATGACCAAAGAACGGTAATGCAAATAAATCTTAATTTTCAGTTATAAATGAACGAATATGGTGAAAACAGTGGCGCGGATGCCAGTGGAGGGCAACTGAACAGTTATCATTGAAAATGAAGCCCTATGTGCATCAATGTTACTTTAGTCGTGGTTATGGAAGCATGGAAATACGCAAAAACACTTTTTTAAGAAAAATCACAGAAAATTAATGCTTACGCCAAATGAACTCCTAAAAAATGATTTTTGAAGAAAAAAGAAAGATCTTCAAGGCTATTTGGGTCTCATAAGCATTGGTTGTTGCCTGACCAATCCCCACGCACCTAAAATAAGCCTTAAAGACAAGTATCAATAAGGCCACTACAGCAGCGCTATCTGTCGACGTTTCTTACAAAGTTCGAAAGCCTGATTCTTTAGCTTTAACTTAAGACCAAGTCTATCGAAATCGGTTAAGAAATGGCCGACTTATTTCAAAGACTATTTTGTCCGGTTTTTTTTGGGACACCCGATAATTTTATACGGTAAGGCTGGTACTAAAATTACGTCAAACTACCATTTGAACATCAAAATTTGCCATCAAGAGGGCCGTGACATTTTAATTGCACGTCGAACTTTACTGATACTCATATTGTTACATCTCACTAGTACTAGTTGACGTGATGTAGAATATAAAGCGGGTCGCATAAAATCTTATTAGTGACAGTTAGTAAGACGTGACTATGTGAGTACTCGGTAGTCTTGACGTCCCATTAAAATTTCACGGCTCTCTTGATCTCAAGTTTTGTTAAGGCGCGTATTTTAAAGTAGTGAACTCCAATGTAAGTTGTAAACCCAGCCTACTGCGACCTCGGGAATAAGGCATTTTTTCAATATTTTGCTTCGCGATCAAGATATCGAAAAAAGTTATTAGAAAAAGTTATTCAGATTTCAATTTTGACTCCATTAACGCAAAATTTGGAATTTAATTTTTTTTTATTAGGATTTTTCGAAAATTAAAGATTTGAATTTTGCTTTGAAACTTGGCGAACAATTTATTCTTATGAATTTTTTCCATATCTTGACCGCTAAGCAAAATATTGAAAAATGGCTCTATTCCCGATGTCGCAGCAGGCTGGGTTTACAACTTACATTCGAGTTGACTACTTTAAAACATGCGCCTTATGAAGTTGTATGAGTGTGCAAATACTCAAGTCTCCACATACAAAAAAAATAAAGCATCTGAGTGTCTTCGTCTTAAGTGGAACACACTGTATAATAACTGTCAATCTTATAATGAAGAAGTAAAAAATTTTTTATTATTGAGGGTGCAGGTTTCAATTTAACCTTTCAATTTTAATTTTCTAATTTTGAAAAAATATTTTCTGTCTTGCCACAACTGCTATAATTTTAATTCATCCCCGGAACCAAGAATCAAAACTTCCAAATGCAAAAATACAATAAAAACCAGATCTATATGTACATCCTCTCAACCGTCAGCTGTGTAATACGGACCTTCATTTTGCGTGGTTAACTAACAAAAGGTCAAGGGAGACTATGAATTTTTAAGAATATATCGTTTATTGCTGGACTTTGGTTTCTGTCAGCTGCTATTTTGGCATGTGACGTGAAGGTTAAAAAAAAAGCATTATTTAATCACTCTGTAGATCTGAATTGCTTATTTTTAGGTCAAAATTCCTGTCACTGTCAAAAACCAAAGGTAGCTAATAACAATCATCCATCACTGACAGGAATTTTGACGTAACTGAAAACCCGTTACACACCACAACAGAAAAAACGCCCGAATTTTTGCTTTGAAGAGTTCTACTTTATTGTTTAACATACTAAAAGTCCTGTCCTGACAAATCCCGTGCCTGTGCGTTAGCCGCAATCTTCAAGAAATGGTGGAGGACGTGGGTTCCACTGAAGTTTTTCCTTTATATCTCGAAAACCGTTGATCCTACGTGAATTTTGTACGTCACTAAACTGAAAGAGAATAAAATTTGCAACAGAATGAGTGTATAGGTACTTGCATTCATGCCTTCTTCTGTTTTGCAGAAAAAAATATTAATTGAAAAATTTGAAGCGTATTGAATTTTTTTTATGCAAATGTGGAAATAATTAGAAGACAACGGTTTTTTGCGTTGAGATGTTCTACTTTATGTACTGTTTAACATACTAAAAGTCCTGGCAAATCCTGTGTGTGCGTTAGCCGCAATCTTCAAAAAATGGTGGAGGACAGGTGTCTCCGTTTTTCCTTTATATCTTGAAAACAGAAGAAGCTGTGAATGCAAGAATGTACTCATTCTGTTGCAATTTTTATTCTCTTTCAGTTTAGTCATATGAAAAATTCACGTAGGATCAACGGTTTTTGAGATATAAAGGAAAAACTCCGGAAACACCCACATCCTCCACCATTTCTTGAATATTACGGCTAACCCACACACAGGATTGGTCAGGACTTTTAGTATGTTAAACAGCACATAAAGTAGAACATCTCAAAGCAAAAAACCATTGTCTTCTAATTATTTCCACATTATTAAGCAAAAGTCGACAGTAAGAGTAGCCCCATTAATAAATTAATAATGAACAAAAAGTTTGCATCACAAAGTCTACTCAGTTAATTTTTCACTAAATTTCAATTTCAATTGATGTACGGGGTTGTTACAAACGATCGTGGGTGGCTTCAAAACGAAAGAATAGACGGCTCTGCATTAAACGTCAATAAACCACCCACGATGATACAAATCATTTATAACGACCCTGTACATTTTCCATTGACTTCTGTGCAGACCCCAGCAATGCTGAATTGCCCTTTGCTCTCGTCACACTCTGTAAATTATATTCTGGTATTTATAATGGTCGTAAAAAACAAAACATTGTCATTATAACTTTTATTATTATGAACAGAATTGTCGTTAGCTCTGATCGCTTTGAGCCGCTGGTGCGTTTTTAGTCCATAACATTTCTTATCTTATCACAGTACATTTATTTTTCGAACAACACAAAAAGTCTTAAATACGAGGGTTTTAATTTATAATTCACAGCCTTTTTTGAACATACAACAATGTCTTTAAATACGTACAACTTTATCTACGGTGCTTATTACTAATGGTATAGCGGTCAAGAGGCGTGCCAATAATATTGATCCCGTTCTTCCTCAACTCCCGAACTAAAATCTTCGTGCCATTTTTCAATCGATCCCTTTTCATCATTTCGAACTCCTTCAACTTCGGGAAAATCTTCAATAACTCCTTCGCATTTTCGATTTCGACCAGAAAGTGCGAGGGGAATCCCACAACTTCCAAGGAAGTTAGTGACTTGAAAGATTCTGGGTTGAATTTGACAAGTCCGTTGTGATGCATCTCCAAAATCCTCAATTTTTTCAAGCATTGAAAAGTAGAGGGATGAATTTGCTTAATACTGTTGAAATTTAGACTCAAAATCTCCAAATTTTCGTTATTGTCAAACGCGTCTTCTGAAATTTCCTCCAATCCACAATTCGTGATAGTCAATTCGTGCAATTTGGGAGTATTGTTGAAATACCCATTTGTGACTTCCTTCAAATGCTGGTTTTGCAGGTGCAGCCACGTCAAATGCGTCAAAAGATTAAAACTACCCTCGGGAATAGTCAAATTATTATTGTCAATGATGGATACCCAGGATAAATGCTTGGTGGTTCCCTCAAAAATCTTCTCGTTAATGTCAGGAAAATTCTTGTTTCCCTGAATAACCAAAAATAACAATTTGGGAAGTGAGGCAAAAGCTCCTGACGTCACGTTTTCTATGTTGCTTCTCTTGATCGAGAGGTACGTCAAGTGCGATAAATTTTGGAAAGTGGAGGGGGAGATCGAACCAGTCGCGTTTTTCAACAGCAATTTGTCCAAATTTTCACTGTCGATTTCTTGGCTCAAGTTGAAATTTTCACAAACGGCTTCGGAAAAATCTTCGTCGAAGATGCAAAACTTCTTGGAATTCGCCAAAACTGACACGAAACAGCAGAAAAGCACGAATTTTACTTCCATTGTAATTTTCTAGACTTTTCGGATCACTTGGCAGCTACTGAATTGAAACCACGCGTGTTGCTGATATATATACTTTTAATGGTTAAAAAAACAAATTACGAGATAAATTTTGATGCAGGGGTCAAATTGATAGCTACGAAAAACTATGTATCCTGGTGGCTTTCAGAAGTTCCCAAACGGTGAAGACGAGCTCTCTCGAGGCCATTTGAATCTTGTTCTTGACAGCCATAGTATACGTTCCTTTCATTAGGTAGTACAGGTCGCTGTAGAACTGTAAAAAAGGTAAAATAAACTGATCCTCGGTGGGCTTTGGAATTGACAGTCGTAGTTCTGTCAAGAGCCATTCAAGATTGTTTTGACACATGTCAACGAAAAACTAATTTTGAATCGCTCGAAATGCCTATCAGTGTTTACTTGCATGTTAAACGTCGCACTGACTTGCGTACAGTCCACGTGGATGACACATGTCAACGAAAAACATTAGTACAGATCGCTGTGGAACTGTAATAGAGTTCAAATAAACCAATCCTCAGTTACTCCGTATACATGCACACACTTAGCTCGAGCTAACTAAGCTCGGTACTTTTTAAACAGCGTTTCACTGGGCTTTTTGGCGGTAGTAGCCTTTGAAATATAGTTTTACCTTCGAAATCAGATAGGCAAGCTATATTTCAAAGGCTACCACCGCCGCAAAATCTCGTGGAACGCTGTTTAAAAAGTACCGAGCTTAGTTAGCTCGAGCTAAGGGTGTGCATGTATACGGAGTAAGTGGGCTTTGAAATTGACAGTCATGATTCTGTCAAGAGCGATTCAAAATTGTTTGACATATGTCAACGAAAAACTTATTTTGAATCGCTCGAAATGCCTATCAGTGTTTACTTTCATGTTAAACGTCGAACTGACTTCCGTACACGTGGATGACACATGTCAACGAAAAAAATTTAGTACAGATCGCTGTAGAACTGCAATACAGATAAAATAAACTAATCCTCAGTGGGCTTTGGAATTGAAAGTCATGGTTCTGTCAAGAGCGATTCAAAATAGTTTGACACATGTCAACGAAAAAACTTATTTTGAATCAGTGTTTACTTTCATGTGCTCCACGCCTTCTTCGTTAAACGTGGCACTGACTTCCGTGCAGTCCACGTGGATGGCTTTCAAGGGGGTCACGTGGAGCATAGAGTGATTGCGTTGTTTTGGTCTATCCAGTTTGTATTCCCTCATTTGCAGGACGATATCCCGTCTTCCCGCCGGTAAGTTCCAGCGGGACCAAGCAAAATTAAAACAGGGCGACAATTGGGCCATGTTGAAGTAGAGGTGCTTCGCCATTGGCCAGTGCTTTTCGCAGGTGTTTTCGATGTAGTAGAAGGCGTCGAAGGCGGGGAAGAGGTCAATGCCGGCCTCTTGCATTATCTGTGATTTGGGCATTCAGGAATTTTGAGTCTTGTCTAAAATTTTCCAGTTTTATTCAGAAAGCGTCAATTGTAATTATAATTGTAATATATAATGTTTGCTGTCTTCTCAGAGAAGCATTTTTAAAGTTCCCGACTGTACATGCCTAATGCAGGAACAAATGTTGCAAAACTGAAATGTGATCGAGAGGTTAGGTATATCTTTTGTCCCTCACCGAGATAATCTTGAGGATATTTGAAATTGTTTTGAGAATATCTAAGGATATCATGGATATCTTGAGGTGAAATGAGGTTATCTTAAGGCATTTCTCTCTTTGTTAGTGGTTAGTGCCTATCTGAAATATCCGAGGTAATCTGGGAATATCAGGCCCCAAGACGTAATCCTATGGACTATCTGAGGTTCATTGGAGGATTTGAAGTTATCTTGAGACAATCCTTAGAAATTTTAAGCAAATGTAAAGGATATCTAAGGTCATCTTACGGAAATCTTGGGAATATCAGAGGTAATTCGAGACTCTGAGGTTCACTAGAGGGTTTGAAGTTAAGTATTTGAGGTTATCTTGGGCTAATCCGAGATTATCTTGAGTCAATTCGAGAATATGTTAAAGCATTTTTAAGATTGTCATTCTTGAGACAAATTTTTCGCTGGTATCTATCTGAGGCAATCCACATATGATATATCTGAGGTTCTCGTGTCAAAAAAGTTTCTTTCGTCCCAAAATTAGACCGTCCACCTCGAATAAAATTCACTAATTCTCAATTTCAATTGATTTTTTCTGAATTGCAACTGGAAAAGGGGTTGCAAGTGGCTTACCCGGATAAGTTTTGGCAGTTTGAAATATGTCCCGACGATGTCTTGAAGGGCGTTATTGGGACTATTTTGAAGTTGACTCAAGGCCACCAGTCCGTCTTGTACATTGAACTCAATCATTAGAATTGCCGCCGTTATCTGCAAGGTGACTGTTCCACTGAAACGTTTTTTTTTACACAAGTTATAACCCAAACAACTACAACTTTTTCCAGTTAGTTGTATTTCCGGCGACAATTGAATTTCAGAATTCTCATTTCAATTTCAGGATTCGTCAATTGTAATTCAATTGAAATTCACAAAGCGTCAATTGTAATTCCGAATGTTAGGTAGCTGAATCTGAATTACAATTGACGAATTCCAAATTTCAATTGATGCCTTCTGAAAATCAATTGACTAATCTGAATTACAATTGGCGCTTTTTCAACGATAATTGATTATTCTGGATTACAATTGAAGGTAATTTCTAAATTACAGCTGGAAAAGATGTAGTTATACTTATACAAGGATAGATTATCAAATTCTGACTAGGGACGTCAAAATAAAAATGATAAAAAAAATGAAAAAAATCCTTACTTGTGCTCAGGTTTGATTTCCCACGCCTGATACGGCAAATTGGCGTATTTGTAAGTGGTCAAGGCGAACGTCCCAAATCTTCCGGTCCTAAACGTGATTTGCCCCTTTTCCTCGTTGTGCTTCAAGTCAAATATTTCTCTTTTCGTCCAATGCCGATTCTCCTCATCCCACCGACACACGAACGGCAATTCTAGGAAAATAACGTGTTCCGGCCACCTACACAAAAGTTACCCCACAGCAAAACCCGTCGAGAATTCTTACGTCAAAGTAATAAAAATCAATTGGTCTATTTCCTCCTCCTGTTTCTTCATCTCCTCTTCTATCTCTTCGGGGGTTCTTATCACTCCCGGCTCTATAGGTTCGGGAGGAATGTATTCGACGAAGAAATCGACCATTTCCAGCTGTTTCGGCAGGTAAACTACACGTAGAAAATAAATTAATTAATTTAAAAAATTAATAAGGGTTACATTTCCCCTAAGTGAATTTTTTGTTTCAAGGTTGAAGGGGTTGAGTTTTAGAGGTGCAGTTTTTTTGATGAAAGAGTTATTAAATGGCTTGAATTTCAAGCAACACGTGAAATTTCAAGTTTCAACCCCTGATTTGCACCCCTTCTGTCTCATCCTGCAGAAAAAAAAACCATCCCTTATCAGATATTGTCGAAATATGTGTGTATCGGGTGTCAGACCTCCATGTGCAAAATATTTGAGAAGTTTTCTTATTTTTGTGATTTTCAGCCCCTAAATTTAATCCCCCAAAATTGACACCCCTCACCTTTAACAGACCTGTACATCAAAAGCGCATATCAAGTTTCAGTAAAATATCTCCACTGGTTCTCGAGTTATTACGATTAATAGTTTTTCGGTCCCGAAAAAACCTCGCATTCCGGCGCTTCCACTGCGAACGCTGCCTAAACGCTTGAAGATGGATTAAAATAGTATAAGGGAGAAACGTCAGCAACGAATAGACCTACAAAAAAGTCCATGACAGCATATAAATATCTGTTACGGATAGCCGATAATAAGCCACGAAGCTATTTTCGTCAAAAATTAAAACACAAAAACTGTCTCGGTGGGCTACCCATCGAAGTAGCTATATGCTGTTCCGGACTTTTTTGTAGATATTTTCATTACCGACAATTCCTCCTTACAAACCTTTGATATATCTTCAAGCGTTGAAGCAGCGTTCGCGATCAAACGTCGAAAATTGTAATTTCCTTCAGTTTTTCAGCCCTAACTCCCACCCCCCTGGTCCGATATGGCCCAAGGACAAGCCCCGCCGAGATTTTCGAGGTATACACCCGTGTACAAAATTTCACCTCGATATCTGCTTCCGTTCTCAAGTTATGCGACGGACAGAGTAGACGGCCGAGCCGCCGATCGCCGAGCAACGATTTCTCTAAAAGCCAACGGAAGATGTATATCAATGCGATGTGTATCCCTGTAGATGTTTATCACGTTAATGTGTATGTAGGGGCGGCTGGTCTCACTGGTGGAATCGGGTGCAGATTTTATCAATCTGCACCTAGTAGTAGTGCCTCCTGACGCACAGATGTGTCATAAAGGCGAAACTCACGCGGTGTTAGATTTAACTCGATTGTGACGAAGTCTTGGGGTTGGGGGGGTTGGTGGATCAAGTTTAAGCAATAAGTGCCACCCAGAACGGAAAATTTTCGCAGATTTATGATCTGCTCTTCCACGTCTTTTCTTAGTAATTCTCGTGTCTTTTTGTAGAGTATATCTGAAAAAAAAAAATTGTCAAGAATTTTGTCAAGGATTTTCGTTACTTTCTTTGGCAATGCAGAGCTCGCTAGCAGTAGGCTCGAGTCTTCTGTAAGGAACGGGAGGAATATCATCTTCTGGGCCATATTCTGGTTCTGGGGGTGGTTCCTCCATTACTTCTTCTCCTTCTACCGGTTGTGGGGGTGGAGGCCTTACTCTATTATCAAATTTATACTTCATTTTATTCCACCATTCCACTTTGGTCGCCTCCCACAGCTCTGAAAACCACTTTTCTCGCCTAGCCAGAAAAACAAATCTCACCGATATCGTAGGCGTCTGGCGTTGAAGGCCTGTCAAAACTGTCACAAGTGTCACTCAAATGATCGTACTTCATGTACATCGCCCTTATGGCCTGTTTCTCGCAATCTATCGACGTGGGAAACAAAACGTCCATTTTCATTTCAGGAAACATAATCTCGATTCTCGCCCTAAAAAAATCAAGCTCAATTAATCCCGTGCAAATCCTGTGCCATTTACTTTGGCGGTTTTCTCGGGTTTGGTAGGGGGGTTGGAAGTTGCACTCTCAACCACAAGCAAATCGCAATATCGTCGTCTTTGTAACGAAAATCGGCGGTGGGGATGTCGATACGTCTCAAGTTATGCTCGATATCCCTCAAAAGGTGATACGTGGCAACGTCGAGGCTTTTTGATTGGTTGTCACGAAAAAACTGCCTTATCCACTTCCAGTTGTGCACTGTTGCCAAGTCGGAACCCCAAGCCGTGTCGATCAAGTCTTCCAGATCTCTTAAAAGCTACTTTTGGTTACGATTTAATATTTTAATATTTTAGTAGTTACTTGCAGAATATCTGTGGTGCGTTTGGCAGCCTCGTCAATTGTTGTTTCTTCAATCATCAAATCCCAGATGTGGATAAAAGTGTTCATTTGGTCGCATTGGCTCGGATTTGGTAGTCTATCGCAACCCACGTAAAGATTCCACTAAAAAGTAGTTGAAAAACAGTTTTTTCTACGATCCTAACAGAAAGTGAACGTTTCCACCCATTTTCTGGAGAGGAAACTGGACATTTTCCTCCCTAGGGAGGAAGGTAGTCAGAGAGGGAGGAAAGTGGTCAGTCGACCCTAACAGAAAGTGAACGTTTCCACCCCTTTTCTGGGGAGGAAAGTAGCCATTTCCCTCCCTTGTGAGAAAAGTGGAAAATAACTATTAAAGAAGAAAATACCTCTTTCAAGTCTTTGGACTCCGTTTTTAAAGAGTCGATGTATTCAATTAACTGCTCGCGGTATTCTTGCGCTTCCTTCATGTTTTCACTTCTGATTTTCTGCTCGACGATTTCTCGTTTTTCTTTTTCTATTGCGGCTCTTCGCTCGGCTTCCAATCGAATTCTTTCTTCTTCTGCTAAACGCGCGGCTTCAGCTTCGGCTTCCAGTCGTTGTTTCTCCGCTAATTCCAATTGTTCTTTTCTGGTCAGCTTCTTCTTGGCTTTCTTGGGACCCTGGAAAAAACATTATTTAGTTTCTCTTTGTCGCTTACCTTTTTCTTCTTCTTCTTCGAAGTTGTAGTAGCTGTCGCAGCTTCAGTTTCACTTTCTATTTAACACGAAATAAATCTTTAATCTCATTGAAACCCTCAAACCTCCCGCCTCGATTCTTGCCCTCTCTTCAGCTTTAGCTTCTGCTTCCGCCCTCATTCTGTAAACTTCCACCAAGACTTCGTCTTCTGGTACTTCCTCTTCGACTATTTCCTCCACATGCTCTTTCTTCTTCTTCTTGCCTTTGCCCTTTTTCTCCTTTTTCTTTTTCGGTGGTTCCTCGCCGCTCTCTTCAGTTACTTCACTGAGGGTTTCCTTGCTCTTCTTTCCTTTCTTCTTTCTGAGTTTCTTGGAAGCTTCCTTTTGTGGTTCGAAAGTAACTTCGTCCTCGTCTGAGCTGCTGTCGGAGAATAAACTCCCGAATGTTAATCTGCTTCTTGAGGCTAGAGTCTGTGAAAAAATTAAAACTATTCGAAGAAAAAATAGGGTACTTTTTGCAACTCCGAAGCAGTTTTTTGAAAATCAAAGCGCGATTTTGATTTTGACTGGGCTTTTTTTAGGCTGGTGAGGCTTTTGGACGTGCTTCGTCTTGCTTGAAGTTCAGTTTCTTCGATCACCACCGATTTGCTGGCCTTACTCGGAGTTTTCTGAAGGTCGGCAGCACTGGCACCAACTTTCATCTGTCTTGGCAATAGCTTCGTTTTGCTTTTCTTTCCTTTCTTCTTTTTTTTCTTGCCCGGTGTTTCGTCAGTTGTTACTTCCGTTTCAGATTTTGCTTTTTTCCCTTTTTTCTCTTTTTTCCCTTTTTTCTTGGGTGAGTCACCTTCAACACTTGTTGTAGACTTAGTCTTCTTCTTCTTCTTTGATTTACTTTCTTTCGGTGTTTGAGGTTCTGTTTTTTGCTCGTCTTCGTCTTCTTCTTCAGTTTTCGGTTTAGTCTTCTCCTTTTTACCCTTCTTCGTTTTCTTGGGTTTCTTATCATCGCCTGATGCTTCAGTTTCAGTGGTTTCAGCATCGCCGGCTTCTACTTTCTTAGTTTTACCTTCCTTCTTCTGTTTGGTCTTTTTCTTAGGTTTTTCTGCGATTTCTCGGATTTCTTCATCGTCCACGTGTTCCTCAACCTCCGGTTTCTTTTCTTCCGCAATTTCGGTTTGTTTTTCTTCTCCTCCTTCTGTTTCAGTTTCTATTCCTTCAGTAGTTTCAGCTTTTTCATCGTCGGGTGGTTTTTCTTCTGTTTCAGGATTTTCTGGTGCTTCCTTTTCGGGCTGTACTTCCTCGACATCTTTGAGAAATAAGTTAGAACGTGAAAAGATTGCCGTTAACGCCTCTTACCCATTTTGACAAAAATTATAACCTTATGACAATTTGTCAATCAGGTCGAAATAATGCGAATGACCTGCTGAATAAATTGATTTAATTGTTTGGTATTATGTTCGTCTTTTTAAGCCTCAAAACTGCGACTTACGAAACTCATTGTATTAAAATAGGGGTTAAAGGTGTGGACGACTTTATTCTCTCATCATTCTCGATTGTGTCGTCTTCGAAAATGCAAGGAAAACCGTCAATTCCCGAGTTTTTCGCCGAAAAGACGATTTTTATAACCGGTGGCAGTGGTTTTATAGGGAAAGTTCTCATAGAAAAACTGCTGAGGTCATGTCCGGACGTGAAGAAAATCTATCTTTTGATGAGGCCGAAGAGGGGTAAGTTGCCTGAAGAGAGGATAAGAAGCATCACGGATTTTGCAGTAAGTATGAAGAGGGTTTTTTGCGTGGAAACATTCTGTGTCTGCAGCTTTTTGATCTGCTGAAGGAGGACAATCCGGCAGCCCTTGAGAAACTCGCGTTTGTTTCTGGAGATGCAAGCCAGCTTAAGTTAGGTAAGCGTTTCTGGTCTATGCACGAGAAGTATTTTAAAAGAAAATTTCAAGAATTACAATTTTGTCATCTTTAATTTGTATACAATTACCGATTATTTTTGTTCTCAAATTTGACAGATGAAAAAATTGTCAACAGTTATGCACGAAATATATTTTAGTTGAAAATTTCACAAATATGACAATAAAGTTACTGTCATCTCTGGCAATACCAGCAAATGTATGGGTAAAAACAGGTTTAGGGCCAATTGTACCGACATTACTTTGCTTAATTTTGACTTAAAAATTAAGATTGAGCTTAATGTGTCCAGTTAATTAATATTTTTCCCTATTGTAAATTACTTAGCGGATTCTTGTTAAGATTTATGCACAAAATCCGTTAACTAACTGTATTATTTTGTATTCTATGTTTAAGAAAGTGGGCCTAGAATCTAATTCTCTATTAAATGATGAATGATGAAAACTTCAATCTGTCAAGACTTATTTTGGGCAAATTCGACGCATTCAATTGAATAACTCTAAAACATTTTTTGGCAATTTTCGAAATTATTAATCACGTGGAGATAACTGAACTTTGGGACACCTTGTGTGGAGAAATCAGCCTATAACTGAATTAATCAGAGGTTTCCTGCCCCTGATATAAGAAGGAAACCCCTACATTTGGTGCAATTATCTTGATGTGTCTAAATAGTCGCTAGATCTTTTTTACAGAGAATTTCATTCTGAATACTTTGGATAAACAGTTTTAGCCACGAAAAATTTCGTTGCGGCTTCTTATTTCCATTGGAGGCACTGCCACTTCTGCTTCCTCCGACGAGCCGCCTCTGCTTTTCGCATTAAATCAATCATTACAACATGAAAAATAAAAAAAATATCGTTTTTAGGCTTAAACCCTGAAGATCGCAAAACCTTAATCGAAGAAGTCGAGATTATTTTCCACGGCGCAGCCTCAGTCCGTTTCGACGACCCCCTAACAGACTCGATTCTTCTCAACACTCGAGGCACCCGCGAACTCTTAACCTTGGCCTTGGAAATGAAAAAATTGCAAGTCTTATCCCACATTTCCACGAGCTACTGCAACACAGACCGCAAGGTCATAGGAGAGCAACTATACCCAGCCCACGCCGATTGGGAAAAAACCATTGAAATAGTGGAAGACATCGATAAGCAAACTCTCAATATTTTGACGAAAAAATTCATATCGCCTTTACCCAACACTTACACGTTTTCTAAGGGTTTATCTGAACACGTGGTCTACGATTTGGCAAAGGGGAAAATCCCTGTTGTTGTTTTTCGACCTTCCATCGGTTTGTTCCACTTTTTCTGAATTTTTTTGAAATTTTTTTTTTAGTTGTTTCTAGCGCCAAAGAGCCGGTTCCGGGATGGATTGATAATTTTAATGGCCCCGTGGGGCTAATGGTAGCCTCTGGCAAAGGCATCTCAAGGACCAGTTACAGCGATCCTGATATTGTCGCTGATTACGTACCCGTAGACCTGGTTGTCAAAGCTCTGCTCATAAGTTGTTGGAAAAAGGGTTTGTCAAAGTTCGTATCAAGGGAGTAAAGTGCAATTTTAATCCCGAAGCATTAATTAGCTGAGGGATTAACGAACTTGCCTAGAATACTTTATTCACGACCGATACAGAAACATCTACTTTGAAACTTGATTTTACCTCATGTTAATGGAAGGTTTATTGCAAATAATCTCTAAAATGACATTGTGAGGGTCAAATCACTTTACTCCCTAGGGAAAGTTTGAGTCCATTACTACCTGCCCGTAGGAACAATCAATATTAGCATATTAGAAACAAGTCACTTTACTCCCTAGGGAAAGTTTGAATCCATTAGGTAATAATAATCAACATTACGTATTAAAAATGAGATTAATAAGTTTCATTTCAGTCTCGGTCGTGAATAAAAAATGTAATAGTTTTTGTACAAAACAGACGGACGATAGTCTAATGAGCGTTTTACTGTTTAAAATTTTGGGGGATAGTAGTCCTGACTTGAACTTGAAATACAGTAAATCCGTTTTTTTTAAATACATCTGAAGTATTCAAAATACATTTAAAACATATTTTTAAACATTTAACAACACTTGTTATCGATTTACTCACCATATTTTTCAGTAACGCCGAAAAATTTGAACCCACTTTTTACAACGCCAGCAACAACGGTCAAAAAGAAATCACCACCGGCGAAATGGTAAGTTTGGGTAAAAGTCTCTGCGGTGAAATTCCCCTCAACGATATTTTGTGGTACCCCGGTGGTCAAATAACAAAATGCTACTACTACTACTTCCTCTGCGTAATTCTTTACCAAGTAATCCCAGCCCTCTTCATCGACGGCTTACTGAAATTAACAGGGCATAAACCGATGTAAGTTCATATTGCCTGGCAACACAAATACTTATGTTTTATCGATAGACTCACGAAAATACAGAGACGGATTTACGTTGCTAACGTGGCCCTTCACTATTATTTGCACAACCAGTGGTCTTTCCTCAACGATAAAACGATAGCCCTCGAATACGATCTCCTGCCTGAAGACAAACAAAATTTCGGATATGATAAAGATGTGCTTACCCCTTACGAATTTTTCAAAGCGGCCACTTTGGGGGCCAGAAGGTATCTTTTGAAAGAGGACGATTCTACGTTTGAAAGGGCGAAGAAACATTCGGATAGGATGCGTGTGGTTTCGCAGATTTTCACCGTTTTGTGGTATTTGGGGGTGTTTTATGTTTTGATGTTTAAGGTTAATTTGCCTGGAATTGTAGCCAGAAAGTATAATGATTGGTATGTTTATTTGAGTACAGATTAGTAGTTTTAAACATGGGAGTGTTTTTAGTGTGTGGTGTGGAAAATAAAGTACATTTTTTCTAAAGGGGTTGTTTTTCTAACTAACGGTATTCTTGAATTTCATTTGAAGGAAGTTCACTTTGACTCGTCAAAATTTATTGGACTAAAAAAGAAAAAAACATATAAGAAGTGCTTAATTTTCAAAATAGGTACAGGGTGTGCAACTTCGATCACTTTATCCCCCCCCCCACCCCCTAAAATTAGCTTATATCCAGAAAAATTTTTAAGACTGCCACGTAAGGAGTTACCGTAAACTGGGGTAACATTGACCACTTTTGACTTTTACAGTATCATTTTGCCAAAAACGCATGTAAAAACTTCAAACTTTTCTTGTTTAGAACTTGCATTATCGATAGTCTTTTGACAGTTTATAATTAACAGAAATTGTAAAAACTAAATCTCAGAAATTTCAAATAGAATGACCTTGAAACTTTTTCACCATATAAAAGATTTAAATTCTAGGTCGACTTTCTTAACAAATCCCTTTACCTAAATATCATCAAATTACAAAATTTTTGGGTTTATGGCTTAATCCGTCTGGAGTTAATTCAAATATCGGTTAGAAATTAATTTGTTAATTTAGAAAATATTACCGAATTAATCAACGTTTTTCCCTAATGCAAATTGCTTCACCCGGTTTTTGTAAAAAATATTTTGCAACATCCGTTAACCGTGTTATTTTGAATCATACGTTGTTAAACACTGTTGAATTTATCATTTTAGAGACGTTCACTTGTTCTGTTACCCTCATCAGTAACTCGGAAACGAATAAAACAACGCGGATCTAAACTAGTGATAATTTAATTAAGCTTAATTAGTTTAACGACTTTCATGAAAAAATTAAAAAGAAAAAAATCAAAATGTGAAACACTTAAAGATCGTCTTAGAATAATGCGAAGAATTACCTCCTGAAGTTTGGCGGTGAACTTAGGAAACACCCTGTATATGTACCTTATCTATAATTAACGATTTTCTCTTTTATTGATGAATATTAATCTTCATTAAAAATAAAGATATGTAGGTATTCAACCCCCAAAAAAAGTTCAAAGTTTGAAAAAGTCAGATGCCGGTTTTTTCCATCTCAGTAACCTGGAGTTTACCAAACGAGCGGTTAGTTGCTAGGATACAGCCAATCAGAACACTCGTTGCCATGCGACAAACTGCTGGTTAGGTAAACCGGAGGTTATCGAAGATGGAAAAACCGGACCAAGGTCTGTTTCAAACACTCCGAGAAGCGGGAATTCGTGACGTAACGCCTTCAGAACCAATCACGTTCTTAAAGGGTTTGTTTACCTTTTTTGTTAATCCTGGTTTGTTTATTAAATGTAAATAGTAATTAATGTACTTGAGTAGACCTAAGTCTTATTGTCCCATAAACATAATGATCAAAAAAGCGTAAGTCTACATAATACCTTTCTACCAAGTCTATGGCAATTAAGTCCTTTGTACCGATGAGGAAGAAACCTGTAATTTGAGATGGACCTAATTCCCTTTTACCACACAAAATGTATGGTCAACACTAGGCACTCTGGAGGACTTAAGTCTAAATTACCGATTTCTGACTTATGCCCTTTTGCCCCAACATTAGAGATATACCTATGTGTGCCAAATTTCATTGGAATATTTTAATAAATACGGAAAAAATCGGAGTGAGCTTGGTTTCGTTGACACTCGGTATATGTGGAAACTTACACGCCCTGTTTAAAACTGCAAACTGGAAGGAGAATTACCTATTTCTCACAATTATCTGAGCGACTTGCTTAATTTCAGGAATTTGATTGGTGAAAATTCAAATGAACCAATCAAATTGATGAGATAATGTGATAATTGTGCAAAAAGAAAACGTCTCCAGTATTCGAGTATCCGAATGTGGTAGATGGGATCAATCATAACTGGGCACTCGATGACTTGTGTTTCAAAACATAACTACTCGAAGAAGGATACTAAAACCGCGAAAAAACGCCTTTTGAGTTTTTGATATTTCTGACATTACTGTCAAATGTCAACTCAACTGTCATTTAAATGTCACTAATGACAATTATGGCTTTTTTATTAAAAACCACATTAATCAGTTAATTTCTAATATAAAATAAGGAAAAAAATAATGTTTAGGGTCTGTTTAAGCGTAAAGTGAATAGGGGTACCATTAACCAACCGTTCTGTAGGAGTTATTAAAAATCGATATTTGAGGTTATGTTTAGTTAATTTTCGGACGCCGACGCCACAATGGAAGACGATTCAATGGAAATTGATGAAACCGTCCACAGCGCCCAAATAATAGTCCGTGAGGCCACGGGCGTGCAAATAATTGGAGGCCCCCTTGAGAATCTCAATAAAGATGAAAGCACTAAAGTGGAAAAACCTGAAAAGCCCCAAGAGACCCCCAAAGAGGGGATGGATGTCGTTGTTTTGGACGACGACGAAGAAGAGGCCGTACCATCAAAAAAACCCAAACCCGAAAGCGATGTTGAAGTGATTGACCTGGTCGAGAAGTCGGCCAACAGCAAATGTATAAATTACTCTTGTAAGGATGGAAAAGACATGATGATAGCCCCAAATTTATGTCTCTCGTACTATCGCGTTAAAAATGCAGGAAATGCTAAAAAAGAAGTTTGTCATGAATGTTATGACTTGGCAATGAGAGAATACGATCTCCTCGCTACTGAATTAAAGGCTGGGAAGTTGTTGTGCAGTGTTGAAGTACCATTTCGCAATGATACTGTTGAAATTGATGATTCGGATGAGGAAAATGAAGAGCAAGTTGCAGAAGAGCTCGATGAAGAAGACATTAAATTTGTTGAAGAGAATTTCGAGAAGATATTAGCCAAAACCATGCAAGATCTCAATCTCGAACAACACACCCTTGGAGAAATAAATTATTTAAAAGAAAAGGGAACTAAAGTGGGGGGTAACTTCTGTTTTTATTGTTTATTTTGATTTATGTGGAAATTTTCAGGGACTTTAACAGAAATTGAAGAAATGATTAAGGAGACTCGAGCTTCACTCGATGGAATACAAATTAACTTGTATAATGAATTCCGAGCGTCAACAGTTGAAACTGGGGTCCTTACAATCATCGATGATCATTTTAATTCAGGGGGAACGCTTGTAAAAACTGGTAATTCAGATTTTTTATGTAATTGTGTAAAACTGAGTGAGGGGTTGTTGCAGAACAAGCTCCAAGGCCTCCTCCCCCTCAAAGGAAAAGTCTTAGAAATGTGACAAAACGAGTGTCTTATGCTGAGCTTGAAAACCCGAATAGCCCAAGTGTCGCTAGTCCTAGTGTTGCGAGTCCTAGCACTGCAGTGGAGGCTGAATTGGTGGATGTTCCTAAGGACGTTCCTGTGGTTGGAAAAATGGAATTGCCTCCTGTGATTCAAGGTCAGTTATTATTTATTAACATTCTGCAAGGGGTGAGTTCCTAGGCTATATGATTAAAAGGTTATATACAGGCTGTCTCAGAGTGCTAGCACTTCATTTACATCAAGATTTTCAGATTTTGAGTTGACATCTTTTTAGAAACTTTCAGAGTCAAATTCGCCATTCTAGCCCTCTGGTGTGTGACGTCACATGGTGGGGACATTTTTGGTGACATTTGATTGAACGCTTCCAACAAAAGCACTCTTACGTGTGACGTCACGAAATTAATTTAAATCGCGAATTGTTGTCAAGTTATAAGAGATTTAAGTGGGCCAATCGAATTCTAGTTCTTAATTACTCCATTTCCTAGGTAACAAGATAAAATTTTGTCAATGTCGTTGAATGGACAGATGTCAAAAATATAAAAGTTTCAAGTTTCATTTAAATTGCATCAACTGTTAGGGAGCTATGAAGTTTTCTTTAGAATGTCGATTTTCAGTTTTTTCGGAATAACTCGGGAACGAATCAAGATATCCAAGAATTCTTCTGCCCTTTTGTACACACTCGCTTCCCACCTTTCAAATACGTTTCAAACCGCAAAACTTATCAAATCGGTTTAAAACTATTTCGCGATGACGTCATTAATGCAACGCTAAAATGGCAGGTTTTGAAACAATCGCTTAGTTTTGAAACTATTTCATCGCTAAAAAACGGCTTTACTATCTAATTCAGAGAATTTCTGAGACACCCTGTATTCTCCTAGTGCATTGATTGTTATCGGTATTTTTTTCAAATGCATTCTAATAGTAATTAGCCCGAGTGGAGGACGAGGGCTAATTACGTTATTTATAACTAACGAGAAAAATGTATATGACACAATAAATGCACCAAAGAAATTCACAAGAAAAGAATTACATACAAAATCGTGACATTAAATTCTGTCAAACATAATTTCCGATATTATTTTGTTTTCTCATGATTGGCCAGACCCAGAATCCGTCGTCAGTATTGAAACCTTCGTTCGTAATTCGATCAAATTTTATAATTATATGTAATTTGTAATGCATTTTGTATACAATTACAATGAGAATTTAGACTAATATTTGAAAAAATATGTGTGCTGGCTTTTTCTTTTAAAATACCTAGATATTATGTTACCGTCAGTATTTTCATTGAACCAGGTATTTTTCTGTAACATAGGACGATAATAATCCAGTTTTATCAATCAAGTGCATTATTGCTGCAAATAACTATACACCTAATACAAGCCTTGGGCTAGTCATTGTACATGTACATACTATCTGAACAATGGAATCTGGTGAGGTGCTCTTACTTAATGTTTCTAACTTTTAGCTGTTTCCTTTGTCTAGAATTTATTTTGTTATTTTGTTTCAGATGAGATCTACTTTATTTCCCGTGAAAGTTCGGCGGGTTCGTGGATCAAGGCCCGACTGAAGGGCGTTGTCCCTACAGGTTCCATGTACAACGGCTCAGTAACTCTCACGCCACAATATAAAATGTTGGAACTAAAACAGCACAAGGAGAGGGTAGTTGAGGGTAAAAATATCGCGTCCATGAGGGCTTCCAAGGTCCGTCTCGAAACTGGGACCAGGGTAATCGCGGCATTCAAAGAAATCACCTCGACAGGGGAGGCAAAACGAGCTCGACATGATCCTTACTATCCTGGGATAGTCGCTGAACCACCAGTTGCGCAAAACAGATATCGGTAAGAAAAATACTCTAAAAAATACAGCTGAAAATTTACAAGATCAAATATTTAAAGTATCTCAATTTCGTGAAAAATCTGTTGGAAGGTTCAAATTTAAAGAATAACTTAAAATTGTCTAAATTAAAAGAAGTATTTTTTATTAACATAACCTAACTTCTCGCCATAGCTGACCGCCTGTCATTATTCTGTTTCAAAACATGCCATTTCTACGCCGGGTTATTTTAATGACGTAATCGACAAAACGGTTCAAAAACGTCAACGAATAAGTTGCAGCGCTAAAAAACGGCTTGAACGTCACGTCTCACAATTGTCAAAATGACAGTTGCACGCTTGATTACACACAAATATTGTACAACGTATTTTCAAATCGTATTTTCGACATACTAGTAGGGACGCTCTTGGGTTTTACCCTGCACTTTATGATTAAGCGATGGTACTTTGCACACTTCTTACCTAGATGCCAAAGATCACTTTTGAGGTGTTGCCAAGTTTGAAGCCTATGCGGCCACTTTCTGTGGTAGGTAGTGTTGTGAATGATTATATTTAGCAAAATGATACTTACATATCACATTTTGATATTTATCTGCTATATATTTATCATTTATAGCAGATATTTAGCATTTCACTATTAGTTGGAGTAACATAAACTAACAAGTGAGGAGAAAATTGTAAATTTTGGTTAGTATCATTTGGTATCATGAGAAATGCCTTTCAAATTAACATCTTATGGGTTGCAAAAAAGATTTCGGACGTAAGCATTTCAGAAAATATAAGAAACACATACGGAATCTTTCTTGGAAAAGTTGTAAAATGGAATGAAAATGATCAAAAAACTAAAATAAAAAATATAGCATTAATATTGACGTATTTGGTATCAAATTGCTCAGAAAGTGGTTAAAGCTGAATTTTTTTTTAGCAATTTCCTGCTGATATATAGCACGATATATATCTTGCTATATATCACCGAATAATAAATAACACGCTATTTTACATCACTAGTGGTAGGTTGCCTATCTCCGGGGCCGATACTTTTCGGAATTTTAATTTAAAATGCAAACCCCCATTTTGCACGTCACCATAAGAAAGGCCTTCAAATTCTGCTTCTAAAAATGTATTCACTCTTTAGTGCCTTTTTGACGAAAAATCAAATATTCGAGATTTTTTAACGTATTTTTAAAAACGCGATACAGCCGAAACCTCAGGACCGATTTAGCTGAAATTTTGCATATGGAGGTTGTATTACCCGTATTACAGCTGAAATTTTTTTGAAGGCAATCGATAGACGGAAAGTGCCGTTTTCGCACATCAATTTTCAAATCTAAACATACTCTCATTTTACTATCTTAACAAGTTTTTGAAAATTTTATTGTCACCATCAGAAAGGTCTTCAAATTCTGGTTTTGAATAAGACAAAATTCATTCGCATTAAGTGCCCTTTGGATTTAAAAATCGAAATTTTGTAACAACATTAAAAATACATTATAGCCCAAACTACTGAATCGATTTGGCTGAAATTTGGTACATGGAGATTGGTTGACAGCGAAAAAGCTGGAAAAATAGGCGATTCCGGGAAGTACGCCCTAGAGATAGGCAACCCGCCAAGGCAAGTGGCCGCATAGAATTCAAACTTGGCAACACCTCAAAAAGTGATCTTTGGCATCTAGGTAAGAAGTGTGCAAAGTACCAGCCCTTAATCATAAAGTGCAGGGTAACCCCCCGATTTTCCCAAGAGCGTCCGTACTATACTCCTAGACTGTGTAACAATCCATTGACGGGAGATTTCTTCCACCAGTGGCGTGCTGCTTAAAATAAAACCACAAATGTAGTTTTATTTTTCACAGCACGCCACTGTACATATCTTTAGCAATAGACTACTCCTTTCAAAAGAGAGAGAAGAGTAATGAGATGGAAGATACTCTGCTGTACTCAATAGTAACATTTCGTTCATTTCGATCTCATATTCCCCTACAAACATCAAATTCCTCGGTGACTGTAAATCCTCTCAGCGGTCAGCTGTGTAAAACAGACTTTCGTTTTGAATGTGTTACGTAACTAAATAAGGATGTTGTCATATTTGAAAGGTTTCATAGGTTTGGTTTCTAGTGTAGTTGGCAACCCTACATAGTTAGAAGACCCTTCTTTAGCTATTTCTGTCTTCGTTTATTTATGTACAGTAGAAACCAGATTGTAAATCCTCCAAACCGTTAGCTTTGTAATAAAGGCTTTCATTTTCTATGGTAAAATGATAAGACACTAACAGACTAACAGAGCTAAAAATAAGATCTCACATTTCAAAGGTTTCATAGGTCTGGTTTCTAGTGTAGTTGGCAACCCTACATAGTAAGACCCTTTAGATATCTCTATCTTCGTTTATGTACAGTAGAAACCAGATTGTAAATCCTCCAAACCGTTAGCTGTGTAATAAAGGCTTTCATTTTCTTGGCAACTAAATTTGAGTAAGAGTCTGTGTCACAGAGCTAAAAATAATACCTCACATTTGAAAGATTTCATAGGTCTGGTTTCTCGTGTAGTTGGAAATCCTATACATACTAAGAGCATGCTAGACCCTTCTTTAGATACTTGATATTTCTGTCTCATAAATTGTTTGAATTAAGTCTTCTTTTATGTACAGTAGAAACAGATCTGTAAATCTTCTGAACCCTTCAGCTGTGTAATAAAAGCTTTCATTTTCCGTGGTAAAATGATAGACGGGCAACTAAATCTGGTCTGTGTCACAGCTAAAAATATGACTTCACATCTGAAAGGTCTGGTTTTTAGTGTAGTGGGTAACTCTACATAGTAAGAGCATTCTAGACCCTTCTTTAGATATTATTTCTGTCTCATAACATGTTTGAATGGAGCCGTCTTCTTTTATGCACAGTAGAAACCGGATCTGTAAATCTTCCGAGCCTTCAGCTGTGTAATAAAGGCTTTCATTTTCCGTGGTAATAAATATGATAAGTACTTGTAACTAGATCTGGGAAGGGGTCTGTGTCACGGAACTACAAATATGACCTAAAAATATGAAAGGTTTCATAGGTCTGGTTTCTAATGTAGTTGGCAATCCCACATAGTGAGTGTCGTAAAATGTTAGAATGAAGTTGTCTTTTTTGATGTACAGTAGAAAACAGATTGTAAATCCTCCAATCCACCGCCAGCTGTGTAATAAAAGCTTTCATTTTGGATAAAGGTCTGTGTTACAGAGCTAAAAATAAGACCTTCTCTCATTTGAAAGGTTTTATAGATCTGGTTTCTAGTGTATGCTATAATTAGCCAATGCTTCAAAAAGTTCATATGTTCAACAACTGTTGAATTTAAAATCATTTTTGCGAATTTCATGTTCAAGCATGGATTAGCCTAGCTAGTGCTTTGCTTGAAGATTTAAGGGGATTTTCTCGCATTTTTGAAACTTATTTATTACTTTTTTTTTGACAACATTTTTACCCACATGTAGGCAAACGATGGCATATCATGTGTAAATAGCGATTTTTTTTAAAAAAACATCACCAAAAGTAGGCAGTGCTTACGTGACAATATCTCAGGAACAATAAGTTGTTCCAAAAAGTCGCATTAGCGCAGAATTACGGATATCTTGGCTAAGAGTGAGAGAAATGTTGTAAGAAAAAACTGAAAAACGAAGATTTTGTTGCGAAAATACGACGTTGTTATACACAGTGATTGGTCCAACCTGACCTGGATTTCCCAATAGGCAAAATTCTATCCGGATTTAAGGGTTTGAATCAGTAATTACAGTGAAGCTGTGAGCTGTGAACCAAAGTCATATTAAACATTTTCCCTAGTGTTTTAAATAAATAACTATCTTGAATTTTTACAGTTACCTAATATTCTTCGACATTGGATATTCCCAATACGTGAACTACAACGCCGTCCACATGGTTTTCGAGGCCAGCAAGAACGTATGGGAAGACATGCACGTCACTTCCCGATCGTTCATAAAAAAATATTTGGAGAGCTCAGACAGACCAATGGTGAAGCTGTCCAAAGGTCAAACCGTGCGCACGGAATACAACGGAAAATGGGTTTTATGCACAATAATGAGCGTGGATTGTTCCCTGGTTTTGGTCTATTTCGAATCCCTAAATAGGATGGAGTGGATATATAGGGGTTCGACTAGGCTAAGTCCCATGTTCAAGGAGGAACAGAACGCCAACAAACGTCATACGGGAGGACGCACTTCCGGCAACAGGAAACAAGATCCTGTTAGTTTCGAAATTGTACCGTTTTTAGTGTTTTTATATGAAAATGTTTTCCGTTTTAGAACGAGTCGGCCACGATCGTGCAGTACACGAAAAGCAGCGATTTCGAAAAACCGGCCAATCAGGCGGACGCGAGTCGAAGTATTGTCGTGCGCGCGGTTGCGCGGAAGAGTACAGCGCGTCCCGAGAACAACTTACCGGGGGCTGGGGCCGGTGGTTTCGTTCCATTTTTGCCACCTGTTAGCAACAATGTGGTCGTCATGGAACCGACCAGTAAAATAATGGTAAGGTTATGTAGCCGGCGGTCGGTTGAAAAAGTCATCAAGTTGACGTTTATTAACATAAAATGCCACTTGATGATTAATTCAACAATACGTTAAAGTACAACCGAAGCAATCACCTTTTGCATTTTGCACAACGACTTATGGAACACGGTTTTACTATTTATTCTAAAATTATGCCTAATGTTGTATCAGCAACATAACAGTTGGATGTATCCTCAATTAAAACAATACCAAGACAACTGCAAAACCGGTTACTTAGGAGATTGTATTTAATAAGTCAATGTGTACTTCAGTTGTCTTAACACACCGTAATTATAATATGAGTGTTTTATTTTAATTCAGTTGATTGCGTACAGTACCAGTGATTTTTAAAATTTTACAATATGCGTGCTCCGATTTCATTTTAGCAACATGGGAGTATTGCTTAAATAAATGAATTGGCGAACCTGTATCGTATTAAGAAATTCCCTAGATGTGGTGACATTTTTGAAGTCACCGACCAATAGAATCGTCTAGTTCGGGTCGCGCGCTGTCAAATTTAAATTCAAATTAGGGAATTCATTGATGCGACACAGGTTCACCATCTAGTAGTTTAAAACAATACCCGAGTGTTGCAAAGTTCAAAACAACACCGTTATTGTAAAGACAGAAATAAAGAAAAGCAACATTTTGTTGTTGAAAAAATGCAACTTACTTGAAACCGTTCACGCATATTGTAACAGGTCAAACGAATAAGTATTGCAAAAATTAAAACCTTTGTCAATATTGTAATATTCAGACAATTACGGCAAGAATTTCTTGAATTAAATTATCTCAATTTCTCGTTCACGTCATTTTTCCAACATTTTAAATCACAATTTTGCAACAATTAATGTAAAAATTTCAAGAAATTTTTATATCAATTAGCTCTAATTTGGTCCCACTAATTTGTGGACGATTGACGAAACATTTTTGTTCCTAAAAGGAAACGCCGCAGATCTTTACAAAGTGCATGTTGCTGTAATTATCTCCTTTAATTGTAGTTCGAAAAAAGGTATACTTGGAAACTTTTGCAAATTAAATAAGTGATGTTATGGGAAGTAGATTTACTATGGCACATTGTTTGCAATTATTGGGATTGAGCTTTTCAGGTTCACTTCGGTTTTCACAATGATCGCAATAATGTATTTTTGCAACATGAGGGTATTGTTTTTGAAAACAATAGGGTAACGTTTTAAGGGACTTAATTGGTGAACCTGTGTCGCTTTAATAAATTCCCTAGATCTGGTGACATTTTTGAAGTCGCGGACCAATAGAATCCTCTAGTTCAGGTCGCGCGCTGTCAAATTTAAACTCAAATCTAGGGAATTCATTGGAGCGACACAGGTTCGCCAATGTTTTGCAACATGCGGGTATTGCTTTTCAAAACAATGGGGTATTGTTTTTGAAAACATTTGTTTTTAAAACGTTATGCTATTGGTTATGTGTTTTAAAACGTTATGGCATTGTTTTTGAAAACATTCGAGTATTGTTTTTTAAAACGTTATGGTATTGTTTTTGAAAACATCTCGGGTATTGTTTTTTAAAGCGTTACGGTATTGCTTTTGAAAACATTACGGCATTGCTTTTAAGGAACAAAACGGCAAACTGAAACATCGTGATGGTAAATGCATTGCAATTACCTATGTGAAGAAAGAAATGAAACAATGTACTCGAATCTGACTGAAAACAACACATGCATGTTGTAAAAGTAATTCTAATGGAAAACAAATATTTACATAATTAAGGCAACAATCGCATATTGCAAAATGTTGTTCGTTTTAAGACAAATGTAACTGAAGTACTACATTGACTTATTAAATTCAATCTCCTATGTAACATGTTTTTCTGCAATCTTGGTATTGTTTTAATTCAGGATATATCCAAATGTTATGATGCTGATACAACATTAGGCATAATTTTAAAATAAATAGTAAAACCGCGTTCCATAATATTCTGTTCGAGTACCAATAAGAGATAGAAAAAGATAGAAAGAAGTCAGGCAATTGACATTTGTTAAGTTGTCTGACATCGCATTCAAATCACTTTTACCAATTCACCTGTTAGTAAAATCCCTTGAAGATTTTCCTCATACCAACCTAGAATTCAAATTTTGACGTTCTGTCATGTCTATAGTAAATGAAGGGACTTTACATATCTCCCTAACAGTTGACGAATCTTGGAACTTTTGTATTTTTGACAAACTACTGACAATTAAATGACCTTGTCAGGAATATGTTAAATTCAATATGACTGCCATAATTAAATAAAAAGTTGTCTCTCTGTGCTCGAAACGTAGAAGGCATAGAAAAAATCTCACCTGTCCAAAATGTGAATGTTCAAGTTTCGTAGAGCCAATTTCATGATAAAACTTATAGGGGATTTTGACCAATCAAGAGCAGCCGTTGGTTTTGAAATGTTGCTAGGCAAATATTTAAAGGAAACTTTAATTTTGATTATGAAATCGGCCGTTATAAATATCATCAATAAAATGTTACGGAGATATTCATTTTTCTTTAAAGTCGCAATTATTTTTCGGAATAACTCAGAAACGAATCAAGTTATCACAGGAATTCTCCAGATGCGTTTATTTAAATTTGCAATTGAAGCAGGCTGTGCTCATCAGGGTGACTCATAAACTTAATTATGTCAAATAGGTTGACAGAAGTAGAATATTTGCACTAAACATGCGTTATCTCGTGCACGGCCTACTCCAATTGGAAGTTTGTTAAAAAAATCATTAATTCATGCCGTTTTCGGTCTGTCTGCACTGCGTGGTGTAATAAGATCCTCGAAGGCTGATTGGTCCCTTCCTTAAAGATGCTTTGCAAATAACCAATCAGAGCGCGTTATTTATAATGAGCATAGCCATAGCTGCAGCACGAAAACGGCCTTAAATTTCAAAATTCGTGTTCAGCCGACACAACTGTTGTGCAACAGTAGACATAATTCGGCTGAAATTGTGCGCTACTGTCAGCCAATGCGCAACTGTTGGAGCGACAACCGTTTTAGATCCTTCGGCTGAATGCAACCAATAATTCATTAATTCATAACACAAATAGGTTTTTCGCCGGTTGTCATTAAAAGTGCATCTCTACTGCCTCTTTTGCGACTTTTAGTCGATTTTTTACTGCCGTTTGCAAAAAAATTGTAGATTTACTGCCGCAGCTAAAATTTCATAGCCGAGGCAATAACTTTTTTTTTTGAATCTTTGTCGTTTTCGATTCTAGTATTTCACTCCGAGGGATCAAATCATAACACAAAGATTATACCGCCCCCACGCATGTTCCCCCGCCTGCAAGGATTACGTACGACATAATCTCAGCAAACTGAGGGGACACAATCCACTCTCGAAACCTTTATTGTGCGGATGGGCTCGAATCACGGTCAAAATCCGAGGAAAAAAAGAAATCGTCTACAAAGCACCTTGCAGCAGAATTTTGAGAAATATCGAGGAGATTCATCGATACTTGAGACTGACGAGGAGTGAAATGACTGTCGATCTGTTTGACTTCAACCACATGGTGAGGTGTTTGGCCGAGTTCAACGTCGACTGTCCAGCAGATCCCAAAGATTTGTCCAAAGGTCTGGAACAAGTCGCCGTTCCCGTCATTAACGGTATAAATAACGAAATTCTGGACTTCTGCAAGTACATGGTGAAGAGGGTACCCATGGAGGATGTACCGTTGAATTTGAATCCAGAGTTCTTGTGTGGTTGCGACTGTGAAGACGATTGTGCTGTAAGTAACTTTGGGCGTGAGGCAGAGGTTGGTTTTGGCCCCATCACCTTTCTGTTTTCTTAATTCCAGGATAAAATGAAGTGTGCCTGCTGGCAGCTAACCATGGAAGGTGCAACTAAGTACATGGGTAAAAATGTTGACCCCAGCAGCATCGGGTACATGCACAGGCGCCTCCACGAGCAAGTCCTCACCGGGATTTACGAATGCAACTCACGTTGCAGATGCTCAGCCACCTGTCTTAATCGAGTCGTCCAAAATCCGATGTCCCTAAAATTGCAGGTATTCAGAACCCACAATAGGGGTTGGGGCATCAGATGCGTCAATGACGTACCTCAAGGTGCGTTCATTTGCATTTACGCAGGAACGATTCACACAGAACAAATGGCAAACGAAGACGGACAAACCCACGGCGATGAGTATTTCGCCGAATTGGACTACATAGAAAACTGCGAGAAACACAAAGAGGACTATGAAAGCGACGTTGCCGAACCTGACAGTCCGCGAAGTCGTTCGGTTACCCCCGAGGAGGAGGAAGTGGAGGAAAGAAAAACTTTCAGGAGAAGGAGAGGGGCGGAGCTGGACGATAACGATTTTTTCCCTAGTTATCCTTTTAGCCTCAGTTCTGACTCGGAGAACTCGATGAGATTGCGTAAAAGGAATATGGAAGAGCAGAAAATGGACGAGGGGAAGGTTAAAAAAGAGAGTGTGAATGTTAGCGTGGATAAGGTGTCTGCAGAAATTGAGACTGTTACTATATCCGATGATGAAGATGGTGAGATAAAACACGACAGCGAAGCTGTGGTGTTAATTTAACTTTTCAGATCCTAAGGAGGTGCTCAGCTTTAACCCCAAAGCATGTTCAGACTTTGAAGATGACAAGCCAAAATACCAGTCAGTTAGAAGTTACTTCTGCGAAGATGAACCTTACATAATGGACACTAAAAACGAAGGAAATATTGGTCGATTTTTGAACGTAAGCTAGAATTAATTTAGAAGAATCATAAATTGTTTTTTTAGCATTCCTGTTCGCCAAATGTGTTCGTACAGAACGTGTTTGTGGACACTCACGATTTACGCTTCCCCTGGGTGGCGTTCTTCTGTTCTCAGTTCATCAGAGCAGGCACGGAGTTAACTTGGAATTACAACTATGACATAGGCAGCGTCCCTGGTAGAATTCTGTACTGTCATTGTGGTTCCTTAGAATGTAAGGGTAGATTGCTATAAATGTATGAAAAAAGAACAAGTTTGTTTTAATAATTTTATAATAATACATCAATTTCTTTAAATCAATCTACACAGCATTGTTTTTTTACATCCATACGCACGTTAAAAATGCAATTAAAAGAGTAACAGCCAATTAATGTCATCAGTGTGAAAAAATATTTAAAACTGGTAAAAAATCCATACACCATCCTAACGCTTTCCTCACGAGATTCACTGGCAGTGCTAACAACTATCTTTAAGTACAATCGTAATTTCACCAGTTTTGACCAAAATCAGTGATGTTAAAAGGCCGAAAATAATAAGTAATTATTGCTGGAAAATTTACATTAAGATCACCATTAATCTACACGATTAAGTACTTGGTAAAGCAAAAATTTACGGAATGCCATTTGTACGGAAATATGCGTGTTTTGACCGAAAAAAAAATACTGTTGCCGACCAAAAATATACAGAAACTTAGGGCTAAAATTTTCAAACCCAAGGCTGCCTCGAATTGAGAAATTATAAATACTTAAAGCGAGATAGTTTCAATCGAACATTCACCCCTAGCACACGCGACGACAGGAGGACCATGCATATGAGGATTCAAGCGTGAAACGTTGAGAAATGAAGGGAGAAATCAACACTGCATGTGCCGCAAAGAACTGTCACGCAAGAGACGCCCACTCATACAAATTGAGACAAACAGATACAATATAGAGTTACGGCTAAGATAATAATTATAATAATACAGTATGTACTGGGATTGTGAGACGACAATCGCCTCTTTTCAAATGTCTGGGCCAAGCCCGCACTACACAGCACTGTTTAGTTCGTGTCAAAAACGGTCAAGTTACGACACATCCTGGTCCTCTACGTCTTGAAGTTGTTCTTTGGGTTCCGCCTCGCCTGGAAAAAAATCGTTTATTGGTTAAATTTCGCGGATATGTCTAAGTGGACTAACCGTCTCCTTGCATATCACTGGTCCACAACGTCAAATTGTCACGTAACAGTTGCATTATCAACGTGCTGTCTTTGTAGCTCTCTTCTGAAAGGGTGTCCAATTCCGCGATGGCGTCATCGAAGGCGGCTTTGGCTAGACGACATGCCCTGTCCGGACTGTTTAGGATTTCGTAGTAGAAAACCGAGAAGTTTAGAGCTAGACCGAGCCTGATTGGGTGCGTTGGGGGTAGTTCCGTCATGGCGATGTCACTGGCTGATTTGTATGCTACTAGTGAATGTTCGGCGGCGTCCTTGCGGTCGTTGCCCGTCGCGAATTCGGCCAGATATCGGTGGTAGTCTCCCTGGAAGCACCAATAAACGGTGTTAACTTAATTTACAGCTAACATTAATTCCACGACTCCGAAGGAGGAGTGGAATTATTTGGCAGCAATTTGAGTGTGATTCTCATTAATCACGATTTCACGAGCCGTATTCGTTAGATTATAACACGAATTGATCAAATATAGCAACAATAAAGAATGTAACTTGAAATTTTAAAATACAAACCGACAAGCGCTTGATTTCTAATTGTTCACGTAGCACAACGGCTTGTTATTATTGGTCCAAATCAGTACGTTGTGATGGAGAATCAACAAATTAGATTTCCACTTATTAATCAAATGCATGGTTCTCGCCTCCTATCACTTATTAATCGACCATTTTCATAGGGACTTATTACATTATAAGTGGTATAATCGGTACAATCATTTGTTTTCAACGTAACATCATCTAGCCACCACTGTGAACATGTACACTTGTACAAAAATTTTGATGTGATTTAGCTCCGATTTCTCAAACCGGTTATGCAACGGATAGAATGGGGACAAAAGACAAACACTTGGATTATTGACCGATTTATTGCATCGCCCATCTGTTTTGCTTTTTACAGAATTGAATTCTTCCAAAATCGAATAAAAATCAATAAGGTAAATTCATTGAAAAATAGAGAACAGCAACGATTCGCGTTCAAATAAAGTTCAATAGATCTCTCAACAGGTGATGTAATACGCACAATATCGGAACCTTTACAATAGGTATGAATGTATTCGATATGGCATGCTTTATCAGAACACGGAAAGGATTTTATTCGTAATTTTATCACCAGTTTTTTGTACAAACGAAGATTACTCACATTTATTTTGCTTTTCTAAATGTCGAACTGTAATACAAGATATCTCCATGACTAACAAAGACAGCGAAATTTTGTGTGCAATGTGTGTCTACTTTTATTCAAACTTACGGGTTTTAGCCATTGTTGAAAACACATAAATGCCTTCCCAAGAGAAAAAGCAGAGGGTTTAACGTTATTTTATTAGTAATATTCATTGTATGTCACTTTCTTTATTATTTGTACAATTCGAAAAATAATCAAAGGACCCTATACAATAAGGCAACCGCTTGGGCCAATCTTTACCAAATCTTACATTGTGGTAAGCACAGATGAATGTTTTATTGAGAAATGTTTTATCTGAGAAAAAAATTCGTAAAAATCGAGGTAAAAATAGCATTTTCGAAGCCTAAACATGTTTATTGCCACATAAAAATATGACCGCCTGGAAGAATTTCTATATTTTTGTATTCAATGATGTATCTTTATCTTTATTAATTTTTGAGCTGCAATACTCTATTCAGGAGTCTAGCATTCATGGTCCAGGAGGTGGGTATTTTTGAATGGACAAAATTAAACAGAGAAGTTTTTTTGTTGGAATGGTTACATTTCACCTCGGATTTCACTGATTTCAGGGACACAAAAAACATACTAAAAACTCGCCCTCCGCCCCAGCCTACAACCCCCCGAAAAGGTTTAAATTATGCGCAAGGCGTAAGTAACGATATACAATGTTGAAGACTAACAAATTCTCTACATCTCTAAATTTATAGATTTCGAAAAATTGCACTTTCTGCATAAATTGAAAAAACCTCGGAAAAAACCAAATTGCACGTACCCGAGTGAGGGGGCGTATCTCCTCAACGGGTCATTTCAACCAAAAATGGTTGGCCTACTTTTTGTCTTACTTTCATCTCATTTGTACCCGAAACTCAACATTCGTGGTCTAGTCTTATTTCTATAAGCGTTACGAGTTAATTGCGTTTGGAAAAAGTTGTTGAATAACACAATCGTATGAACTTTCTTGTAGAGAATTTATTAGTCTTCAATATTGTATACCTCTATATTTTTCGTACCATGAAGAAGAAACGAGATGGAGCAAAAACGTAACCCTTGCGCATAATCTGCATATTTTGATGGGGTTCTTGAAATTTTCAAAAACATAGTTCGACTGAGAATAGTCCATTAAAAGGTTGTGCGGGCGTTCTGGGACACCCTGTATGTATTACAAGCAAATTACAATTACAATTACAAGCAAATTCTCGCTTTGTTTAGCTTCATTGCCATGGTAACAACCTTAATCTACCCCAACAAAGACGACGGACCTACGTCAAGGCATTTAAAAATTAGAAACAAAGGCAAATTTAAAAACGCGCTGACTATTCAAAAAAAAGGCAGCAGAGAAGCGGCTGGAACCTCCCCAACGCATGGGTCTTTGATTTCCGTGACTTATTGTCTTTAAGGTTTTAAAGTTGATATGCCTAAATTGCACTTCCCGTGGACCAATTGCTCCCAAAAGCCTTTCAGCTCTTCAATGGGTTACCTAACCTCCATGTACCAAATTTCCGAGGGGTATTTCGCAGAAAATATTTTTGTACACTAATTCCCAAATTGTTGAAAATTCCTCTAATTCCCCTACTAATTCCTCTAATTCCCCTGGTAATTCCCCTAATTCCTCTAATTCCCCTGCTAATTCCTCTAATTCCCCTACTAATTCCTCTAATTCCCCTACTAATTCCTCTAATTCCCCTACTAATTCCTCTAATTCCCCTACTAATTCCTCTAATTCCCCTACTAATTCCTCTAATTCCCCTACTAATTCTGCTAATTCCTCTAATTCCCTAATTCTCTCGCTAATTCCAATAAGTATGTCCGAGAGTATGTCCCTGATATTCTCAGTTTCCCGAAATTTCTAAATTTTTTAACAGCTGACTGCTGAATGCCCGATAATTCGGACGAAAATATAGTAACGAGTTATGAAAACTCGGAGTTAGTTGTCACGACAATGACGTTTTCATTGGTTGTGGTATAGCAACAAACCCCGAGTTTCCATAACTCGGACATGGTTTTTAAAGACGTAAGAATAAAAATGTGCATATTTATTCGAGCTTTGAAGTTAAAAATCTGTAAAAAACGCAAACATTTTATCAACAAACCGCAAAAAATAAGAAAATAATTGAATAGAAATTATACAAATGCAATTCTTAGCATAACTCGAGACATAATATCTCCTTGAATATACGTTAAGTAAAATGGTTATTGTAATTAGGGCCGATTTCATAATCAAAAAAATTGAAGTGTCCATTAAATAATTGCCTAGCAACATTTCAAAAGATCTGCTTCTGATTGGCCAAAATCCACATTAAAATCAACATTTTTGTCCTAATGTGGAGAATGTCAGTTATTTCTGGCAAATGGCCCACTTCCGATGAGATTAACGGACCTTAAAAAATAAAATCCTTATGTATTATTATACTCGGTATTATATCTGTATCTTCTGGGGGATAATGTAGGGGTAAATACCACTTATCACTTATTCCCTCGCTTATTCCATTCACCATTCCTAACATTCGTAACATCAAATCTTTACTGCGAACCCAAAAAAGTCGTTTTTAAGGTCATCTTATGGCTTTCGGAAAAGCTGGGCTAAATCGGCCCGCAGTAAGTTCCATTTTGGGACATGAACTTTAAAAATTTAAAGGCAAACCCCTATTTTTCACTTCCCCCCCCCCATTCGAAAACTCTTCTAGTTCTGCTTCTGAAAATTTATTCACACTTGGTGTTCCTTTGGCCAAATATCCGTGCAGTGAAAAAAAACCTATGTATAACTGTATATTTTTATCACCGGATTTAATAGCTGTTTTTTTTAAGCAGAAAACCTCAGTGACATTTTTTCGAAAAATGTAATTTTAGCCGCAAATGCTCCCTTTTAACCTCCCCACTCCACTTCATCACTTAAAAAAAGGGAGGTTACTGCAATCACTAAAATTTTCGAAATTGAGATAACACCAGATCTTCACGTATTGATAGGGTCTCAAGAACCCCAAAATGGCATTTCTGGTTGCACGATTGGCTCCAAAAGCTTTTCAGATCTAAGTTAGGTTATCACATGCACACATACCAAATTTCAGCCAAATCGGTTGAGTAGTTTGGGATGTGGCGTGTACGTACGTACGTACATACATATACCTAATGGAAATGAAACTTTTGTCTTACGTACAGATGAAAAAATTCCCCCGTTGTCGTATTTTGAATTCTGAGTTCAATGTGAATACCTACAAAAATAGTTTGAAAAATTACCTTTCGGGTAGCCTTTACTGGTAACAGCTGGTATTAATTGTATTAGCGGTAGCAATTATTTTAGTTGTGACGTAGGACAAAAGTTTCATTTCCATTAGGTATACATACAGACACATTTTAAAAACCATTTTTTTGGGTTCCTGAGACCTCAAAACGTATAGATCCTGATTGCACGCGTCGTCGATAGTCGTCGTGCGCAGTTTGAGGGTTCACCCCGAGGCAGTGTTGCCAGTTTGGTGATTTATTTATTGTGATTTAGTTATTTTATTATACCGGAATTGTACACGCTGCTTGTACACAATAATTCTTCTTGTAATTCCTCGCTAATTGCCTACCAATTTCTATTAATTTTCCACTAATTCCTTGTAATTCCCCACTAATTCCTACTAATTCCCCACTAATTCCTCTAATTCCCCACTAATTCCCCTAATTCCCCACTAATTCCTCTAATTCCCCACTAATTCCCAAAGCTTGTACACCAAAATTCCCCTGCGAAATACCCCTCGCAAATTTCGGACAAATCGATCCAGTAGTTTGGGCTATAACGTGGTTTCAGTGTTATTACAAAATTTCGATTTTTCTACCCAAAGGGTACTAAATGCGAATAAATTTTATCTCACTTAAAACCAGAATTTGAAGACCTTTCTGATGATAACAATAAATCTTTCAAAAAGTTGTTTTTGATGGGTGAATGAGAGAATAATTTTAAGTTTCGAAATTGGTGTGCCAAAACGGCACTTTCCGTGGGCCGATTGAATCCAAAATTTGTTCAACTCTTCGACTTGTAATACAATCCCCATGTGCAAAATTTCAGCCAAATCGGTTGAGGGGCTTGGGCTGTACCGCGATTTTAAAGTCCGATAAAAATCTATTTTTTTTTAATTGTTGGTCAAAAGGGCACTAAGAATGAATACATTTTTAGACGCAGAATTTGAAGGTCTTTCTTATGGTGACGTGAAAAATGGGGGTTTACATTTAAAATTTAAAAGTTGATGTGCCAAAATGGCGCTTCTGGTTGCACGATTGGCTCCAAAAGCTTTTCAGATCTAAGTTGGGTTATCACATGCACACGTACCAAATTTCAGCCAAATCGGTCGAGTAGTTTGGGCTGTGGCGTGTTTACGAACGTACGTACATACATACAGACACATTTTAAAAACCACTTTTTTGGGCTCCTGAGACCTCAAAACGTATAGATCCGGTCTTATCTCGAATTCGAAAATTTTAGTGATTGCAGTAACCTCCCTTTTTTTTAAATGGTGAAGTGGAGTGGGGAGGTTAAAATTACGTAAATGACTGAATAAAATAGAAAAAAAGCGATTATTTTCTACTTACGTATTTGACTCGATATTTGATTTTGGTTAAATGCTCAAAATCCATTCTTTTAACGTCTAAATATTTCAAAGTTCATAATGTCAAACCTTCCTTAACGCTTTGTCACAATGTCATTATGCTCGCCATGTCAGATATGATTGATCAGCAAAATTTAGTATCAAGAAGACTGTGAAAGCCGAAGTGAAAGCACGTCGAGATAACTTTACTGAAATTCACAGAACAGAATTACAACTCACTAACAATTTAAGCGTAGGTGTCGATTTTGACATGACAGATACAAAAATATTTCTTGCGCCAGGTTGACAAATAGGTTCTTTTCTACCACAACAGAAAAAAAGTTTCATGACCTTCTGGTGTGGGGAATTTTAAAGCACAAGAAATTCTCTGTAAAGTGATGTAAGAATTTTTAAAATCCATCCGCTCCTTCAAAAGGTACAGTAAAAACTGATGATTTTAGGGGATGCCTTATGTAATATCACTACGCACGGATTTTAGTGCCGATTTCATAATAAAACTTAAAGATCCATTAAAGTTAATGTCGGGATTAAAGGCGATTTTGGCCAATCAGGACCCGCCGTTTTGAAATGTTGCTAGGCAAACATTTATATTTATCGTATTGTTGAGTTCCTAAAAACATCACATACAGATTGCTATCGGCTATCTTCCACCGTTTCTCTGCTATGTCACGAGTCGAATGAATCAATTGCAAACCTGTGAAGTATCTTTTTCACTTATTTACTTTAAGAGATAATAAAGTCAAGAGTGAAACATTACATTATTTTGAGCACATTCACATTGTAAAAAGTCCTAGCAGGAAATATCTTGGAAATAACGACCACCCTGAAGTGTGTCGTTAACTTTTCACATAAACCAAATAAGAGATTTTCCCTCGGATTTTCCTTTGATCTTTTATAAGCGGTAGAGGGCGACCGCTTGTAGTTAAACTACGCAAAAATAATAAAACATTTCCCGCCTACATGAATATTTCAGGAACATACACAGTCAGCCAACTGAAAGATTTTTGGACTTGGACTTGAAGAAATAAACTAAAACATTGTGACAGTATGTTTCAGACAACTGACAATTTAGGTCTCGATTTCGGTGGAAAAATGTACTATAACCTCGTGTTTTTCGCGACTTGCAGGCGACGAATCACTGAGACGGTCTAAATAGGGCGAATGGTTGAGTTTTATTCTATTTTTATTTAAATTTAACATTCTGGTTAGACGACAGATAAAAACTGGCTGTATCCAGAAAGTAAATTCCGCTAAATTGCATGAAGGGAGTAACGTATTCAAATAGCTCTCTCATATGCGTTTCACCAAAAGATCGCTAGCTGTGTCTGGTGAAGCGCGCTAACTGCTGTGTTTTGCCCGAGCCTTATTTTTTGAATTGAACAGATAGGTACTGAAATCGATCGAAAAATCGAATCGCCAAAAACATCAAATCTTTACATACAAATTCTGTGAAAAAGTAGAAGTTTCTACTATCGGGTGCCCCAAAAAAACGGACAAAACAGTCTTTGAAATAAGTCAGCCAATTCTTAACCGATTTGTTTAGACTTGGTCTTAAATTAAAGCTAAAGAATCAGGCTTTCGACGTTTGCAAGAAACGTCGACAGATGGCGCTGCTGTAGTAGTCTTATTGATACTTGTCTTTAAGGCTTATTTTAGGTGCGTGGGGATTGGTCGGGCAACAACCAATGGTTATGAGACCCAAATAGCCTTGAAGATCCTTCTTTTTCTTCAAAAATCTTTTTTTAGAAGTCCATTTGGCGTAAGCATTAATTTTCTGTGATTTTTCTAAAAAAAGTGTTTTTGGTAATTTTCAAGCTTCCATAACCATGGCTAAAGTAACATTGATGCACATAGGGCTTAATTTTCAATGATAACTGTTCAGCTGCCCCCACTGACATCCGCGCCACTGTTTTCACCATATTCGTTCATTTATAACTGAAAATTAAGATTTATATACATTACTGTTGTTTGGTCATGGCCATTAATGCGTGAAAATACTCAAAAACACATTTTTTTTTTAAAGCAGAGAAAATTAATGCTTAAGCCAAATCGACTTCTGAAAAAGGATTTTTGAACAAGAAAGAAAGATCTTGAAGGCTATTCGAGTGTCATACCGATTGGTCTTTGACTGACCAATCCCCATGCAGCTAAAATAAGCCTTTAAAGTACGTATCAATAGGACGGTAGTGCCATCTGCCGTAGTTTCTCCTATAGTCGAAATCCTGATTCTTTGGCTTTAATTTACGACCACGAACATCCAAATCGGTTAAGAAATTGCTGACTTATTCCCAAAAATATTTTGTCCGGTTCTTTTTTTGGGACACCCGACATTCCCGAGATTTCCAATTTTTTTATTTGATCACATAAGTATGCATAATGGCCGAGGGGTATTTCGCAGGGGAATTTTGGTGTACAAGCTTTGGGAATTAGTGGGGAATTAGAGGAATTAGTGGGGAATTACGGGAATTAGAGAGGAATTAATGGGGAATTAGAGGAATTAGTGGGGAATTAGTAGGAATTAGTGGGGAATTACAAGGAATTAGTGGAAAATTAATAGAAATTGGTAGGCAATTAGCGAGGAATTACAAGAAGAATGATTGTGTACAAATAGCGTGTACAATTCCGGTATAATAAAATA
Source organism: Pycnomerus fuliginosus (assembly GCA_963924575.1). Classification (NCBI taxonomy): domain Eukaryota; kingdom Metazoa; phylum Arthropoda; class Insecta; order Coleoptera; family Zopheridae; genus Pycnomerus; species Pycnomerus fuliginosus. The sequence continues at coordinate 12,138,209 of OZ004625.1, read as the reverse complement.
ACTAAATCACAATAAATAAATCACCAAACTGGCAACACTGCCTCGGGGTGAACCCTCAAACTGCGCACGACGACTATCGACGACGCGTGCAATCCGGATGTATACGTTTTGAGGTATCAGGAACCCAAAAAAGTGGTTTTTAAAATGTGTCTGAATGTATGTACAGCTTAGAAATATGAACATGCCCACCCAGAGCTGATATTTAGTTGGTCGCCTAGCATTCGAATAGCAGTTAGGTAGGGGTAACTAACTTCTGCACGGTCTCTGTCGTGGCCTGGTCCATGCGACCAGGTAAATATTCAGCTCTGGGTGGGCATCTTCATGTTTCTAAGCTGTACATACGTACGTACGTAAGTTCGTAAACACGCCACAGCCCAAACTACTCGACCATTTGGCTGAAATTTGGTATGTGGGCATGTGATAACCTAACTTAGATCTGAAAAGCTTTTGGAGCCAATCGTGCAACCAGAAATGCCATTTTGGGGTTCTTGAGACTCTATCAATACGTGAAGATCTGGTGTTATCTCAATTTCGAAAATTTTAGTGATTGCAGTAACCTCCCTTTTTTTAAGTGATGAAGTGGAGTGGGGAGGTTAAAAGGGAGCATTTGCGGCTAAAATTACATTTTTCGAAAAAATGTCACTGAGGTTTTCTGCTTAAAAAAAACAGCTATTAAATCCGGTGATAAAAATATACAGTTATACATAGGTTTTTTTTCACTGCACGGATATTTGGCCAAAAGGACACCAAGTGTGAATAAATTTTCAGAAGCAGAACTAGAAGAGCTTTCGAATGGGGGGGGGGTATAATACATAAGGATTTTATTTTTTAAGGTCCGTTAATCTCATCGGAAGTGGGCCATTTGACAGAAATAACTGACATTCTCCACATTAGGACAAAAATGTTGATTTTAATGTAGATTTTGGCCAATCAGAAGCAGATCTTTTGAAATGTTGCTAGGCAAATATTTAATGGACACTTCAATTTTTTTGATTATGAAATCGGCCCTAATTACAATAACCATTTTACTTAACGTATATTCAAGGAGATATTATGTCTCGAGTTATGCTAAGAATTGCATTTGTATAATTTCTATTCAATTATTTTCTTATTTTTTGCGGTTTGTTGATAAAATGTTTGCGTTTTTTACAGATTTTTTAACCTCCCCAACCCCATCACAATTTTAAAAAAATGGGAGGTTACTGCAATCACTAAAATTTTCGAATTCGAGATAACACCAGATCTTCACGTTTTGAGGTCTCAGGAACTCAAAAAAGTGGTTTTTAAAATGTGTCTGTGTGTATGTACGTACGTACGTACGTTCGTACGTACGTTCGTACGTTCGTACGTTCGTTTGTAATCACGCCACAGCCAAAACTACTAGACCGATTTAGCTGAAATTTGGAACATAGGCATCTCGTAACCTAACTTAGACCTGAAAAGCTTTTGGAGCCAATCGTGCAACCGGAAATGCCATTTTGGCACATCAACTTTTAAATTTTAAATGTAAACTCCCATTTTTCACGTCACCATAAGAAAGACCTTCAAATTCTGCTTCTAAAAGTGTATTGATTCTTAGTGCCCTTTAGACCAAAAATTTAAAAAAAATTGATTTTTATCCGACTTTAAAGTCGCGGTACAGCCCAAGCCCCTGAACCGATTTGGCTGAAATTTTGCACATGGAGATTGTATTACACGTCGAAGAGCTGAACAAATTTTGAATTCAATCGGCTCACGGAAAGTGCCGTTTTGGCACACCAATTTCCAAATTTAAAATTATTCCCTCATTTAATCATTAAAAACAAGTTTTTGAAAGATTTATTGTCACCATCAGAAAGGTCCTCAAATTCTGGTTTTAAGTAGGACAAAATTAATTCGCATTTAGCTCTTTTTTATTGTTCAAAAAAGCGAAATTTTATAATAACAGTAAAAATACATTATAGCCCAAATTACTGAATCGATTTGGCTGAAATTTGGTACATGGAGATCGGGTGACCCGTTGAAGACCTGAAAGGCCTTTGAAAGCAATTGGCTTACGGGAAGTCCTATTTAAGCATATCAACTTAAAATTTTAAATACAAGACCTCATTTTTTATGTCGCCATTAGAAAGGCGATCAAATTCTGGTTCTAAAAATGTATTCACAGTTTCTGCCATTTCAGTGGAAAATAGAGGAAAAATTCTTTCTCATTAAAAGGGAGCGGGCTGACAGTGGGTGACATAAATTGGCAGTTATTGTCAAAAAGGTGGCAAAAGATTAACCTTAAAAGGAACATATTGTCAAATGTGATGGGTGATGTCCGAGGTGATGTCGGTACTTGTCAGAAAATTGCGAAATTAGTCACAGACGATAAAGATAAAAAAAATTCTCTTGAATTGACTACTATCTACACAGAATACAAAGATCCACGCGATGGGGAGGTTCCAGCCGCTTCTCTGCTGCATTTTTTAACTTCAAAGCTCAAATAAGTATACACATTTTTATTCTTACGTCTTTAAAAACCATGTCCGAGTTATGGAAACTCGGGGTTTGTTGCTATACCACAACCAATGAGAACGTCATTGTCGTGACAACTAACTCCGAGTTTTCATAACTCAGACATGGTAAAAATGGCCCTTAGATGTCTATATTATTATTCGTTAATATATTTTCGTCCGAATTATCGGGCATTCAGCAGTCAGCTGTTAAAAAATTTAGAAATTTCGGGAAACTGAGAATATCAGGGACATACTCTCGGACATACTTATTGGAATTAGCGAGAGAATTAGGGGATTAGAAAGGGAATTAGAGGAATTAGCAGAATTAGTAGGGGAATTAGAGGAATTAGTAGGGGAATTAGAGGAATTAGTAGGGGAATTAGAGGAATTAGTAGGGGAATTAGCAGGGGAATTAGAGGAATTAGCAGGGGAATTAGAGGAATTAGAGGAATTACCAGGGGAATTAGAGGAATTAGTAGGGGAATTAGAGGAATTTTCAACAATTTGGGAATTAGTGTACAAAAATATTTTCTGCGAAATACCCCTCGATAATGGCTGATTGCACCGTAATTTTTGAGTGACCCTTAAAGTCCTTGGAAACCATTGTTTCAACAAACGTATCTACGGAATTTAAACGTCACTTATCTTTAAGGGACCCCTTAAAATTACAGTGCAATCACCGTTATATCCTTTGACTTAAAATTTTTCTAGTGGTGTCTATTTGGTGTACACATTTTTTCTTAGTGAATACCCCCTCGATTATAACTAGAAACGCCCCACAACCCCGAAAAACATAATTTTTTTAACAAGTTTTTCGGTGTTGCGATTCTAACACTGCGCGTTATGGTCAGGTGGCTGCAGCTGTAGATGTGAAGCTAGTGACAAGCAAAGACGGTTCTGCTTTAAAAGAGAGTTTGTAAGTTTTGTAAAACTTGAATCACACGTCCCTATCTCGATTAATATTTCCACAATTTTGCGAAAAAATGTTTTTGGGTAACATCCCCTTTGAGTCGACCTTAGCTTACCTTCATTTTATAGTAAAACACTTTAGATTCGCCCGTGGAAGCCGCCGGAATGAGATGTTTATCCAAAACCGCCAAAATATCTGAACAGATATCCCTCAGTTCCTTTTCAACCTGAGCCCTGTACTGTCGAATCATCTCCAACTTATCATCTGTGCCTTTGCTCTCCTCCTTCTGTTCGATCGAGGAAATTATACGCCAAGAAGCTCTCCTCGCCCCTATCACGTTCTTATAAGCAACGGAAAGAAGATTGCGTTCCTCCACCGTCAGCTCCAGGTCCAATTTCGCGACCTTCTTCATCGCCTCGACCATCTCTGCAACGGAATTTACGAGAATCAGACCCTGTCTACGCGATTATCGATTCGCAGTCGTCGCCACGCTTCATCCCCCGGGCATTTTTAACCACCCAAGACGATGACATCCAAAATCGATTGTGGACGGAATTAAAAAATATAACATTGCGGGGGTGGTGCGTCTATGGGTCACTTTTCTGGGACAAGGTCATCGGGAGAGCATACTAGACCACGCCCTCATCGAGGGGAGAACAACCTTGAATGGTCAGTGATAAATAAATTGATTTAGATCACATTGATGAAAATTTTAAATCACAGAACAAACTTTGCAGTTTCGTCAACGCATGTGACGCACGTGTTAGAGCAAACATTTATGAATAAACTAGACGTCATAAAATAAACAACGGTTCGTCTTTATTCCGGTAAAGGCGTTGACCAAAACCGGAAGAGCCGAAAAAGAGAGCGGAAGTTGTGGGCTCTTCAATAAATAATTATGCAACCCATGAATCAGGAATGCTGGGCAATAAAAACCGCCTCTTCGCGAAATCGCAGCCGGCGTAGGCCGGCAAAATAACGTCCGAAAAGTCAAGGAGGCAGGTTTTCTTGAAAATTGTTGGAAAAGCGTGAAAATGGGGGCGCCCGAGAGGGGCGAAGTGAAATGCATAATAAGGGTTAAGGGGGGAAAGCTTTTATCGATTATGCAGCGCAAAGCGCAATTCGATGATTCACACTCCAAGAATTTTCCCAAATGAGGGAAGCTGCGAGTGCGGGTCAGTTTTCACTTGAAATTCCAAGCGGCTCTTTTCTTTTCACCCCAAAAGTGGGAAGAACTGTCAAAAAATGTCAACGAAAGCTGAGCGTCGAATTGGGAAGAAAACGGCCATAATGGCCGGGGAAGAGGCGAAAATTACGAAAATACGCTCACCATCGTATCGCTCGGCCTGCTCCGCCAATTTTGCTTTGTAAACGTTATCCTCTCTTTCAGACATCTTTGGATGATTTTCGATTATAACTTCACAATAACACTAAAAACAACACAGACACAACCGCGTACCACCAATATGGCCGCGTCCGCCACACTTGAAACACCGAAACTGAACGATCGACAATCGGTTATGCACGCCCGACGTCAGGGACCGCGCCAAGTTTGAATAATTCGAAATTTGGAAAATCTTTTTTCTGACAGCAATGACTTGTCATAACCGCCTATTATTAATGAAACGAAAATGTGTTATAAAATTTATTGAATTCTACATCCGCAAAGCATTGTTTACAATATATACACAAACGGTTTCTCTCGATCGCAACTTTAAAAAGACAAATAAACAATAGTATATGTTTATTTACATTTTATCACATAAGTGGGGGACAAAAGGGTTCTTTTTCGATTTGTGGCTTATATACAAAAATTGACTCTTAACTCGTGGTTTAAAACAAATGGTCACTAAAAATTACAATTATATACAGATGTGGCTCCATAATTTTAAACATTGACGTAGCGACGTTTTAAAAAACCATACCCAAGATTGCTATTAAAACAGATTTTTATCCTCTAATATGTGTAAAATAATAAATTAATAGCAACTGTTCCAAGCCTATGATTTAATCATTAAAATATGTCAGGACATGCTTCCCATCGTTGCTTATCTTTGCTCTCCCAGTATGATCCTTTGTAGACGTGGACAATTTCTTCAGTTTCCTCGTCTTGCATTTGTTCAAACCAAATGGGCTTGTATGCCTCGTAGGAACGACCTGGAACAAAATAAGACTGTTCACTTTTGAAAAATAACTCTAGTCTGCCATGTTCTCAGATAATTTTGCTCTCGTGCAGTTTTCACGAAGCAAAATTATCGAATAACATATGCACTCGCGGTATTACTAATTATTATTCGCCACATAAAACGATAATATGATTATAAAAAAAACTTGCGAATCACAAACGTAAATCGTCGAGTAACTACTAATGTAACGATAATACAAGAAAATATAGTAGATCTGAAAGTTGTAAATGGGAATGAAATAAGGAGCTGGACGAACCATGAAATAGAAAAATGGGCGAAGAACGAAAACATAGTGACAGCAATGAATGCAGATGGTACGAATATAGGAAATAGAGATAAGAAAAATCCAGTCAGTAAGAGTTATGCCGGATTCGAGGCGAGTAAGGCAACAATAGGGTGAAGAGAACAAGTTGAAAATAATACAAAAGCTTCATAGCACACTCATAAACCCCTATTAGATGCATCGTTTGAGGTACCTAACTCAATTGTAAATTGTAAACCCAGCCTACTGCGACCTTACGAATAGGGCAATTTTTCAATATTTTGCGTCGCGATCAAAACATCGAAAAAACATCACAAGAACAAAGTGTTCAGAATCCAATTTTTACTCCCTATGCCGAGTTTCAATTCAAAATTTGCACTTTGAACTTCCCCCAAAAAAACCTTTAAAGCTCCATTTTGTCCGATTGCGCTAAAGATATCGAAAAAAATTGTTAAAGAAAACTATGGAAACACTGGACAACTTCGGTGGAAAAATGCACTATCACTAGAAACACTCCACTACACCGAAACACTTGATTTTCACTGCTGCGGGTTTCGAACACAATGTGCTCATTATCAAAGCCGAAGCTAGCAGTGAAAATCAAGTGTTTCGGTGTAGTGGGGTGTTTCTAGTGATAGTGTTAAAGAAAAGTTGTTCAGAAGTCGCAATTTAATTTTTTGAATCTACTCAATTTTCTGAATCCAATGATACCACATAAGTTACGTGAAAGGGGCGAAATGTCCGGGGGCGAATTGTGGGAGACGAAATGTCTGAATCCCGTAACAAGATTTAATTTTTTTGGCGATTGAACTTTCTGACCAATTTTGTTGTCTGGTTGATAATGAACACTATTTTTGGACATATGCTGAGAACTTTCAATTGTTTTTATTGATATTAGGGATTCGTCGACCTTGACTTATGGGAGGCTATAAAAATTATTTTTATCGAACATTATCGGTAACACAATAGCGCAATGCGACCCGGCAACCGTCAATTTTGCTCGTATGTAAATCAGTTTTTTAATGATTACATATTTTAAGATCGCAGCACAATTTGCCTTTTAACATTCTTACGTTGGATTATGGGTTTCTTTGTAGGAGCGAAGAAAAGACCACGACGGCATATTTATGCTTTTAACACAACAAAAATTACCAGGAACTGGTGTTGTAAAAATTTCATGAAACTTATTTTTTGAAATATTTCATGAAATATGAAAGATATTTTAACTTTGGTCCAGTTTAAAAATTTATAAGAATTCATGTTTGTTTACTCCTATTGAATAATATTGCGATTATTATAGCTTTAAAAATTAAAAATGAAGAATGACATTTTTCGTATGGGACAAACGTCATTCTTGTCATTTTAAGTGTGGCTTAAATTTAAGCACCGTCGGTGCAAACGGGCGTAATGGCTGTTTGCACCGTAATTTTTGAGTGATCATTAACCTTAAAGATAAGTGATCCTTAACCTTAAAGATAAGTGATCCTTAACCTTAAAGATAAATGATCCTTAACCTTTAAGATAAGTCCTTGGAAACCACTACGGAATTTAAACGTCACTTATGTTTAAGGAATCCTTTCAAATTACGGTGCAAACGGCTATAAGGGCGATTTGCACCGACGTTACTTATCCCTTAAGTCTGACTTAAAATTTAAGAATGGCATTGTTTTATATGACAAACGTCATTCTTGTCATTTTAAGTGTGGCTTAAAGTTAAGCACAGTCGGTGCAAACGGACGTTGGGGCCGGTTTGCAGCAACGTTACTTATCGCTTAAGTCCAACTTCAAAATTAAGAGTGACAGTTTCCTTATAGGACAAAAGTCACTCTACTTGTCATTTTCTCCTCTTAAAATAGACGACAAATAAGACAGATATATCTGCACAAGGCTCTAGCATGCTCTTACTGTAGGGTTGCCAACTACCTAGTGCCTTATGCCTGAATGCACCATAATTTTTGACTGCTCCTTAGCCGCAAATTCACCAATGTGACTTAATTTTATGAGGAGCTTAAAATGACAACAATGATGTTTGTGCTATAAGAAAACTGTCACTCTTAATTTTTAAGTTGGGCTTAAGCTACAAGTAACGTTGGTGCAAACGGCCCTTAATGATAAGTCATCCTTAAAGCCCTTAGGAACCATTGTCTCAACAAACGTATCTATGGCATTGAACGTCACTTATGGCCATTAGCGTCTTGCTTTGGTAGCCCTGTTTACTAATTTGAAATATTGACCAATCGAAATATAACATTTTACTGGCTGTTAACTGGCACATAACCTTAAAATTTGACTGATCGGTAAGTGACCCGTAATCGATGTGAGACAAATACAAACGTATGGGCTGAGAAATGAGATAAAGTGAACTAGATGGCGGTCGAGGCGCTGCCCTCTTGCTCTATGGCGCTTTTAGTGCTTGACAATTGGCGTTTACAGAGGAAAATATATCAGAGTATCTTCCCAGGAGTTGACAACTGGGTAAAACTCTGTACACCAAAATTTCCATAATTTCTAAAAAATTTCCAGAAAATGTGCATAAGCATGTAAAAATATCCAAAATTCCTGAAAAAAATTGTACAAATTTCTCATGCTTGTACACCAAAATTTCCAAGTTGTCAACCCTCGGTATATTCTATCTCATCGCTCTTATCTGCCATTTGAGTAGAGTAGTCTATACAGGGTGGTCGTTTTATCTTGAGACTGGCAAATATCTCGAAAAGGAAGCATTTTAGAAAAAAATGTTTTGTATAAAAGTTTTATCACTTCGAGGGGGAAAATAGATGGCACCATCGCCATTTTGATTCAATGTCATTTTCAAGGTCAACTGAAGGTCAACTTGATTTTTTTAATAGAAACCTATATTTTTTATTACAGATTCTTATTCCCCGCAAAAAACAAACAACTTTCATCTAAACTATTTTTAAATCCGATGAATGTAAATTTTAACCTTTTTCGAAATCCCTAGACACTCCCTAGTAACAGCGGCAAGACAAAACAAATGAACAACCGTTGTAACTTAGCAACGATTAATTCTAAATAAATAAACCACAAAAATTGTTGTAGATTTTGTTTTTGCCATGCCGCTGTTGCTAGGGAAGGCAATGGATTTCGAAGAAGATTAAAATTTTCATTTAAATATCTGACAAACTATCCATCGGATCCAAAAATAGTTTAGATGAGAGTTGTTTGTTCTTTTACGGGGAATAAGAATCTGTAATAAAAAATGTAGGTTCCCATTTAAAAAAATTAAGTTGACCTTCATTTGACCTTGAATCAAAATGGCGTCGATGCCATCTATTTTCCCCCTCGAAGTTAGAAAACTTTTATACAAAACATTTTTTTCTAAAATGCTTCCTTTCCGAGATATTTGCCAGTCTCAAGATAAAACGACCACCCTGTATATAAAGTAACGTTGGTGAATTTGCGGTCATAATGCAAACGACCATAAGTGTAGACTATCTTAGGCCCGATTTCATAATAAAATTTAAAGGTCCTTTACGCTCGTTTTGCATCGACAGTGCTTAACTTTAAGCCACATTTAAATTGAGAAGAATGACGAGTGTCCTAAAGAAGTGTCATTCTTAATTTTTAGGTTAGACTTTAAGCAATAGTGCAAATGGCCCTTAAACTTTATGCAAATCAGTTTTTCAATGATTATACACATTTTAAGACAAAAAGACCACAAGTGAACATAACCAACAAAAATGACCAGGAACCAATCTAATCGCAGGCACGTGCGAAAATAAAACTACTGCGCATACTTCGGAGTTGATTTAAAGTGCTCGCAGGGACTGGAGACGAAAATTTTTGGAAGCTTCCTAAATTATTACCTGCAATTTCATTCCTGTTCCAATTTATTGGGCTAATTTACTGCCAACATGAAAAAAGCCTAATCAGCTCAGCTTTCAAAGCCCATCCCAGCCATCTGCGATATTACGCAATCAGAAATTAGCACTCTTGATTATATTCACACCATTTTCACAACAAAATAATACCTTCAGATGCTGCTTGTTCAGCTTCCGCTTCGCGTCTTCTCCTCGCCGCCCTCTGTTTCTCCTCGATCCTCAGTTTTTCCTTATTGGCTTCATCCCATCTCCCCTCCTCCATTAACCTCTGATCGGGCCTCAATCGAGAATCCGTCGGAGCAACCCCCTCCTCCAATTCGTTCAATTGAGCGGCCAATACGGTGAAGCCATAATACTTGTCCGAATCGGGAGACGGCATTCTTCGTTTCCACGCCAAAATCGAGGGTCCCGTCTGATAAACGGGATTAGTACTAGTTCCCGTGTTGCCCGTAACAGGAGCAATCTCCACCTGATCATCCCAAGTCCCATTTATCACCCATTTTACGCTCCCCGAGGTATCCATCACCACCCCCTTCACCCTCCTCTGCGAATCCCTACTGAAATACGAATAGGGGATGTACTTCAAGTGGCACTTTATGCCCGCCGCCTCCCCCTTCCCCGTTATCTCCATGTCGCCGTGCTGGTCCACCCACAATTTACCCACGATTATATTGTGAACGGTGGTGGTGACTTTACGCCACGAAAATTTGTTGCCATTCCCGAATTCGAGATGGGCCATCCCCAGGGGAATGACCTGGAGATATTTCCCCCTGAATTTCGAGGTCATCGTGAATTCCTGCCAACACTTCCAGGTTTGACCTTCGCAGTACTGCGCCACCATTGGAGGGTGGTGCGAGACTTGCTCGCTGATCGCCCTCCAACCCAGATCGTCGGTGCGATCGCACTCGAACGTCTCGCCGAGGAGGGGGTTGAAGGGTTTGCCCGTTCTGGAACTGGTAGTCGAGTAGGAGGATATTGTGAAGGCGGCCACGTAAGCTAATTGTTGACAAGTGTCACTACATCTGAAAAGAGGGCGGAATTATTATTATTGTTATTCGTGTAGATGAGTTTGGGTGCGCAAATCATGAGGTTGGGTGCGCAAATCAAGAGATGGCGCTGACGGATTTGTGCAACATTACATCTCGCTAAACGACAGAACTTTGTAGACTGTCAGCCGTGACCTTAGGCAAGTTTTCGCGAGTGTTAAGTGTTCTCAAATGAGGGGGGGGGGGGGGGAATTGGGCGTTATGAATAAAGTATTACAAAATGCTCAATTTTGAATAAATAAAGGGTAAAAGCGCAAGTTTTGCTTATAAAAGTATACCAAAAGGAAACGAAAGTTTGAACATTCATCGCAACTAAAGTCATGGGGCCTAATGAATAAAGTGTTACAAAATGCTTAAACTTGCATTAATAAACGACAGAAATACAATTTGCTCTCGAGTAAGATAAGGATAGAACTATAAGCAAAAGCTCAGTTACCGTTTATTCAATGGCCGGTATGAATAAACGGTAACAAAGCCTTTGCTCCTAGTTCTAGCCTTTTCTCGTGCACGAAAATCTTATATTTGCATCCTTTATTAATGCAAGTATGAGCATCTTGTAACACTTTATTCATACCAGCCATTAACAGGTAATTTTTCAAACTTTCGGGAGGTTACTGCAATCAGTCCAAAATTCGAAATTAAGATACCAGATCTTTACGTTTCGAGGTCCCAGGATTACGAAAAAAGTTTTTTTTTAATTTCTGCGTATGTAAGCAAGAAAGCAAGATTGCTCGAAAACTGCAGTACCGATTTTCATGATATTTGGTATGGAGATTAGTGTTGCCCTTCGGACCAGTTAATTTTGTTGCAAACGTCAAGTGCCTTTTCCGAGGGGTTAACCACATGGTAAATTTGTGTACAAAAAAACGCGAACTGTAAGAAAATCGCCAAAATTGCTGAAAAATCACCAAAATCGCTGGAAAATTGCCAAAATCGCTAGAAAATTGAAAAAATTCCAGAGAACTGTACACCAAAATTGTTAAGTGGTCAACCCCTCGGCCTTTTCGGGATACGAACCATGAAATTTGAATGATGAACTCTAATTTTTGTTATCAGCACATGAAAGGTCTTCAAATTATGTATCTAAAAGTGTATTCGCACTTAGCGCCTTTTTGACATAAAATCCAAAAATTCAAAATATCGAAGGACGAAGGAACATTAAATAACACGCTGCAACCCAAATTACGGAATCGATTTGGCTGAAATTTGTTACGTAAAGATGTCAACCTACCAAAGAGCTGACTCGATTTTGTTGGCAATCGACCCACAAGTGCCTTTTCAGCATGTTAACTGTGAAGTTTGAAAGATGACCACGATCTGTTTCTCTCAACATATGAAAGGTCTTCAAATACTGTTTCCAAAAATGCATTAAAACTCGGTGTCTTTTTGGCTAAAAAATTTAAATTTTTGGCAGAGTATCCTTTTTGGGTAACTCCAGAAACACTTTTAAAGGCTGATAGGGTGAATTGAAATTTATAAAAGGTCGGATTGGATTATTCACCAAATGGGGAGGCTTCAGCCGCTTCCGAAGCTGCCGTTTTTTCTTTTGTAGATGTTCATTCAGTTATATTTACCTACTAATGAAACAATGAATTCACTTAATTTCAGCAGTTTGGTTGGTCAAAATTGAAAACCCAACAAATTGTTGAAATAAGTGGGTAACTTTAAATAATTGTGCAAAAAGAAAGCGCATTTTGTAGAACTGTTCTACTTTTTAAAAGACATGGTTCAAAAACCTGAGCCATGCGTCAATAACTCTAAGGCCCGGTTTTTCCATCTTCGATAACCTTCAGTTTACCTAACCAGCGGTTAGTTGCTAGGAAACAGCCAATCAGACCACTCGTTGCTATGCGACAAACGGTTGGTTAGGTAAACCGAAAGTTATCGAAGATGGAAAAACCGGGCCGTAAGTGACAAGCAGTATAGGTTCTTTAAGCGTGACCTCACGCTCCCCGTGTATGGCAGTAGGCGCGGTGGCGTTTTGACAGCCGACAGAATGCAATTTAAGGCGATTTTCCTTTAGCTTACAGATGCTTAAAATTTTAACACAAATTATGACGTCACTCTAACTTGTCTGACAAACTTACAGGAACAGTTGATGATGGACTTTTGTTGACATTTGGTTGGCAACTGAATGCGCTACAAGTCAATACTTTATGGTTCTTACTTGCAAAGTAGATGAATCATAGTTAATCTTAAAAGAGATATAAAGTGGTAGACATTGTCTCATTTACTGAAGATTAAATATTGTCAATTATTTACTTTTTAACTTCTACGCTCAAGGCGGAGCAGTATACAGGGTGTCCCAGAACTCGCGTATAAGCCGGTAATGGTAGACTCCTGAAGCCAATCTAAGACAAAAATTCCCTTGCGAAAATTGCAAGGGGTCAATAGTTTTTAAATTGGAAGCAGTTCAAATTCGCCAATCAGAATGCATCACTTAATTAAAAGGTAAGGTGATATAACGATGTGCAAGCTGTTGCTGGGAAACACAGAAAGTTGTTATGATGCCTTATTCTTTGCGCCATTATTATTTTATTGTGTATCTCAGCAACAGCTTCCACATCCTTATTTTACTTTACTGCCTAATAGGCATCTTGCATCAATTTTGTTTTTGATGTTAAATTGAAGTTCGGGATATATTTAATCCTTCCAGATACCTTAAGTTCCAATATGTTGTCCGTGGAGCTCAAAAGAAAATGAGAAAGTAGCATTTTAAAACTTCGCGCCAAAAAACCCCCGCAGCCATTCGAACTCAATTTTCTTACATGTGACAACGTCGCTGTCTAACCTGACCCGACGTCTTTCATTCATAAATCTTAAATATTTTATTGTAGTCACCAGTAGTCTTTGTCAGTGGGCAGAAAGGTACAAGATGCCAACCCAAGCAACTAATAACATTCTACTTACCGCCTTTTTGAACGTTAGAGGTTACTTTTGACCCCTCTTTTTCTCAACTGTCAAGGTTGACTTTTCAAATTAATTATTAAACGTCACCCTCAAATAAACTGTTGTCAGATTGCATCGGCTGTACGATTTATGACGTCACAAGTCGTACAACGGCGTTTCTGAATTATTTATTTATTTACAAATAAGCAAACGTTTTTTAAATAAAATTGATGTTCGCGGACGATTCCTTGTATCTTTATTGATGTATTTACAATAAAATATCCCGAAATTAGGAAATGTGCAAGTAGCCTATTCAGAGATTCATTCTGATTGGACGACTTTAATTGCTTTCCATTTGAAAACTCTTGACCCTCGCAATTTTCGCAAAAGAATTTTCGTCTTAGATTGGCACCAGGACTCTACCATTACCTGCTTATACGCGAGTTCTGGGACACCCTGTATAAAATCGATCAAAAATTCGAAATTGAACTGACATCAAATCTTTACGTTTCGGGGTCCCAGGAACCCAAAAAACCTATTTTTGAAAAATGTGTGTCTGTCCGTGTGTCTGTCCGTATGTCTGTGGACACGCTACAGCCGAAACTACTGAACTGATTTTGATGAAATTTGGCACACATATTCAGTGGGAGATTTGTAGGTGCTGATTAGAATCTGGGCTACACCGGCTCACGGAAAGTGCCTTTTTGGCACATCAACTTTAAAAACTTAAATGCAAACCCCCATTTTTCGCATTACCATATGAATGCTCTTCAAATTCTGCTTCTAAAAATGTATTCACACTTGGGCCCTTTTGACCAAAAAATGGTGCCGTGAAAAAAAAACTATGCATAAATGTATATTTTTATTACCGGATTTGATAACTGATTTTTTTTCAAGCCGAAAACCTTAGAGCCATTTTTTCGAAAAATGTCATTTTAGTGGCAATTTATTTTATTGTCTGTGCGGGAGAGGAGCTGATTAGATTTTGAAGCCGATCAGTCAACCCGAAGTGCCCTTTTGGCATAGCAACTTTCTTATTTTAAATATTTAAAAATTTAATAAATGCTGCTGTTATTAATCCAATGCAGTGCGGCGTAGAAGTTCCTGCCGTCTCCGAGACCGCCTTTTTTTTTTATTATTTGATCGCTTACGGAAATTTATAATTACTTTAATTTTCAGTTGCAATATCCATAATCAGCATAAAAAGGTTCAATCACATACACTAGAAATGACACAAGATCAACGCATGCGCATCACATGTAAACCCCTACCAGGACCTATTGAGACACGCTGTATAGCAAAACGCTTTGTTACGTTTTGCATACCAGCCATTATGTTATGACGTCACGAATTTACAGCTTACCTGAGACGACCCAGTACCTAAATTTTCCTGTTTTCTTTTTACAAAGATTCCTTGCACATCGTGAAAAGGTAAAAGACTTTAGACTCTACTTGTACCATAATAAAATTTAAAAAAAATTGGCGGTCTTGGAGACGGTAGAAACTTCTACATTTTCACAGAATTTGTAAATGTAGCATTTAACGCTCATTTACTAAAATCTAAACTAAAAATGTTTTTCCCCCCTAAAATGTAATTTTTCGAAAAAATAGCACTAAGGTTTTCGATCCAGTAATTCCTTTGGGCCGATTTGACTCAAAACCTTTTCAGCTCGTCCCAGATCCATGGGACGTCCACGTTTCAAATTTCAGCCAGATCGGCCCAGTAGTTTGGGCTGTAGCGTGTTCAAAGACAGACACAGACATTTTTCAAAAACCACTTTCTTGGCTTCTCAAGACCCCGAAACGTAAAAATTTTGTTTTTGGCGATTAGTTTTTCGATCGAATCTAGTAGCTGCTCTGCGAAGCGAGCGTAGAAGTTAAAAATAATGAAAAGAACTAAAATTTTTAGGTTAGGTTTCATGCAATACGTTGACAGACCGCGACCGGAGCCGGTAGTCAAAAATTTACAGGGGGGAATCTTCAAGGTTAACGGGTAAGCTCGCGAAAAAACACCTTTCAACCATTGCGAATGACAAATTGTCACTGCTGTCACTTGTCATTTGTGCACTTATGCAATCTCTTTTTCCACTTGAAAGCCCTAAGACTAGTTATTACTTTGCGGCAACGTCCAGTATATCCGAATATTCATAATCCTCAGTCAGTCTCTGAAGCATGGAAAGGGGTTCGCTGAAATTAACCGGCATCGGTATCTTCGAAAGATCCTTTCCAATGCAATTCTTCATAATGCTCCATAAATTCAGGGGGTAATTGGGTTTGTCTGGCACACGGGTCCTCCTCAGCCTCCTACTGGACGACGTTGTTATGGCTTGACTGGGCGGTTCGGATTCTTTTCTACTCCCTCTTGATTTTCCAGTAACTACAACAACCTAATCCGGAACTCGAAATCGTCCAAACTTCCGAAAACCCACCTGTTTTGTTTCGGTCGTATCATCCGGTTCGCTCGAACTGTCCGAACTGTTTCTTCTATGTCCTGTCCCCGTGGGGATGTTTAGTGTAAAGTGGCCGTCAGCCGAACCTGAAGTGCCCCCACTTTCCGCTACGGCGTCATAAAATTCGTTCTCGTCTTCTTCCTCACCATCGCTGGCACTCACTGAAAATTTTGAAATGTCAAAATTGTGTCAGAATTGTTGCCATGACAACGATAAGGCGACTTGATTGCTTGTAGAAACGAGGTTATGTTGTAAAACAAACTGCTGGAAATTCTTATTGTAATTTTAATTTACCCAATATTGCGTCTTTTTGTCTATTTTTCAGCATTCTTAATGAAAAATTTTATTGGTATCCTAAAAACTAGGAAATATTTTGACGTTTGGTTAAATGACAAATGACATCATGGTAATCAAATGTCAAAAGTTGTCCATGGAAAAACCATAATTTTTCAAATTAGGGTTTCCAATTAAAAGAGATAGACAATATGGAGGCAAAATTTTACAAAGCCCGGTAAGCAAAAGCAATGCAAAAGTCGTCATTGTCAAATTTTGCCTCCATATTACGTCACGAATTAGAGAGAGACCTACAAGTTTGGAAACCTTCATTGTCACCTTTGAAAAACAAATTAAATTTAATGACGTATGAGTTGGTTTATCAATTGTCACCTTTGAAAAGCAAATTAAATTTAATGACGTATGAGTATACGTGCCCGCGAAAACTGCGAGCATTCCTTTGTTTCATGTTGCCCAATACAATCTTCAAAAATGGCAAAAAACATAATGAAGGTTTCCAAACTTGTAGGTCTCTTCTCCACTTCGTGAAGTAATATGGAGGCAAAATTTTGCATTGCTTTTGCATACCGAGGGCTTTGTCAAATTTTGCCTCCATATTGTCTCTCTTTTAATTGGAAACCCTAATTCTCGTTTTCTGAATCCGCTTTCTGTCACCTGTGTTCTTATACCAAGAACTGGTACAGAAAGGTAAGATCACTAACAATTACGTCATCAGTTTACAAAAATCGATTTTTGAAGTCAAATGTGCATAAAATCGAAAACAAAAACGATGGATCCCAATAAAATTTTATTATTTTTTAAATTACACCAATAATAAGGAAATTTATAGAGGTTTATGAAAGTCTATTCACGGTATTCAGCAGCTTCACTTTACTTTTTTTTTACCCAGTCTGAAAGCTAATTTCTTTCTGCATCTTTTGGTGTGCAATAAGGCGAGTTTGGTTTATAATTGGTACTGAAAATAATTATAACTTTTTGTCAAATTTGAATATTTCTTACTCAAAATTTTCGAATGTGCTGTAGATGATGCTGTGGATAGCAAAACAATTAAAATTTGTCATTTTTCTAACACGCAAAATGTTTTTTAAGATTTCTTTCCAAGGCACATTCGAAAATTTACCATTAAAAGATTGAAATGTTGACAATGATTTTAATTATTTTCAAAATGTATTAACCAAACGCAACTTATTGCACATCAAAAGACGCGGAATAAAATTAACTGTTAGACTGAGTAAAAAAATTTGACATCTAGTTGACATTCAAGTTATAGCGTTGTGGAGTTTTAATCTCGCACCCTGTATGTATTAATAAATTTAGGTCTCTGAAAACAAATCGCAATCACGTTTTCTTTAATTTCAATAATTTGATCTACTAACATCAAAAGCAAAGTCAAAAACTGCACACCCAGATGACAGCTGTCAAGCAAGGCTAACAGCTTTGACACTTCATATAGTTACTTTTATCTCCACCCCCTCCTTGTATTAGTAAGAGATAAAAAATAAAACATTTAGCGTCCTTTTAACAGAAAACTGATACTGCGCACATTGAAGCTTCAACCGATTATTACAAGCAAGATTACATGCTCTTTCTAAGAATATTCAAGTTGTATTAATGATGTAAATTAGAATGTGATGAATAATGATAGAGAATCTAGGATGTGGCTGGAGGCGGACAATATCTGTCACATTCTACATTGTAATGTTACACCGCTGAATGCGCCCATTGTCAAAAATCTTACCATGAAGACAATAAGCTATTTCTGGCGACTCAAATAAACCGAAATGAACTTCAAGATACTCAGATTCTTTTCATCGGCCGACCTAATATACTTGGGACGCCAGAAATCGCTTAATTTGTTCTAATCTAACTGTCATCAGTGACGTATCTGTCACTTGTCTTTTTACACCAAGAAATGATGCAGAAAGGTGCGATCACTAACACACACGTCAACAGTTTCTAGAAATTGTTTGACATCAACAAAATTTCATTATTTTAAAACTAATACCAACAACAACGATATCTGTAACAGACCGAAACGACCCTGAGAAAAGTGACTCAAAATTTAATTCGATTATCATGTAAATTAAATTTAAAAAATTATCACCTGCTGGCCTGTGCGTGTGTGCATTCGCCGCTCGTTCCAGCTTCGAATGTTGTTGGGCCAAAGTCTCCACCATTTCCTGAAGTCGCTGCCTTTGCTCCCGTTCATGCTGTAACAACCTCGTCCATTTATGGCCATGATTTTGAGCGGTTTTCAGATAATCACCACAAGCCTAAAAAATAAAACAATTTAAGAAAAGTGTTTAGAGTTTTGGCGCCCTCGACATTCAAATTTAAATAACTGAATCTTTCGAGCCGCCATCCAAAAACTTCGGACCGGTTTCGGGCTATTTCGCCCTCGTCAGCGAGTGCATGTGGAATTTGGATGACGGCTCGACATATTCAGTTTCAAAGTCTTTATTACAAGACGGTGATGTTCCAAAAGTGATTAAGGGACTACATGGCAGTTTTTAATCAGGTGCGGCAACCGGTATAGAACATCGCTCTTTCTCTCTCAAATTTTAGGGCAAAATGACGCTATTACGCGTGTGACAGAGAAGGAAAACCATATCTCTCTGTTCTTTTGTCATGCTCGGAGGTTGATTGCCGTACCTCTACAAAGAGAGAAATCTAGTGACCTTAGAGATAAGAGTTTTGACGCCCTCTACCGGAAAAATGGTGAACTCGGTTGACTACTTTTCCGGTAGAGGGCGTCAAAACTCTTATCACTTCTGAAACATCGGTAACGCGGCCAAATGATCCAAAACCGGTCCGAAGTTTTTGAATGGCGGCCCAAAAGTTAGGGGTATTTAAATTTGCTTAAATTTAAAAAAAACTCACTTTCTCTCAGACTTACATTAATCATCGCGTTAGTTGAGATCCTGAAAAGGGTAGCTCGCTCCCCTATTTCCTTGGACTTGGTCTGTACACCGTCAGAATCCAAGTTGGTCTCAAGTTCACTAAGTGGCTTCACCAACGCTTTCCAATGCTTCTGAATTAACTCACTACAAGTCTCAATATCTTTCAACTGGGCCTCCAGTTTACAAACTACATTAGTCCATTCATCTAAACTGCCCGAACCTTCGTCGGCTTCTTCTTCATCTTCTTCAGACTCCATATTGCGACTAAAACAGCAAATTAGAAGGTCCGAAGGTGCGACAGTGTCTCACATTGCTTTCGCCTTCGCTAGTTCTAGTGCCGTTACCCATGACTGTCGCTCCACTTCATTCGCAGCCCTAATATGGAACGTTTGAGTGCCCCCGTTTGAGATTACAAAAGTGCAAGCATCTACCGTGTAGATAAGTGCCCCATGAAGCGAGATGCTTCCGCGACAAGTGTGGGACATTTCCGCTTGATTTCTGCAAACACAAAGTATTGTAATTGATGATAATTGCATGAATGTTATGGTGGGAGTTGTGCAGGGCCATCCGGAGACATACTCACCCTTGTTTGAACCTTCTACGTCTTCGAATTGATAGAGTAGGAACACCACCATTATTCTCGGCCCTGCACAACATAATTCCACATTTATATTTCAAACCAATTTCCGAAAAAAACAATGGGGACTGACCACTACACCCACTATTACAGCCAAGGACAACACAACTACCATTTAGCATTATTTATCCGCAACAGCTCTATTCTTGCATTATTAACGTTTTTTTCGCGAAATCACAGGAAAATTATGAATTATTTAGATTTTAGCTCACCTGTAGTATGACAGATGTCCATTTTGAAGAACGAACCACCTTCTTTGATAACCCTTCAAGTAATTGGTCCACTTAAATAGCCATCCTTTCATCGCTGGTTCATTTGCGGATACTCCGGATTTAGCTGGGGCGGTGTCACTCATTTTTACCGATTATGCTTTGCGTTTTTTATTCAAAACAAAATTCTTGATGACACGTCTTCCATCTTAAAATTACAAATGACGTGACGTAATAGACGTCATCTGACGTGCTGTCAGATTGACGCCAGCGCCCTCAACGGTAGCGCTGAACACTGTGAGCACAGGACCGGCCTAGGCTCAAATAACCCGGGCCCGCTTTTAAAAGTAACTAGGCCGATTCCACGCTTGCACTCACTTAAAAATTAAGATTCCCTTATAATACAGGGTGGTGCGCAAAAGACTTGACAGTTCTGGTTGTTCAATTTTTTTATTATTCAGCCGATTTTATGGGACTTCTTCAAAAACGTGCCTTTTTGATGCGGCAAAAAATTATAGACGGCTCCACCCAAGTCTGTCTTTAAACACGTGGGGATTAGTCCCCTGATATTTTTACGTATTATTCTGCTCATTCACATTTCTCTAGACAAAAAAAACCATACATATATACTATGGAGAAGTCCTGTATTATAACTAAATAAAACAAAGCATTTATTGTATTGTATTATAACTAAATAAAACAAAGCATTTATAGTCTGAGAAATATTTGTTCCAGTGTTTCTTCCAGTTATAAAAAAAACACATGAATTCCTGCTGCAAATTATAATTTCTCTAAAAAATATTTGGATTTTGTAATAGATACGCGTTTGTGTAAAAAATCACCACCCAGAAACATTATCAAAAAATTATATTATTTTGATATTTTCGTAGGTTGGTGTATTATGCCGAGTTTAATGAAGCCTGTTGAAGATTTATGTATTTTGATGGTATTTCCCATTTGTAAGTGTTAACTGATTGTTTTTGGTTGGAAAACCCTAAGCTCAAGATCCAAATTTTGAAAAATATAAATATTATGAGGGAATTTCCCACCAATTTCGAATCGTCTAAGTAAGTATGCTTCATTTGGTGCGGGAGTTTAGGTACCTAACGATAGTTTTTCGAGGAATTTATGTCCTTCTGTTGCAAATGAACTATTTAGAATACATATATTTAAAAGATAATGGGTTGATGTAGGTATTTGTCGGGGAATTCCCAGATCAACCCATTACAAAAACAACAGTTGGTTATCATTTTAATGTCACATAATGTAGAATCCCAGACTTCCCATTACGATTCATTAGAAACCGTGTTGACATTCTGGGAATTCCCAAATCAACATATTACAAAAACATGCAATACCCAGCTAGGCTTTATAATTATGACGTAATGAAGAATATCCCAGCGATTTTTCATTATATTTCACTAGAAATCCTGCTTATGACATTATGTCAGTATATTAGTGGCTTATCAATGATTTCACTGATTGAAGCGATTGAACACAAAGCACAAACAGCAATAGTGGCGTCTAATTGCCTCTCTTGACAACAATGCGCTTGGATGCATCTGATTGGCTATTTTCGTCATCCAGCAACATCTGCTTTAAGTCTAGTTTTGTAATGGGAAAACACATCACTGTTGCAAATGGCCAATAGAATTTCCATAAGAAACATTAGAAATTTGTAATGCGTTGTAATGGTATCTAATCAGCAATTCGAAATAAGGGAAACTGGGACCAATTTTAAATATAAAAGTCCGACTGATCAAACTTGTGACGTATTATACTGAAATGTAATGTTCAATTAGTTTGCAACGTACCTACTTACCTGAATGTCTTTATACATTAATTAAAAAAATGAAAACAGATTGTAATTGAGGTAATTTGTGGGCCAAAATTTTACATTTAAATCAAAATCAACCAGTTAGAACACGGGAACACGGGAATTTTTTTGACAAGAATATTTACGAAAGGTTTTACACTTCCGGTTTAACCGGAAATGACCCAAATTTTTATTTTTCAAATGGAATTATACCTATATGTACTTTTTTCTCAACGGATCTTAATCTAGAATTTTTTCTGAGTAATAACAACATAACCTATGCGTCATACCTAGATTTTCAAAAACATCGAAGAAATCGGTGAAAAATTGAGATTTTTGAAAAACGAAAATACACTTCAACTTTTTTTTTTGATGCCAATTCAAATGTAAATTTTGCAACTTAACAGGTTTTGAACACTGAGACGTGTTTTTGCGTTTTTAAAAAATCTTAATACTTAGATCACCGATTTCTTCGATGTTTTTGAAAATTTAGGGTGGCCCCGTGACTCCACTTCCGGTCAGGTAGTATGTTGCTAACTCAGAAAAAATCGTAGATTGCGAATCCGTTGAGAAAAAAGTATGATATCCAATTGAAAAATAAAAATTAATATCATTTCCAGCTAAACCGGAAGTGCAAAAATATACATCAGAGTATTGTGGTAATCACATTCACTGTAATTTTGGTGAATTCCTGTTGGAATTCTCGTATTTGTGTTAAAAAATTTGATTTTTTTTGTGGGTATTTAAGGCGATTCTGATTTTTGATAGCCAAGATGGCAATTTCTCAACACCTCTGCACCATTAAAAATCTGAACCGTTTTTGGGGGCAACTTTTAACCGGATTACCTGTGGTTTCTACTTTCTAAAATAATTATTCACAAGAAAAACTGATATAAGACCAATTTCTAATGGAAATAAGGCCCATCACGATGGTTTTCCCTTTCATACCCATTAAAACATATAGTGTAAAGCTTCCAATGTGTTTTTCTATTACAAAAATAAAGCATCTCAAAATTATTTCCACTCTGTTGCATGAACATCATATCATTCTTAGTTTAGCCAACGTTACGGAGTACCACCTGTTACATGGCCAAATCTAGATCGATTTTTGTTTGATCTCACGGTATGACATTTTCTAATGAACGCGGGAGTTATTGTGAACTGGTTCCATATTGTTACTCTTGATTGACACTGACAGAACGAAAACTAAAAAGCCCGTTCACTAACCAACAGAAAAAAAGGCCTGACTCAGACCAACCCCGCGTAGCTTTTAGCCATGAGTTTTGACGTTACAAAAGAAAATAATAAACCAACTGATTGCCGCAAAATTTGCGCCGACTTATATTTTCCAAAAGTGAAGTGTTAACATTTTTCCCTGATGGATCATTACAAACAATAAAATTCTAATTCACCGTGTTTATTAATTTAAAGTTCTGACAAGACTAAATTTAGGGACTTCACTGTGATTACATTGAGATTCCTACTGTTAGATGCAATCTATTTTAATACCATACACACAACTTAAAATTATCAAATCTTAACAGTAAAAGACAACCTTTGAAAATGACAAAAATGAAACATGAACTTAAATGGCACGACAAATGGAATGATTAGTACATAACGAAAATATCGAGTTAGTCAAAAAATGGAGGTTGCCATTGAACTACAAAGACTTAATCATCATCCTCTTCTTCTCCGGCATCAGCGTCGTCTCCGTCTTCATCGCCAGAATCTTTCGTCTCTTCTTTCTTTGGCCGTCCGCGACGTCCAGTAGTTTTAGCTTTAGGTTTTGCGGAGCTCTTTTTCTTAGTAGTTCCTTTTGGTCTACCTCGTCCTCTTTTCGCCGGTGCTGATCCTTCATCATTTGAATCGACATCAGCGGCTTTTGCCGGTTCCTACAATGAATCCACGATTATTAAGCAATTAATTACAAAATCGGTTTTTCGTACTTTTCTTGTCCTCTTTTTAGTTTCAACCTTGGCTTCGTTCTTCTCCTTTTCCGCCGCTTTTTCGGAGTTGGCTTTGCGACCGCGTTTGGCTGGAGCAGCGTCGTCCGACATTGTAATATTTTATTATTATTAATTCAAGCTAAAAACAATAACCAAATGAGATTTCCGGATCAATAAAAAGAGCATCTTAATCACAATATCCGTGATTTCCAAGGTCATTCTTTGTGACGCCGTAGTGGGCCGCGAAGTACGATTAAAAAACCAACAAAAGACTCCGTCATTCAAAAGAGTTTGCAACCCGCGCGCGCCATTCTCAAAATAATATAATATTAAAATTCTAGACTACACCCAAATATTTTCCAAGGAAAATACGAATAAGCGAAGGCGAGCAAGCACGAATTTAAATAAAGCCGAAAATTCCCTAAAATTTCACGCGAAAATCACCCCGCGGCGTGTCGAACGAAAGGAGAAATTAATTTTCGAAGCACAAAATCGGTGAGACGAGGCTTGGGTTGCTGAAATCGAAGCGGCCATGGCTGCGAATTATTCGATAAAATAAACGGGAGAATTAATTACTCTCGTTCTACGAAACCCACCCCAAAACGAGACCTGCCGTAAATTCACGCGAAAAAACTATTATTTTTTGATTAATTGTACAGATACTAACAAAATTTCTCGGATTTTATATTGAATTTTAACGGAAGAATAAAATCGACTCACCTAAGCTGGTTTTCAGAGAGCAGTGCGGCGGTAGGTCGGAAGCGTTCCGGTGGGGTCGCTGTTGCTGCCCGCCAAAACCCATCAACCAATCAGAGCGCGATAAATACACTCTTTCCCTTTCTTCCCTTCAACGGTTTTTCTTTAATATTTCTTTTTTGTCGCTGCAACCCCCCGATTTATGGCCGTGAGATTAATTCGACCGTTTTTGGCGACGAAAAACTTGCCTCAACTGATTTATTAATCAAATTTTAATCTTTTCTTGTTTACGAATATAATTGTTTTGATACACAACCGGCGCCATGGCACACTACGCCGGTTAGCGAATCCCGCGCGTTCCGAATTAAAAAAATTATTAATAGGTTCAACTAATTTGAATGTTATTTATTTGCTTATTTTATGTCTTACCCAATTTATTCCGTTTATGCGTGTGATTCAAAATAAACTTCCGCAATCAAAACTGATCACTTCACTCACTAATGACAGTTAACCCTGCATTTGTTTTTGCAAAGCAACCTTGACATTTTTTAAAATTAATCTGTGCACTGATTGTAGGAATAATTTTCTGAGCGCCTATTTAAAAATCCAGAATCTTCATTAATTTACTCAAGAACAAAACCATAACAAATAAGCACATTCCTGTTGTATGTATTATGTGACGTGATCTAAAGAAACTAATCTTCAGTGGGCCTTGGAAATGAAATTCGTCGTTTATTAGAAAACAAATATTTTGACAGTTGCCAACAAGATTTTCAGTCCACTGAGCTTTTTGAACCACTAGATAGAACGCAATAATTTGGTTGATTAAAAAAACCAGAAGACATCAATTTCCATATTTTTATTATTAAAAGTTACATAACTTATTCATTTTCTTGGCTGCGGAGCCTAGCATGTCCGTTCGTAATCCTGATGGACAGCTGCTGAGCCCTTTCTACAATATCCTTGCGCTTCTTTGACGACACAGCATGTGCAATTTCTGCGCAATACTTGCGATTTTGCATCAGCAAGACTTCCAATTCCTGTAACAAAACCAAAATTTAAGATTTCAAATGAATTAGTGATGTAAGGAAACCTACAATGCAGGCTCAGCTAAAAGTCATCGACATGATTTTTCAGTCGCAAATTACCTCAAAACATCATAGGAAAACAACTAAAACTGTTTAAAAAGAAAGATAGCTACCTTAACATTGTGAACAAGAACTTTACGGAAACCCGTGGGGAGCATATGACGAGTTTTAGAGGCTGACCCATAACCAATATTGGGCATCAAAAACTGCCCCTTGAAGCGCCTACGAACCCTATTGTCGATACCCTTTGGTTTACGCCAGTTGCGCTGTAAAAAACTTAGGTTAGAAATAAAACCAGCAAAATTTTAAAATCTTACCTTGAGTTTAGAATAGCGGTCAGATTGATGCCTTATGAACTTCTTCGTCCTTTTCTTGACGATCTGCGGCCTATAAACTGGTCTAATAGCCATTTTTCACCTAAAAACAAGAATTTTTTTTATTACCCTTCCCGCAACTATAACACCACTTTTTGTAAAAATGTCTTCAAATACACTACGACAAGGCGTCGTTTTATCGATTTTAGTTAATAGTTTGTTTGAAAAATAAAGGATTTAGTATAAATTGAGAGATATTTACAAATTGTGAGAATTTTGACACGCACCTTTTCTGTCACCTGTCAAAAAGACTGTCAGAGATAAAGACTGTTTCAGTTTAGGGATTTTACTTTTGTTGGTAACAAACCAAACATTGCCGCCAACGTAGCTGCACGAAAATCACTACGTACGTCAAAGAACATAACATAACCTCAAAATGTCATCCCACCTTCAAGGGGGCAAAGTGGATATCTCCCAGATACAAATATTGGCTCGGAATAATTTAATTCAATTACTGGAGAAATGCCCGGGATCCAAAGCAATAGTTTGGGACAATTCGCTTGCGGGCCCCGTGGGGCTCATAGCCCAATATGCAGTCCTTCGAGAGCACTCCGTCACAAAAATGTTCCCATTAAGGGCAAGCCCACTCCCCGAGACTGAAGTAAATCACGTGATTTTCATAACTCGCCCCAAGTTGCATTTAATGGATTACGTGGCTCACAATGTGCATGCTGATAGTAAAACTCGAGCCGGGGCTAAAAAGCAATATCACGTCTTCTTTGTACCCAAGAAAAGTCTGCTGTGCATGGAAAGACTGAAGCACAATGGAGTATTTGGCAGTGTGAATGTTATTGAAGAGTTCAGGTGTGAGCTCTTCCCTTTTGATTCTGATGTCATTTCAATGGAGATTTCCGAAGTGTTCCGGTAAGTTTTCCATTTCTTCCTTGATTCTTGCAACTGATTTTAGGGAGTACACGATTGAAAATGATCCAACTTATCTTTACCAGACTGCGCAGGCTATTATTTTCTTGCAGAAGCTTTACGGCCCCATTCCTCGAGTTTGGGGTAAAGGCTCGGCTGCTAGGCAAGTGTGGGATCTAGTAACACGGCTTCAAAGAGAGGAAAATTCCAATCCCAAAACAAATCAAACTTCAGCAATTGATCAGATTCTCTTAATCGACCGTTCTGTTGACTTAATTACTCCTTTAGCTACTCAATTGACGTATGAAGGGTTGATTGATGAAATTTTTGGGATAAATAATTCAACAGCGAATTTTCCTATTGATAATTTTTTAAGCAGTGAGGAACGCACCTCGGAGAGTCTGTCACAAGACAAGAAGCAGATTATTCTGAATTCTGCTGATAAATTGTTCGCTGATATTCGTGATAAGAATTTTAATGCTGTTGGAACTTACTTATCAAAGCAAGCTAAAGCAATAAGCGTGCAGTTGGATAATACCCGAGAAAGATCTGTACAGGAAATGAAGCTTTATGTACAGAGGTTACCACAGCTTCTGGCTAAGAAGAAAGCTTTGGCCCATCACACAGCCATTGCTGAATGTATTAAGGAAGCTACAGATGGCTATGAATTCTTGGATACTCTACAGGTTGGTTTAAAAGAGTTACAAGATTTTATGCATTGATTTTTAGACTGAGCAAGAATTTTTAAATTGCATAGAAGTGGATAAGTCAAGCGCATATATTGAAGACATGATAGCTCAAGGAAAGCCACTTATTCAAGTATTGAGACTCATTTGCCTTCAGTGTATCACCAGCTCTGGGCTTAAGCCAAAAATCTTGGAGTACTATAAGCGAGAGTTGGTTCAGGTACTAATAATAATTGTCATAGGTGGCATAAACAAGAAATTATCCCACTTCTGATGTTACAAACGTACAACTTTGTGTTTTAAACGATTTTTGAAGGTGTATGGTATTGGTGCCCTGCTTGCAATCACAAAACTGGAAAAAGTGGGGTTGTTAAAGGTTCAGTCGGGCACCAGACAGTACACAGTGTTGAGAAAGGCTCTTAGGCTGACCATGGAAGATACTTCCGAGATCAATCCGACTGATATAAGTTACGTTCATAGTGTGTACGCTCCTTTGAGTGTGCGATTGGCTGAACAGGTGACGAAAAATGGCGGGTGGAAACAACTCCAAGATGTTATGGGCCTTCTACCAGGTATACAGGCTGTCCTCACGCAGAATCTAAGACGGATTTTCCTTAAAATTGTGAGGGTTCAATAGTTTTAGAATCAGAAGGCATAAAAGAAATTTTTTGTGACGTCAGATGGGGGACTAGGGCAAGTTTAGTTGAAATGTCACCAAAAATGTCTAGCGTTATATTTTGGCATTCCGCCTGTGACGTCACCTTGTCAGCTTTCCCAATTAACACCACTGGTTCCTCATTGGGTGCTTTCCCCTCTATGACGCGTTGCAAAGGGTTGTTCTTATCTTCGTTTGACCTTTCAATGAGGCTATTTCCTACCTCTTTCTAGTACATGCTAAAAGGATTTGGGATACATAAAAAACAAAGTTGGGAAAAAAATAACAACTTTTTCTCTATTTCAGCAACAACTTTATTGTTATTTCTTCCTCCTTTTTTTTGTGTATCCCAGCAGCCTTTCACATCCTTTTATTATACGATTTGAGCAAACAAAAGTTGAAATCAAGAGAGCCGTGAAATTTTATTGGCACGTCGAGACTTAACTGATACACATATATTTACATCTCACTAATACTAGTTGAAGCCGTGTAGAATTTAAGGTAGATAGCGTAAATTTTTGTTGGTGAGATGTAACTGATAATATCAGTTAAATTTCACGGCCCTCTTGTCAAGTTTTGTTGTTGAAATTGTACCTGGCTATTTAATTCAGGGATTTTGATTTAAGGATGTATTGGCGCCTAATTTTTCCGCGCTTTATTAGTTTTTTATGTATCTCACGTAAGCCCACGTTACTACTCTCATCTGTCAAATTTTGTCTATAAATGGGCAGGTCTCTTGCGCATGACGTCACAGGATAGAAAGAGACAAGATTGGAAACTTTATATTATACAGGGTTGTTACAAAACGATTGTATCATTGTAGGTGGCTTTGATGGTTAGTTTTGACATTTAATTTTTACATCCGCAAGTGCGTTAAACATCAATTCTTTCATTTTTAAAGCTACCACGATGGTACAATCATTTTAAACAACCCTGTAAATACCTTACTATCCATGGATTTATTCTATGGGCGGATTTGAATTATTCCTTGCCATTTGAGAATAAATGTGTGTTTCAAGATGAACGTCAAGGGTGCTTTGTAAAAACAAAATGTTTGATACTAATGACAGTTAGTCTGATTCAAAACAAATGGTAACAAAGGACATGACAGTTAATGTAGGCTTTAACTGTCATTAGTGTTAAACATTTGTTTTTACAAAGCACCCTTTGTTTATTTTGAATCAGCCGTTATTAACCTTCGCAATTTTCGCAAAGAAAAGTTCGTCTTAGGTTGGTCCAGGGGTGTACTATTACCGGCTTTTACGTGAATTCTGGGACACCCTATAGCTTAATTAAAACTGCATTTTTAGGCCCAACTTTGGATGAATGTCCAGCATCCTCAAATCAACAACTTCAAAATTCAGATTCACCTCAAGTGGTCTTGGTCTTCTTCATCGGGGGCTGCACATTTGCTGAGGTATACATTTTTGAACCATTAAATTTTTAATAATTTTTTTTTAGATATCTGCATTGAGGTTTCTCTCACAACAAGATGATTCCAACGTGGAATTTGTCATTGCCACAACAAAGTTAATAAACGGCACGTCATTCTTGAATTCCATAATAGAACTGTGATAAGTTTTTTTTTTCAAAATATTTACATATTTATTAAGCACTCACATTTATTTGTTTACCATACTGGAACTGAGGCTATCTGAAATTAGCTATGCGCGATTCAAACTAATTTTTGTGACGTCAATGGGAACATTTTGTTGGAAATATCAATGATCTGTCGTTACGTTTCAACGCTCCTCATAGGCTCATTTCCTCTATGTGACGTCACGCAGTCAGTCACCCAGGTATGCGTCTATAAATGTCACAAGGCAGGACAAGGGTATTTCCTGTCTTCGTTTGACCTTCAAAGACTATTTTCTATCTCTTTCTAATGTTAGTCCTTGACTATTTAGGTGTACTTCATAATGAAAATATTCGCAATTCAAGGCGACGCCCTCTGATGTTACTGACTGTATGACGTCACAAAAGGGAAAGACGCCAATGAGGAGCGTTTAAATGTAACAAGACATTTTTGGTTGCATTTTTGCATTTAGTCATAGTTAATTGATATCTACTTATTGATTTGTGCATATATCTTCTACTACTGCTACTCAACTATACATATTGTAAAATATATTTTTGACTGTGTTACATGACTTGCCTATATACAAATTGAGAATGCTCCAGCTCCTTAGTCTACTTCGTGAGAATACTTCTCCACATAATGAATAGTCTCAAAACAAACCTCAACCATAATCAGAACTATTATCATCCATTCAAGTCGTATGTGATGCTTGTCACTTAAATGTGTAGACAGAAGTTCGATAAGCTCCACACAATGATTAATTTTTTCATTCATTACCTACAAAAAATTAAATGTTTTTTTTTATAAGGACAACAACTAATCAAACTCACTTTTGTCCTCCTAGATATTGCAAAGTAATTACACACTTGCAGGTAAAGTGCTTCCAAATGTTCATTCTCCCAATAAAAATCAGGCGTATCCAATAAATCTGAACTCAAGTTAATTAAATGCCGTAAAGCAAACAACTCCCCATGTTTCCTCAAAACCTCTTCACGAGACATTTTAATTCGATTCCCTTTCTTCAAATCTTCAGTAACGAATTCAATTGTGTCTATGTACTTTTCTAAAGAGGCTTCCCAAATCCCCAACTTGACTGATAAAGCCATCGCGTTTGAAAATGTATATTTATCCAACAAGTTAGATTCTGGTTTTTCAACCTTAATTAACGAAATATATCCGTTTTTCTTCAACGTACTAGCAATGCTATCATACAAATAATTCATAGTTTCACCCTCTTTCTGCACAAAAGTCTCTGAATAACTATCCTGCTCATAGCTTCGTAAAAAATTCAACACGTTACTACTTTCTAGCTCAGTTATGTTCCATAAAACGACGCTGCCTTCGCGAAAAAAGAAAATCTCTCGAGGCTCCTCCTCGACTTCATATTTGGCGACAGCGTGGACGACATCGGAATTGTTTTCTATAAAATTTGAGATATACAGGTCCTGGTCCTTTAGACCTTTGATTAGTCTTTCTAAGTCGTACTCTTCAGATGTTGCGTAGGCGACCACACTGTATAGTCCAGGGGGTCGATCGGTTTCTTCTAAAATTTTCTTTTTGCGAGCAAGTCGTTTTTTTAGTTGTAAGGCGGAAATGTTGTCTTGAATGCCTTGAGAGGGGGTGTGAAGGTGGTGGGAACCGAAAACGTGGACACATGAAGTTTCAAATATTTTTAGGTTATGTCGCGGAGCTGTCACCGGCGCTAAATTTTTTAGAGGTTTGGACGAAAAATATAAGGTTTGTATTTTTATGGAAGACTTAAATGCACTTAGAATCGTAGAATTGAATTTAACAAATAAATTAGCCATTATTTTAATTTAAATTTATTTAATTTATTTTGATTGTCACTACCGTCACCACCATTAGGCTAGTAACTTTAGACACTACCCAGCACAGCTACCCAGAGATACACTACCTGACTACCACTACCAACACGTGGTTTTGACACAAATGGAAGATGAACTATTGTTTTTTCCAATTCGTTCGTTTTCCTTTTTACCGAGATTTCAAAAAATCCTTGTCGCATTCTCCCATTCTCATTAAAAATATGTATGCAGAGACAGGTATGAGAAAACCTGGGATAGGCGTTTTGTCGCGTATTACCGGGACGTCCGAGCTAATGGAGGAGCGCAAAAAGTTTTAAGTCCAATGAAGGTTTCCAGTCTTGTAGGTCTCTCTCTATTTCGTGACGTAATTTGCAGTCAAAATTTGACAATGACAGACTATTGCATCATACCGAGCTCTGTCAAACGGACTATTAGCGTGACGTAGATCCGCCATCTTTGTTGCGCTAGGTTGAGGTTGTTACCATGGCAATGAAGCTAAACAAAGTGAGAATTTCATTGGGTAGATTCTATTATTTCAGCACAAAGCCCATTGTAGACATGATCTAACGATTTAGTCGATAACAATAATTCTTCAAATTATATATTGTAGGTCTCATTCTGCTTTGTGACGAAATATGAAAGCAAAATTAGACAATGAGAGATATTTTGGGTACACCTTGAAAGGGCGTAACTCCATTATGAAGCGTTTCCGGACACATGTCCACAGGAACTTTTTGACTTAAAATTAATAGGGCAATAACACCCTGAAATATCTGCACGAGGTATTGGAACATCCTGTATACAAAAAGCTAGGTACAGTTGCGGACATGGAATTTCGTACGACGCCGACATTTCATTGTCAAAAGCTGCAAAACAGGGCTTATGCTGGTTGGCATGGCAACAATTGCAAGTATGACGTCATGACGTAATTACGAAATAAAAAATGCAATAGAAGACGCTAGTCATAATAATAATAAAGCATAATTTACAACGAAGGACAGAAAAATGAAGTAAGGAAAAAATTTAAAAAAGGTTTAGGCGTGAGTGTGGCGGTTGAGTTCTTCAGTCCGCGGTTCCTCGCGACAAAATGCTTATCACCGTCTCAAATTTGACAGTTGACGTCCCTGTCAAACCGTCTGTCAGTAATTAGGGTTAGGATTTAGGTCTCAAATCGCAAGATGAAGATATTTAATGTCCTTTTTCGAAGAAGCACTTTACCAAATGGGGATATCTTTCGTGGTAAAGTTAGAGTGACATTCCCCGTA
Source organism: Pycnomerus fuliginosus (assembly GCA_963924575.1). Lineage (NCBI taxonomy): Eukaryota > Metazoa > Arthropoda > Insecta > Coleoptera > Zopheridae > Pycnomerus > Pycnomerus fuliginosus. Next base: position 12,105,312 of record OZ004625.1, on the reverse strand, counting down.
TCAGTCAAATCGGTACAAGAGCTGAGAAACGAATTTGAGGTCGAGGAACAAAACATGTTCTACCTTCGACATTCATACCTTACTCCGGTAAGTTATCTATTAATTCTAAGGCTTCAACTGAAATTATTTTGTATTTCTAGGAGCAATCCGCTGGACATGCCAAAGCTTTAGGCAAACAAGAAGAAAGTTTCCTCAAACTAAGATCAAAAAAGAAAGAATTCAAGGACAACATTACCATCGAATCACAATTGGGCCACCTTAGGCACAAGGAAGCTTGGGATTAAATTGTAGTATGTATGAAGATAAGTAGGTTATTAAATAGGTACTTATGATTTATGATTTTTTAATCAACAAATAAGCTTAACAACATTACGTGGTTTAAGTACAAAAATAATACTTTTAGGATTACTGATAAAACCTATTAATGACTGTGTAACTTTTTGGTCCAAGTGAATTTCTCATCACCATCGACATCTTTTTTGTGCAGCTTTTTGCCTTGTGCTAGTAGCTCTGCAAATTGGGACACCACAGGGTCCATCCCGGTACTACTGGCGGCTACTACTTCATCATTACTTAAGTAAAATGCCACAAATTTCAAGTCATCAACATCCCCAATGTAAACTACATCATCATATGGGCCATGACCAGCATACCTCAAGCCTTTTCCAAACAGCATGGTCCAGAAGTAAGGCACAGCTTGAAGTTCCTTTTTTTTCCCAAGCATGTTCAAGCCTGCTATTCTCCCGTGATAATGTGCTAGTGGATAATGACCAATTGTTGATTTTTCATTGTGATGGGACCAAACGGGTGCGTGAGCAATGTCACCTCCCACGTAAACATTCGGAATATTGCTTTGAAGGTACTCATTGACTTCAATTGAACCATCGGGACGAATCTCAACTCCTGAACCTTTCAAGAAATCAGTATTGAGTGCACCCCCCACCCCCATTATAACAATATTTGCGTTCAAAATTGTACCATCTTTCAATTCAACAGACGCCACTTTTCCCGCCCCATCATCAACGCACCGGGTTATCCCTGAATTTACCACGAAATTAACGCCTTTTTCCTGGAATAGTTTCAGGAATGCAGCGCCAACTTTCTCACCGACCAGCGGTTTAAACGGAACATTACTCCTGGAAATCACGGTCACCTTTTTAACTTTGTTTAAACAAAAGTTTGCTGCTTCCAAGGCAACAAAACTGGAACCTAAGACAACCACTTCTTTGTCTTCACTCAACTGGGCAAACGTGTATTTTGAATGCTCGTAATCCCGGAGGATCACCACATTTTCAAGGTCAGCTCCGGGGATGTTAGTCTTGACAGCCCTCGATCCGGTTGCTACATACAGCCTGTCATACGTCAAAGTCAAGTTGTTACTTAAGTTAACCGTTTTTTGGGTGGTATTCACTCCCGTGGCTTCAACTCCCTTCAAAACTTCGATGCCATTTTCTTTGTAAAATTGTGCGGTTCGAAACTCGGCTTTATCTATTTCAAAATCCATGGTTTTGCTTACTTTGCACCTGTCGTATGGGAGATAATCCTCCCGGCAGACGAAAGTTAATTTTCCAATGTACCCCTCTTGTCGGAGGGTTTCGACACAAGTGGCCCCCGACGGCCCCCCTCCTATTACGACAATGTGTTGATCATCATTCGGCGCGTATTTGGCCATGGTTTTTGTTCTTTTGTTTTCGTCGAGGTGGCTGCGTTTTGCCCGGACTTTAACTTCGCTGTTTACAACGGTGACTTGATAGCAGGGTAATGAATCCAGGCCTGGAAGAAAATAATAAGTTGCTGTTTGATGGTGGAAATTTAAGGTCAAGCAGGCGGCGCAAGAGTTTACTGATACTCACACAATTGCATCTCACTAATAGTTTAAGTAGTTTAAGCGGCGAAGAATGTAAGGTAAGTGTACCAATTATAGACCACTTAAGGACAAACGCTGGCTTTGACCATCTGTAAAAAGTTTATGCACCGCGTACGCATTATTTTAGTTGAATTCTTAATTATTCTCATATATCGTCCATGTCTGAGTGTTTTTAGAAATTGAAAATTTATTCAGACTAAAAAATTGTATATTTTTGTGTAAAAAGTCATATAATCGTTTAGGAAGCATTAACTGTAGTAACCAAATGAGTGTATACAGGTGGCGCTTTTTCGTTCATCAAAAAAATTTAAGAAAGTCCTGATTTGATTCAAGTATTAAAAAAAATCATGATTTTCATTAACACTGGTCAACTTTTCTTTTTCTTGGCGTTTCAAAATTTTGCCAACGTGGGTTTTTTTGACAGTGTCAACATGTGAAAATTTGTAAAATCAGAATAAACTTATGAAAACAATTACTGCTTTTTTAATCTCTTATCACATGTAAAAAATAATCAAATTAAACGATAATATAAAATAGGTCTTGAAGTCCTGTAACTGAAACTTTGACATTGGGTGAAATGAATAAAGTGCTACAAGATACTTAAAGGATAGATAGACATACAAGTTTTTCTTGTATAGGATAAGGATAGAACGATAAGAAAAAGCGCGGTTTCTGTTTATTAATAATAGCTATTTTTTCAAGAAAATCCATGTTGGTTACATTTTTGGAAAGCCCAGTTTTTGTGTATCTAGTGGACCTATACGTAAAGGAAATGAAACTTTCGTCCTACATCACAACTAAAATAATTGCTACCGCTAATACAATTAATATCAGCTGTTACCAGTAAAGGCTATCCGAAAGGTAATTTTTCAACCTATTTTTGTAGATATTCACATTGAATTCCAAATTCAAAATACGACAACGGGTGAATTTTTTCATCTGTGCGTAAGACGAAAGTTTCATTTCCATTAGGTATAGTGGTGTTAAAACCCGATATGGCGGCAGGAAAAAAAAGTCGTTGCTCAAAATCAAGAGGGTCATTCACTTTTTTTTTTTTCAAAAAACGCGACTTTCAGTTCTTTCAGGACAAATCAGGAACCAATCAAGATATCGGAAAAATCTTTATAGATTTTTAATCACCCCAAAACAGCGCAACTTTTTTGTAATTTAACTGATTTTCTAACTCTCATGATTTCCGAGATTCCAATAGTGGGAAACGAAAAAAGCAATGATCACACAAAAAAAACAAAAAATAATACGCGCTACACATATTATGCAAAATAGATCTATATGTATTTTTTCAATAACTTAGCTAAGGACACCCTCTGGTCTTACATTTTGCGCTAAAATGCAATGGAAGACATTTTTGGCGACATCAGATCAGTAGCATTTCCACCAAACATCCCTTGTGACGTCATACTAGTGCCATACATAATTGATGGGCAACAGGAACAGGGATGTTTTTGTGGCCAGATTATTGATCAACCAATTCATTATTAAAATCATGAAAAATGTGACTTTTAGTATGAAATGGATGAGTTTTATGTGAAAAATGGTCATTTTATCTAAAATTTTAACTTTATAAAGGAAAACGCTTTTATTATTGCCTACAGCCTACTTATTTTAACCGTCAGCATTAAGAATGGAGCACGGTCGTTAGTTGGGACATTTACCTTAGATCATGCAGGTAAATCATTGTTAGTGACATGTAACTTTGTGGGTATCTTGACTAAACTTTCACGGAGCTATTGATCTCACATTTTGTTGATCAAATTGTATTATTCTCACAAAAACTGGTTAAAATACCTGGAAAATCCTCGATGTCGCCGTTTAAGATGTTGAAGCAGGCCCCATGCCACTGACATCTAATCCTTCCCTCGCCAAGAGCAGCCTTGTCCAGCGGAGCCCCATAATGAGTACATTTAGTACCGAGAGCACTTAACTTCCCGTTTTGCTTCACCAACAACACTTTTCCTTCCCCCAACTCAAACGTCTTCATCTCATTCTCATTAATGTCCGTTTCTTTGCAAACAACCCCTTCGATATAATCAGAGTCATCTTCTTTGGTACTTCCGGAATCAGTTGCTGAAAATAATTTATATACTTGAAGTGACTTGACGAAGTAGGTACCAAAAGCTAGGGCACTATGCATTTTTAGATTTAAAAGATCACAAATGGTGCGTTTCTTCTATTTAGTGATTAACAAAAGTGGGGCGAGGCCAGAATACAATGACATTCGAAATTAGTTCAGAAAAATCGATTTTAAACACCGCGACCCATTTTTGAAGGTTAGGTGTCATGAAGTTGTCAAAATTGAAAACAAAAGAATAAAACTTACAGCGGGAAATTTCAACTTTGGAAGTTGAGCAGCCCATCGTCGTTTTTAGCTTTTGGGGAAGGTTTTGTGCTTTAAATGGCTTAAAACGCGATAAAACTGAGAATGAGTTGTGGTTGGCTCCCAGGAATGTGGCTTTGATTAGTGAAAGGATAAGTTTCATGATTGTATCTATCTTGTATGACGTAATTTCGCAACAAGGTCGCGGTTTTCTTTGATGTCGGAGTTTAAAGCTAGGGCGCCATAATCCTGCAATAAAAAAGGTGAAATTTATCAATTTTATCGACAATTTTTATACTGTAACAAGTCCAAATCCCGAGTGCGAACGACCCTGTAACCAGTGTAACCAAACAGTAGCAGGTAAGTACAGTGCAATTCAGAAAATATGTGATAACAGGTGTCTATGGAAACAAATGAATCGCAATCTGTATTCTGTCGAAGGGCGTTTATATGTACGAAAGCACTGGAGGGTCACACGAGTTTCAAGATTTGAGATAATAGTTTCTTAAGCGCTTGAGGTATTTTTTTAAGGTCTTTTGAGATATTTTCTTAAGGGCTTGAGATATTTACGTGACCGTTTGAGATATTTTCTTAAGAGCTTGAGACACTTACTTTTTGAGATATTTTTGCAATCCCTTGAACCAAGAGATTCAAGCACTATAATAATTTCTTGTATAAACTTTTGCTTATGTCCGGCTCTGGTTCTATCTCTACCTCTAGCTCTATACCCTTAGCTGTAACTCTAACTCTAGCACTACTTCTAGTAGAGGTGAGCTAAAAGTAGAGTTAGAGCTAAGGGTAGACCTGAGCTCTAGCTCAAGGTCAACCTCTGACTCGAACTCCAACTATACTACTACCTCTATAGCTCTACTTCTAGCTCTAACTCTGACTGAAACTGTAATTTAACTCTGCCTCTACCTCTAAGTATTTCTAACTCTATAGCTCTATCTCTTATAACTGTACCTAACTCTAAATATATACCTCTATAGCTCTAGCTCTACATCCAGCTCTAAGTCTAAGTCTAATTCTACCTTTACTTCTACCTCTATCTGTACTTTATTTTATAACATGTATAACTATGACTGGAAATGGAATATTGAAACTGTGACTGATGATGTAACTCTAATATACTCTTAATACAACTACTTTTACCTCTAGCTCTAACTGCAGCTGCCTCTAGCGCTACTTCTAATTATAGCTCTAAATGTAGCTCTACCCGTAATTCTAACTCTAGCTCCACCAAAGTTATAGTAGAGCTAGATGTAGAGTTAGAGCTTAAAGCAGAATTAGAGCCAGTGGTAGAGGTGGAGTTAGAGATAAAGTTAAGAGTTAGAGGTAGAGATATAGCTATAGTCAGAAAGTAGACGTAGAGTTAGAGTTATGCTGGTAGAGCTAGAGTTAAAGTCAGAATTAGAGTTAGAGACAGTTGTTGGCACAAGCAAAAGTTTATGTGACAATAAAAGTGAACAAATTGAAATACACATCGTTCCAAGAAATATTAGCGTTTTAATCTATTCAAGGGGTTAAGAAAATATCTCAAGCCCTGAGAAAATATCCCAAACCCTTGAGAAAATATCTCTAGATCTTAAGAAAATTCTCTCAAATTTTGAAACTCGTGTGGCCCTCCAGTGCTTGACAGTGCAGATATGTCATCTGTCATTTTATCTGGGGACTGTGCGTCGTACCAACTTTAGACAAGCTCCCTTTCGACAGATTGCGGTTCATTGTTTCTCTAACCCCCCGTTATCACATAAGGTAGACTTGGTTAACTGGGACCTAGTTTTACAACTCTGATCATTTGATTCAAAGTATACTTGAAATGATTACGCAGACAAAAGCGGCATTCGGCGAACTAACTTCGAGGAAGACTTCTGTAGCAGATATTAGCTTAAAATTGAGTGAATTGAGTAGAGTTAAAAAAATAATAATTTTTTTTTTGTAAACAATGTCGATGGTCCCAGTTACCCGCAAGTGTAGGGTGACTGGGTCATAGCCTGGTATTTTTCATGCATTACAATAGGGAATCGTTTGATGCTAACTGGGTACAACCTTTGTATGTATGCATTTTTTGTACTACATGCAAAGGAAGATCTGAACCACTGTAATGACGATATCTGGAGTTGTAAGAGGATTAGAAAAATGAGGCACCAAGTCAGTTGCGTAATTTATTAGAAAATCCTGAAGGAATACTTAAAATACGCAAAAATTTCAATTGTAACAAAACTTAAACTGAAAATAACGAGAACGAGAATGTTAGAAACTAAAAATAACGAGAATGTAAAATGGATGAATGCTACTCATTCATTTCTTTGATTCGATAGAATCCCCGATTGTTTATTAGTACAGGCGGTGCAATTATTTTCACAATGTCATCATGGGAGTAAGATAGTCTATCTTCTTTTTCTGGCCATTTCCATATGTTACCATACTTCCCAGCCTTTTCCATGCATTTTACTATTACTGTGTCACTTTCATATTCTATTATTTGACCTGGATAATGGCAACTGTTGTAATGGACAATGACGAATTTGGTCCATCAGCCCCCTTCCCAGTTGTTCTCTTATAAATTCTGCCCATCTTGGTAAGTATTTGATTGATGAAAAATAACACTGAAAGGAACAGAGGGACGCCGGATAAGTAAGAAGGTAAGAAAATTAACATTGGGGGCCTGTCCCAGTTACCCGCTGTTAGTGTACCCACTTAACCAAATTCGTAATATTTTAAGGGTAACTGGGACCTAACCTCTTAATTTATTCTGAACAAAAATATAGCATCTATTAGTCCAGATTCCTTAAAATGCATATTTGACTTACCCCACTGACAAAATTCAACCACCTAACTCAGCAAGTCTACTGATGACGATTTTTTGAAAACTAGGGTGCACGACCTTGTATTGCGCACAACGTGCTGGTTGAACGTTATCAATTCTAGCGACACATTCTGGCAACAAATGGAACTCTCTGCGGTTGTTTGGATTCAGAGTAACATCATAGATGGTGTTAATGTTAAGTTTAGTGGTGTTGCCTTGATTTCAAAGAAAAGGGAGGGGGTGGGCCCAGTTACCTCGTGGTCCCACTTAACCAAGTCTACCTTATTTTCTAAACAGCTCTGTAGGTATAGCTACAGCTTAGAAATATGAAAATGCCCAACTCCAAGCTCTGGGCGGGCATTTTCTTTCTACTAAGCGTACACAGCCTCTTTTGTCTCTGTAGCCGATTTCGGTCTGTCCTGCACTGCGCGGTGCAGTAGAATTGTCGAACGCTGATCGGTTCCTTCCCCAAGCGGCGATTGATAAACGTAGGCCGACATTATTCAGGCTGTTTGAACATTTTTGTATGACTATACTAAATCCAGTCTTATCTTCCATATATTTTATTCTCAACGAGAGTTTTATCAGAATTAAATGTTTATCTTATCAAATTGGTAAAATAATCGTCTAATCAATCATAACGTGGTTACTTCTAATTTTATTAAGTTTGTGTGTACAATTTTTTACACAATAAGTACATACATAGGTACTCGAACTAGAAACTAGAATGCAAGAATTAACAATTTTACACGTACACAGTCAAAATGTCAACATGTAATAGTTAAGTCAGCCATGACGTCATCAACCGTTTCAGCCAATAGGAGTAGTCTAACTAGATTTCAACCACGAAATCATCGCAGTCGGCGTTCGAAAACAAAATATATAATTGACGTTATCACTCAACTCCAGAAACCACTTTGACGTTGCAAGGCCGCCTTAATTTGCCATAGAAAAATTGCTAAGTTGGCGTGCCGCTAAGCTAGGAGACTAGACATTTCGAAATATTGTCAATAACATGATCCCAAATTCTAACAAATTTAACAACTACTCAACATTTATACAGGTGACGTCAAAATGGCTTCGTACGGGTAAAAAAGGTGGAAAGAAATTAAGAGAGGAATGAGTTTTTATTCACTGAAAATAATGAAAATAAATTAAATAAATTAATAAAACTACATTTTTCATTATTTTCAAATCGGAACTGTTCGAAATCTAAAAATACCCGTGGTAACTCAAAATCAACTCACTAGTAAATGCATTTTTTATATTTTAAAAATAAATCATGAAACCGTGCCCGCGAACAGTTCGCAAATTAAAACTTGTGGCAAAATAAAAATTCACTAGATTTAGTCCGACTCTGCTTTCATCCCTCGCACTTCGCCCCTTTGACGCAGCTGTTGTAGTTCTTCCTTTGTTTTGTCCTCGATTGCTCTGATGTCCTCCATTGTCAAACCGTGCCAACGGTCAATGGAACAGAAGAGTTGCCTAAGAAATCGGATGTCAATTGAAATCGCGAGATGGCACTGGCAGAAAAATTTCTGCAATGACAGTTGTTGCAGGAATCTTCCAGGCAGCGCCATCTCGTGATTCTTGCGCCTAAGCTTACCTATGGAAATTGGTAAACAATCGTCGTTCCGATTTTTGAATGAAATTTTCTATCCTGCTCTGTAATCCAAACCATTTAAATTCCACTGTTACCAATTTATAACACGTCATAACAGGGGTCACTTGTTCCTTCCAGTTGGTTCCTGTTAGAGGGCCTCTTCCTGTTTTCTGTGACTTAAATTTACTAGGATCTTCTTCTTCTTTATAATCACCCGAAGATACTGGATCATTGGCAATATCTATATGGACCACGTCTCGCTGCTTCAGTTTATCAACAGGAAGCTCATGGACCTTAGCAAAAACTATTATTACCACAAGTTATTACTTGATTTTTTTTGCAATTCCAAAGGATCGAAATATGGGTTTAAAATTGAATGAGAGTGCAAAAAATGGCGTATATACCGCAGTACTGAAACGATTTTTCTTCGCCTTTACTGTTAAAAGATTCATTTCAGCCCCTCGATATACATATAACAACTAATTTCGAACAGAAAACCCTCATGCAACACTTAACTTACATTGTCTTTGTTCCCCGTATCTGCAATATGAATACTTTCAATACAAATGACGAAATTCTCTTTCATATATCCAGGATTCTAACCCAATCACCAAGTGAAGCATGAAGATGACACCACCCCGGAAAAGAGAAAAAAAAATCAAATTAATACTCACATTTGTTTCATGGCCAGTATTGGCGGCATGCAAGGTCTCAATTACTAAACGAAATTTTTCTTTCATATAAACGGGATTCTGAAAAACACGGAATCAAAGAAAAACACCCCAACGGCAACAGTAATTTGTTGAAATGGAACTTTAATTTTAGAGCATGGCACTATTGTGACGTCAGAAAGGGGAACGGGGAATTTTTGCGCTGCAAATGCCATTTTAAGCGTTCCCCTTTGTGACGTCACCCGGTCAACTTCCCCAATTAACACCATAGAGCGTCTTCCTTAGCTAGAATCGTGAATTGCTAACTTTTAGTTAAATTGGCAAATAATAGTATTTTTTACAAATCGATAGAAATAATCACCAAAATGATATTTTTCAAGTGGAACACCTCGTATATTTTTATTATAGTATTTAACAGACTTGAACATGAGAAAGACATTTTGACAGGAAATTACCTACTTGCAAAAACATCAATTTTTCTAAGCAATCTAGATAAGGTTTTAGCAATCGCAATCGCCCTCCAAAGCCAAAGTACATGTATTGTGACACTTTGGTAACAAATGAATCGCAATCTGTCGAAAGGACGTCTGTCTAAACTTAGTTCGCACAGGACATGTCATATGTCATTTTATCAGGGACATGCCATGTGCCATGTCACTTATCTGGAGACTGTGCGACATAAACTTAGACAATAAGCGTTCTTTTGACAGATTTCGATTCACTTTTTTCACATATTTTCTGAATAGCACTGTATGTTTCAATTTTGACGCAATTCGAAAGACATTTTAATTCTCTTTACAATCATACCAAAATATGTTACCATAAGTTTCAAAGATGTCCGCCAGATGGCCGAAATGTTTTTAGCCAACTTGGCTGTGATTTATGCCATTTTAAGTTAAAGTGACTATTCAGACTAGTGCAAAAGTCCTCTAAAATGCGCAGATTGTCTAAATAATAAACAGTTTCATACTTTTTTAAAATTAACGTACAATTTGGCTTAGAAAATCAACGTTTCAGAGAAAATAAAAAGTTAACGAAGCTAAAAAACGAACAATTTTGCATTAAAAAAATTATAAGAATGTTTATTATTTAGACATGGTAACATTTTTTGATACGATTGTAAAGAGAATTAAAATGTCTTTCGAAAAGAGAAACCGTCAACTTGCTGTTTAAAATAACCGAGTTGACGTCACTTCCGGTGAAGCGGGAAATAACAAAAAATTTGTAAACGTGCCAAAATTAGCGCTTTTATAGGTATATAAAACCATAAAAATTTCAAGTTGACATTCCAAAAAATTAAGAAATGGCAAACATTTTGCTGACGTGTGTTCTAACTTTTTTCGATTTTTCCCCCAACAATCAAATAAAAGTTACGACTTCTTCACTTTGACTGCATGCGCCTGTTACGAAATAATTCCAAAAATTCTGCGAAAAAACTCCAAATTTCCCCATGTCCCGGTGGTAGCCTTTTGCAGACAAGTCGTATACAAAAATTAAAAATAATTAAGTCGTGAATATTTCGAAACTTGCACACCCTGTATCTTCAAAACTACTCACCTTAAGAGTTTTTATCTTAAGGATGAGGCGAAAAATCACCACAAACATTTGTCCATGTACTTAATGAACAGCCTGTATATGACGTGTTCCATTAAAAAGTATCATTTTGGAGGTTTATTAAAAAAATATACGATGTTCATTTGTTTTTTTCAATTGGCTATCATAATCAGCGTAAAAATAAAATTTTTTTGCTAATTTAACCGACTTCGTACCTTCAGTAATAAAAATGTTAACAATAGTGCCAAGATAAGAAAAAACACCCTGTATTAGCAAGCGATTTGCGAACCCACCTATTATTCCTACATTAATTTTATTTTTGATTTTACAAGCATAAACAATTTTTGTTAACAGATAAAAATAGGAAATGATTAATGCAATTAACTGAAACAGTCAATCAAGGTGCTTTGGAATCCTGCCAATGATTATTTATAAAAAACTTTGATAAAACGACTGCAATAAAAGATACTAATAATAATAACGTAATAAAAAGGATTCTGTTACAGTATAAATTGTTTAGCAAGCCGGTACAGATTACACATATAGTGGATAAAGCTTTAAAATTACCGTGAGAACAGTCCGGCAGTAAGGGTACGCATTCCATGCCTCCTCGTGAATTTCAAGGCTCCCCTTTGGTGCTAGCAGTCGTATAAACGCTGGTACTTTACTGGCAAGATGGTAAATCTTGTACGTGTATTGTCCGGAAGTGTATTTACCACCCAACAAGGGGTAATTCGTAAAAGGCTCATTTTTTAGGACTTCAATGCCTTCCCCACCACCTGTATTGTCTTTCGAAGCCTCTGCCACACTAAACAATTGAGCAACTTGATACTGAAACACGTCAATCACAGTAATTTTACAATAACCTTCGCAATTTAATTATAGTTTTGATAAAACTTGTTTTTCAAATTAAGTACTCACCTCTTCGACCGTAAGGGGTAATGTGACACGGCTGAAACCACAAAAAGCTATTAATTTATGGCCAATTTGTCAATCAGTGACATGTGTCAGAAATTTTGAAAAGGATCAGATTGTCATTTTGACAATCTCTGGATTTGGGTTATGCTTGCCGCAAAACCGAGTTTTTGCAGTTTTTCCCAACAAAACATATAGAAAATAAAGAAAAATCGGGGGTTGGAACAACGTTACGCCCAAAATTTGGAAAATTTCCGAGGGAAACTCGTTGACGTTTACGGTTTAACCATCGACTTTGCGGCATAGCTCAGTGTTTTGGTGAAACGATAATAATTTTGTACTTACTATTCTTTAATTAACATCCTGAATTGTCTAATTTGTAAAATTTGCACATGTGAACACCGATTTTTCTGTATCACAAATAATTCTGATTCACCAGTGCTGCGTTAAATGGGTTGCATACAGCGCAGGCGCAGTGACGCAACCCAGTGACGTCAACTAGCCGAGAAACGCACCCTTTTCTCTAGATTTCGTTTTTCTAAAGAATTATATTTTTTTAAGTCTTTTTAGAATCAATATCACGAATTTTGGAATTTTTAGCACTGTCACTGGTTTACTATGCCTTGGGGCAAAAATGGTTGTTCATTTGTGCGTTTAAGGTTTTTCTTATTCAACTGACAAGAATGACATTTCCACCAGTGACGTATGATGTCGATAGTGCGCGGGGGTGCGTTCCTAAAAAGTAGCTCATCTAGCATATTTCGTGAGAATTGTTGGTTGCCTATGCCGAAAATTGTTTATTGAAAGATCGAATTTTTTCTTTTTTTTATTCCATTTGCTTTCTGTAAGGCCTTAATAGCTTCTGTCATTTCATCTTTTCTTCCTGTCGTCTTACAGTAGTCGCTCTTTTTCAGGACAATAAAGCAAATATGCAGTTTCATTCCTTTTTTCGCAGAGGGAAAGTAAAAGATAAGGGAAACAACCATGCAATCATTATATTATAATAATTAATTTCAAGTAATATACAATATAAACAAATAATTATACAGCCTTTCTTTCTCACTTAAATCCAACTATTAAAACAATTTCACGTTTTTATCTTGAAATAAATAGGCACTCTTACACAAGATCGCTAAATCTTTGCATTACCCTCTATCTGCTTCCTATGAAACTCTAGAAAAAATCAATTATTAAGTTATTAATGGCTAAGCATTAATGTACCCATAAATTCCAATTGTTGTTTCCTATGAGCTTCCATGAGAGCATTCAGTTCAGCTTTCTGTCGATTCAGCATTTCCTCAAACGTCTCCTTCTGTTCAGAGAAAATATTAGTTCAAACGTAAAACATGGCGAAAATATTAGGTAACTATGAAGCGCACTAGTTGTTAACACAAAGCCAAGCATGCTAACTAATGGAAGCCCCTCCAACCACATGTCGTCCTCGTGCCTTACCGTCTTGACGAAATACGTCTCCAAATATTGGTCAATTGGCACCACTGACTCGCACACCCTCCTTCCACAACAACATTTATAAACAAATTCCCTGCTATCGGTACTGCACTCGTGAAAATTCAGATTCAACAACTCTATAGAATCGAATCCACCGTGAATCGTGTGGTAGTTACCGAAATTCTCAGCTTTTCCCTTCCTGGAAAATAAATTGTGCATCGAGGACGAATGCTTCACCTTCCAGTGTTTCTTAATCAAGTCGCTTGGACTGTCATCTTTTCGCTTTCTTTTAATTTTCCTTCGGATTTTATACGAAGGTCTACTGGCTTCACTGTCCCTCCTCGGCACGAATTTCGACCAATTTTCAGTTTCTTCAAACAAATCTTTATCGCTAAGATCCGGACAACTGACGTTTTTATCACTGACGTTGTTTATGGTTGGATGAAAATCATCCAAGGTGGCGTTGATGTCGGGCAGACTAGCAGTTAGGGATTCCCCGGGAGGGTGTACGACAATTTGCGGATAGAGTCTGAACGTTTTCGACATCCTCCTTGGGGTTTTTTGTTTTCTGGGGTTGCAGTCATCGCGAATTGGCATGATGTGCTCGATTTCCTTTTTTAAATCGCTATATGAAAGTGATTTCTTTATATGCGGGAATGGGGGGTGATTGTGGTGGTGGTGGTGGTTAATAGGGGAATGATGCGCAGTGGTGCCAACGGCATGCTGCTACAATTAAAAAACAAAAAACACTACCAACAGATAAAAAAAAAAAGTAATTCCGCTTAAATGAAACGAGGGGGGTAAAATTCAAGCAAGACAACACAAAATTAGCACAGACGTACGTCGGATGATGGGTGACGACTTACTTGAACGCTGACTGTGGCTGCTTCGGGCACGAGGTCCGTCGTCGGTGGTAAAGTACCGACGAGGGCGGTGGCTAAACTATCGAAAGTCGTGTTAATGACAGAAGCGTAATCCGAATCCTTCTCCCCCTCTTTGCGTACCACCAGTTTGCTTTTGTCCGGTTCCGTGACAACGCTGACCTTGAATCTGGATATCTTCCGTTCCTTTTTGGGTGCGGAAGGATCCGTCTCGACGACTTGAAGGCTGTCCTGTGCGTTGTCCACTTCCTGCTTCGAATGGATCTTCTTCAGTTGGTCGTTCAGTTCTGAGAACTTCGGCGATTTGTCGGCAGATGGAGCCACTTCCAGTACAGGGGAAAGTACCTCGGAAGTGGTGTGGCCACTTCCAGGTGTACTTTCAACCTGGCGGCAATAAATTAGAGCTATCAAAAATAATGGTCAACGTTACTTTATTGAGGAAGTCCGGCTGAAGGGGGAATTCTGGCGGACCCACGCCGGCCTGAGGACTGGGTGGGGCCTGAAAAGTGAATTTTAGTATGAATTAGATTACATGGAAAATTTTTGACAAACTTTGTTTTAATTTTTTAGTCAATTGAAAGAGAGATATGTTTGAAAAACCGATTTCTTAACACTTTCAAAAGAACTGACAAACAATACGTACGGGATCTATCGATGGTGACTTTTGACACGTTATTATAATCACTATTCGATGTCTGTATTTTCACTGTTTTGTAATTTTTCTGAAGTTTTACCGTATTTTTGTCTAAAGTTCTTGGGCTATTAAATAAGAAAATCGTTTTTTATTTAAGAAAAATTGAAAAATATGATAAAAGGAAGATTTCGGAACAAAAACACCAGAATTTCTTTATGAAATTAGGGAAAAAAAAAACAAGTAGCCGTGGAGCCGTTTGAAAGCCATAAACCCGCAAGTGTTACATATCGTTTGATAGTAAATTTACGTCAACTAAGCGACTGGTGGTGGTTTCATGAGAATTCGACCAATACGACCTGAGAAAACTAAAAATTTTATAAGAAATTTCGTGCAAATCGGCCAAAAAAAGCATTAAATAAGAAAATTGTTATTTGTTAAAGAAAAATATCGTAAACGGAAGGTTTGGAAACAAAAACAACTGAATTGCTTTGATAAAACAAGTGAAAATCAAAAATTAAGTAGGCGTAGGGCCGTCTCAAGATTTGTTACAACCCGCAAGTGTTACATATCGTTTTATAGTGAATTTAGGTCAACTAAGCGACTGGTGGTGGTTTCATGACAATCCGACCAATACCAACCGAAAAAACTAAAAATTTTCTAGGAAATTTCGTGCAAATCGGCCAAAAAAAGCATTAAATAAGAAAATAGTTATTTGTTAAAGAAAAATATGATAAACAGAAGATTTGAGAACAACTGAATTGCTTTGATAAAACAAATGAAAACCAAAAATCAAGTAGGCATAGGGCGTTTCAAAATTTGTCATAAACCCCCAAGAGTTACATATCGTTTGATAGTAAATTTAAGTCAACTAAGCGACTGGTGGTGGTTTCATGACAATGCGACCAATGCCAACCGAGAAAACTAAAAATTTTATAAGAAATTTCGTGCAAATCGGCTAAAAAGAGCATTAAATAAGAAAATTGTTATTTGTTAAAGAAAAATATGGTAAACGGAAGGTTTTCAAACAAAAACAACGAATTGCTTTGATAAAACAAGTGAGAATCAAAAATTAAGTAGGTGTAGGGCGTTTCAAAATTTGTCATAAACCCGCAAGTATTACATATCGTTTGATAGTAAATTTAGGTTAACTAAGCGATTGGTGGTGGTCTCAAGACAATCCAACCAATACCAACAGAGAAAACTAATAATTTCATAAGAAATATCGTGAAAATCAGTCAAAAAGACCAATAGTGTTACATTTCGTTTAATAGTAAATCTGGGTCAACTAAGCGATTGGTGGTGGTTTTATGACAATCTGACTGATGCCAACCAAGAGAACTAAAAAATCAAAAAATCTATAAGAAAAATCGTGCAAATATGTCAAAAAACCATTAAATAATCGGAAAAATAACGTAAACAGAGGATTTGAACACAAAAACAACTGAATTTCTTGGCAAAACAAAAAAAATTAATCAAAACTTCAAACACGCCCCAGCCTGATACCCCAAGGAGTTGAAATTGATACGCTGGGTCTAGTTACTTTCGATTATATAACAATCGGATCGATTACTATAGATAACTCCGAGTGAAACCGAGCTGAGTCCGTAGGACGAGTCGAATATATTACTTCGGCTCCTCAAACCTTGTATTACATTATCGACTGTTGATCCGCGCCACGAGTTATATTCGATGAGACAATACAGGGTGTCCCAGAACGCTCGCACTTAATTTTTTATTGAGGTTAATTCTGGCTTTGCAAGAAAACTTTTATGTCAAAAGATGCACTATTCCTTAGACATGTTCTCTTGGAAATGTCACTGAAAATCACCAAAAATTGAAAAAATCCAATTCTCCTTATTTTCTTTTTTGATTTGCTACAGTTGCGGACATGAAATTTCGTACTTTATTTTCGTGTCATTCGATGTAAATGATTTTATTTGACATTTCTGATAGCTAACCTGCTATTATTTGTCACTCCTGTGTCACAGTAATGTCAAAATTGACAGCCGATAATACAGCCACACCGTTTTGCCTACTGCATAGAACTGACTCTCATCACGCACTGGATTTATTGAAATTTAGAGAGATTTTCAGTCACATCCGGTTCTAGTGGAAATGCAGCCAATAATTGCATTTTAAATGGTACACCTGCATATCGTAGTTTTTCGAGTTCTTTAGTTTTGTATTAAATTCTATTTGTTCTAAATTGATTGGGCGAGCAATAAAATAATAATAAAAACGCTCTAAAGAAAAACAAGAATAATAATTTACTCTCACCGTGCTCTGCGTCCTGACCAACGGAATCGAAGACAATTTCTGCTGCAAATTCTGAAGCTGGGCGTCGTACTTCACCTCCAATTGTGGCGTGGAGACCTGACTTCCCCTTCCCGACCCTACCTCGGAAATCTGCTTCATACTCTCCGCAGGTGGCTGACCATAATTCTGTTGTTGATGCAAATTCAACACGGAATCGTCGACTGACACTTGCTGCTGTTGGTAGTGCTGCTTCTGTTGCATCGACAGATTTTGAACGGAAACTGAACCTGTCAACGACTGTTGCTGCTGATAGATCACCCCCGTCGACGGTATCTCCACGACGGGTTTCTGTTGCACGTTGATCAACAATTGCGGCTGCGCAGTCACCGGTTGGTAGGCCGCCTGCTGTTGCAACAGGAGATTCTGTTGTTGGGGTTGGACGTACTGTTGCGTCGGCATGGCAACGGGATGTTGTTGCATGACAACTGGCGGTTGAGGTTGGACCACGACTGGAGCTGGTGCCATGCCAACTGGAACAGTTGCTTGTGGTATTATGGCGATGGGGGGTTGAGTTAATGGCACTGGTGGTTGTTGGGGTACTACAACTGGCGGTTGTTGTTGAGGTACAGTCACGGGTGGAGGTTGCTGTTGAGGTACAGTACCGGGAGACTGTTGTGAAATGACAACTGGGGGTTGCTGCTGAGGCATAGAATTTGGAGGTTGCTGTTGAGGCATAGAATTTGGAGGTTGCTGTTGAGGCATAGAATTTGGAGGTTGCTGTTGAGGCACAGCGTTATTAGCTTGTTGAGGTGCAGAACTTGGAGCTGGCTGTGCCTTCTTAGGATCATTTTCAGTAGAATCCTTCTTGGGATGGCTGCTGTGCTTCAAATTATCCAAACTGATCTTCAACTGTTCCAGAGTGTTGATCATTTCAGGGCCGCAAACAGGTCCCGACTCCTCCTTAATAATCTCCTCTTTCAGGGAACAAACGCTCATTTTCTGCTCCTGTTTATCGACATCCAAAGCATTTTTACTCAAAGACTCAACAGGTGCCGAAGATTTCCGAAAGGTTTCGCTTTTAACGGCGATTTCTTCCTCGGGCTGTGGCTCGGAAGTCCCAAAATCTTTATCTTTGGGCAAATCCAGCTCGCCTGACAAAACAGGACTTACTAAAAACCTCGAAATTTTCCTCTGTGGCGGCAATTTTAACGCCGCAACCGGCTCCGCTTCCTCTAGTGCACGGGCTATACATAAATAATTAGAAAAAAAAACGTCGCATCTGATGATACAAGCAAACCATTTGGACTATTAAGATCGATTTGGCCCAAAAATTTCATAGCTTAGGATTAAACTGAGGGTAGGTTGATGCTTTCCTTAGCAGCAAGTTAATAAAATCGATCGAAAAATAGAATCGCCAAAAACATCAAATCTTTACGTTTCAGCTGATTCTTTTTCAACTCGAAAACTTTAGTGCCATTTTTTCGAAAATTGCCATTTTAGTGGCAAAAAGGCTCTTTTTCGAATTTATTTCAGCAACAGACCATTTCTTTCTATCGATTTTGATAGCTGTCGTATTGTCGGATGAAAACTCTTAGTGCAATTTTTTCCAAAATTGCCATTTTAGGGGTAAAAAAAAGGCCCCCTATTTCAATTTTTCCTAAGGAAAGGGCATATTATTATTAGAATTCGATAGCTGTTGCATTGCCGACTCGACTGGGGATGTCTTAGGCAGTCCATAGTCCACTTGTTTATTTCCTTTGATTTTTTCGCGAGCGAAAGTGGCTTTACAGTAATTTTAATTTTAGACAAAAACATAATAAGCTACACGGCTTAATTATCAAGGACTCGTTGAGCTGAGATCACCCGGCATAATTTATCGAGAAAATATACAATGACCATAATGTATTTGTTGTCTTTTATTACGAAACATGACGTGTGACGCATCATTTCATGTATTTTTGGGGTCGCCAAAGACGTTTTTGGGCACAAAAACATGATTAATAATAGTAATAATAATACCCCCCATGATAAAGATTTTCAGCTGGTGGTGTTTTTTTCGAAATGTTGGGACTGGAGTGTGCGTAGGAGCTGAAGTAGCACTGAATTTATCACAGTCGTGCGTTATTTATACATTTTTTCATTATTATTAATATTATTATTATTATTAATCTTGTCTTTGTGCCCAGAAACATCTTTGGCGATCCCAAAAATACATGAAATGATGCGTCACACGGTCATGTTCCGCACAATATTGGTGATTTTAATAAAAGAAGGACATCTATGAATACTTACTCGAGACAACGTCGTCCAGTCTAAGCCAATTTTGGTGATTAATGCACTACATCTGGTGGTTTTGGACGCTCTCAACTTGACATTTTGTGACAAATTATTTATTTGTTAGTCGTTATTTGTCATTCTTGTGTCACATTAATCTCAAAACTGGCAGAGCCGTTAATATAGCCGGACTGTTTTACCTACTGAGTAGACTGGACTCTCTTCATGCAGTGGAATTATTGAAATCATCAATACAGTAAATCTAATGGGAGAACTGACATCAGGGCGTTCCATCTACGCGAAATAACACATAAAATGCGACAAAAAATGTATACATAAAATATGAGGAAAGCATTCCTACCCCAAGTTGAATCGTATAGGGATGAAATTTTCAAAGTTTCGGGTCAAAGCATTCTAAATGGTCCAAATAATAAGTGTGCCAAGTGGTTTGCTTGTATCATCATCAAAAATAATATTTAAGTAAAAAATAAATAGTAATCCTCATGACATTTTTAATTTCAAATTGCTTAGGGAGACGTTTCAATCCATAGAGTTTGATACATCCTTAAGTAGGTACTGGATTATTTCCGGATAAGTTAAAAACTCCTATCTCATTGCTTAAGGGATCAACTAATGCTATTAATTTTAGACCCAATAATTCCTTACCATGCTTGAAAAAAGTGCTGGAGAAGGCAGTTAATGCACAACTAATGGCGTATCTTAACGACAATGGTACACTTTACATATATTTATACCCACCAGTCTGGGTTTAGGCAGAATTATTCGTGTGACTGCACTACAATTTTTAATTAGTAATACTAATACAAAAACTGCGGCAATATGGAATAGATGGGACAGTATTAAAGTGGTTTCAAAGCTACTTTGACAATAGAAAACAAAGGGTGAACGTTAGAAATGAAATATCAGATGAAATGAACAGTGTATTTGGGGTGCCACAGGGTAGCGTCCTTGGTCCGGTTTTGTTTTTACTTTATATAAATTATAAATGACATCAAATCGTTGATAGGATGAATGGTGTACTGGTGCAAACGTGATTACTCAGCAATTAACAAACTAAAAGTCAACGCAGCGAAAACAAAAGCTATGATTTTATCTACGTGTTATAAGTTACCCATAATTAATATGAACTCTGTTAGACCTTCGAGGGTCACTTTGAATATGTCAAGAATAAGATATCATCTGCATTGTATTTTCTTTCAAGATGTTCGTCGCAGCTCACTGTGTTATCCATCTCGACTATACAGGGTGGTGAATTTTTCGTTGCCCACCATTGGGAACTCGGAAACCATAAGAGTTGCTCTTTTTGAAGGTGATTAAAAATCTGCAAAGAATTCGCCGATATCTTGATTCGCAATTTTCAGTTTTTTCGGGATAACTCAGGAACGGATCAAGATATCGAGGAATTCTTTACAGATTCTCAATCGCCTTGAAAAAGAGCAACTTTTCCCTTACCTACTCTCGACCTCTTAGGGTTTCCGAGTGGGCAACGAAAAATTCACCACCTGTATAATGGCATGGTACCACTGCATTAGTATTATTTTGTTTATGGTCATGAAGAAAATATTTGCATTAATTTGTATATTAGCGATTCCTATTTCAATTTCAAATGCAATCTTTTTTTGCGCACCCCTTGGACTACTCACCACGTTCATCGTTTTCGGCTTGGACCTCGGGCTCCTCCGACCTCAAAATATAAACCGTCAAATCGACTTTCTGTCCAGGAGCCAGCTTCACGTCCTCTTTCCTCTTCGCGCCATCACCCAGTTCCTCCCTTACAGCGTCGGTCTTATCGTTACTTTCCAACGTTACGTCCGCCTTGACCACACCTTCAGTTATTTCGCCGAAGGTGTCGGCGGGTTTTTTCAACACGATAACTTTGTCATTCGAGTACGAAACTGTGTGGTCGTTTCTGTTGTTCGAAGTGTACGTGTTTTCGGGGGTGTAGTCGCTGGCGGTGCTCGTTTTTCGGGAAACCGTTCCGCTGCTGTTGAGGCTCTCCCTGCAACGGAGGTTCTGCGACAGTTTTTCCGAAAGTGACGTCTTCAGATTGGTGAAGGCGTCATCCAATGAGGGGGAGTCGTAGGGAGGTTTGATCAGCAATTGGCCGCTGGTGTCGTCCCTCTGAGGATAAAGGGCGATTTAGAATTTCGGGATTCGCGAAAAAATTAAAGAAATCGATCTTGATTTTATGGCAGATTCTAGTGAGAAAGTAGCGTCTGAATCCAATGGTGCTGTCAGAATTTAAAAATTCTTTACCGTTTTGAAGATATTCAGAAAAAACACGATTTCTGGGCCAACTTAAGGATATTTCCGACATCGGCTGTCCAAACTACATAGAAAACACGTAGGGGTTAGGACAGACCAATACTCAGCCGACGTCTGGAAATATCCGCAAGATCGGTAAGAAATCGTGGAAATAGGACGTCATCTTTCCCACTGCTTTTTCTGAATATCTTCAAAACGGTAAAGAATTTTTAAATTCTGATAACACCATTGGACTCACACGCTCCTTTCTCACTAAAATCAGCCATAACCTTAACATCGATTTCTTGAGTTGAATCCTGCTCTAAAGAAAAATGGATCAGTTTGATGAGATTGTGGCCGAAAGTGTTCAAACCCCTGTAACTTTTTTATTTCAACAAACGATTGAAAGTTTCAGCAGAGATAGTTTTAGAAATCCTAGTTTTTAGCAGGCAGATGCATTGAAACCTCTCAACGGTCAGCTGTGTAATACGACTTTTATTTTAATTAGAAATTCATCAAACGTCGATGACGTCGCTATCGACGTGAATATAAGAAAATCTAGAATGTAGGCAGCTTTTCAATTGACATTTTCTTTTACTTTCAATTTACTACAATTTAAAGCTCAACATTTCACAAATATCTACTTTTGCATAACTGAATTTGGAAAAAATATCTAAAACACTCAGTTTAAAAATGTACAACAGATGACTTATTAATTTTCAGTTTTCAGTTGAAATAGGAAAAATACAGGTGGGCGTAAGACTGTTCCATTTAACTATCGGCAGTAATAAAAAATAAAAAAATACAGAATATAAAACGAAATAGAAGAAAAGGCTACTTTGCAAACAGAGTTATACTACTTACAGATCTGTGCCTCCTGTGAGTCTTTTTATTTGAATGTCGAGTCAAGGAAGCGTGCCTAACCTGAGCGGCGTGAAAATAAAAATCACCTTTTTAGAACGAAAAAGTACAGAACAGATTCGCAGTATACCTACACCAACCAAGTACCTAGGAAGAATATTATTATAATCTAAGCTACTTTAAAGGGCAGCCATTTGAAACTTGCCAATTTTTGGTTGTCTATTCAGAACTCAAAAATCATACAATAGACTACTGGACAATGTCTTAAATTATTGACGAGTTTTAGCCTTTATCTGGGAAAATAAATCCTTGTTGGTAAATCAGACCTTTTCAAAGGACATGTCACACAGGCACCGTTCGATTTTCCCAGTTTTTTGATATCTTCTATACAGGGTGGTCGTTTTATCTTGAGACTGGCAAATATCTCGAAAAGGAATCATTTTAGAAAAAAATGTTTTGTATAAAAGTTTTATGACTTCGAGGGGGAAAATAGATGGCATCATCGCGATTTTGATTCAAGGTCATTTTCAAGGTCAAATGAAGGTCAACTAGATTTTTTTTAAATGGAAACCTATATTCTTTATTGCAGATTCTTATTCACCATAAAAGAACAAACTATTTTTGGATCCGATGGATGTAAATTTTAACCTTTTTCGAAATCCCTAGATATTCCCTAGTAACAGCGGCAAAACAAAACGAATGAACAACCGTTGTAACTTAGCAACGATGAATTCTAGATAAATAAACCACAAAAATTGTTGTAATTTTGTTTTTGCCATGCCGCTATTGCTATGTAGTATATATCTTCTTTGGATCTAAAAAAACAACTTTTGCTTATGACTTTATGACATTTTTGTGTATCTAGACAGGTTGTGAAAGAAAGAGTTACAAAAATTAAAAATTTTAAATATCAAAGATAAGAATTAACGAAAAATTAGGAGTTTAAATCGATTTATTTGTAACATTTTACCATAAATTGAATACTACCACATCTCTACAGCATTTCGTATAAGGAATGGATGAAAAAAAAAGTGTGGACAAATGTAAAAAGGACAGAGAACATACCCTTACAATAAGTAAGAGAGAAATGACTTGCTCCCATTGTTATTTTTGGGAACGACAATGACATTATTTGTCAGTTTGCAGTTGTCATCAACACTAAAAATGAAAATTTGGTGATTTATCGTTTATTAATTATTGTATTTTTATTAACTGGGGAAGCAAAACGAAGTGCACTAAATGGCCAAAGTCGATCACCGAGAAGATAGGTACCTGATGGATTACGTGGTTGTCATAAGTACGTATTTTGTGGTGTTTATAGAGAAATTATGGGATATGGCATAAAGAAAAACGGGAATTAATTCCAAAAGAAAATATAGACAACAGTGGGCCAAAAAACTAAAAGGGAACAGACACCTGACGGACAAAAATGATAATTAAAACAACAAGCGGTCTCAGGCAGGGCAGCATCTTAAGTCCACTGCTGTTCATAATGATAATGGATGAGACAGCCAAAGAAATAAATAAACATAAATACACATGGAGTGCATTTGGGGTACAGAAAATTAAAGTCTATAAAAATCAATGAGCTCTTGTACGCAGACGACCTGATTCTATTTGCAAACAACAAAAATGAATTACAGCAACGAGTAGTTGGATGGAAGGAAGCGCTCAAAAGTTATAACTTGATAATGAATCTAGTAAAAACAGAAATGATTGCCATATCAAATGAGCCAGAGGAGATAAATTTAATGATACAAGGGGAAAGAATACCAGAAAAACAGCAAATAAAGTATTTAGGAGTCATAATGAATGAAAGGGGTACGATAGAACAGGAGATCTCCGGCAGAATAAGCAAAGTTTCAGGGCTGTACAAGGTCGGTTCTTCAACAAGGGAGAAATTACAAAAAGAACAAAGATCAGGATATACGAGTCTGTCCAGGGGTCCAATTCTCGAATCGTACGAACTGTTTCGTATGTGAAATCACTAAGGTACGCGCAATCTGATTGGCGGCTGCTTAGCAACATCGCATACGAAGTAGATTCGAACGATTCGAGAATTGGGCCCCTGGTGCCGATATTGACATACGGATCGGAATCGTGGGTTTTAACAGAACATCTAAAAAGCAAGATTGAAGCGTGTGAAATGAGGGTGCTAAGGAAGATAGAAGGGGTGAGAAGGTTAGACAAAATTCGCAGTGATGAAATCAGAAGAAGGCTAAATGTGATAAGTGTATTAGAAAAAATTGTGACAAATCAATTAAAGTGGTTCGGGCACGTGACGACAATGGAGGATGAAAGGACAGTCAAAACGATTTGCGAAACGGTCACTGGAAACTAAAATTGAAGCTAGGGATAGGATAAAATGGAGAGGAACCATCGCCTCTACACCCAAGGTAGAAGAGACTAAGGTTTATGTAAGTATAGAGAAATTAAGAACGCCTGTACGCCTGATTGTCTGTGTCTTAACGAAGGAAAACATGCGGTTGCAGCCCTTAAAATGTGCTAACTTAGTCACGGTAAGAGACTATTCGTCCAGTAGCCTTTTGGCAAGCCAAATAGAGTCGAAACCTCTCCAACGCAACACAGAACAGGTGACCATCAGAAACCGTTACCTTCTGGATGTAGGGTTGCACCGATTCCGGCACCCTATCCGGATTCTTCCTCAACTGTTCCATGACCTCCTTGAGATGATCGTGCAAGTGCTTGTACGGTCCCGGCTTCAGCAATTCCTGCCTTACCATCCCGTCCACGATATCGCCGGGACTGGTATCGAACCTGTTAAACTTAAAACTAATCGTTTTCTGTTTGCAAAGCAGCTGACATTCAACGGTGCCATCTAGATGTACGTTTTCGACGATCAACTGTTGACGTGACGATCGCAGCCTCCTGCTACTTTTGGGTTTGTCGTCGCCCGTCGAAGTCTCCTCACTTACTTGTTCCGACGTGGAGATGTCCTCGTTGGGGGGTAGTTCGGCCTCGACGAGGGGTGGGGTCGAGTAGTCCTGCATGGAGGGGGGTTGAGATACCGTCGATAGTCGTCTGTTGTCGGATTGTTGCGTGTCGAAAGTCGGCATCGGGGGTAGTGAGGCAGTGGAGACGCGATGCTGTTGCGCGAGTTTCTGCTGGAGTTCCACTAGGTTCATTGGGGGGGCGAGCATGTCCGAGGATAGGCGATGTCCGCTCGGCTGGGAGGGGGGTTCGGCGACTGGCTCGACCGGCAGTGGGGTCACCTTGAAAATAAATTTATAGGTCCTTTAAGCGTGACGTCATGCCGCCATGTATGGCCGTATGCGCAGGCATTTTTTGACAGCCGACAGAATTTACTTGAATGTCTACTGTCAGTTATGTGTCATTTATCATCATTGTAGGTTAAAATAGCACGTGGTAAACGTGAAAGGTCCCAGATTCTGTTGACAGTATTGACAAATGACGTATAAATGCACTAGAAATGACACTAGATCAACGCATGCGTATCATACGGGGCCAAGCGCAATAAACCCCCACCAGTGCCTTAAAGGACCTATGGTAATTTGAAGATTTTTAGTGGGATTCCTGCAATACTGACTCTCGAAATTGCACGCCTCGCACGTCAATTTTTCATATTTTTTTAGGAATTTAGATTTTAAAGCAAAATTTTACGAGTTTTTACCGGATGATTCAGTTTGGTATGTTCCCCCTGTAACTTTTGATGACACGCTGTACATTTCTTAGCGGATTCTTGTACATACACATTAGAAAAATTTGGAGAAAATAAATAATTTGGCGATTTTGTCGTCAATAGATGTCTTGCAAAAAATGAGTTATGGTTCGAACTAACGTCACTCTCATTGTAGCACTATAGTTTCTGATGGGATTTCTCAAAAAATAATAGTGATGGGTAAATTCCCATTTATTGAAAATTTCCGAAACTTTCCGGAAAGTTTCTGGGATTTTTCGATTTCGAGTCATATTAGACAAAAAAAAGGGCTTGACCCGGGACTAAGTCCTAACAGGCTGCAGCCACTATAGAACTTTGTACCCGTTTGTACCTCCGGACATGAAAAGTTATTGGTAATTTTAAGAATGAAGACCTCGTGTTTTTCCGTTTTTTCGTAAATATCTCGAAAACTAAGCAAGATAGGCTAATAAACTACACTTACTTTTTCTGTAGAGCACTAAATTCTCTGCAAGAGTTGTCTCAACAACTATAGCCGCCAAGTCAGTCGTTTAGGTTGTACGCGCCATCAAAGTCTGACATCCGGCATAAGAAAAACTGCCTCGAGTCCCGCGGCGCGCCCGAGTTACCTAATTAACTTGCTCCCTCAATAAGGAAGTATCCGTTGTTGTACAAAAAAATGAAAGAGAATTTTTAATTTTGCTATTTGCGTATCTGCAAAATAAACTAAAAACGTTTGGGAGATTAATTGCGTCATGAAAAACATTCTTCAATGTCCTCAAATGATACGTGATTTTTTTCAAAATATTAGTGCTGTACACGCATTTTTAAGAGGCGTTATAAAATCTACGAAATTTGACGTTTCCGAGTCCCGGATGTTAGACTTTGATGGCGCGTACAATCTAAACGACTGACTTGGCGGCTATAGTTGTTGAGACAGCTCTTGTAGAGAATTTAGTGCTCTACAGAAAAGGTAAGTATAGTTTATTAGCCTATCTTGCTTAGTTTTCGAGATATTTTCGACAAAACGGAAAAAACGAGTTCTTCATTTTTAAAATTACCAATAACTTTTCATGCCCGGACGTACAAATGGGTACCAAGTTTTCCCAAATACTGGAGCCTATTTGTGACCTATCTATCGTAGTTGCAGCCTGTTAGGACTAGTCCCGGGTAAAATTCTAATATCACTGGACTATTAAATGAATTCTAGGCGGCATTACCTTCTCAAAAATACCAAATACATCATATTTCTTTCGACAAAAATGTGTAAATTAAGTAAATCAAACACAATAAGAACCTGAAAAATTTGGATAGAATATTTTTATAACAGCCATTAACATGTTGCTGCTGCTCACAACAACAATAAACAAGGTTTTTCTGATTTTGGTTACTTACGGCAGGGCTCTTTTAGGTTAAAAAACCGCTAAATGTGGAGCCAAATTCAAAAACCGTAGCATATTTATAGGAAAGTTTCCGGCAATATTTCCTGGGAAAGATTGCCTGAACCTCGTTTATTTCTTCAAGGAAATATTCCCATTTTGGAAACTTTCCAAAATGGAAAATTTCCGCGGACCCATCTCTAAAAAATAACGTTATCCTTTATGCGTTAACACCACATTTGCCTATTAATATTGAACAGATAAATAAACTATAATTAAAAATGAAAAGCATGTTTTTAGAATTGCTAATTCCATGGCTAATTTCGTTTATTAACAACAAAACTGCCAAATTGTTTTATCAAATTTATTTTTTTTCGGAATTTTTATAATAGATCTATAAGGTATAAACTTAATTTTGACACATGGCATTAAATAGAGGACTTATTTTAATGACGTCATTTAATAGTTTTTTCCTGCAAAGAATGTGGAGGAAGATAGAAAACTTTGGAAAACGTTTTTACATCATAACACAGAATAAGTTAATTTTTTGGGAGAACACCCTACACCACGGTGTGGTAAAAAAGTGGTGTGATTAAATAAAAAAATAAACAAAAAACGTATTTTTCTGTTGAAATAAAAAAGTTACAGGGCGTGAATACCAAACTGAATCACCCGGTATAGTAAGCGTCTTGGCAATAACAAAAAAAAATCATTTTTTGAGGTTGTGTGAGTGAGATAATCACATTCGTAATTATTGTAAAATTAAGTCAAGCTAGCCAGAAAAATATCCCAGGTATAAATTTCGGCCCCACATTTAACATAAAATTCCTCAGACTTCCTTATTTTAGGAAATTTAGGACTTCGTTGTCATTTTTAGGAGAATTTTAGGAGGATCAAAGCATTTGAGGAATTTTAGGAGGTGTGGGAGGCCTGTAGTTGTCAAGTTTTGAGAGAGATGCTATTGCAAGTATCTTACTGCCGGCGCCATCTCATGATTTGCGCACAAAGTTTGCTTATGCAACATACAGATTTAGGTCATAACTTGAATTTACACCCTCAGGGACTGATTTGCAGAATTCTGCAGCATTGCATCTCATTATCGAGGATTTTCGTGCTGAAACGGAATAGGACACTCCGTTTCAGCATGAATTGTAACGTAAGTTTTAATGTTAGTGCCATCTCATGATTTATGTAAAAATCAGTCTTTAGAAGCAAAATAATCAAATTACCTGCTGTGGGTCCACATAGAACTGTTGTTGCTGTTGTTGCTGCTGCTGCTGCTGTTGTTGAGAATACATCTGCTGATTCAGTGGTTCCACAGCCTGCTGCACAAACTGTTGCGGCTGTTCCCCTTGAGGTGCAATATAGTGTTGATTCTGCTGATAAACCTGATCACCCTGAATATACTGCTGCTGTTGAAAATTCTGCTGATAGTTCTGCTGTTGAATAACATTCTCCTGTGGCGCCTGAGCTGGATACTGCTGTGGTTGCTGTTGGTTCATCACCTGAGGTGGCTGTTGTTGCTGTTGTTGTTGATTGATCACCTGCGCTGGTTCCTGCTGCGTATAACTCTGTTGTGTCTGATACTGCTGCTGATAGTTCTGTTGTTGATAATTCTGTCCTTCCAGCTGCTTTTCAGACAACAAATCCGGTTGTGAGATACTCGACAACTGTTGTTGTTGTTGATTCTCGTTTTGGACTTGTATAAATTCCGCCTGTTGCGGATGACCTTCAACAACGTAATTTTGCTGAACGAACTGTTGCGGCGGTTGCTGCTTATGGATAATCGGCTGCTGTTGTACAGGTTCCATTGATTGTTGTCGCTGCATCATCGGCGGACTTTGATGCTGATTATCCTGATACTGCTGTTGTTGGATCGTCTCCTGCTGCTGCTGCTGCTGTTGTTGTTGTTGTTGTTGTTGCATGGTATACTGCACGATGCCGGGATCGCTCGACTGTTGTACATATTGCACTTGTTCCTGCTGTTGGTACTGTTGATTCTGTTGTTCCAACTGCTGTTGCTGCTGCTGCTGCTGCTGTTGGTTGTATTCCTGCTGCTGATTGCTGTACTGCTGCTGTTGAGCAACATTTGCAGCCGCCTGCTGGGAGATTTGTTGTTCCACTTGCTGTTGCAAGTACTGTTGGTACTGGATCTGCTGTGCCAGTGCTTCTTTCTCCTTGTTGCGTTGTTCTCTCTCTTTCGTGATCTGCGTAATCTGCGCCTTGAGCAACTGGGCGACAGTCTTGGCGTCGTCTTCAAAAATGATGCCGGACTTCGCCTGTCAACTGTCACGTCAAAAAAAAAAAAATTAAAACCAAACACTCACCATCTCTTCGGCTATCGTGTCGAAGCGGTCCGTTCCCAAATCGAATTCGAACTGGATCGCCTCGTTCTCCTTGTGCTTGTGGGTGCGTTTTTTCGGGTCGATTACGCGGAGGCGGAACACCACCTTGTTGTCCGACTGCGAGACCACCTCCACCTTCAGGCCGAAATCCTCCTCGAAGAAGGCGTGCGTCAGCAGGTCCTTCACCTTCGGTCTGTCCTCTTTGCGGGGCCGGATGCAGTTCTCTATGACGTCCTTCACTTCGGGGTTCTGGACCTTCTCGAAGCTGGCCGGTTTCACACCCTGCGGACAATTATGGGGTTGAGGGTAAAAAAAGAGAAAACGGGAAGATGCATTTTAAAATTGCTTGTTGAAGTGGAATAAAATCTACAACAGAAACGATGCATCTCAACCAAATTTGATTATTTTTCGAATTATACCAATTATAGAGAAATTTGTGACATTGTGACATACCGTAATTGCCTATTAACATTTGTTGCTATTACTCGAGGGATTACGGTACAGTGCTATCCAGAAAATATGCGATAACGGGAAACGGAAAGCGAATTGCAATCTGTCGAAAGGAGACTTGTCCTTTATATGAATCTTGAAATGTCAAAGTTGCAAATATGACATGCAAATTAGAAAATTGACCCATTTGAAGGTCACCTTAATGTTTAGCATTTGATTGCCGATAAAATAGAGCGCTGCACAAAGAAAACAAGTAGTGTCATAGACTTCCTTCTTGTTACGATACCGCCAGCGTAGTGTGGCGCTTTTTTCGTTGAAAAAAGTTGCACTTTTTTGGGGTGATTAAGGATCTGTAAAGAGTTCTCCGATATCTTGATTCGTTCCTAATTTATTTTCTGAAAAAAATGAAAATTGCGTTTTTTTAAAAAAATTAAATCTTTCTTATGGTTAATGCCGTTTAAATGAAACTTGGAAGTTTTTTATCTTTGACAGCTGTCAATTGAATGGAGTGGACAGAAATTTTCTAGGCCTTCTAGATTTTGAGCAACGACAGTCAACTTTTCTTTTTCTGATGGTTGAATTTTACCCCAAAAAAATTGGGCTTTTCAAAAATCTAACTAACATGGGCTTTTTTGACAGAGCGTCAAAATTTGAAATTTGGTATGACAAATTTATAAGATCAGAGTAAACTTATGAAAAACAATTGCAAACAAAATGCACCAACTTTTTAAATCTCTCATGATGACATGTGAAAAACAACTGAATTAAACGATAAAAAGTAGGTCTTGAACTTGACTTAAACTTTGAAATATTTAAAAAAAAAAGTCCATATTGGAAGCATTTTGAAGTCAATTTTTTTGTGTATCTAATGGTGCTAAAATTCAATATGCCGACCATGAGAAAAAAAAAGTTGACTGTCGTTGCTCAAAATCGAGAAGGCGTAGAAATTTTCTGTCAACGCCATTCAACTGACAGCTGACAAAAATAAAAAAAGAAATATTTTAGCTGCTTTCCTTTTAGCACAGGGTGCAACTCCGAACTGTTCAAGAATAATTCGCCCCGTGTTCCTTTTAGTTGTGCATTTTGCCCCAGAGTTACTCGATCTGCCTTCCCCCTTCCCCTCAAGCACCAACGCTGGAGCTGGTGCAACAAGCCCCCGCATGCGCAGTGCGTAGTCTGTCATTGTCAATATGAGCTGAGTGGTTTTCCGTGCATTTCTCCATCGTTTTACCTGTGCCTTTTGAAAATTTTTGCATCGCCTTCATCTCTACTCCGCCACTATGGCATCAGCTTGCGAAATGGGCGATTATCTTACTATTGACTTCTGATGCGGTTAGGTTATCTGTCAAACAACGCAAGTGTCACTCACGCGGTGAATAATCCCCTGAAATACGTGTTCCTTTTAGGGCAGCTCGGAGTTGCTTCAGTGCTTGTAGCTCTAGAGCAACAAACACGTAAAAGGAAAGCGCTTATTAATTTTTTTCAAAAAACGCGATCTACAGTTTTTTTTTGGAAAAATCACGAACCAATCAAGACATCGGAGAACTCTTTACTGATTCTTAATCACCCCAAAAAAGTGCAATTTTTTTTAAATTTAACCGATTTTCTAACTCTTATGGTTTCTGAGATCCCAATAGTGGGAAAAGAAAAAAGTGGTATATTCGTAGTAGGGGTTAGAGGAGACCGGGTGAATCCAATAAAGTACTCCATTGAAACGAGAGAGAGAAAAATTATGAGACGAAAGATACTCTGCCTGTAGTAAGCTGGCAACGTCGCAATTTGCACAAAGTACCCTATTTGGCGAAAACTCTGAAACACTACTGTTCGATGTTTTTTGGAGTGTTGAATCAGGGAAATATACTGAACAAATTCTAAAATCAAAACCAAACCTCATAATGTGAAGAATGTTGTTTTAAAATTGACAAAGTTACGAAAGGACCCTATACGATAAGGCGACCGCTTGGGCCCATCTCTACCAAATTTGAATTTTGATAAGCGAGGGATAGATGAATGTTTGGGGGAAAAATAAAAGTTTAGTATCTACTAGTTTTCGAGAAAAAAAAAACGTGAAAATTGCCATTTTTTCGGCCCAAATGTATTTAGAGCCACATAAAAATGTGACCGCCTGGGAAAATTTCTATATATTTGTATTCAATCTTGTAAGAACACTTTATTATACCTCCACGCCAAAAATCAAAGTTTAGTGTCGTCCAGATCCTGATTTTCAATTTATTTTCTAGGCCACTATCGTATAGGGTCCTTTTACTGAATACTAAAATAAGAAATCAGTAATTTCCAGCAATTTTTTTTGCAATTTGACGCCCTCTAACACAAACTTTTTTTCTTAAACTGAAAAGGTTCATCATGGACCATAATTCAAATT
The DNA here is from genome assembly GCA_963924575.1 of Pycnomerus fuliginosus. Lineage (NCBI taxonomy): Eukaryota > Metazoa > Arthropoda > Insecta > Coleoptera > Zopheridae > Pycnomerus > Pycnomerus fuliginosus. The sequence continues at coordinate 12,072,723 of OZ004625.1, read as the reverse complement.
GTTTAACGTACACAGGACAAAAAGAATAAAATACAAAGAAGTGTTCGTTTATTTATCACAATCTTTTGACTTTTTTCTTATTCTATCAAAAAGGCAAAAAGCAAAGGTAGAAAACTTACTGTGTAGAATCCATTTTTTAAGTCCTCCCACCCAAAAAATACAGTAAGTACCTTGTTTTTGATTCCAAAATTTTTAAAGTATTCTTTCCGAATTCAGCAACAAACAAACAAATTTTTTTTTCTACAACAGGTTCAGAATTTTCGTCAGATTTTGAGGTAATTTGATTGGGACAAACAGTGATATTGGCCATAAGACTTCGTCTTAATATTTTAAACAGTTTCAGCAATGTTTGTAGTATTTTAAGGTGCCTACAAGTGGATTAGGTTTTTATGAAGACCACAATCCACAATGTGAATTGTATCTTCCGAATAATGTTTAAAAATAGTTTATTTCCAGGTGGACATCTGTTAAGGTCATGTTTAAATAGTTTGTTGCTGACTATTTACATATCTTTTAAACATTTTAATATTTTATAATTAATTAGTGCAACGAGGTTTTTAGCGATGAACAGTTTTTAAACTCTTTCACAAATATATCTGTCTCAAAAATTCTTTGAATGGAGTAGACTATTGAATAACAAATTACATTGAATGCTCAGATTGAAGAAAATTAAGCATTTAGTTAACGTTGGGGTGAAAAAAACGCAACCTACTCCGTGCTCCAGAAACAGTCACTAATTTTACGGCTACGTGATCATGAGGGATTGTTTCACCCCGAAGAGTCGTCTTACCCCGGTCTCCCCTAACCGAAGGCGCCGATATGGGCGAAATTCGACAGCAATGTGCATATTTTGTATATTTTACTAATAAACACTTTCGTAATCATCATTTAAATTTAACATCAAATAGGCCATGAAAATTGAACTGATGTTGATACTTTGATACTTATACAGCATCTTGAAACGTTTCACTAGATAATAATTTAAGCTGGTCGAAAACAGTTCACCGAATTGACAATTTATCGAAAAACAACTTACCGAACGGCTAACTCATCGAAAATGTACTAAATAAGGCAATTTATCGGTTATTTATACTCTGATTCCTGTACCTGAAGTTAAATTTTCATGTCCCTATGGCACCTACAAATCGATAGTTTTGCTCATAGAAGAATAAAGTCTATTTTTTCCGATGTCTCAAAATCCTCGCTCGTCGAGCTCGAATTGTCAACTCACCGAAATAACTTTCTTGTAGATCTGCGCAGGCCCCGTACATTCAGAATACGGATATTCGCTCGTGGCCATCTCCAACATGCACATCCCGAACGCATACACGTCCACCCCCTCGTCGTAGTGCTCCTCGTACATCTCCGGCGCCATAAATTCGGGCGTACCAATAACCGACTTCGCAAAACTTCTGTTTTTCAGTGTCGCCAACCCCAGATCCCCGATCTTGACGCACCCCGTGCCCCCCGTTATGAAAATATTGTCGCATTTGAGATCGCGATGGATGATCGGCGGCGATCTAGAGTGCAGGAAGGCCAGTCCCTTGAGTATCTGTCTACACCAGGACTTGAGCACTTTGGGGTTGATTTTTTTGAAGCGCCTCAAGTAGGTCTTGAGGGTGCCGCTCAGCATCAGTTCCGTGACTAGGACGATGTTCTTCTTTTTCGGCCCTGAAGATTCCCAGTAGTTGTAGAAACGTACGATGTTGGGGTGTTGGAGTTGTTTGAGCATTTCGGCTTCCTCGCGGAAACGCTGACGTTCAGCTTTGTTGAGTTTCTTCTCCTGCAGCTCGCACCAGGCCACTGCCACCCCTGTTTGTGTGTCGAGACCCCTGTATACGGTCTTGAACGAACCGCGGCCGACCTGTAAAGACGGGAAATTCGATTTTTATTCTTTCCTAAGTTTTCCTAATTAATGTAATGGAAATTTTGACAGTGCAGGTTTTAGGAATCGATAGCTTTTACCCGCGAAACAATAATGAGCAAAATAATTCGCGGCCTTAATGTAACGATCTTCAAATTTCCCGCAAATGCTTCGTTAAATCTCGAGTGTCATCGAGGTGTTCTGCTGCCGTCATTTTAGACGATTTTTCGCGAGTTACCTGGTATGACTGGTAAAACTGGTATGTCACTTTTACTTTTCGCGAACATTGGACACAGATTTATGTCAATGACCTTACCTCGACTATAAATCTAAGGCGCTTTCCTTTTACACATTTATCTTAGCAGCCTCAGTTAATCTCAGCAATTTGATTGGTTTATTTCAATATTGACCAATCAAATTGCTGAGTTAAGTGAGCCTTCTCAGACAAATGTGTAAATGGAAAGCAGCTATAGTTACTAAAAACAGAGGGCATGCTCAAGTGGAACACACACTCGATGAAAGAAGTGAGGTTATGTCACGTACATTTTTTCTAATTTTCCGGGAAATGCACAAAAATATCAAAATAACTGCGTCCAAAATAAAATAATCCAACGTAAAAACACCCAAAACAATTTCGTCCATGGCAATCATCCAAGACGAAAACGCTACCAAGGTTAACCGGACGCGAAAAATCGTCTTTCGTGCCTCGTAGCGAACATTAAAGCTTTGTTCACCACTTAAATTAACATAAATTAAGAAATTAAGGGCAATCTCAAAGGAAATGCCATGGAAACTACTACGTTACCAAAATTACGTGTCCTTAATTCCTTAATTTATGTTAATTTAAGTGGATGTGAACAAAGCCATAGTCACAAACCTTAAGGCTACACAATGCTTAAGTTTAAGGAAACTCATTAATTATTCCTCAAATTTTGATTTTAACGACCAGCAGTACGTGACATGCCCTTCTAATGTCCATTATACAAAGGGTGAGACATTTTTTCGCTTTAAAGTGGATAAAGCAGTATTCTATTCCTGTGATTATTGCTCCCTCGGATGATCCTTGATAAAATTCATTACACACTCGTTGAATAATATATTATAAATCGCGTTTTTAGCGCCAAAATGTACTTAAAATCACGTTTTTAGCGTCAAAATGTGCTCCAAATCGAGTTTTTAGCGTCAAAATGTGCTTTAATTCGCGTTGTTAGCGTGAAAATGTGCTTTAAATCGCGTTTTTAGCGACGGAGATATTGGCCGGTATAAATAAACGGTAACAAAGCGTCTGCTTATAGTAATGTCCTTTTCTAGTGCATGAAAAACTTATTAGTGCAAGTATAAGCATGATGTAACACTTTATTCATTCCATCCATTGCCCGTCACATAGAATATGGGACATCCTGTATATTAAATTTGGAAATTAACGAAATGTTGTTCGTATTCGTTCGTATCCGCGCGAAATTTGAAAAACAGATCATTAATTTTGTTGTTTAAAAGAAGAGTGGACGCTTTGTGAACTTAAATTGTATCCAGTACAGTTTGGTTTTTCTATCAATTAATTCTGTTATTTAATACTTTTTCTTTTCGTTAAATATTTCATTCCATTATACCTTAATTATGTACACGTATTGATGATTTCAATAATTGCAGTGCATGAAGGAAGTCAGTCTGTTCAGTAGGTAAAACAGTCCTGCTGTATTATCGGCTCTGTCAGTTTTCAGATTGCTGTGACACAAGAATGACAATAGGTAAATTTTCGCGATTTTATAGTTTGAACCACAAATACTTAACTCTTATTGGTGTTTTCATCCATTATCGAGACTGTTGCCTAACGACAGGGTCATAATTCTGCCTGTTTCAAACCTACAGACGGAAGAGGGTTTGAAACTGACAGTAATTTGACTATTTTATCGAACAACTTTCCAGGAAATTTGGTAAATGAACCAATAGCAGCTGCATTTGTGATTTGAACCACAAAATCTCGAGAAAATTTGCCCAATGACTAACAAATAACTAATCTGTCACGAGATGAAAGCGTCCAAAAGCAGCATATCTAGTGCATTAAGCACCAAAATTGGCAACCCTTAGACTGATGTCCGTTATTTTCGTTGATTCGAGTAAGTATTCAAAGATATCCTTCTTTTATTATAATCATCAATAGATTTTGTCTCTAAGTATATCTTTTTGAATAATAATAATAATAATACTTTTTTTATAATTATTTTTCCATGGCTAGAGACTGTCGCTACCTAAATCCTGGACCTTCTTTTCTATTACATTAACTAGGAAAGTCGAAAAAAAAATCAAATAAAATCGAAGTACTGTTTCTCGTATTTCAGAGAACGAAACAACTCACCTCTTCCTCATATTTGAAGAACCTACCATCAGGACTAACAGCAATCGGCCTATACACGTCATCCTCATCCTCGACTTTCCCCTCTTTGAGGCTCAGATTTACAACCACCGACTGTTCGACCATATCCGTATTTTCGGCATTCTCGCCGGCTCTGTTATGCAGCTCATCTATAGTCTGCTCTGTGATTTCGGTCATTTCCGGGTTCAGGAACAGATTTTTCGGTATGTTATACCTCGCCCCTACTTCCAACAATCTCATATCGTTCTGTACTATCTCGATTTCGTCCTCGGCATTCGAATCGGTCTCAACAGGGATCAGACAGGTCACCCCTCCGTGTTTCACCGATTTCTCCTTCTTTTTTCTGGATTTCTCCACGATCATCTTGTCGACGTTTTCCGACAATTGGGAGATCGCTTCGCTCGCCGCCAATTGCGAGTCGGGAATTTCCGAGCACGAGTCGTGATATTCCTCGTATTCCTCCACGAAGCTGCGGGCGTCGAGGAGGTTGTCCGCCGAGGGTGCGTGAGTCACGATTTTTGGCACCAGCATTTCACCGCCGATCGAACGAATGCGAGTCAAGTCGGCTGGGGTGAGTTGCTTTTTGGAGGAAAACTCCAGTTTGAGGCGGTTTTGTTCGATGAATTTTATGGCCGTGGTGATGATTTCGTCGAGGATGGTGCCCACTTCTTGGTGGATGTCGCTTGAGGGTTTTGTTGGGACGTCTGCAACACGTTTAAATGGACAATAGTAATATGTGTGTGGTGCTTAAGAGACGGATAGTAGGTTCATACGTTTACTTTTGTAAAAAAAATGCATAGTCCAAACCACGGGACGTTATTCCTTACATCATTCTAGGAAGAAAAGTTCCTATGGACATATGTCTGGAAATGCTTTATAAGGGAGCTGTGCCCCTTCAAAGGGGTACTCAAAACATCAGTTCTCTGAAAATTTCTCGAAAAATATGAATTCGCCTTAGATTGAGTCCAAGAATCTACCATTACCGGCTTATACGAGAGTTCTGAGACACCTTGTAGACTATTGTTATCAAATCATAAACGTTTCGTGAGTTTATTGTTGCTCACTTCTTCAGGGTTCTATAAAAAATGTGTTACTTCTAATAATTGTAGGAATATTTCGGCCAATTTCTGTAATTCTCCTTTTTTATAGAAACCCTGAAGAAGTGAGCAGCAATAAACTCACAAAACGTTGCTGATTTGATAACAATAGTTTTTGAATGTGATCCCATCGCAATAAACAATATTCACAAGATCAACGCCATCTATGATCGGTAATGTTAAGTGTAAATTGTATTTCGCATAGTCTTGGGTTGGCTTAACTGAACGTAAACTGTAAACTGTCACCTGTCAAAATGTCACTTTTGTTTCACGTGTTTACTCGATTTGTACGTCAATTTTCAGTGTGTAGCGTTACTTGGGGGGCAAACCGCTGAGGATGTCAAGTGTAAAATTTAGGGGGAAGTCTAGGGAATTCAGGGGGATGTTCGGGGATTTAAAAGGATGTATGGTGTACAAAATATGGTTAGCGGTTTACCCCCCAGGCGTTACTGCAACAAATCAAAAGATAGTGCATCGTCAAAAAGATAACGTAAAAGTTAGTAGTAGTCAGGGAAATATCAGTTCATAAGTTGGTATTATGTAGCATCGGAATACGACTCTACAAAATGGCTCGCGCATGGCCATAACTGACGTTGAATATGATCTATAATGGTTTTTCTTCAGTTTATTGATATTGTTCAATTGGGGAGAAAAAATTTTGGCCGACATTTCTGTCAATAGGCTACTTGCACATTTCTTAATTTCGGGATATTTTATTGTAAATGCATCAATAAGGATTTATTTAAAAAACGTTTGCTTATTTGTAAATAAATAAATAATTCAGAAACGCCGTTGTACGACTTGTGACGTCATAAATCGTACAGCCGATGCAATCTGAGAAGAGTTTATTTGAGGGTGACGTTTAATAATTAATTTGAAAAGTCAACCTTGACAGTTGGGAAAAAGAGGGGTCAAAATTAACCTCTAACGTTGAAAAAGGTGGTAAGTAGAATGTTATTAGTTGCTTGGGTTGGCATCTTGTACCTTTGTACCCACTGGCAAAGAGTACTTGTGACTACTATAAAATATTTAAGATTTATGAATGAAAGACGTCGGGTCAGGGTAGACAGCGACGTTGCCACCTGTAAGAAAATTGAGTTCAAATGGCTGTGGGGGTTTTTTGGCGCGAAGTTTGAAAATGCTACTTTCTCATTTTTTTTTGAGCTCCACGGACAAGATATTGGAACTTAAGGTATCTGAAAGGATTAAATATATCCCGAACTTCAATTTAACATCAAAAACTAAATTGATGCAAGATGCCTATTCAAAAAATTTTGATCTGAATCAATCATTAATGTCGCTATGACTGACGATTTTTGGTAATTTGACACTAGTCTCAATAGTGAGGTTAACGTTCCCTAAAGCTGATTTTACAATAAATTGTCAATCAAATTATCTGTCGTCCAAAATTTTTGTCCCCAACTGTACCATCGTCGGCGGCTGTGTTAATTAAATGTCAAGACGAAGCATCAAAGCCACCTATGATGATTAATCATTTATAACAATCCTGAACATACAATAATTCTGAGCAACAATATTCTTTTGGATGATCAAAGCAACTACTAAATAAGAAAACAAAAAAAAACAATAGGACGCAAAATGACACCTGTCAAATTTTCAATTGTTTCCCAACGATCCTAGATGATGGGGAATTACGGTACCTTTAGATTATTGTTCCGATTGAAAAACCTTTTAAAATGAGCTCTGACGTGTTTTTGCATTTTCGAATATAACGAGTCCTAAGGCCATAAAATGAAATATTAATTTTGATGACGTACGAGCCAACCTGTCCACTTCATTCCTGTTTAATTTCGTCAATGTCAAATCTAATTTTCTAATGGAAACAAGTGGCACAACTGTCATCTACTTGTCATCTGCGGTCGTACACCAAGAAATTGTAAAGAAGGTGAGATCGCTAGCACATACGTCATCAATTTTTTTAAATAGCTTTCTGAAGTGAAATATTTCATAAAATCTAAAGCATTCCAATAATAAGGAAATTTGTGACCTACCATAGTGGCCTATTAATTGTAGGCGTAGTAAAGACGTATTTGCTTATAGTTTTCTATCCTTTTCTTTGGCAAAAAAATTGCATTTTTGTCTTTTATTAATTCAAGATTAAAACTTGTAACGCTTGGTTATTATTCACTCCATCCAATTGCTGGTGAGTAAACTTTTGGTATAATTGTATCCTATTCTTTTGCAAGAAAGACGCGTATTTTTGTCCTTTCTTAATTCAAGATTAAGCATCTTGATGTTTGTAACACTTATTATTTATTGCAAAAGAAAAAGATCACACTAAATAGGTATAAGCTTTTGCTGTATTTCTATCCTTTTCTTTTGCAAGAAATATTTGTATTTTTAACCTTTGTCAATTCAAGATTAAGCATCTTTATTGTTTTGTTAAAGCACATTTCTCAATAAATGAAATTATTATTAATATTACTATTATCTTGTAACACTTTATTATTCACTCCACCAATTGTGTCAAATCCAATTGTCATTACAAATACTCGCGATTCTAGATAAGCAGGACGCCATCTGCTGTTAATTCAGGAAACTGAAAGCGTGACGTCACAGAGGGGTACCGAATGATACATTCTTAATGACATTGATCAGTGACATTTCCAACAAAACATCCCCCACTCCCCCATCTGAAGTCACAAAAACATCAGTTTGAATTGCGAATACCTTCAAAGATGTACTAGTTTTCCATCATACTCAAAAACTTTACTATTAAATACATATTATAACTAGTACAAGTTCTACCTTTGAAGCTGAAGCACTAAAAGTGCAGGTATTTTGTCGTTTTCCCTAGATTATGACAGCGCCAGTGGCGTGCTGTGCAAAACAAAACAACAAATTGTATTGATGAATATCTGAGATGTCTTACTGTCACACGCCGCCACTGAAATTTAGTGCTTCAGCTGAAAGCGGACAGAGTATACCATATTTTTCAGTGCAAAGTTAAGAGAATTATTTTCATTACATTATCCTTACCTATGAGTTTTTGCAATTTTGGAAGTTCCCCATCACTGAACAGCAACACGTTACAAAACCTCTTCCTAAATGGAGCCAAATTGTCGATAATATTGTCATAAGGAATCGATGAACAGCTGTGTGTCTTAACTTGTTTCTCAGCATCATTCCCTTCATTGTTAATTTTAGTGAAGGTGTACCGGTTCAAACTGGTTGTAGTAGTGACGTTTTGTACAGTACTGACGTCCGTAGTGGCAGTTTTAACAGTAGTGACAGTTTCTTTTTTGTCATCACTACCGTTTCTGGGCTTCTTGATTTTCCTCTTGGGCGCAACGGATTTTGGCTTAATTTTAGGCCTAGGCTTGGGTTTGACGTCATCATTGTCGACGGTGTGGTAGCCTTTGATGACTTCAGGAGAGGTGGAAGTTTGGTCGATAAATTCTATGCTGTCGAATTTGCTTAAAGGGGTGGGTGGTTCCGGCGTCTGTTTTGACTGAGTGCTAGGGGAGGAGGACCCCGGTTCCACCTCCTCCCCTACATGTGAGGAGGTTGAGGCGGTGGATGGTGCCCGTTTGTGAACTGAAGTTTTAGCGGAGTGCTTGGTCAATGATCTCGGCCAACCATGGAGGCTCTTGGCGCTGCCCTTGCTTGTCGTGCTTGTTTCGCTGCTTTTACGAGGAATGGTCGGACTATTATTACTGAAACAATAAAATTTTTAAAAAAATCAAATCTAGAAAGCTTTGCAATTGCTTGACATTAATGACATTTAGTGTCTATGGCTCACTTGATTTTTTTGAAGATGAGAGTAGAAATGTTTTAAGGTCAACACATCATCAACAATAAAATCCCTAACTATACTTACTGATCGTGCTCAAATTTTGGGCAGGATTGCCCCGTGGTTCTATTCCTGTTGGGGTGACAAGCCTGACAGCGACTTGCTCTTAGGGATCGTGCGTTGGTCGTACGTACTCTATCATCTCTCAAAAATTGCTGGTAATGTTTATAATCCTCAAATTCCAGTCTGACCGATGTAAACACTAGTTGCTCCAAAAACTTTCAAGTCCATTAAAAATTGCGAAAATTAAATCACAATTCACCTCAGTCTTGAAGCTGAAACGAGAACATTCGTAAATTTAGCGGCCCCATGAAATTTGCAAGTCCGCCTCTGGCGACTCATGTCAAATAATTTCTACTTTTTTCTTTGGCCATGAAAAGTGATTCCATTAGATCAATCGATTCACTTACTTATCCTCGACCTCCCCCATGAAACAACAATTAACAAATCGGGGAAATTTCAGGTTTTTTGCGCACTTTTTTCAGGATATTTTGGTGAAAACTTAGGCGATGATTCTCGGGGGGAAAGCGGCGAAAATATGCCACCAAACGCCTCCAATCCGTCCCCGGTGCTTTTATTTTACGATTTCAGGAGAAATTAAAGCCAAATTAACCCAAAAACTTACATTTTTTAGTGAAAATTGACAACACCCTCAGAAACGGACGAGCACTTCCGACATCACCCGCGAGGTGGCGCTCGCGATTTGACAAGTAAACTTGACACTTGTCACCAACACAACGAACTGAAATGTAACAATGTAACTAAACATAACCTCAAAAATTTTAAGTCAGAAAAATGTACGAAATTTATGGACGTTCTCAAAAATTCTACAACCACAGAACCACCCCCGCCCCCTCCTGATCATCTATTTATAATAGTTCCAGTGGTAGTAATTATAATCGTTATGCTTTTATCAATTTTGGTAAGTTTTGAGGAATATTAATAGTGAAGTTCCGTTTCAAATTTAGGTTTATTTAATGGCAAAAAGACGAGGGCGTTTAAATACACTTCGACAAAATCTAATGGTAATGTATGACTTTGATTCGAATGAACAAGAGTGGGAATCTTTGAACAGCTACGACAATCCAGCATACCCTCATTACAACAGCACTGCATTATAGATTAGTAATGTTAGTCATCATCACTATCGGAAATAATAATTGTGTTAAAAGTGTGTTCAAATAAATCATCTTTGGCATGTCCATTTATGAAGAAACTGCAGTTGTTAAGTTCGTCAATTTTCAGGCCCAAATCATTTAACTGTTCAGTAACATAATCTGGTAGCGGCCTCTTAATTATGTTATTCACAATATCGGACTCTTCCAAGTCATCATCTGACATTGAAACATCAAAATTAATTGTTGAATGTTTTTTACACGGAGTGCTTGTTGGAATTACAAAATTATCCAAAGTTTTCACTTTCGTTTTCTTCTTTGCAGGTTCACTAATGGAGACGTTTTTCATTAAACCATCAATTTCTTTAATACCAGTTTTCTTCTTCCGTTTAACTTTTGGTTTCTTAGAATTTTCAAATTCCGTCACTAGTTCGGGGTAAGCGATCTGAACCAAACTTTGCGGTTCTATTGTCGAAAACAATTTGTCGTCAAGTTGTTCCTCGGGAATTAACGATTTGAACTCTCCATGATCATCCCAAATTATTTCATATGAAGGAACACCTGTAATCACAATTTTCACACTTGAACCATTTTCTAGTACTAACTCTTAGGGTTGCGCCTTTTTTTGATATACTTCGGGACGACGATTCCAGCATAATCTTTCATGCTTCTCACCTCTTCCCAGTTTAGTAATTGCCATCTGGTCAAAATTGGTAGGAATTTTTCAAAACCGTAGGATTCCTCCCAAGTTAAATATTTTGCAGTGAATTTCTACAATTCAATTAGAAAAAAAGTACTCGAAATCTTACTTACAATAAAACTGGTTAAATCTGGCTTTCTCCACTGTAGATTCAATTTGGAGACATTACTTTTTCTGCTTAAAAATTCCGAAATCAGTTCCTCGTTTGGAAAATCAGGATCTGCAAGAGCCTTTTGCCTTATGTTCAGTTCGTTTTTAATTTCCAGCCGCTCGTCTTTAAATTTTGTAAAATCACAACCGGTTGTCGTTATGCACTGAATGCAACCCTTTTTATTGTGTGACAAAAGCTTTCCCGAGTGACCGCATGAAGTGCAAATATTTTTATCGGAAATTTTATCCTCAAATTCTTTGTAAAGTGATCGATTCTCCCTCCACAAGCGCAGCTTGTCCAAAATTTCATCGTCGGTTGTTTTGTTGAACAATTTTATCACTGAGTCTTTGCCCACTCCAGAAACACCATCGGAATAGTCACTTCCACAGAGCAAGGCCAATGCGATTACTTTATTTCTACCAAAATTTAAACAGGCGTAAGCTTTAGTGATGTCGTAGACATCAACAGAGCCCCCTTTTGCAGCGTGATGCCCTTGTTGCGATATCGAGAAATTCCTGTAAACAATTCTGGCACCGTATGCAAAACAATCCGAGTCTTGACTGATGATTCCATCAACCAACTAAAAAAGATATTATTTTGGTAATTAATTATTGAGATTTTACATTATTTTCGTTCAAGTGAGCACACAGTGCTTCCGCTTCTCCTTCACCTTTAATACAAGCCAACCCCATAATTTTCAACATTTCTTCGCACAATTTTAATGTGTGGTGGAATCGTGTCCTGTCTTTGCCTGTCTTCACTCCATCGGTTTTTGGTTTAGCACCTTTAAACTGAATGGCGTTTCTAGCGGCAATTGTCTTGTATTTGAGCTCGGGGGCTTTGCCCTCAAGAACAAATACGGGAGTAACATCCATTAGAAGCAAGTAACAAGTACGAAAATAGAGATTTCTGAAAAATTAGGATTATTTTTACAAATTTTAACGGTTTAACGGTTGAATAACCTCAAATACATCCGTGGCTGGACAGTGTATTCGGCTATGTTCTGAGCCTCACATACCCAGCAGGAGAGGTCAACTGCAATTTTTTTATTTTGCAGTTCGTATAAAGGTCTGCGTTCGCAATATGGATTTAAAATTGTCCAAAGATCTTTTATTCCCATTTTTAAATCATTTAAATAAAACTTCAAATCTGACACATGTTGACAAATGGCAGTTGATTTGACATTGACATTTGCATGCATTTGCCAAGCGCCTTCAAAATTGATCTAGTATTACTATGGATGGGTTACGCTTGGCTCTAAGATATCACAGACAAGCAGGTATTGCTTTCGCACTCATACTTAAAGACGCTGCCATCCCATTATCCTTTTCTTTTAGATGTGCGATGCGCTACAATTTAAAAGCTTCAAACGCGAAAATAATTTAAATTTAAATTGAGAATCAAAGCCTTTTATTAGATGATTTATGCGAAGCCAGAGACCACTGCAAACCCTCAACGCTCGAGTGATTTGTTTTAATTAAAACGACGATAACACAAAGTCATTGAACACAAACAAATGAGAAACAATAATCTTATCAAAGATGGAAGACGCAGTCGAGCGAGATGACAACTGCGGAACAGCGAACAGCTGACAAGTCGCGCATGACACACAACTTAGAGTGAGCTAACCGATTCTGTTTAGCGGACAAAAGACGCCATAAAGAGTGTACGGCAGGGCCCATCCATAGTAATACTAGATCAAAAAGTCCCTTATTTGACCTTGTCCTCTTCCTGTCAACCAAGGACGCGTCATTTTGACAGTTTGTTTTCATGTCAATTCCTCGTTTTCCCTGCATCTTCCCGAGAAATCATGGGGGCACATGCGACAGGATAAATTTTGGCTAACCCGACGTCTAGTAGTGATAGCCCTTTTTTTATATTTCGTTTACGTGTGTAAGGAAATCCTGTGCCCGTAATGTCCAAGCAACGGGTATCCTATTTTTTCAACCCGGATGTGGGCAACTTCCACTACGGCTCAGGTCACCCCATGAAGCCCCACAGACTCTCAGCCACCCACAGCCTAGTCCTTAACTACGGTCTGCATAAACGAATGCAAATCTACCGACCATACAAAGCCAGTGCTCACGACATGTGCCGGTTTCATTCCGACGAATATATTGGTAATTTATCAATAAATTTTCCTTAATTTTATTCACCGATTTTCAGATTTTCTTCAAAAAGTTACTCCACAGAACATTCAAGCATTTACAAAACATTTAAGCCATTATAATGTAGGAGACGATTGTCCAGTTTTTTGGGGCTTGTTTGACTTTTGTGCTATGTACACGGGTGCTTCACTGGAAGGGGCAATGAAACTCAACAACAACCACTGTGATATCGCTATAAATTGGTCAGGGGGGTTGCATCACGCGAAGAAGTTTGAAGCATCAGGTTTTTGTTACGTAAACGATATTGTGATTGGAATTCTGGAACTTTTAAAGTATCATGCTCGTGTTTTATACGTGGACATAGACGTCCATCATGGAGATGGCGTCCAAGAAGCTTTTTACTTGACTGATCGAGTGATGACCGTCAGTTTTCACAAATACGGGAATTATTTCTTCCCTGGAACCGGGGACATGTACGAAGTCGGAGCTGAAAGTGGCCGATATTACTCCGTAAACGTCCCTTTGAAAGAAGGCATCGATGATTCCAGCTACTGGATGGTGTTCAAACCCGTCGTTTCAAGTGTCATGGAGTTTTTTCAACCGAGTGCGATTGTTTTGCAATGCGGGGCTGATTCACTCGCTAATGATCGGCTGGGGTGTTTCTCGTTAAGTACTAAAGGCCACGGAGAGTGCGTAAAATTCGTGAAGAGTTTGAACGTTCCTACTTTGGTAGTGGGGGGAGGGGGTTACACCCTTCGTAACGTAGCTCGATGCTGGACTTACGAAACATCTCTTTTAGTGGATGAGCAGATCTCGAATGAACTTCCATACACGGAATATTTGGAGTTTTTTGCACCTGACTTCACTCTTCATCCGGAGGTTGTGACGAGGCAGGAGAATGCAAACAGCCGACAGTACCTTGAAGCGATCACGAAGTTTGTTTGTGATAACTTGAAGATGTGTCAGCATTCGCCCAGTGTGCAGATGCATGATGTGCCGGGGGATACTATCCCCGAGGATGAGAAGGTGAAGGAGGAGGATGATCCGGATGTTAGGATTAGTCAGGAGTTGGAGGATAAGATGGTGGAGGCCAAGAACGAATTTTATGATGGGGATAAGGATAATGATAAGGAAGATATGGAAACTTGAAGTACGATCGTTTATAATAAAAGTATAATTAAGTGCACATTTACAGTTAAATTTCTGTCCTCTGTAGTTTTTTTGTCAAAAAGTGACAGATTGAAATTATTTCTTCTTTTAGGTCGTTTTTTATTAGATCGGGCGGTATTACGAAGAGGTATGGCGATTTCGGTCTGTCCTGCACTGCGTAGGTGCAGCAGCAGTAGAATCCAGTCCGCTGATTGGTCCCTTCCCCAAAATGACCAATCAGAGCGCACAGCAATTAAAAAAGGCCCCTTTTTGAATTTTCTTTTGCAAAATGGCATATTATTATTATCGAATTCGATAGTTGTTGCATTGCCGGATCGAACCTTTCACATTTTTTCATTTTAGTCTAAAATCGGGGTCTCTGGAGGGCGAGTCGACCCACGATCAAACTTTTGATCCGATTGGTCCGATTGTTTACATTTTTATATCTGTGATAATTCCACCTTAAAAAATATTTTTATCTATTATTTATTAAAAATAATCAGAGCGAACTCGAAACGTGTTGCAGTGAAGTTTCGGATATTCCCAATTAACACGGCCCATGATTACCTACTGGACGTAATTAAGGATTAAGGTGACCGTGGAATGGAGTCATAACTCATGGACGGATTGTTGGATGAAACTAGTTCAAATGTCAAATAAAAGGTACAGTTGTTCTTATCCAAACCTAACCGATACCGACTGAGGAAAAATCTAGTCTAGAGATTCAAAAAAACAAAAGAAAAATGAGTTTTCTTCGTTCTTATTCAACTTGAATTTTTTTTGAAACCGCTAAAGCGAAATGTACCATTTTTCAAAAAACGACAAAAGCGCTAAAGGACCGAGTGCCTAAATCGAGAAACAAAGATTACACTCAATTTTCATCATTTCTGCTCAAACTGAGCTTTACCCAGCAAACACAGAAGGTCTGGCCGTGTTATGGCAACTGTCCGGCAAGTCCGGCACTGGCAATAGAATTACGGCCGTGTACTGGCCAGACGAGAATCGGCCATACGAAAGCAGCCTCAACGTGGCCGTACTATGGGCATACGAACAACGGCCAGACAAAGACAGCCATGGCACGGCCGGCCTCTGGCAGCCCTAACCCGGCCGACTCCTGACAGCCTTAGCCCGGCCGGCCTCTGGCTGCCTCATTCTGGCCGTATTGAAAATGTTTCTGTAGTTAAATAATATGATGATAGTGATTAATTTGATAATGTAACCCTTACTATCATACAATACGCAAAATTAAATAGTATTACATATTTTTTAAATAATTGCCAGTTAGTTTATCTACAAGATACGAACAAAGTAAAGTAGCTATGAAGTGAAGCGGCCTAGTAGCAAGAAACTCGACTATCGTCCAAAGAATCCGGGTTCGGTTCCCGGTGGTGAAGCGTTTTATCACGGTTTTTTTCGTCCCGAGGTAGTTCCGGCCTGAACGTGGCCATAAAAACGCCGTAATGTGGGCCCAAACAGAACCAGAACCGGCCCGTGCCTGGGCAACGTAGATCGGCCGTAACAAAACCAGAGGCACACATGCGGACGGCGCCAGATCAGGCACTATCGCTTCTGGGCCGGTTCCGGCTTGTCCGGGCAGCCTCATTCCGGCCGGCAACCGGCCATAAGATTGAGGTTTGCTGGGTAGATGAATGAATTAAAACAAAATGGCCGATTTTGCGAATAATTTTATTTAGGTTCAAAAATGCTGTAGGGCTAAGACCGATTTCAAAATGCTCTCAGACTAGACTCCAAGTCCAACACATAATTTCATATTAAATTGAGATCAACTAAGCAATTGGTGGTATTTTTGCTCGAATCTCACCTATCAACCGAGAAAAATACAGAATCGTTAGTTGACAATTTGACTCAAAAAACAAAGAAAAAACCAAGATTTCATCGTTTTTACTCGAACTGAGCTTTATAGGATACAATTAAAGCAAAATATATTAATCTCACTATTATCAACCGGAATTGTTAGAAAAGTTGACAAATTGCCTCGAAAAACAAAGAAAAAACTCCAATTTTCATATTTTTTACCCAAACTGATATTTATAGAAAAAAATTTAAATAAACTACCCGATTTTGCGATTTGCGAGTAATTTTAGTTGAGGCTTAAAAACGCTATAGGGCTACTACACTGAGAAAAAATTTACGTAAATTCTAATAGCAGTTATTAGAAAGTTATATTAAAATACGGGACGGCAACGCCGTTTTGTTGGGGCGACTAAATTGGGAATCCTGGCGTTGAACAGTTCTCGTTATTAACAGCACATATAAAAATTTATTGTCCTAAATGACCAGTTACGTAGATCCTAATAAACGGTTCTATTACTGCCAACAACATTGGCTTAGTAACCTTTAGAATACGTATCTTTTGCAGTAGCAATAAGAAACTCTGGCCACAGCAGTTCTTTCGTATTAATAGCAAATAGAAGAATCTATTAGGAGCAATATGCCCATTTACCTAGGTACTAAAATTCAAACCATGATTTTCTAAAAATAATTTATTACACCCCTATGTAGGTAGGGATGTGATTATTAAAAATACATATTAGGCACATTCTTATATGGTTAAACAGGAAACATACAATATACCTAATACATTATTGGTAATTATGTAGATGATTAAACAGGAAAAATACGATAATACATTACTCGCAATATGTATATAGATGATTAAACAGAAAAAATACAATATTACACGAGGTAGTTTCAAAGTCTTGTTCCACAAAATTTACTTAGGTACTGTTTAGGACGCGTTTCGGAGTGTTACTCCATCTTCAGCTATAAAAGAAATTAACACAAAATACAAAACACTTGCCTGGAAAACGAAAAAACGTTTGGGTCAAAGAAAAATAACAGCTTTTGAGTCACACTGTAAATTCATCGAAAGACGCTCAAACAACAAACTACCTCGTGTAATCAAACATCAGTTCCTCTTTGAAAAAATGGACCAAACTTTCAACCAAAAATACAATAATACATATTATGTATGGTAATATCGGGTGCACCAAAAAAACCGGACAAAATATTTTTGGGTATAAGTCGATCGGCTATTTCTTAACCGTTTCTGATAAACGTGATCTTAAATTAAAGCTAAGGAATCAGGCTTTCTTCAAGACACACCGCACAATAACACGTACGTGTACACAACTACACACACACACCCCCAGTGGTATTGAACTCTGACCGCGAGACCGCGTGTTCATTAGCACATTGCCAACAACTAACTACCCCAACCCAAACCGTTGTCGATGATATCCGATTCTGACATTTAGACCATTGTCTCAGGAGACAAAGCAAGCTCTGGAAACAATTTAGGCTGTGGCCGCAAATAAACGTTTAGTTGCCATAACAAAAATTTTCCAAAAAAACCTAGACAGGAACAGGAGCATTCACGAGCTCTGCCATCATTAGAAATTTACTCATAACAACATTACAATTCTAATAGTCTCCCAAAAAAATGTATTTTGCTGCGGTAGATATTTCGTTTAGTTACAGTCATACGCCATTTAATTATTAAAACTAAATTTCTTTTTGCCACAAACATACAAATCTTAGTATGACATTCTAATTGCTTGATTTTTCTCAGTGTACGACTTATTTCAAAATGCTCTCGGACCCATGCAACCTATCATTTCCTAGTAAATGGAGGTCTGAGTCATCTCACCAACATCAACGGAGAAAAACCAAAAAAAGAAAATTACAAATTGGCTCGAAAGATTCCCGTCTGTATGAATCCGGTACTGATTCTAATTGATAGACGATTGACCGCTAAATAAATAATCTCTCATTTTAAAACATAAAAATTATCGCCCATTTATTTTTCTTACATTGTTAACACATCACACAAGACACAATCTTTATAAAATATAAGTAATTAATATTCATTGATTAAATGGGCCGATCCCAGCTGTACTGCAATGCCGGGCCAACCCGCGACGGAGGTGGAGCAAGCCCCTAGCCTCCGTCAACTTCCAAAAATCAGTTTAATATACTGGCCCCGCATGCGGGGCGTATCAGATATTAAGCTGATAAGAACAGATACTACACTTTGATCTTAGCCATAAGGCCGAGAAGCGATGTCGAAATATTCTTTTCCGCAGAATTTATCCCCTTTTGAGCAGAGTATTAAAAGGAGAAACGAACAAGCGCGCCATCTATACGTTGTATTTTGAATTAAGATAAATCAATAACAGTTGCGTGCCGGTAATACAGCCATCGACAAGCAAAAATTCAAACAAACTGTTTTAAAATTATGTATAATCAAGGGTAATTTGTGTCTGACCCAGGGCCTGCTACCGAAACCCAAAAGAACCAAAACCGGTATCGGAACCATATAAAAATTTGGTACCGGTACCGGAGTCCAAACCTTTAATTTTTTGTCATTTAAAATATACACCGCCGGAACCGAAATCGAACCGAAACCGGAAAATTTTATTGGCGTTCAGACTTCAGAACCGAAACTCATTCTTGCTAGAATTTGAACCGAAACCCATATTTCCAAATAATTCCAATCGGTACCAGTCTCTAAATTAATCTGATAGAAACTGTTAGGATTTTTAGTGGTTTCAATATGGTTCAATTCGTTTTTTGTAGAACTTAGCTTATTACCCAATGGGGTTTTATGAGCGAGAATCTTATCATTGCATTATTACATTAAGTACTTTCTATGCGAGAGCAATCTATTTTTGGGTCACCCGTTATTATTTTCTTAAGTTGATTCAGACGGAATTGAAGCAGAAACAACCTAATTGAATAAGTTTATCAAAAGTTTAACAAAAACCCCGAACGTGCTTTATATTCATTATTTTATATCCTCCTTCCCACAGAACAGTTCCTTCCTTTTAGGAATTTTAGTTTTCAAATGGCGACGCTGCTGATTGACAGATGTCATTCACTGTCAATCATGTGTCAAACTTATTTAAAATAGAGTGAGGTTATGTTGTTGAGAAATATTTCCTCCTAAAAGAAAAGTTTATTGTAAGTCGAATATAATTAAAATTAAGCATTATTAATGTGCAGCTAATTTTTGTAAATAACAAGAGAAACAAAGAAAATATGAGTGGCGGCTTGGCCCCTAGTAAAAGTACAGTTTACGTATCGAACCTTCCATTTGATTTAAAAAATAATGATCTCCACCAACTGTTTGAAAAATATGGTAAAATTGTGAAGTAAGTGAACCTGAGGCTATGCTTGAAATAAAAAATAAGGAAATCGGCTTTATTTCAGAGTCACTGTATTAAAAGACAAGGTAACCAGGAAAAGCAGAGGGGTAGCCTTCATATTCTTTTTGAAAACTGAAGATGCGAAGAAATGTATTGAGGAAACTAATTCAAAGCAGGTGTGTGGAATTAATTTTTCTCTAGATCAATCTAATATAAAATCATTTGCTAACGAGCACAGGGATTGTGTGAATCAGGCTTTTGTCAATTCTTTTTGACATTGTCCGCTATTTTGATGAAACTGAAAGCCACATTTACACCACCCCTAAGTTCATTAGAAAACGATTTTAAATCACCACCAATTAGATGTTCGGCAGAACACTCACAGCGAACATAGCCAAAGATAATGGCAGAACAACTGAATTCATTCGCAGACGAGATTACGTCGACAAGAGCAGATGCTTCGAGTGTGGAGAATTCGGACACATCAGTTACAAGTGCACGAGGAATCTGCTTGGAGAACGTAAAACACCACCCAAGAAAGTACGGAAACGAAAAAAGAGAACTGATGCAGGACTGACAGACGTAAGAAAAATTAATTCTACAAGAAAACTTAGTCTTACATTCTAGGAACAAAAAGAATATTTCGACAGCTCTGAGGATGATGAAAATATTAAAGATGAAGAAACTTTAAGTGCCGCAATTGCTGAAGAGGTAAATAATTCATTATTACTTCACTCTTAACACCTCAATAAATTTTCAGCAAGTTAAACAAGAGATTGAAGATTATCGATTCAAAGTGGCTACGGGGAACTATGATGAAGTCTCTCAATATAATAACGCTGAACCTCCAAAAAAGATCATAAAGCAAAGCAACTACTTCAGTGATGAAGAAGAAAGTGAATAAATAAAAAAGAACTGTTTAAATTTTGTTACAATCATTTTTAGCAACCCCCTACCAAGCGTTAATTTTCATTTGTTAGACTCATGTTAGACTGTACTGTACTGTCTTCGTTTAACCTTCAAAGAAGAGTATCTTGTATCTTTTTCTAGTTTGAACGCGAAACGCATTTTCTTAACTGTCAAAGTGACACTTCTCTTGACAGTTGACATTAGTTGACTTGACACAAGAAAGTGAGGTTATGTATCGCGCAAGGACGAACGCTTATCTAAAAACGATGAAAATGCTGTAATAACTGATAACGACAAACTATGGCTGTGAATTTCCTAAAGTATTTCTTCATTCTTCTAATCAATCAAGTACTTATCACTCTGATCCTATCTGATAATGTAGACAAATTATTATCTGTGGTTGTGGTGAGTTTTCACTACGTTCTCAGAACCCCTCGAATTTATTTATTTTTAGATTTATAGACACGGAGATAGAACTCCTATCAAACCATATCCCAATGACCCCTACCGAAACATTTCCTACTGGCCCGAGGGCTATGGCCAGCTCACAAACGTAAAAACCACCACACTTAAACCCCACTAACACGTCTTTTAGATTGGAAAAATGCAACACTATATGCTTGGAAGATGGTTAAGAGCCCGCTATGACGGTTTTCTACCGCCACAGTACAATTTCAATGATATCTACGTTCGAGCCTCGGACGTTGATAGGACTTTGATGTCTGCAGAGTCAAATCTTGCCGGATTGTATCCACCTA
Source organism: Pycnomerus fuliginosus (assembly GCA_963924575.1). Classification (NCBI taxonomy): domain Eukaryota; kingdom Metazoa; phylum Arthropoda; class Insecta; order Coleoptera; family Zopheridae; genus Pycnomerus; species Pycnomerus fuliginosus. The sequence continues at coordinate 12,051,516 of OZ004625.1, read as the reverse complement.
CCAAAGATCAGGAGTGGGATCCACAAATACCATGGCAGCCCATTCCAATCCACACGATTCCAGAATTAGAAGATCCAGTTGTTGCGACGAAGAAACCTTGTGCTAAGTATGATAAGCTGCTGGATCAGTTACTTAAAACGCCATATTTTCAAAACGTGACACATAGAAACCATGACCTGTACGCGTACCTTACAAAGTATTCAGGAACTTTAGTTTCTGATTTAATTAGTTTAGAATATATTTACAACACTTTGTTTATAGAGGATTTAAAGAATTTAACTTTACCATTATGGGCAAAAAAGGTTTTTCCTGATAAGTTAAAACCGTGGGCTGGTTTAAGCTTTGCAACAGATTGCTACACTCCAGCTTTGGCACGTCTCAAATCCGGATTGTTCTTCAATGAAATAATCACCCACTTCAAAAATGTAACTTCCGGTGCTGAGTTTAGGAAAATCCGGGTTTATTCAGCCCACGATATGAACATTGGCAACATTTTAAACACAATGGGGGCGTTTGAATACCACTCCCCGCCATACACCAGCACAATTCTTTTTGAGCTTCGAGAGAACGTCAGTGGTACAAATTATTTAAATATTTTCTACAAGAATTCTACAGAACCACAAAATGTTGTTCTCAAAGGGTGCAGCTTTGATTGTGCCCTCGACGATTTCATTCTCCTGTTAAAACCAGTAACTTTGACATTACCAGAATGGGAGCACGAATGCAAACTGAACTGGATTGATTTTTTACAAAATCACAATGTGCTCTTTTTCGTCACTTTTCTAAGTCTGATTAGTATCTTAATTGTCTTTGCTGGCATTCTACTGGCTGTAAGGTGCTTCAAAGCATTTGAAAAGGACAACGCCACGATTTACATGCAGTTACCCAATGATGAAATTGCTTAATTTATTCAGTTTATTAAAAGGGGCCAAATCTTGCTTAAGAAACATATGTATAGGTACCTAACTAATGTACTTAATTTATAATTGGCTGGAATTTAGTGTCTATGTGTGCTTATAAATAAATAAATAAATTATAAAATGGTCAGTCCATAAAGCATTTAATGGTTTGTTTGTGTTAACACTGTGATAAATAGTGGACTTCCCCAATTTTCCGCATTGAAATTTTTTATTGTTATGCGATTTCATGCATAATTACGTAATAATTTAACAATAACAACAAAGCGTTTATTACTCATTGTGGGTAACCGCCACTGATATTCGTAATGTGATAAGTTATCTAAATAAATATAAATTATGCAATGAGTCACTGGTCTCGATCTTACTTACGTGACGTCACTAGTGGTAAGTTTATTAGAAACAAGCTTTGGTTAAGCCCTTTGGATCGGGTAATAAAGTCATCACAGTGGTTTTAGATACTTCTTACCCACACGTAGAAGTTTAAAAACATCGCCTACGTGATATTTGTAAAGACATTGCAAAAATTTAATGCTGTCTGTGATACTATTTCACAAGGTTACTATAGGTAGGTACGTAATATGGATAAATGACTCGTTCGTGTTTATCGTGGATTCGTGGAGCCATATAATTTCACAATTCAGAAGAAAACCTTCAACACTGTATAGCAAGTGATTAACACTAAACTGAAAGCTCAGTTATATAATCTTGCACATGCTTTGTATTTATTCCTTTAAGTATTGGAGGATTTCTGACAAATGGTATGCAAGCTGCAGAATAGGTACTTTGCTTGAACCAATCAGAATTAGTCTGTACCCAGCCGCCTCTGACTTAGCAAGACTTGAAACAAAAAATAGATGCTGATGTTCTTTGCTTGTAACGAAAATTTCATGTCAATAACCGTATTTGTTCAAGAGTTATAACCGGATTGCAAAATTTCATTTATACAAAAGTTGTTGGCTCTAAAATTATGATTTATCCCGAATATACTTTCAAAAGCATGTTCAATTAGTGTTTAAAATTTCATGTACCTAAATAACTTCATCCGTTTCAAAGTTATGGTTAGAAATTTTTTTCGTTTTAAAAATTCATTCAAATCTATACTTTATGGAATTATGAAAGATGGGAGCAATAAGTAAGCACGACCTAAAAATTCACGTCAGAGTGATAATCGTTCGAAAGTGATAACCAAAATTCAAAATTTTATTTCTTACCATCACGCTAAAGTTATGATTTATGCACTAATGTACTTTCAAGAGCGTGTTTTAATTATATTTAATATTTCACATCGTTCGCTGTAATCGTTCAAAAGTTATAACCTGTGTTGTATTTATTTAGTCAATCATCAAGTATGGAGAATTTGTGACAAATGCCATTCAAGTTCCTATCGGTGTGTAAAATTTCATGTCAATAGCTTCGTCCGTTTCAAAGTTATGGCTAGAAATCTTTTTCGTTTTAAAAATTCATGTCTCCCAATCTATCTCTTGTGGAATTATGACAGATGGACCAATAAATAGACACGAATGTCCGCCATTTCGACCTAAAATTTCATGTTAAAAGTGATAATAGTTTGAAAGTTACAACAGAAAAACCGTTCATTTTGCTATAACCATTTAAAATTTTTCTTTCCAAATATTCACTACTAAAATTTCATGTCGTTCAAAAGTTATAACCGGTAAACCGTTTTGTTATAACAGAATTAAAAATTTCATATTGTATACAAGACAAGTTATTAGACCTAAAGTTATGGTTTATATCCGAATACACTTTCAAGAACATGTTCTATTGGTGTTTAAAATTTCATGTCATTTCATCCGTTTGAAAGTTATAGTTAGGAATCTTTTTCGTTTTAAAAATGTATGTCATCCAAACTACCCGTTGCGGAGTTATGAAAGATGGACCAATAAATAGACTATGTCCGCCATTTCGACCTAAAATTTCATGTTAAAAGTGATAACGGTTCGAAAATTATAACCGAAAAACCGTTCATTTTGCTATAACCAAAATTTAAAATTTTTTCTTACCAATAAATGTTCACTATAAAGTTATGATTTATATACTTTCAGGAGCGTGTTTTATTAATATTTAAAATTTCACATCAGTCGCTGTAATCGTTCAAAAGTTATAAACTGCGTTGTATTTATTTAGCCAATCATCAGTTAGTACTGGAGAATTTGTGACAAATGACATACAAGTTAGGAGCCTATCACAGAATATTTTGCTTGAACCAATCAGAATTAGTCTGCACCCAGCCGCCTCTGACCTTCGCAAGACTTGAAGCAAAAAATAGGTACGGATGTTCTTTACTTTTAAAATTTCATGTCAATAGTAATATTCGTTCAAAAGTTATAACTGATAAACCGTTTTGTTATAACAGGATTAAAAATTTCCTTTATACAAGTTATTAGCTCTAAAGTTATGATTTAAACCCGAATACACTTTCAAGAACATATTCTATTGGTGTTTAAAAATTCATGTCAATAGCTTCACTCGTCTGAAAGTTATCGTTAGGAATCTTTTTCGTTTTAAAATTTCATGTCTCCTAATCTATCCGTTGTGAAGTTATGAAAAATGGACCAATAAACAGACACGAATGTCCGCTATTTCGATTTAAAATTTTATCTTAAAAGTGATCTTCGAAAGTTATAACCGAAAAATCGTTCATCTTGCTATAACCAAAATTTGAAATTTTATTTCTTTCCAAGTAAGTTCAAAGTTATGATTTATAATACTAATGTACTTTCAGGAACGTGTTTTATCAGTATCTAAAATTTCACGTCACTCTGTAATCGTTAAAAAGTTATAACATGATTTGTATTTATTAAGCCAATCATCATGAAGTACTGGGGAATATGTAACAACTGACAGACAATAAATTAGCAGCCTATTCGCGATTCAAACTAGTTGTAGTGACGTCACATGGGGGACAAAATTTTGTTGAGTGCCCAATCGAATGCTTTCATCCATTTTAGCGCTCCTTGACACTGTGACGTCGTGCAGAGGGTGTCCTCAGAGAATCGCGAATCACAAAAAGTTTAGCTTGAACCAATCAGAAATAGCAGTCTGCACTTAGCCACCACTGACTTCGCAAGACTAAACGTTTGCCAAATATTTTCATTCAGTATCCATGAATCATAATGTAATGAAAAAATTTCGCAAGTTAAATCTTGGCTTGAAAGGATTTAGCATCTGACGTCAAAGGGCCTTGCCAGGGAAAATTACTATGTACCAGGGTTTAGACAATCAAGCGTGGAATATTATAAATAATATATTTCGGTAATAAAATCTTGAAACAAAACAGTCTGGCAATAAAAACGTGTCAACACAATTTCTCTAAATGTAAATTTGATAAACTTCTAGAATATCACACTAAACGACTACAGAGTAAACATAAAATCTTGCATTTGTACCACGATCATAACGTCGCAACTTCAGTCACGTTACTTTCCAGTGTCCAACTGGAGTGGGACCTGTGAAAACGTATTTTTAAAATTCAGCCACGATTTATCACAAACTTACAGTTTCCATCTTATATTCTTGAATTACTAGAGAATTGTTAACTTTTTTTAAGCTAAAGAAAGAAAATTAGTAGATCAGTGCATGCGGGAGAAATAAAAGAAACAAGCAAAGGGGAAAAGGACAAAATGCAATACATACATTCCACTCCCAAATTTTCCATATTTAAGTAGTTTCGATCAAAAGTTCTCTGTAAAAAGTGATTTTAAGAACAAACATTAAAGCAAAACAGAGGAAAGCCACACTTAAAATGGTTAAAAAAACTCACCTTGAATAACTCATGTCACTGCTGACGTTGAGATCTACAGGTCCAGTAACGTATTTATTAATGAATTCGTATTGAAGTAGACTAGTGTTTCCCATACTGATTGCCATATGTACAGCTAAATAAACGCAGAATATCAAATAACACGTTCCTATGAATATCGCTATTAACATGAAGAACCAGTGTAGGCTGTGTTCATTCAAGGTTTGTATCACGAAAAATGTATTAATTGAGATTACAACTATACTCAATATAATGGAGGCTATTTTGTTAAACCTGAAAATTCTAGTCAAAATTTAAATTTCATCAATAAATCTTACCATCCATTTGTGAATTCACCCATTATTTGAGGATTGCTAGTAAAAGCTATTGTGGGTATTGTAGCAAAGGGTAGTTGTAGGCTCATTATGGCATTTAGAACATCGTTCATTTGAGTCAGATCTTGAATTTGGCTGAAGAAGGCTAGGCAGAACGTTGGTACTATAGCAATGGTTCTAGTGAACAAAACCCTTTTCCACCTTGCCCATTGCAAATTCAAAAAACCTTCCATGGTAAACTGACCAGCATAAGTTCCAGTCATAGTTGAGCTTTGTCCAGCTGCTAGAATACCAAGAGCCCAAATGTACATAGCTAAAATCCCATAAGTACATCCCAAAAATATTCCACCTTTATACAAATCAGCCTCAACATATTCGTTATTGTCGGGGAAAATCGATCCATTTATTGAACGATTCGAGCAAAGCTCACGCTAAAGTCGTAAATTAGACAATAAATTTAGAAAAAAAAACTTACGACTTCTTGGTTTGTCTTGTGAAATATCCCATTGGCAAAAACTGCGACTACAAATACATTTATGATAAAACTAACTAAGAGAGCTATGCAAGCCTCTATAAAATAATATAAATTGGCATCTCTCACTTTTTCAGGTTTGGTTCGATCTATATCACGTGACTTAACTAGGGCTGAGTGGAGGTATAAATTGTGAGGCATTATTACAGCACCTGAAATTAAATAGTTAGTGAGATATAACCTACAATTAATTCAAATGGTTACTAGCGCCATCTTTGGTGAAGTTATGCGATTAATATTGGAACTTACCTACTATTCCAATGGCTGGGAGTAGGGCTCGAGATTCACAACCAGAACACCAGGGGACAAACATGCCTTCAATTACTTCCAGCTGATTTGGACTTGACGTTATGTATTCAAATCCAAAAGTTACAGCCATTACTGAGATTAACACTCCGAAAAACACTTCTAATTTACGTAAACCGTATTTGTCTAAAAATAGGAAGGTGAATGTGTCTGCGATTGTAATCAGCACTCCACCCCATAGAGGAACACTAAAAAATATTATCAGAAGGGTTGTTACATTTGATTGTACATGCAATCATAGGTGGCTAGCATGGTCCGTTTTGACATTTAATTTATGTCATTTGTAAAGCCACCTATGATGGTAAGTACAATCATGCTTACATTTGATTGTACAATCATAGGTGGCTTTCATGATCAGTTTTGACATTTACTTTATGTCAATTTGTAAAGCCACCTGTGAAGGTAACAATAACAATCATGCTTAAACCTACGCTTTATTGGATAATAAATAGATTGCAATTGCAGTTCCAATGACTTCCTGCATATCAGAACCAATAACAGCAATTTCAATCATAATCCAAAGTAATAGTCTAGGAACTTTTCTGTATTGGCGATAACACATTTCCGCCAAATGTAAACCAGTCACCACTCCCAACCGAGCGGACAATCTCTGCATTAATAACCCTAAAACCGTTGCACTGAACAACAGCCATAGCAGTTTATATTGAGCAACAGTTCCACTTTGAAGATCGCTTTCGATATTTCCTGGGTCTAGATAAGCGATTGACATTAAAAACCCAGGACCGGTGAAAGCCCATAGCTTCCTGAAGCTGAAGCCTGTGCTGCTCTGCAACAATAGGGGTAACATATGGTTTAGCGAAAAAATAAATACAGTTTCAGGGATTTGAATTCGTTCTTCGGCAAAGTAAGTTGATGTGACTGTTAACTGGGCGGTTTCAGTTAATGCTTCTGGGGGGGCCTTCCCATTTTCTTCTTCCGGTTTAGTTTCCGGAGACATCTGAAAGTGAGGTTAAATCAGACGGTTAAATGAAACAATAAACAAACCAAGCAGGCTGCGGCTGTCAAAACAATGGAATTGTTTGTTGACGCCCATTGTTTTAAAAAATAATGATTAGGTAATTTGTGTAGCTCTTAATAATTATTTTACTTTGTGATAGTTTTTATTTTAATTTACACCCATTTTAATACTAACAACTCAATAATAAAAAAGTCGAGGTTCAATTGTTTGTAAAATTGTTGATTTCATGATAAACAAAAAAAACTTACCTCTAATTATTGTTATTAACTTATCATTTCAGAACCGGAAAAATTACTTGATAAGGCTACAATAAAATTACTACTAGCAGAGATTACTACTCTACATGATGCGCTACAATAAATAACAATAAATTTTAGTTCAACAATTTAACCTATCGTTTGCGGATGACACATCACGTGATGATATGATTGCGATTGGACTTCCGGTCAAAAGTCGAATTATCACTAGCTCAAATTATCAAAAGTCCGAAAAGTTATTGGCACGATTTGGCGGAAGTTTCGTTTTCGTTATGTACCCACCGGATTCACGGCATAAACTGGACAATTATTTCACGAGTGAGTAACAAGAATTAGAGGGCAGCCAATGGCGATTGTTTCCAACAAGTGGGGGAAATGGGAAAACCAAAAAATTCTTACCACGGTTTTTCCCTGGGCGAACGTGCTGAAGCAGAACCAATTCTAAACTCAATGCAGGAGCTCACGTACGCCTTTTATTACAAACTTACCATTACATCTTATTTGCTTAAAGACACGTTTTATGTTTCTTATAATCTGAAGCTGTTTGATGAAGAGTTGAAGATAATCTTAAGTATTGTTATTACAAATAATATAAAACTAGTCTAATCCACATAAATTTTATTTCGAGTATGTTTTACATGATAACATCTTTCAGTCACACAAATTATTATTCTGGTTATACATTGTCCCTGTATGCTCCACGAAAATAACGGTTGTACTGCATTGCCAAAACAAATTACCCTGTGACAGCATTTCGTTAAACTTTAGAATTATATCACAAATAAAAAGAAATTAACGACGACGATTAATAATCCTTACAATAAAGCACCTAAATTATGGCAGTGTTACAACATTAAAACGAATTTAATAAAAGTAAGTGCTAAAACTACTAGCACTAACTTAACTGTACAGTAAGCGGATATAAAAATCGGTACATGATGTCCTTAGGTCTGAGTAAATTGATAACTGACCACTCCAGTTTGATCTAAAACAAAACAATTTAATTAAAGTCTCAAAATTCGTCGATAAGCATTTGACATGCACCAACACTGACTTACCTTTCAATAGCAAAAGTGTGGCTATTAATATTGCACTTAGAGGTAACTTAAAACTGAAATTAAATAATGAATTAGTGAAAAATCAAAAGATGATGAATACACTCGCATGCTCATGCGCTAAATGGGGTGGTCAAAATAAAATTTAAATCAAAAATAATCCTGTATTTACAGTCTACGGTACAATCAAGCGTTAATCTATAAAATATTAATGCAACGATTACAAAAGTTATTTACAAATTCCTCTTCACGATTAAAAAGCTATTTGTGACCAATAACGAGTGGTTACTCAGGCATTAAAATTGCACGCTAAAAAAAAACGAAAATTCAACACTAGCCTACTGTTTTCCTCATTCACCAACCTCCTACATAACATCAACAAACATCTCACAAGGATTGCCCATAGCTATCTTAAATGATTGTCTACTACCGGCAATGTCTTTGGATTGGGCCGCCACTTGCGTCCCGCTGCTCTGTTCCGAACCGTTTGAGGAACCATTTCCGTTTCCTGTGGCCATTGGAAGCGCCGAACGCGGACCCAATGACGTCACGTCACTGTCTGAGGCGCTGCTGTGACCCGCTGCTGCGTCTTTCAGCTGGTTTGAACCGTTTGATGAACCACCTGTACATAATTTTTCATCATTTGGTGCTTTTTTGTCGTTATTTAGAGAAAATTTTGTATTGTTAAAATCACAATAAAAAAACACCATATAACTCACCACTTCCACTTAAAACTGACTCCTCCCTGTTATACCCGTATACAGTGTTTTCACTGGCTGTATAAAATGGCATTGGCATGTACTCCATGGGGTTGTAAGTGCCACTATATGGCATGTAATTGGGTACGTTCGGCAGGGATCGCACTGAATTCGCATCCCCCTGAATTTTTAAATTGTTCATGGCCGAGCAAAGATCACCGAAAATGTAGTAGCACTGCTCTGCAAATTTGGTGTTGTTAACTGTGTGTCGAATGAAACCGGCTTGGAGGAGTTGTCCCGCATACTCTTTAGCCTCGCTCCTGTCTCGGAAACCTTCCACGTTGGTCATCAACCACCTCACCATGTCCGTGCCTATGAAGGCGTTTGGGATCGTTATTTTCAACCAGATTCTGTCACGGATCTCAAGTCCACTGTCCGGTTGTTGCATGGCTTGTACTACCGATGGCATGGGAGTGTTTATTGTTAATGGGGCGTCTATATCTGAAAGAATAAGAATAAGGTTAAGGTTTTGAAAACTATTTTATTCAAAATACGATTAAAATCCTACTTTATTGAAATACTTAACTTTAATAAGTAATTCGATTGACATAACAGAAAGCTTGTGATCAATTCTTAAGTATGTGCGACTATTTTCATAGTTCCAGAATAATTAGTTTCGCTGAGCTATCATTTTGCTATGTATGTACACAGTAAGCATAATAATAAACTTGAAACAGTTGAATTTACGTAAAGAATTATTAGGACACAAAAATAAAAATGCAATAATACCAATGTATGAAAACATCATTGTATTCTGCCCCTTCTACTCGAGTCGCCCATGTGAGTGTATAGTATTTTAAAATTACACAGCGATTATCCGTCCTTAGCGACCCGCGCAGTGGCGGATCCAGAAGACAATCTCTTGATGGGAAACCATAATTTTAAACCAGTGGACGACAGACGAATTTTGTGAAATGTACGAAGTTTATGATTCGGCACCGATTTCGGGGGGGGGGGGGGGCGATCGCCCCCTCGCCGTCCTCCCTAAATCCGCCACTGGACCCGCGTACATCGATTATCGATATTGTTTACAATCTTCAAACATATGGGCTTTGTCTAAGAGTTAGGACACCTTGTACAAATCATTTGCACGACTAAACTTCAGACGAAGAGGGCCGTGAAAATTTAATAGCACTTCGATGTTTTAGCGATTTTTCACGAGCTTACCGAAAGTATAGTCCGGTATCCGGTAAACATGGTAAGTCTCTTTTAGGGTCGATTTTAAAATAAAAGTTAAAAGTCTACTATTTTGAGGGATTTCGGATATTGATCCGAAGCAGCGTTTTTGAAATGTTGCTAGGCAAATATTTAATGAACACTTTAGGTAATTTTGATTATGATGTTACTGCATGAAACCTAACCCAAAAATTTGAGTTCTTGTTCATCTTCCGTTCTTTTAATACAGGGTCGTTACAAATTATTGTACAACCGTAGATGGCTTTGATGCTTTGTTTTCACATTTTAGTTGCACAGCCCTAAATGCGTTAAACGTCAATTCTTTTGTTTTTAAGACACCTATGATGGTATAATAATTTGTAACAACCCTGTACAAGTAGAATTTAAAATCCTTATACCTTTTCACGATCTTCATGGCAAATCAGTACAAGAAAAAAAATAAAGAAAACTGAAACCCAAAGGGCCGGAATTTCAATCGAAGTTTAACCATCAGATCTGTTACTTGGTTATCTAATCAAATAAGTCCATTTAAAAACTTTCTGATGATTCGATTGGATTGGATTCCTGACCAAAAAACTTCTAGCTATTAAATATTAATTATAAGGTGACATTTTGTAAATTACTAATACTATTACTAATACTAAAATTTGATATGCCTAAGTAGCACTTCCCGCTCACCAACTGCTTTCAAAAACTTTTCAGCTCTTCAACTGGTCACCCAATCTCCATGTACCAGATTATAATGTGTGTTTAGTGTTATAACATAATTTCGATTTGGCATATAAGCAGTGATGTGAGGTGGTAATTTACCCGCGTAAATTACCAAATTAATTACGGTAATTTTTCGGTAAATTACCAGCATAAATTACCATTAATTCTCGTTGAGAAAAAATGAAAATTTTAAATTACGGAGTTCCATATCCCCACCACAATTATGACAGCTGTCAACTGTCGGGCGCCCTGAGGACAAGCAAACAAACGTCGTCCATAAGATTTACATTGTAACATTGTAACAACTTTCATTTTCGGCGTTTGGAAATATTCACAATAAAACACGAAACAAATTAACCACTGATAGAGCTGCCAAGTTGGTATATCTAAATTACAATTTGAGAATATGTGAACCAACATCAGAAAAATCGCCAGCCATGGAATATGAACAGGAAGAAGAGGAAGAAGAAGAGGGGGTGGACGTGGAAGACGCAGAAAATGAAGCAGGAGAAGAGAATGAGCCTAATGAAGAACAAGACTCTACTGAATAGAAATATCTTTCTTTTCGTTAATTTTCAAAATATGTTTGTATTTACCTTATAGTTCACCTATATAATTATTGTTTAAGTATTTACGAGAAATTGTGATTTTCCTTTCATTCAATCTAAAATTTGAAAACTTCTTAATTACGATGGTAAATTACGGCGGTAAATTACCACGGTAAATTACCATAAAAATAAATTACCCGAGAATTTAAATTGGTAAATTATCATGGTAAATTACCACGGTAATTTACCAAAAAAATAAATTACGGTAAACTCACATCACTGCATATAAGTATGAATGAATTTCGTCTTATTTAAAACCAGAATTTGAAGACCTTTCTAATGGTTTCTTATGGTGACGTCAAAAATAAGGGTTTGTATCTAAAATTTCAAAGTTGATGTGCCAAAATGGCTACTTCCGGTTGCACGAATGGCTTCAAAAGCTTTTCAGATCTAAGTTAGGCTATGTGATGCCTATGTACCAAATTTCAGTCAAATCGCTCCAGTAGTTTGGGCTGTACAGTAGGGTGGGCCGAAAAAAACGAATTTTGGAATTTCGTTTTGCAATAGTCGTCAAAGCTTGCCTTTTACTATTCTAAGAAAAAAGTTTATTTAAGATTTTGCGATAGGTCAACATCTTCAGCCCTCTACCGCCCCTCAAATATTAGTTACTTTGAAATTTCAAGTTTTACAACGAAATATTTTTTTAAATGCAAAATTTATTGTTTTTCTATCACTACTAAGCTCGGAGTAGATTTTGAGCCCTCTACCGCCCCTCAAATATTAGTTACTTTGAAATTTCAAGTTTTACAACGAAATATTTTTTTTAAATGCAATATTTATTGTTTTTCTATCACTACTAAGCTCGGAGTAGATTTTGAAGATCATTAAGGGCCGTTTTTTCACCTCCAGATAAATTTAGCTACCTACTAGAAGCCCATTGCCATATAGTTTCAAAGACAGTTAACTCTAATCAATCAAGTTGCTGGTGCATGCATGACAGAACTTATGCTGTCATACTGGTTGACGTCTAAAGTTCAAACGATATATTTTTGTGCGTTTTTTAGTCTTCGAAGGCGCATCAAATATAGGGTACTCTAGCACAAATTGCCTCTAAAAACCCTTATTAACTCGAAAGGGAAGCACAGAAATTCGAATAAAAAACGCACAAAAATATAACTTTGAAGTTTAGACGTTAACCAGTACTGTCGTAAGTTCTGTCATGCATACACCAGCAACTTGATTGATTAGAGTTAATTGACTTTGAAACTATAAGACAATGGACGTCTAGTAGGTAGCTAAATTTATCTGGAGGTGAAAAAACGGCCCTTGGATGATCTTTAAAATCTACTCCGAGCTTAGTAGTGATAGAAAAGCAATAAATATTGCATTTAAAATAATATTTCGTTGTAAACTTGAAATTTCAAAGTAACCAATATTTGAGGGGCGGTAGAGGGCTGAAGATGTTGAATGATCGCAAAACCTTAAATAAACTTTCTTCTTAGAATAGTAGAAGGTAAGTTTTGGTGAGTATTGCAAAACGAAATTCCAAAATTTGTTTATTTCGGCCCACCCTACTGTACAGCGTTTACAAACGTACGTACAGACATACAGACAGATTTTACAAACCTCTTTTTTTGGGTTTCTGGGACCTCAAAACGTATAGATCTGATGTTATCTCAAATAGGAAAATTTTAGTGATTGGGAATTGGAGAGGTTAAAATGGTAACATGGCAATTTTCTAAACCGCCATAAGGCTACGTGCCAATATTTTGTTCGATTTAACCAGTTTTAGTAATTATTTGCTGGGTCTAAGGCCCGATGCCATAATCAAAACTAGTGTCCTTTAAATATTTGCCTAGCAACATTTCAAAACGGCTGCTCCTGATTGGTCAAAATCCCCTTAAAATTGACATTAACTTTAATAGACCTTTAAGTTTTATTATGAAATCGGCCCTTACAAATGAATTAAGACATTTTATGAATATGACAGGCTGTTTTACATCGAGTTCGACGTCATTCAGCATATTTTTGGTACGATATTTCTGCAGTTTTAATTTGAATATATCTGAACCTTGGGCGGACCGGACAGTCTGTATCAAGCAGAGATATGTTCTACAATTCTACATAAAAACTAATCACTAAAAGCCCTAATGCACAATTAAGTGTCCAATTAATTATAAAATGGTCAAAAACGACGCAATTAGTCAGCAACAAACCATTTAAACAAAGAAATAATGAATAAACATTCGGCAGATCGACATGAGCACATCGGCACAATACGAAATAAAAATTTATGTTATTTGGAAGATAAAATTCACGTTAACGCCTAAATAAATTAGACATTTATGATTGCAGGAACCTCAAAACAGGACAAACTATCAATGAAAGTGTCTAAAACGAGCAGATTAGCAAATGTCCGTTTGTCCCGGTACAGAAAATTGCGACGTTGGCAATTTCAAACCACCAACTTCCAACCAACCAACCAACCAAGGTACCTCGCGAAAAACCTTTGAAACCGATAGCTACATTTCACTAACAATAATTTACACAGAGATATTGAAAAGATTGGGGGCTCAGATAATGAGAATTTCACCTTTACAATTCCCCATTTTTATAATTATTCGATTTTAAGTATTTTTTCAGTAAACTGAACACAACAAAAGTTTTGAAATTTTTCGCGAACAAATATTTTCCAACTTCTATTCTGTGATTTAATTTAACACCGTGAACTGTCAATATTTTTCTATCATTTTGAACAAGATTTCTGATTTTGGACCACTGAACTGAACTAAATTTTAAGTAGATACTTAATTGTATTTCCTGAGAGACTTGGGTTTGATTCCAAGTAGATTTATGTCACAGGTGCTTTCCTTTGTGCATTTATCTCAGAAGCCTAACTCAATCTCAGCAATTTGATTGGTTCATTTGAATTTTGACCAATCAGATTGCTGAGATGAACTCAGACTCCTCAGATAAATATGTAAAAGAAAAGCGCCTAACGTCATGATACAAATGAGCTTAGGTGTACAAATTTGAGATGGCGCTGGTAAGGCTTCTGCAACATTACATCTCACTAGTGAGAGAGAAACCAAGGACACTCTTTTCTGATGAAATTTCTCGATAGTGAGATGCAGAACTAAATCCTACTTACGGTCATTTCCTGGAATTGTGCTTGTAATGGAGCTGCTCGAAACCGTAGACCGACTGGGGGGCCTCGCCAATGGATCCCCCCTCACAGCTGCAGTGTGAGCCACCCACGCCCCCGGGTCTATAGGCCTCACAGGTTCAGTCCTAGGTATCGTAAAATACCCCTTTGGGTTTGGATCCCAACACTTGGCAACCACCAATTTAATTGGACTGCAAATTAATCCATCAAAATTAAGTGAAAAACATAAATTTTATTACCCGGGTTTTTGTACCACCTCCCTCAACACCCTTACAGCTTCATCATTGGACATATTTTCAAAATTTACATCGTTTACTTGCAGAATCATATCACCTGGTTCTATCCTACCATCTAAAGCCACTGCTCCCCTACAAAAGAAAATTATTTCACGTTAAGTTAACTTTACCATACCCTTTCATAATGGAGCCTACGTAAATCCCACCATCACCTCCTTTATTACTCTGTCCGACTATTGAAATGCCGAGGAAATTAACCGTATCCATATTGAGTGTTACTGTAATAATGTTGAGAGACATTGTCGAATCCGTTATACTTGAATACGAAGATGTCCTCGACAGGGCTTGTAAGCGTTGTTTCCGCCTCCTTTGCGGGCGTTTTCTTCCAGCTACGTGTAACCGACTTACACTCGAACATTCTGATAAAGCCGTATGTCTCCCTGTTGTTTCTGATTGAAAACTCGTTGTTTCAAGGTCTGAACTAACAATCGAAGCAGTCTCATAAACTCTAAAATTAGTTTTAAGCGAATGGTGTTTCTTCCAGAAAATACCTTGGAAGATGTCCGTTAATTCTAGATGAGTATTTGTGGTGTCGTCGACCTTGCCTCGAACTTATTATACTTTCGGTGTCTGTGCAAATCGATTCGGGGGCTTGAGGTGGCAGCCTTGGTTCTGATTGATGAGTGACACTATCAGTACATTGCGAACCTCCATCTGATTGATTAGATCCATCTGCTGATACCAACTACAATTTTTCGTTTAATTAACATTTGGTAATGAATTATAAAACTTACCCAACTAACTACTCGTCCATTAAAACACGGCAAATGTGCGGAGTCGTCAACAATTTCTTCCTTGACCACCCTGTATATAAATGTCACAATAATCAGCTGTTGTTGTTGCCATCATAGTTGATTATGAAATTCTAATGTTTATTAATCAAATTCCGCGTATTTCTCTTCAATATGATAAGTGATTACATAATTTAATTGAGAAATTAAAATTTAAATGCAATAAAAAAAATTGACAATGACCACAAACAATGACATTCTATTATTTCATCATGGCACACTTTGCCATGAATTAAAACCGATTTCACTGCTATTAAAGAAAATCACATTCAGAACAATTTAACAAATCGTAAAGATTAACGATTGCAGCTGTCAAATCAAGATTGATGGGTGTTTATGGTGAAGGCTAATGGTCTCCCACAAATCAATTTAAAAAAAAAATGACCCCAAAAGTGCACAATCGCCCCCTTGCCGCCTTCCCATTCATCTCGTTCCATTTCTAAATCGCTTAAAAGGGGAAAACGTACCCAAAATCGTCGTCCATAGACTTGAAAAAGAACTTGTAGTTTGGCCTGTTGAGAACATTTTTAAAATCGGCTAAAGTCACTTTCTCGGGTGATATTGAGATTTTCACTAAATAGGGGGTTTCTTCATCGTCTATGTGATAAATTACTTTCGTCTCATCCATTTTTAAAGCACTATTTTGGCAAAAATCCGAAAATTTGACAGGAGCAAAACACTTCACTTCAACATGGCGGAGGACATTTTGAAGAAATTTATCCCCACCCTTTGCGCTGGGGCCTTATTGACAATCCACAAAAGGGGGCACAAGTATTTCACACTGATTTTGTCACGGTTTCGCAGTTATTTTGCGATGTTTGAGGCTTAAATCTAATGCACTAGTTGATTAAATCAAAATGTGGAGGAAGGTAAAGGTTGAGTAGATCGCTATATTATCGACTGGAAACTGGAATAGAAAATAATTAAAACAAGAGGATAAGCGGCTTGATTAATCGATTTGCAGAAGTGAACAGATTAAAAATGTGTAAATATGTGGTAAATTCAATTAAGATTCTTTATAAATTGATGAAAATTTTCAAGATTGTGGTTTCAGCAAATTTCAGTTTGTTTAGCTTAGAAAAGAACCAAATCTGTCAGTTTTTGAATCAGGATCTGTCAAAAGACGTGATCTGATCTGTCAAAAAGTAGGTCAATATTTTACTTTTCCAGACGTATGCTCATATTTTAGACGATAATTGTTTAAATTTGGCTAATCCATTGCTGTTTAAGGTAAATTCCTAATTATTGAATCTAGAATCAAAAGTCAAAACGTGATGGAAAGTAAAAGTTGAGTAGATCGCTATATTATCGACAGGAATGGAAAATAATTTTAAAGACGATAGCGGCTTGATTAATAGATCTGCAATAAAGTTACAGATTAAAAGTGTTTAAATAAATGGCAAATTCAATTAAGATTAACGAAAAATAGGTGAAAACTCTTGGGATTGTTGTTTAAGTTTGTTTAGCCTAGAAAAGAACCAAATCTGGCAGTTTTCGAATCGGGATCTGTCAAAAAACGCGATCTGTCAGACCATTTGTCAAAAAGTAGGTCAATATTACTTTTCAATACGTATGCTCATATGTTAGGCGATAATTCCTTAAATTTGGGAAATCCATCGGAGTTTAAGGTAAATTCCTATTACAGAATCCTTTCTCTGTTATCCCCCCAAAAATAGTTGTAATTTTCCAATAAATGTTGTTTTTGCAGCCAATTGAAGGTTCTAACCAAACCTGACATGGATTAAAATCGGAAAAATGGCTGAAAAATTAGGTCTGGGTAGTGAAGTACGCCAATTGAAGATCGGCCAAAGCTTCACCAACCCAAAATCCTCCGCTTTCCATACCTTTAAGTGTAAGTAACGAGAGTAATCCGGAAGAGTTGCAACCCGATGTTTTGCAGATGATTTCAAGCCTGCCTCAGTGGACACCAATAAAATTGCCACGGTGGGCGTTAGTGCCAATCATCAAGTTACAGTTACCGTGCCTCATTTGGGTAAAACTGAAAGGGTTGTTCTTTGGGTAACTGTTTCGTTTTAGATGGTGCAGGGGTTCCCCAAACAGTATTCAAAGGCTCCCAGAGGCCTTACCAAAAAGAATGTGTGCTTATTATCGATCGAGTTACCGGCGAGATAGTTCTAGAGAAATTGGCTTGTAATATACAAGTCAAGAAGACGAGGAATGAATCAGCTAAGCTGCCTCTTCTTCAGAATAGTGATAGGTCAGGGGGTTCATCAAGTTTGTCGGTGAGGTCACAGACGCCCCCCCCGATTGGTCAACGCGTTTCGCATAAGACTAAAGTGACCAGTGGGAGTCGAAGACCTGATAGACCTATCACGCATATGGTGCCAAAACATTCTCCTCTTCATGCCAGCCCGAGTTACCCTTCGCCAAATCATCACAAGAGCCCCAAGAGGGACATTCACTCTGAGTACGTGTAATTAAATATACGGAGTTTTTACAAATGATGCTATTATAGCACAATCATTTGTAACAACCCTGTACATCATATAAAGGCAGTTTTTCAATTTTTAGAATACACAACAATACGAGCACTTCAGCTAGCCTCCCCATGATCGGAATCGACGATTTTGATGGGCCCCAAAGTTCATCTTTCCCCACCAATAATAACATCGCACCCCCTGTTCAAAATTCGACTGAAAAATCCCCTTCTATGTTCACCCTTTCTGATAACGACAACGGCGTAGGGGAGATAACTGATTCGTCCTCGTCGAGTAGCGACTCAGATTCCGACTCTGACCACAATAGGACGGTGGTAAACAAGTTCAGCAAAACGAACGGACACAGCAATGGTGTGACGTCATTGTCCACGTCATCACCAGCCAAAATCAACACCCACTTACTGAATGAAGACTTGTGCTTATCGGAATCTGGTTCTGACTCGGAATAATTTTTTTATGTATACTTTTGGCTACTGTACTTTCAACGGCAATGACTAAGAGGTAATTATAAATGAATGTTTTGTTATATTATCTATGATATTGATAGGAATACATACTGCAATTGTATTCGGGTTTTATTTGTTTTAGAAATGATGGCCAGTACATGGTTGACAGTTTTCTAGCATTATTGTGATCGTTAGTAAAATATGGACAGTCCTTGAGATAGTATAACCCATCTCTACATTCTCATACTAAATTTCAGCCAAATCTGGGACTTAATGTTTACAATCTTGTAAGTCTCTTTCTATCATGTGACGTCATTCGCAAGGCATGCACACAGGCAAAATTTGGCAGATGACATTATTAACTTAGGTTTTTGACAGTAAAATAACGGCTGACAGAGTCCGCCGTGACAGTTTTTGCCTCTAAATGTGCAGAATCGCTGCGCATGTTAACTATCTCTTTAATTAGAATACTTAATTCGCCTATTGCTGTCTGTTTTGGTCGCGAACGGAGTATATAATATGGGCAAACTTCTGAAGGTAACTCTTCGCCTTCTTCTAAAACGAAAACTTCCTTTGAACACATGTCATAAAGATACAGGGTGTACAAATTCCACCAAAGAGTAGTTTTTTGCTAATATTTAAAAAACGCTTTGAAATATTTTGACGAAACTTGGTACACGTACGTTATACATAGCACTTAAGTGAAGTAAAATGAAACATTTGCATCAAGTCCAGAGGCGTAGGTGTAGAAATAACAGGTGGATGTCGTTCTTGGATGCGCCACTGGTTAAAAAACTACATAAAGGGGAAAGCAAACTAGATATCCACATTTTACATATTAGGATGACCGATACCAATACCCTGAAAACATTAATTAAGTAGTGGAAGGACTGGAATATAAAAGAGAAAGAAAAATTATTTTGGAAATATTTAGAAACTTGCACACTCTGTACCTTAAAATTAGTGCCGTTTTCGGTTAGTCCTGCACTGCGCGGTGCAGTAAAACGACGGACTCTGATTGGTTCCCTTCTCCCAAGAACCTTGCAAACGTCGACCAATCAGAGCTCGTTATTTCTACTGCACTGCATTTATGTCAATAGGAAGTTTTCTTCTTAAAATAAGGCGAAGAATCGGTGTACCTGCTTAAACATTGTCTCTTTTAATTTAAAATCCTTATTTCTGACCTTAGTGGGCTGGATCTGGTGGTGACAATAAAATTTTTAAAAAATCACAATTTTTCGGATTACATATCATTATCTGAAATTAAGAATTTCCGAATTCCAGGCATCGAGTTTCAAAAATTCTCAAAAAATATACAGGGTTAGTCAAATGTATGGAGACAGCCGATTATTTGCCAAACTATTCACTTTAACAAAACATTTTGGGTTAATAATTTTTTTTTTGACATTGACATTACCAAGTAATGACATCATCGACATTTTTTTATGAGAAGATATGTCAAGTGTAGTATCATTGGAAAGATAATTTCTTTCTCTTTACAACGTTGTGAAGAAATCATGCTCTTACATAATGAAAATGTGAAATAGAGGGCCAAATTCATATTTTTATTTTGGCCACACATTTAATTGACATTTTCTCGAAATTTCCATTAAGAGCATAATTTTTTTACACTTGACATATCTTCTCATTTAACATTATCAACCGACAAATGGTAAAAGTGAGGTTAGAATAAACCATTTTATTATTATTATTATTTTGTGACGTAATACACATTTTGTAATGTCACAGAAATATAACGTTACAAAAGTAATTACATTTTTGTAATATTACACTTTTACATCCTTACCTGCAGTTAACTAAGGGGCTGATTTCAATCAAAACCAATTGCGCCGACGCAACTCAATTTGAAATTTAGGCCTTAGCGCGAAAAAGAATGTTCTTAAATAAATAATAAAAATAGAGAAAATTGATTAAGCAATTATTAACTGCAAACAGCAACCGTTTTTCGTAATGACTTTATTGAGGTGCAAAATGAAATACAAAGTTTGAAAATGAACGACGTAAAGGATGCTTTGTACAATATTTGACAATGGCAGTATACCTAGTTGGGTTCAGAACAAATTCAGTAGGTAATTCTTTTTAACATAAATTGGTTTTGGTTAAATTTTTCAATAATTATATTTCACACGGTAGGTTCTTGTTTTTTTTTGACAAATGGAACAGGATTTGGCAGCGAAACGACACTAAAGCAGGTGCAAATCCTCTTCCCGACCCTACTATAACAGATAGTAGTATTTCGTATGGCTCAGCTTGATATCGATATTTAACAGTAGCATTTTTATAGTTTCTTTCTTATATACCCACTTAGCACCTCTAACTCGCTCCTAGGCCCCCCGTTTCATCTCTCAGAAAAAGTGTAAAACCAATGTGTGGTATTTTTTAGTAGATTCTGAATCAGTCTAGAGTAATCTATAAGAATCCGAAGAAGAAAGACGAAATTTTGAAGTATTGGAACCTCGTAGTTTAAATCTGCTCAATTTGGTAAAAAGGGCTGACTACGGCCCTGCTGGAGCGTGTTCAGAAATGTCACCTAACGACTGATGAAGCATTTCTTATCTTCATTTTACCTTTCGAGAGGATATCTTCTATCCTTTTCTAACTTACACTACGGTTAACATGAGCTATGTTTCTTAACGCACCTCTCCGTCCACTTGTCACTTCACTACTGTCAGATTTGACATAAGAGATTAAGGTTATGCTGTGACAACGAAATGGAGAACCAGTGCGTTATTTGCTTGAAAATCAACGAGGACCCCAAATTTCTGAAAGAAATTGATACAGAAGACAAGAAGTTAACCTTTATCCTTCGATTATTAGTACCTGAAATTGTGGGTATCCTTCAAATTTCCACCTAAGTCCTGAATAATGTCAATTTTAGGACTTCAATGAAAATTGCATAATCTGCCCCCTTTGTGAGATAGACTTGAGTCAAATCTACAAGTTTAGGCAAAAATGTCTCGAATCCGACAAATTCCATAAAGGTAAACAGAAGGATGACCCCCCGCAATCACCCCATCACGTAGGCATTAAGCAAGAGCCCGAAAGTGCCGCCCTCCAATGCGAAAATGATCTCAAGGACGACTTTTCCGATTCCGATTACGATCCTCAAGTTGATGAAGTGAGGAGACAACAGGACAACCGAACCCACATTTGTTCAGTTTGTGGCAAAAGCTACGTTAGGAGACGAGACTTGAACGTCCACGAAAAGTCTCACTTAAACAGACGCGAATATAAATGTGAAAAGTGTCCCAAAAGTTTCAACACGAGGAAGAATTTGTATTCCCATGAGATGGTTGTGCACATGGACCGAACAAAGTGGAAGTACGGCTGCGAGGTATGTCTGAAAAGGTTTCCAATTAAATCGAATTTTGATGCACACATGAGGATTCACAGTCAGGAGAGGCCGTTTGCTTGTCATCTCTGTGATATGCGGTTTATTGGAAAGGGTAACCTAAAACGACACATTCGAACTCATTCCAACATAAAAGAATTCGTTTGTGATCTTTGCGAGAAGGAGTATCGGAATCGGGATGCTCTCAAGGAACATAAGGCTAAGGTGCATGGAATTGGGGATGCAAGAATCATGGTGAAGACGAAGAAACATTTCTGTCACCTTTGCCCGAAGTCGTATTTTCAGAAAAACAAGTTGAGGGCGCATCTTTGTACCCACACGGGAGAAAAGATGCACTTTTGTAGAATTTGCCGTAAGAATTATAGTGACAGGTCGTATTTATCCAAACATATGCAGAAATTCCACAATTTCGATGAAATGCTGAACTGATAATGCTCACATTCTTGCCATTTTTATTTCATAGCAATTTCCACTGTAGTGACTGTGTTATTGTGTAATATAAATAATAAACCTACATACACTGTACAAATAGTGTCATGTCAAATTATGCAATTTGCACAAGAGGGCTGTGAAAGTTTAGTGAGATGTAACTATGGAAATTTCACAGCCCTCTTGATTTTGTTACTTGATCAGTTTTCCCTTGCCCACTCAGTATAATAATGAATAATAATAAAAATCAAAAGTTTCAAGATAAAAAAATTCTAAAGCTCATTTGTCCCGCTCATGGGGCTCTTTATAGGGGTAGCCAATATAATCAAAAATATCTTTTTCCGAGTCAATTTCAATGGGTTCTCCAGGAACTCCAGTGGATCCCATTGGCCGCAATGAGTACTCATTCAATGTAAATCCGGCTTCGAGGGCATGTGTCCTCATGTCCTTATTGAACATGCCTGAACCAGTAAAGTACAGTATGGCACAATAGTACTGGTTATACCGAGTTAATCGTATATCCAACCTTCTTGTAGTTGAATCCCCTTTTAACTTGCATGCCCCCTGAAATATAAATTATTTAATTGTTCCTGTAAATTGATAAGTACCATAAATTTGGTGGCTCCTAATGAAATGGTGTCAGTAATAAGTTCACACTCTTTGAGAGCTGTTACACATTTTTTCAAAATTTCACTCTTGTTGTTCGGGTGAGTGATTAAAACATCAATATCACCACTTTCGGACTTCCCCCTTCGGTAACTCCCACAAATCGTCACTTCTATCAAAGGCTCCTGTAATTGCAACTGGTTTTTAATCACTACTTCAATTTCCTTAATTTCACTCCGGGGGATTTTCTTCTCAAAATCTTTGAAATACTTGAGGCCAATGATTTGGTGGTGATTTAGTTTGTCAAGATTTTTCTTCAAATCCTCCAAAGTTTTAATGTTTTCATTGATCAGTGATTGAGCTTTTGCAGGACCTATCCCTGACACTCTGGTTAATAAATTAATCGCTGCATTATTTGAGTCATTGTGAATCTAAAAATAGCCTTAAGGGTTTTGTATCTAATTGAAGAGTATTTATTACAGATTCCAGTTTTCGCAATTTGCCTGTTTGAAGGAATTCGTCAATTTTCTTGGAAATTTTCTCACCAATTCCATCCAGTTTTTTGGCTTCTTTTCCTGAGGTTATTCTGGTGGGGTTCGAGGCCAAGATGCTTGCGGCTTTTCTGTAGGCGTTGTACTTGTGGATGTTCCTGCTAACGTTCTTCTCGTAGTTTGCCAGTTCTGGAATTAGTTGATATTAGCTTAAACCCTGTTGGGGGTGGCAAAGAACCTCGGACACAAAGTGCATTATTTAGTTTCTCGACTGTACCTACCCAACAGAAAATCGCAGAAGTCGTGGTTTGGGTTATCTTCACTTGGAGCAGTTTTTCTTTTACCCATTTTACGACAATTTTGAAATTTGTAAACAAAACAAACTTAACCTCAAATGACAAAATGCAATGACGTTTCGTTTCCGTCACTTTCCGACCAATTGCTAAAGAAATTTTTAGCGAGTTACCTGGTGAAATTGCGTTTTTCGTCTAAGGGTATCTCTATTTCATTCTTCATATTCCATTAGCATAGGTAGGAGAAGGATGCCAGTATCTTAAGTATTATTCCGGGATTTGAGTGTAATCAGAGTATTAGCATCATTTTCTCTTTCACGGCGGGTGATCTAAAAAATGAAATTGGGATACTCTCAGAGTTAAGTCAACCAAAAACCGGGCCAGAAATTTTTCAACCATTTTTTAATCGATTTGGATAAACGTGGCCTTAAATGAATGCACGATTCCACCGAGCTTACTTAACTTTAAGAGAGCCTCAAAATGACAATTATGACGTTTATACCATAAAACAAACGTCATTCTTCATTTTTAAGTCTAACTTAAGTGATAAGTTTGGTCAATCTCCAAGCACCTAAAATAAACCTTTAAAAATACGTACCAGCACCATCTGCTGTAGTTTAACCGGGGTTCAAAAGTCTGATTTTTTAGTTTTCATTTAAGACTATAGGTTCATTCAAATCGGTTAAGAAAAGGCTGATCTATTAATTATTCTCAACAATATTTTGCCCGGTTTTTTTTGGGACACCCGATAAATTGTTATACAATGGGTATGAATTAACACCAGTTGTTCACGAGATATGATAAGAATTTTTGAATTCGCTGTAGTATTTTAGGCTAAATTTCTTGAAGATTCCCTATAGCCTATACCTAACACCAGTAGTTTACGAGATATTTGCAATAATACCATGATGACGTCATAAAGGGACGTGGTAAAAACTGATAGAAACTTATAAAATCTTCCAGCTCGTGGTTTTGGATGACGGAAATTTCAAAAATTATATTTTCAAGTCAATGTAACTTCCGGTCATACCGGAAATGCGCACAAACTCAGGGTGTGCAAATTTTTAAGTGTTTGGTACATTATGATTTTCTTTTTTTTATTTTTTTCATGAAAGTCTTTAAACTAATGAAGATTTTCAGCGAATTGGTCATTCTGATATGCAAAATGTAGATTAATTAACGTATATGTAGTATCATTGTAGTATTAAGCTTGCTTTTTAGAATTTAGCTGCCTCCGATTAGTTTTTATGAGGCTTTAACCAGTCGATAATAAATGCGACTCATATCTGCAAAAAAACAGTGGCGTACCCAACTCGCCAAGAAAATTATGCACCTATTTACCTACACCTACGCCACTGGACTTGATACAAAAGTTTCAGTAATTCAGTTCAATATGCTCTATGTGGTAGAAACGTATACCAAAGTTTCAACAAAATATTTTAACGAGTTTTAGAAATATTTTGAAATTTGCACACCCTATATTTTGGAAACTAAGCACTTTAGCTCATTTGTCCATAGGAATTTTTCTTCTTAGAATAATGTGAGGAATAATACCCTGAAGTTTGTCGGTGTACTTAATGAACAACCTGTATATCGCACAGTTAAAAAGCCATCCGTCCTAGTTAAATCATAGCAGTCATTCGGGTAGCTCGCGAAAAATCTTATCTTCCGTCATCTTTGACACTTGACACATCAGCTATAAACATAACCTCAAATTTTGAACTTTAAATGTTTATCCATAAAACAATTTATGTAGCCGATTTGTGTGTGATATAGCCCCAAAAATGTTCAGAACAATCTCTCGCATCGCCTCCAACAATGTGTACGTGCTTGTGGGTGTCCTTCTCGGCATGTACTTGTCTTCACTAGTGTCGGACACTTTGGGGCCCTTCTGTGCCCAGAACGACCCATTGGTGAACCTCGCCAAGAATCTAGCCGTCAACAATTACCAAACAGCCCCTAAAGTGAATTTCGACAAAAAAACAAGCCCCAGTGTGAAAAAGACAAAACTGATTCGCCCCCGGTATTATTCCACCGAACTAGGGATCAGGGAAAAACTGTTTGTTGGAGTTTTTACATCCGAAGACAGGGTAAACACCCTCGCCACTCATTTGAACAAAACTATCGGTCATTTGGTGGATAAAGTAAAGTATTTCATCACCGCGCAATACAAATTGAAGGACAAGTTCAATCTCACTGGAATAGTCGGGTTTACAGACACTCGTTCGAGGTATCGCCCCTTTCAAATTTTGAAATACATCGGTGATAATTTCGCTCAGGATTTCGATTACTATTTTTTGTGTAATGATTACACGTTTATTAATGCCCACAAATTGAACGATGTTGTTAAGAAAATTAGTGTGAGCATGGATGTTTACTTGGGAAATAAAGTAGTGGACGCCAGTTACTGCGATTTAGGTAATTATGTTACTTTGAAGCGCGCCTTACTGATGAGGACTAGTAAGTCCGAAACCGGGCTCTCTGGAGGGCGACTCGACCCTCGATCAAATTACTTTTGATTGTAAAAGTCGTATTCCATGTGCGGTATATCGCGATTCTTGGGCAGTTTTATTGAATTTTTTAGTGGAATCCGTCAATATTTAATGGAAAACCACCGAAATCGCGATATATCGCAAAAAATTTTGCGAAGTTATTTTATCATTTTTTAAAAACATTTATTGCAGATTCTGGGATAATTCTAAGTAATTCGGTTTTGAAATTTGTACGTGAACATCTCGACTGGTGTGTAATAAACGCAGTGGCTGATGATCCGAGTGAAAATATTGGACGATGTATTCATCACAGTATTGGTCTAACTTGTCAAGATTCAGTGGAAGGGCAGCATTTAAAATCATTTAAACTTAAACACTTCGAACTCAACAAACACTTAGTGGAATTGACAAAAAAAGACAATTTTAATGATGCAGTAACCGTCCATCCTATTCTCCAAAGTGATAATTTTTATATACTGAACACATATTTTTTGAAGGTATTGTATTTTGAGTTAAAATTATGATTTGAATTTGTTTTGTAGAGAAGGTTGGTTAAAATTAAGGAGAAGATAGATGTTTTGTCTGCCGATTTAACGGAAATTTGGCCCCCAGGACAGAGACCTGGTGCTAGACCAGCCACCCGCTTTGATCTGCCTCATCAGTTTTATTTTAATATGACCCATATCTTTCTTCCTGATGATTTTGTTAATGTTCGGAGGCACAGCCTTGCTGATCTACAAGATATTGAAGTAAGTCTCGTTAGTTTGAAAGTCACGGTGCAAATTTCAGAAATTACAGGAATCTGTTAGGAGAGAAATCAATCTGACAGTGGCCAAAAACCACGTTGCTCAATGCAAAATAGCGTTAAGGCCGATTTATAACTCGATCGTAATCGGAATCGCAATTTTAGTCCTAATTTTATCGTAAGAAATTTGTTTGTCCTATTTTATAACTTATCGTAAGGATTTTAAGAAACAACGCACTGCCAATGGAAAGCTTCGGCAATCTTCGCCCGACTCGGCTTCTTCCTCAATGCTCATTGGTGATTCTAAGGATCGGATCGTAAGAGATGAGAGTTGGCCATCTTCTTAAAATCGTATACGTTTTTATACGGTCGGCATGCGATTGCGATTGAGTTATAAAAACTAACACGCAAATCGTATGTTTGAAGTTTCTTAAAATTACGACTAAAATTACGATTAGGGTTGCGATCGAGTTATAAATTGGCCTTTAGTGTTGGTCGTCCAAGATGGAGGGGGAAATCACTCATTTAACCGCATGGAAAAACGTAACGTGCCATTTAGAAAATATTGATAGATGGCTATCGAAACAAATTAATCGCAATATGTCGAAAGGACGTTTGTCTAAAGTTAGTTCGTACAGGACTTGTCATCTGTCATTTTATCTGAACTAACTTTAGACAAGCGTCCCGTTATCATATATTTTCTGAATAGCACTAAAAAAAAATTAAACTTGGAACTTTTGTATTTTTGACAGCTGTCAACTCAATGGCCTTGACGGAAATTTTCTATACCTTCTAGATTTTGAGCAACTTTTCTTTTTCTTATGGCCGCCATATTGGATTTTAACAATATTGGATACAACAAGTCTATCTCGGTCGTGAAAATGGCGGTACACCTGCACTGATGAGACTCAAGAAAGTCGAAACTATTGGATACCACACAAAAAAAATAGTTTTTCAAAAATGTAACCAACATGGACTTTCTTGACAGATCGTCAAAATTTGAAAATTGGAATGAATAATTTTGTAAAATCAGCCTAAACTTATATGAAAGACAATTGCAAAACAGTACACCGACTTTTTCAATCTTTTTTGACATGTGAAAACAATTAAATTCAAGGGAAATGAAATTCGTCTTGGCATGGTGTGACTCAAGCTTTGACATATTTGTTCAAAAAAGTCCATATTTTCGTGTAACCAATAGTGTTAAAATCCAATATGGCGGTCATAAGAAAAAGAAAAGTTGGTCGTCGTTTCTCTAAATATGGAAGACCTAGAAAATTTCTGTCAATGCCATTCATTGATGACTGTCAAAAATAAAAAAGTAGTTCCAAATTTCATTTCAATACAGACCATCAATCGATAGAAAGATATAAATATTTTTCTTTATAATCGCGATTTATTTCGGGATAACTCAGGAACGGATCAAGATATAGGCAAATTCTTTACAGATTCTTAATCACCTTCAGAAAATGCAACTTATCTCTAATTTAACCTACTCATGATCTCTTATGGTTTCCGAGTTCATAATGGTGGGCAACGAAAAATTCACCATCCTGTATATTGCAAAAACGGCAATAGATATCGCTGGGGTTTGTAATAAGGTCAATTGTTAAAAATAACTACAGGAGCAATCAAAAAAAGTCATATTAGTGAATGTCATAATTATTGTCACGCCAAGAAAAAAACCAAAGGCATGAGTTTGAATTCCATGTCCCACTGGGGAGAAGGTTTTTATCTTTTTTGGATCATTTGATAATAAAATTATATTATAATAAACAAGGGTAGGGGCTCGAGGCATTTTTCTTGTTGTGGTGATAAACGACCTTCGATTTACGTCAAAATTCCTACCGGTGTTAATAAGCTGTAACAGTGGATAGGATCATTTTTGTAAGTACAGTAGAAACCAGATCTATAAGTCCTCTCAACCGTCAGCTGTGTACTACATTGCATGGTAAGATGACATGTATTATCCTTACTACAGGGGCCCATTTCACAAAAATTACAAGCTTACAAGTTCACAAGTGTTGTCAAGTAACAACCAATAGGATAATTTTCACCAATTATCTTACTGGCTGTTACCTAGCAACACGTGTGAACTTGTAATAAGCTTGTGATTTTTGTGGAATATGGACCCCAGATTTCTTATAGCATTTTCGTCAGAGAGTATCTCTATTTTTACGAAAAAGTAAAGTTGATCATGTTTCGAGTGCAGTGGCACCCATCTTCAGGCTCAAATTTGACGATAAGCTGCGTTTTGAAGGTTACATTTCGACTTTTGAGGTTATGAGATAGAATCAGATATAGATAGATATAGAATTTCAAAAATTACATGACAAGACAAAATGTAACCTTCAAAACTAATTCCGCTTTCGGTCTGTTCTGTGCTGCGCGGTGCAGTAGAATCGAGGAACGCTGATTGATTCCTGCTTTTCAGATGACTTCGCCTTAAAGGAAATAAAGGATGAAAAATACTATACAATGAGTAGTGGGAATCAGAATATTCGCATCCTTTTCTTGCTCACGGCGAGGTAATCTAAAAAACGAAATAGAGATACCCTCAGAGCTGAAGCTAAAGGAAAACGCTTTTATTAATTTCCGAAAACGATCAAAAATTATTTCAGAAAATAATGACAATGTTAACCTTTTACCATTTTATACAACTTGTCCCGAAATTACCAAGCTTTCAACAAACTGCATGAATTTATCAACAATTTAACCTCCCCACTCCACTTCACCATTTAAAAAAAAGGGAGGTTACTGCAATCACTAAAATTTTCGAATTCGAGATAAGACCGGATCTGTACGTTTTGAGGTCTCAGAAACCCAAAAAAGTGGTTTTTAAAATGTGTCTGTATGTATGTACGTACGTTCGTTCGTACGTACGTTCGTTCGTTCGTTCGTTCGTTCGTAAACACGCCACAGCCCAAACTACTCGACCGATTTGGCTGAAATTTGGTACGTGTGCATGTGATAACCCAACTTAGATCTGAAAAGCTTTTGGAGCCAATCGTGCAACCAGAAATGCCGTTTTGGCACATCAACTTTTAAATTTTAAATGTAAACCCCCATCTTTCACGTCACAATAAGAAAGGCCTTCAGATTCTGCTTCCAAAGATGTATTCACTGTCAGTGCCCTTTTGACCAAAAACTAAAAATATCGAGATTTTTATCGGACTTTAAAATCGCGGTACAGCCCAAGCCCCTGAACCGATTTGGCTAAAATTTTGCACATGGGGATTGTATTACACGTCGAAGAGCTGAACAAATGTTGGATTCAATCGACCCACGGAAAGTGCCGCTTTGGCACACCAATTTCCAAATTTAAAGTATTCTCTCATTTACCCATCCAAAACAAATTTTTGAAAGATTAATTGCCACCATTAGAAGGGTCTTCGAATTCTGGTTTTAAATGAGATAAAATTTATTCGCATTTATTACCCTTTGGGTAGAAAAATCGAAATTTTGAAGTAACAGTGAAACCACGTTATAGCCCAAACTACTGGAAGGATTTATCTGAAATTTGGTACATGGAGGTCAGGTGACCCGTTGAAGAGCTGAAAGGCTTTTGGGAGCAATTGGTTAACGGGAAGTGCCATTTAGGCATATTAACTTTAAAATCTTAAACACAAGTCACGGAAATCAAAGACCCACGCGTTGGGGAGGTTCCAGCCGCTTCTCTGCTGCCTTTTTTTTTTATTGTTATGGGATTACCTACTGTTTTTGCCTGTTATACAGGGTTGTCACAAATGATTATACCATCGTAGATGGCTTTTAATTCTTAAAGCCCGTTAAATGTCAATTATTTTACTTTTAAAGCCAACAACCACTTGAAACATTGTAACTAATATTCCAGAATGTCATCGAAGAGGTGAAGTTACACTTCGACCAGAAAACCGCCAACTCCACAAAATACCAATTCCGGCGCCTAATCAACGGCTACAGAACTTTCGACTTAAGCCGCGGCATGGACTACACCCTCGACTTAGGCTACCGCGACTCGAACACCGGAAAAGAAGTGATAAAGCGTTTCGAAGTGTGCAAACCCCTCGGAAAAGTGGAGTTCATCCCAATGCCGTACGTCACTGAAAACTCCCGAGTGACAATCCTCCTCCCCGTCCAAGAAGACGAAATTAGCACGGCACTGGAGTTTTTGCAAGGATACACCAAGACCATCATGGATCGCAAGGAAAAAACTTTCCTAATGTTGATCTTGTTGTATCAGTACAACTCCAACAACAAAGGCAGTGAAGACGTTTTTGGCGAAATTAAAAATTTTGCCTTGAAAACCTCGGATCGGTACAGAACCGACGACGTCAAGATGGCGTGGGTTTCGGTTAGACTGCCTGAAAGGGGTAGTAAAATCACAATGCAGCAGTACAAGTCACTTAACTTCGCAGTTGTCGATTTGGCCTTGAAAAAAATCGGACTGGAAAGTTTACTGCTAATCCTGGACCCTTTTTCGGACGTCACTGGGGATTTTTTGAATCGCGTTCGAATGAATACCGTTCCCAATTTCCAGATTTTCAGCCCAATACCTTTCCGCCAATACAACCCTCAGATTACGCAACAATCGCAATTCGAAGTTAATAAAAATAGTGGACATTTCGATAGGGAGGAATACAAGTACATATCTTTTTATGGCAAAGATTACGTGAACGGTAAGTTGTACATTCTTCAGTGTAATGAAAATAAAACTTGAAAATTTAGCTAGGAAAAAGTACCAAAACAAAATGCCACTAATAAGGGTCGATAATGACATTGGAAACGTTCTTGGCGAGGATTACAGAGATGTGGGGAATATTTTTGAGATGTTTGTGAAGTGCTGCGACGAGATTCATTCGATGAGAGCCACTGAAATGAATCTCAAAGTAAAGTATCATGAGGAATTCGATACAGGGAGGTGCAACTGGTTCCTAGGGAACCAAGCTCAGTTGGGGAGGCTTCTTCTCACAAAAAAAGAGTTTATTAATGTTTTAACGTGATGCGAATGGTTTAATTTATTATATGTTGTGTAATGAATTGCTGTTATTACTTTATGGCCCGTATTTTTTGCAAATGCCTTGTTTTAAAAACTACGTTCTACAAATTCTCTTTTGGCCTTGAGCCTCAGACTCACTCAGTCAGACCTCTTGACTACACAAGACGAGGACAGTGTTTTGTCACGTTTGTGTTTTAAAGTTTAAAGTAGCACGGAATTTACCCGAATTTACTAGCTGGATTTTAACCACAATTTAACAAACATTCAGACTAATATTGTACATTTGTACAGTACAATAAATGTTCAAAATATCTTCTATTTTGGTCCGATAAATTTATAATTTGTTTATGAGGCTCTGTTTTCTGATGAGGCCACTACCCTTTAACCTTAATCCTTCATTTGAAAGATCGAACAGACCTATTAATTACATAAAAAAGTAGAAGAGGTTTTCGAATTCGAACAGGTCAGGTACTATACAGTGAATCTTCTGTTTTTTGTACCTAACTTAACAAATTGTGGAATTAATTGAAATTCCTTTAAAATTCCAAAATTTAAACTATTCGGAATCTTAAAGTCTCTAAAGTAAATATTAACAAAGAAAGAGAAACTGTAGGAGATCCGTTTTCACTTGTGCATACAGGATGTCCCAGGGGTGCTCCACTACTAACAAAGATATTGAAGTGGGGTTTTCGCTGTATGGTAGAAGTTATAAATGTGCGTAATCTAAAAATAGTCGCATGTGTACAGGGTGTCCCACTCAGTAACCATGAACCAAACGTAATTTTTTTTAAATGGCACACCCTGTATATTTTTTGGTTATATCTGATCATTCTAAACAAGTTTTGTATAGCATTCTATGGCTCTAATTCTAACCGTTTGGCGGGAATTTTGAAATTTCTATAGCGAAAGTTGCCACTTTGAAGGGCTGGTCTGGGCTAAACACTTGAGATTTCTAAATTAAATTTGCGCCTTAAATTATCTAAAATTTTCCTCTTTAACAGCACATCTTCAATTTTTAAATTTTAGATAAATATACAGGTTTTTTTCGAAAATCTCGAGAAAAATAAAACCAAAAAAAATCAAAAATTGATGATGCGCTGTTAAAGAAGATTTTAGATAATTTATGGTTCAAATTTAATTTTGAAATCTCAACAAATTTCAAAATTCCCGCCAAATGGATAGAATTAGAGCCATAGAATGCTATACAAAGAATGATCGGATCTAACCAAAATATGCCGGGTGTTCCATTTAAATAAATGCAAGTTTGATTCATGGTTACTAAGTGGGACAACCTGTATATACGCCACCATTTTTAAATTACGCAGATTTATAACCTCTGCCATACAACGAAAACCCCACTTCAATATCTTTGTTAGTAGTGGAGCAATCTTAATCTTCCGTCCACTCCACACTACCCTGGGACACCCTGTAGGTAGACTAAAATGGAGGGTATGACATTTTGAATAGGTATTTTACCGTATCATCGTATACAAGTTAACTATTAGTCATGTCTTAATGTGTTTTTCTTAATAGGCATATATTTTTTATAGGTCCTAAATGTTATAAGGCAGTAGAAATGTCTTTTCAAGAACAAATTGAATTGTTCATAAACCAAAATAAAATATTTTAGTTTGGTGCTTCTTTTATAATTTTGTATGCAAGTAAAAATTGTCTGCAAAACAACAGAATTTGTAATATTTGTGAATAACTTGGAAACGAATTAAAACAACCAACATGTTTGTATCACAAAAGATATTGGCTTATAAATTCCACATTAACTTTCAAAATATTCAAGGTGCTACATTGGAAAAAATTGAACAATAACATCGCTTTAAAATGCTCAAAATTTGTAAATTAATTTTGAAACTAAAACAACTCAAATCGGATCAGAAGTTCCAAAAAGCTTTTACAACAAAGCAATCATCTTATTTTTATAACTTTATAAATTCTAATTTTTTTGCTCGCAAACCAAAGATTCAAGAGCCGTCATATTTTAAGAATGAACAAATACTTCTAAATGGGTTACAATAATATGCTAAAATATATCTGGAATTCCACTAAAAAATCTCAACTTTACAAGTCAATTTTTGAACCACCCTGTATATTTAAAATATTTTCATTTTTAGTTTAAGTATGTACATGAACGAAACTCTAACTTGGATGGTTTAGGCCCTATGGAAGCCTGACGCATTGTTGCAGGACCCTGTATACAGGTTGTCCCAGAACTGGCGTAAGAGCTGCCACTGGCAGACCCCCGGAAACGTAAAACGAGTGAAACCACAAAAAAATAAAATATTTTTAAATATACAGGGTGACAAAAAATTGGCATGTCAAAGTTGACTTTTATTCATGGCATATCCGATACATTTTAGCATATTTATAAGAATAAGTATGCACAAGATGATGCTGGGAGTCTGGGATACACAAAAAACGAGGTTTTATTTTCCTGCTTTATTATTTTTTGTCACTACCTAGAAATTCACTCTGATTGGCGGATTTCACTTGCCTCCCATTTCCAAATTTGAGCCATTTTCTTGTTTTTCTTTATACAATAGGCGTCAAAGACTGTAGTGTAGTATAAACTAAAGTTTCCACTTCCACTTTGGTCTCCTGCCTAAAATTAAACGAACCATCAAATGCGTCTTTTTCTTCGCGATGAACAGCTGTCATGTGCTGCTTAAATTGATGCGAATCTGCAAATTTCCTGTCACACTTATTGCACAAAAACGGTTTCTCCCCTGTGTGAGTGCACAAATGCCTCTTCAGCTTGCTTCTGTCGACAAAACTTTTCGAACACACATCACAAAGATGTTTCTTGACTCTAACTGGAATTTTTGCATCCCCCACCCCATGAGCCTTCTTCAAATGTATTCTGTACCCACCCTGCTCTTTGTAGCTTTTACCACAGTGCGAACACTCAAACGGTCGGGCTTTCGAGTGAAACACCATGTGCTTTTTAAGCTCACTTTTACTGATGAAAAGTTTCTCGCAAATCTGACACGGGAATCTTTTATCCCCTGCGTGTCTCCTCATGTGTTGCTCATAACCGGATTTCAAAGGAAACTTTTTTCCACACTGATCACATCCATACTTCCACAGACCTGGCTCCGTGTGTACTACCAGAATGTGAGTTCGTTTATTTTGATTGGTGTTGAATGCTTTATCACAGAATTTACATTTATGATTCCTCTTGTTAAAATGAGTGTACTCGTGAACAGTTAAGTCACTTTTCGTGATGTAACTTTTACCGCAAATACTGCAAATGTTTGACCGAGTCCCATTGTGGTACTTTTTATGCTGAATTAAATTTGCCGAAGACACAAATCTTACAGGGCAGATGTCGCAAGTGTAGGGCTTAACTAGTTTCCTCTCAATGTTGTGCACATCCTCGCAATGATCAAAAACTTGCCTTGGCAAAGAAAAGTTGTCACCACAAATTTCACAAGAAAAACTGCGAGTTTTCTCACAAATTGCTTTAGGCTCACAGGATTTTTGATGCACTCGTAAAGTTTTTTTGGTGGTGTAAAACTTTGAACAGTTTTCACATTGAAACTGTGGGTTTGTTACAACTGGTCCATTGCAGAATTTACTGTGGTTTTTGAGAGATTTTAAAAGATTGTACTTTTTACCGCATTTACTGCATCGATTGAAGGTGTTTTCTTCGAGTTTGATGGATTTCGTGTGTGTTTGGGTGATATGCGCAGCCAACAATTCCTTGTCTGTGAAATCCTCGTTGCAGTGGAAACACTTGAAGAGTTCAGGTTTGGTTTCTTCCTTGGTTTCTTCGATGACTTTAATGAAGCTCTTGCGTTGTTCATCGAGGAGTATGCACATCTTGCGAAATGCAGACACACGATCCAGCTCAGATGCACACAAATGACATATTTTGTAAGTCTCGAGCCAATCCTGGAATTTGTTTAGAGAATATTTAATCGTAAAATTTTTGTTTACCACTTCGGGGACGACGCTTTTAAGGAGGGACAACCATTGCTCGTTCCTGTTGTTAAAAGTGCAGATATTTTGGAATTCTTTGAAAAATCTCAAACAAACACTGCATTGACGGTCCATGGTTAGAAAAATGGAAGGGCGTATTTAGATATTTCTCATTATTTACAAACTTTATTAAAAAAGCTTGCAATATTGCATATTATTGTAAAAGTAAGGTTAGGGTTAATGACATCAACTGTCATTAATGTGTCAGACACGGTTGGCTTAACATTAAACC